>OX123184.2:117299723-117947501 GCA_944739405.2 Euclidia mi
AATCATCCCAAACTCGTAGAAATTACTAACAGACGTGGACAAAAACGTATGAAACCGCAGGAAGTGACAATATACAATCAATTTATGTCGGGAATCGATCGGGTAGACCAAATGAATTCCACTTTGCCCCACCAAGCCCGCCACCCTGGTGTGGCAAAGTGGACTGCCTAAAATTTTGCAGTGGAATATGCCCCACTATTCTGATTTGATGGGGCGGATAACACTAGCATAAACACTTTGTGGATTCTGCCCCACTAGGGTTGGCACCTCAGGATTTGTGTATGAAGGTTAACATGTATTTTTACATTTGTTTGTAAAAAAAATAAATGTATACCTATATCTGTAAGTAAAACGTTATTAGTGCTGGAAGCTTAGATTTAATACGTAGCGAAGTGGTTTAAATAAAAGTAAAAAATAAATAAATAATTTTAATGTACTATTTATTTCTGGAAGGAATCGGTTTATAAATCACAGATTAATTACCTTTTACAAATAAAATTTTACTAACTAAGATAAATCTTGATAATCACAAATTAAACAATGATTTGTTCTTAAAACGAAACATATTTACTACATAACTATTCAAAATCACAGATTCTTCATCATTTGGTATACCTTTTACAAATAAAATCTTACTAACTAAGATAAATCTTGATAATCACAAATTAAACAATGATTTGTTCTTATGATATGTTCTTAAAACGAAACATATTTACTACATAACTATTCAAAATCACAGATTCTTCATCATTTGGTATACCTTTTACAAATAAAATCTTACTAACTAAGATAAATCTTGATAATCACAAATTAAACAATGATTTGTTCTTATGATATGTTCTTAAAACGAAACATATTTACTACATAACTATTCAAAATCACAGATTCGTCATCATTTTGTATGGTTTGTGTAGATATAGGTATTTTCTTACTGATTACGTTATAAATAAAAAAAAAAAATTTAAACTATATACATACAAACAGCCACTAAATTACTTGTTACAAAAAATAGAATCACAGATTATAGAGTCACAGATTATAGAATCACACATTGATCGACATGGTATAAAACAGTCTTATGTATTACCTTATGAATAAAAACAATTTATATGCAAAAAAAACAGCCACGAAATTACTTCCGGCTAAAAAACAAAAACTAAAATTATAGAATGATAAAATTTTACATAGCAAAAAGTCTTATTAATACAAATAAGAAACATCCTAACGAAAGTAGGTAAATACTGACTGTTGACAAAATAATTATCATAACAAACAGCCACTATATTAGTTTGAGTACTGACTATTTATAAGAATTAAAATCATCTAAAATCATAGATTTTGTATTTGTTTAGTTCACATTTTTTGGAAAAACTAAAATAGATTTCTTGGAAAAACTATCTTAGTTTTTCCAAAAAATGTCCAACCGTAATGTCGCCGTTTATGAGCTCCATTTGGGCATCTTGTATATTCTGATCGTTTTGTATATATTTATCAAGGCGTAGCTTGGAAGGTTGGTTCTGCATAGATTTAACTATTGAAAGCGTTATGTCTTCGTATAAGACATTAAGAAGTCTTAATAAACTGGGGCTTTTTTTAAGAATTTTTTTGTTAAGTTTATTATGCCAACTTTCGAGGGCATTAGTTGTGCGGTGTTTTGCCCCAAATACGCACCACACTTTTAAAAAGTTATCTTTCAGCCAATTGCGCAGCATATATTTTCTAAATTCTTTACTTTTTTCGTCATCTGGGCTTTGTGCGGCTATGTAAAACCAACCTTCAAAAATCTTTTCTTCTGGTAATAAGGGTAAGACTGCGCTAAGCGCTACTTGTTTTCGCAAATATTTAGATTTTGTCAACCCTAACCCTTTCCCCTTTTTCCAAATTGCTTTACAAAAATGAAAAAAGCACCCTTTGATTGATGCTGATTTAAAGACATTTTTAAAACCAGTCATAGCCGCTGCCTCAAAATCCGACTGAAAACTATGTGGTTACCAATCCGGAATCTGTGATTTTATTACAGAAAAGAGAGCGGTGTAAGCTTTGGTTGATTTAGTACTCATAAGAGCATATACTAATGGCACAATATTTGTTGTTTGTTGGGAGCTACCCAAATCAGCATGCAACGAATACAATTGTATGAACGGTTGTGGGCAACTTTTAAAAGTGCCATCGCCAAAAAAATGTTTGCAGGTTTTCATCAAATTCTTAGCATGCTCTGAACAAAATATTAAAATAGAAATATCTTCGTCAATATACTTGGCAAGTAAAAAAGAATGAAATTTTTCAGGAACTTCTATTTCTGATAATGTATTGTAATATATTTTTTTTACATTAGCATTTTTGTTTCTGTATTTATACAATGCAGACTTTACTTTACAAAATGGAGGAATTTTACTCACAATATTGCTGTTGCTACTTTCTAAATGTAAGGCAGCTACATTTTTGTCGTATGTTGCTGGAATGCTTGGTACGTCTGCTGAAGTGATTTCTCTCTTTATTTTCTGCATTAATTTTGTCACTTTGTTTCGGTCAAAATCAGGTTGACATTGGTGAGGTTTTTCGTTTAAAAGTATATTTCCCTGAAAACAAAAAAATGTAGGTATTAGAAAATATTTATAACATAGCACAACTTCAAGTAATATTATATGTATTATTATTATTTTAAATTGTATTAGACCCGTATTACTAAAAGTGAGTCAGTAAAAAGAATTACTAATAAGTAGGGACTTACTTTCACTACAATCGACCCATTGCACTTTTGTCTCCTTCTGTTTTTGCATTCCCAAATTTCAGATGCATTTTTGTACTTTCTTTTGAAATAGTATTGATGCCCAGCTCTAATAATACATTTTCCATCATTTATAAATTCAAGGCCAGTTTGCCCACTAGAACTTCCTGCTACAGAGTCTTCTGCCATTTTTGTAAAGCTGAAAAACACAAAAAATATCTTATTAAAAAAAATCTACACAAATCATCAGCATCCATGAAAAATAAATACGAAAATACTTACAATAAACTCAATACCACTCACCACCACTCCACAAATGCAAATGTCCGTCTATTTTGTAAACAAACAGAATGAAACAAAAAATGTCAGACAAGGACAACCGATAAGTCGCGGTGGGCGAGGCAGTGGTGAACCATAACCGGTTTAGTCATTTTTACTCCAACAGCATGTTTTAATCTCAGATTAAATAAAAAAATACTAACAAACAAATGAAGCCATGATGTTTGTACGTAAAGGACCTCAAAATAATAGACCTATTTTGACATTTGTGTTCGCGGCGTAATTAGTGATGTAACCATACGACTCGTAGCTAATTTTATGAGCTTATAATTACAAGTATTTATTTACTTTTTCGAAGCCGGGATAAAATGATATAGATTTTTTTTTAAACTTAAATCCTTCCGATATTTTTATTACTTTCGAATGCATTTCAACGCATTTTTTATTATTTAATAAGTATTTGATTTATTTAAAGATAAAAAATAATAATATGACAATAATACAAGTACATATCACAAGACTTAATAACTAGACTTAATAAATTAACATAAAACTATAACTCTCATAAAGCGTTTCTGAACGCATTCTTTCACAATCTGTGGTTACGTTACGTTTCGATACTAGTAATATAGTATTTACGATTTCTTTTAATAATTATTATTTAAATTATCCCTTTAGTAATAGTGTTCTCGTACATTATTCTTCGTTTTTTGTTATTTAATAGTTATCAACAGTGATAATGTATCAATTTCTGGGCAAACATCTAAATATATTTTTAAATCATTTAATGTTTGCAACGGATGGATCGGAACGTAAATGGAATACAAATAGCAAATGTCACAGCTATGTCAGACTAAATTGAATACATACAGCAAAACTATATAATGTATTTAATTAAATCCAGGAAGATTTAATATGTGACAGTTTTTTACAAAAGTAGAACCTTAATACACTGTTTAAATAACCATTTTGATGTATTTAGATTTACGTTTGCTTGTCTCAGACTTGTCAAATCCTAACGTCAGTGGTTACATTTATTTTTTTTACAAACAAATGTAAAAATACATGTTAACCTTCATACACAAATCCTGAGGTGCCAACCCTAGTGGGGCAGAATCCACAAAGTGTTTATGCTAGTGTTATCCGCCCCATCAAATCAGAATAGTGGGGCATATTCCACTGCAAAATTTTAGGCAGTCCACTTTGCCACACCAGGGTGGCGGGCTTGGTGGGGCAAAGTGGAATTACTCTTCCACACCCCGTAAGACCTTGAGGTGGTACAAGAAGGTATTCTTTCATTTACTGGATCTCTCAGTGTGGAATAGCTTCTTTATATACAAAAAGTATTGCAAGAATAATAGCAACCGATATAATTTTTTGACCTTTAGAGAAGATTTAATAAAAACACTCATACAGCTGCCTCTGAATCTAAAACCCGACAAACTAATAAGCAGAAATAAATTCGATAATCGACTGAAAGAAAGGGCTGACGTTGTGCCATCAAGAGATGTTGAAAACCGTGACAATTTTGGGCACTGGCCGGAAAAGATTCCCGTACGAATGAACTCGAATAAGACTTCATATTACATGAAGTGTAAAATGTGCACCAAAAAGAAGATAAGAAAAGAAACCAGTATACGATGCAAAGGATGTGAAGAGAAGCCAGCACTATGTGCTATTTGTTTTGAAGAGTGGCATGAGTCAATTATAAATATTTGATTAGTTATGTTCCTTTTCAAAACATTTTTTTTGATTTTTTTTATCATTCTGTATTGGTACACTGCTTGGCAAAGGTCTCCCCCATTTCCTTATATTAATCATTAATTATAAGAGATGATAAGGCTGATTATGATTATCAAACGTGATAATAAAGACTGATTGTTACTTTGATAAGTTCTTTATCTAGGAAGATACATTGTTAGTCAAAGAGATGACAACTGAAAAGAGATGACTGATTTATGAATAAATACCAAATATGATTAAGATTATGTTCCTTTAGCGAAGTCAAACTGTCGCAAATATTGTTAGAAGTGTTTTTTTTTTCTGTAGAATTGTGAGACCAACAATTGTTAGTGAGTTTATAACTACAATATCTAGTGTATGATTATAGTCAGAAGTCAGACGTTTTTATTTCAAAATACTAATTATTATTTGAATAAATATCTAGCGACGAACAAAACTGTTTTATTGCCTTTTCTCAAATTAAATTCAAACATCTGTCAACGTTAACAGACTTTGTTTTCTATGTTACATACTACAGAAATAACAGTATCTAGCACAACTTTTATGGACGTTGACGTGATCAGATGTTCTCCCTTAATTTATATTGAAATAGCTAAAAGTATATGAAACAACGTTTATAAACGCCGACGTGGTAAGAAGTTGTTCTATAATTTTTCGAAATATATCTTATAGTATACGGCACAACATCTATATACGTTGACGTGGTTAAACGTTGCCCCGCAATTTATATAAACGCCTTATAGTTACACGACACAACGTTTTAGAACGTCGACTTGTTTAGACGTTGTTCCCCAATTTATTAATATATATGGACAGTATATGACACATCGGTTAAGAACGTCAACGTGGTTAGACGCTGTGCTCTATTCATGTACTATGCGTGGATTGCATATGACACAACATGGATAAACGTCGACGTGTAGTAACGGTTGTGTCACATTTCATATTATCTTTGGTTGTATGAAAAACAGAACGTCACTAATCGTCATTTATTTTGTATGAGAAAATAGTGCGCCGCGCAACAAACTTTTGAATACCCAGATGCTCAGCTGAAAGTGTTAATAAAATAGATCGCTTTGTATTTGTATTAACAAGACTTAGACAAACAGTAAATCTAGATTGTGCTAAAGGAACTAATCATGCTTATGTATCTTCCGTTCTCAGATACGGTATAATACTCTGGGGCAACTCTGTAGACAGCAATAAAGTTTTTATAGCACAAAAAAATGTATACGAGCTATGTGTGGAGCCCGCTTCTTAGATAGCTGTAAACCACTTTTTCAAAAATATAATATACTCCCATTACCCTGTTTATATATATACGACATCTGTATATTCGTAAAAAAGCCTTTGGTTTCGGCGTGAGACGAGACCATTAACTCGGCCTTAGGGGAGCAGTGTCATCTTTGTTTCCCACTAAGGTAACTCCTGTCCGGCGCGTCCACGTTCGCGGGGGTGGGCACCCAACATTACCTATTGGTAAGGCCAGAGTGACTGGGTGGCGAAGTTCGGCAGGGACCCAGTTATGCGGGGTATAACGCAGAGCCCAGGGATACGGGCGAAGACCTCAACGGTTGCGAAGGCGGAAATGGAGGCCATTGCAACGGCGGAGCAAGCAGAAGAGGCAAGAACCCAGTGGCGAGCTAACTCTACATATTGGAGTAAATAGGTCGCACTGGAGCTTTGACGTCAGGCAGGGCGTCACAGTAGGGATGGTGGCGGAGGAGACTCATAAGGTCCAACGGCAGCGCCCAAAATCCTCCGGAAGGAGTACTGCCTTGGCGTCAGGTGGTAACCGGCCGTAAAATTAAAAACCACTTCTCATCCTTGTCCATTATGAAAAGTAAACCATACGAAGAGAGAGCAAATGCTAGGGCGTCCCCCTTAAGCGACGGTCGATGCAACAGATACGAGCTTAGACTGGCAACCTGGAATATAGGTTCCATGACCGGTAGAAGCACCGAACTGAGTGACACCCTAAAAAGGCGTCGTATAGATGCTGTGTGCAAGAGACCAAGTGGCGGGGATCAAAATCAACAAAGATTGGGAATGGCTATAAATTGCTATACTATGGTCTGGATACAAAAAACGGTGTAGGTATAATACTCTCGGAGGCACTGGCTGGTAAAATTGTCAGCATCGAACGAGTAAGTGACCGACTCATGATGGTAAAGATTGCCTTGGACGAGCAGCCATGTTTGAATATTATATCGGCGTACGCACCTCAATCGGGATGTGACGGAATGGAAAAGGATATCTTCTGGGATGCTCTAAACAAACTATTGTCCGAAATACCTCAAGAAGAAATGATACACATCGGAGCGGACCTCAATGGGCACGTTGGTGAGCATAACACAGATTTTGAAAGATGGCATAGAGGTCTGGGTTATGGAACCCGAAACACTGAAGGGACTACAATAATTGAGTTTGCTTCTACTCATGACCTCGCTATACTAAATACTTTCTTTAAAAAGCGGGATACTCACTTGATCACATATAAGAGCGGAGGCAGAATGACACAAATTGACTACTCCCTAACGAGACGAAAGCACCTAGGTCTTTACAAGGACAGTAAAGTAATACCAGGAGAACCTCTGACCACGCAGCATAAACTTTTGGTTACTGTTCTAAGACTCTCTAAACCTCTTAAGTTAAGCAGAAATTTGGTGCCCAAGATTAAATGGAACAAAATTAAAGAGTCATCTGGACACAATGGAATGAGGCTGTTCGAAATGCAGTTGAGGTAAAGAAGGATGCCTTTAAAACCTGGCAAACCACACAAAACCCAACACATCTCGATCAATATAAAGTTTTAAAAAAGGAAACAAAAAGAATAGTCGCGATCGAAAAGGCTAAAGCAAATAGTAAATTTTACGAGCAACTAGAGAACGCTAAATCAGAAATAGACATACACAAAATTGCAAGAACTAGACACAACAATACTAAAGACTTCACGTCCGTTAAATATATAAAAGATTCTAATAATAAATTGCTAACTAAAGATATAGAAATCCGAAATCGGTGGTTTGAGTATTACCAACATCTGCTGAACGTTACCCACTCACGCAAAATGAAAAACTCCCAACCAGAACCAGTAAACGGGCCACTACCATCTGTTACACCCTGTGAGATAAAAAATGCCATAAAACAAATGAAAAATAACAAGGCAACTGGACCAGACGAAATACCTATAGAGTTCTGGAAACATCTGGATGACACAGGAGTGCTATGGCTATATGAACTTTTCAACAAGTTGATGATGGGCCAGCCCATCCCAGACTCATGGCGTAATAGCTTTTTGATACCGTTCTATAAAGGTAAAGGAGATGTAAGGGAATGCAATAACTATAGGGCAATTAAACTCATGTCCCACACATTCAAAATATGGGAAAGGATTCTGAACAACCGACTCAGCGACATCATAGAGGTTACCCCAAATCAGTGTGGTTTTGTCGCAGGAAAAGGTACTGCTGACGCCACTCAAACTGTTCGAATACTCCTGGAAAAGGCTAAGACTAACAACTGTAATCTACATATGATATTTATCGATTTAGAAAAAGCATTCGATCATGTACCCCGTGACCTAGTTTGGGAAGGACTCAGGAAACAACTGGTACCTGAACATTACTTCACACTGATTAAGGATATGTACGACACCATCACCACCCAGATTGTAAGCCCAGCAGGGGTAAGCGATAAGCTTAAATTAAATGTTGATTGCTTTTTTTCGGCGGTAGGTGCAAATAAAGTTACAACACATACGAAAATTAAAAAATATATTAAAAATAGTTTTACTATACATCCTGCATTGTTTGTGAGTTAATTATAAGGAAAATACGTACGGTTATACACCCAAATAAGTGTAGCCCCATATGTGACATATAAGCACTCTTACTATACACCACCTGCCAGCTGATCAACTGTACACTTGAATTCAAACACTCTATAATTCACACTTCCAACATGGCACAATATTCGGATATAGTCCAGGCACAGAAGAGTCTTGAGGAATGTGTCACGAAGAAGATGGACGAGCTCCAGGCGCAACTACAAATTGGATCAGCCAAGGACACTGTAGCAAAGGTCGCAGAGGAGTTCCGTACATTCCGCGAACTGACCTTCACCATGCTCGGACTACTCAGGAAGCAAATAGCGGAATGTGCCAAGTCCCTTGACATTATGGAAACAAGGCATCGTAGGAAAACCTTGATATTTACTGGTGTTACTGAACACGATAAGGAAAACTGCAGCTGTCATTCTGGATGTCCTGCGTACAAGAATGGCATTGGAAGATGTCTCTGACAAATCCATTCAGGTGTGTCATCGTCTTGGGAGCAATGGGAAAGATAAGCACCGGCCCATTGTAGTAAAGTTCGCCAGCTTGGATGTAAAGGCCGCCGTCTGGAGGGCAAAAACCAAGCTTAAAGGGTCGTCGACCTCCGTCCGGGAGTTCTTGACTAGGGCGCGTCAGGCAGTCTTCAGTAAGGCGAGGCTACATTTTGGCATGCGCGGGTGCTGGACTCAAGACGGCGTAGTTAACATCAAGACCTCGGATGGGAGTCGCCACAAAGTCACATCTTTAGATGAGCTGTATCCCTTACTGCAGAAGTACCCCAAGGTATCATCAGGCACGTCTAACAAAACCACGTAGAACTATATTGTTTAGTTTTTACTTGTTTCACGCATCTCTTAGCGAGTTTAGTTTTATTACCAAATACTGCAAACACTTTCCACTGTACTGATACAAATATTTGCTATTGACAGTGTTTTCAGAGTTCAGACACATAGTTATTGCTGTTTGTTGTCGAGTCATCGGATTGTTTATGTAACTACATTTAAAATTCTTTCACCCTCATTTTAACAATCACATTAATCATAATTTATAAACTGTTTATTTGTTGATTCGTTGATTTCTTTCAATGTAGGTAAACTAGGTAAGTTTATGTCTGTCAAAAATGTTTCTGTCAAAGTGACATTGCAGTATGACATTAGAGAATGCGTTTAGGAATGAATCGTTAAATTAGTTCAATAGTATTGCAGATTAGATTTATATCGTTTTTATTTTTAAGTTCGAGTGTAAAATAATATATTATTAAGTTTGTTTATATTACAGTTTGTGCGTCAGTTGGCGGGTGGTGCAGAGATGTATACCTAACTAGCAGTCAATATCGTGCGAATATTTTTATTTATAATAATATTATTTATTTATTAACAAGTACGTTTATTATATATACAACATGTAACAAATTTAAATGCACTTCCTGAAAGTAGTTTGTTCAGAATCGGCTACTGAATCCATTACTGTCATTTTTAATATTGTTTATTTATTGTTCTAAAATAATAAAAATAACGTAAATTATAGTCACTCATTTATTTCAAAAGTTGAAATATACGAAAATAAACCTTAAGTCAAAGCAGAACGCCTTCTTTTAAAATGCATTTGTTTAATGGTTCGACGTTCGGTCACACGAACGCACACATTAGTACAACACAATAGCGGCAAAAGACAATACACACAATTTACCAAGAAAATATCTATCATCTATCTTTCGCTTACGTAATAATCAACAGGCAAGAGCGAGACGTAATATGTCGCCCGCGCTGGTCAATGACAAGCGCTGGCGATGCGCTTTGACAAGTTATGACAAGTATCTAGTCATCCATCGGGAATCTGTCAGCGAGAGTTGCGAAAAAATATTTTAATTGTGTGAATAAAATTGTAATTATCAACATGACGGTGCTGGTGTGGAACGTTCTGCATCATCTTGATGTTAACTTGTCGCCCCCGGACTTTTTCACTGTGGGGAAATGTTAAATCACTAGTTTATTGTGAAGAGACAACAAGTGCCTAGGTGTTAAGTTGATACATATTAGCTGCTTTTGAAACAGTGAAAAGATGTGATGCGTGAACAGTGAAGTGTTAATATCCTGTTAGTTATTTGATTATTCTATTAATGTAACTATTAATTTACAACTTTAAACACGTCGATCTTGCTTTATTCTCTCATTGATATTCTTTTACTTTATCTATCAATAATGCTAGGTAACTAAATAGTCATTTACAATATTATGAAACAATGGATCGTGTGCATGTTATTAACAAACAATAAATAATTTTATACAAAGTCGACTGTCCACTCCAAAGCCGAAAAGTGTGATGGAAAGAAATAGGTAGTCATATCTTTGGAAATATCAACAATAGCTGACAAATTACTCAAACATCATTCTTGTAAACCCCACTCTATCAGAGTGTTGTATAAAGACTAAATTTGAAACATTTTGTTTATATCGTATCGTATTTCGTTCCTATCAGATCGCTGTCGTCTGTTTACCATAGCAACCGTTTCGTGTGTTTGTGTACGTGCGCAAATTTATAGTGACCACGCTTTTTACTTTTAATCGAGTTTATACTTTCTTCAAAAAACAATATTTACGCAAATAGAAAACAAAATTCAATGCATGCATTATGATTGTAACAAGTTATTCTAATTGGGGTGTCTGAGGATGTGCGTTATTTCATTTACACGTTGTATATATTATATATGTCTATATCCGATGACAATTCTTTTGTTTCTGCCAATGACTCTGTTGGATTGTCTGGGGACGACAGCTTCTGTTCAATAAATGATAATCAATTACTGGGCGACATTTTACGGGCACAATTTAACACAAACGCTAATCATTTACTAAACATCTGCCATATAAATGCACAAAGCGTGCCTAGTCATTATAGTGATCTTTTGGACACTTTTACCGATACCAACGTTCGTGCCATCCTGATATCTGAGAGCTGGCTCAAACCTCACCTTCTTTCTACTTCATACCCACTTACTGACTTTGTTTTAATCCGCAATGATCGGATTAACAGGCGTGGTGGAGGGGTTGCTATCTATATCCGTAGCAATTTATCATATAAAATTTTGGCGTCTTCCTCTCCACAGTCTATATCTGCGGAGTATCTTTTTCTCGAGGTTTGGGTCAGGGGAACCAATTTTTTACGTCCCCGTGGAGGTGCGGGGTGAGGCGCGGGTGGAATGCCAATGGCGTGGCTCCGTTCTTGACGCATTCCCTAAATGCGTCAAGAATGGAGCAACGCCATTGGTGCACGAATGTACATATGCGCGATGGCCGCCATTTGTGGTCAACTTTCGTGAATTTACCTATATCCACGTAAAGCGCTTATATATTGTCCTCCTTCTGTCAATTACTTCACTGATTTAGAATCGGTTTTCGAATCTTTGGGTTCTGAGTACGCACATCACGTCATCATGGGCGACTTTAACACTAAACTTTTATCCCATCCTTCCTCTCGCTCCCTCAAACTTACCCACATCATTGAGTCCGCCAGCCTCCACGTTTTGCCCCTCCAAGACACTCACCACAACCCTAACGGGGAGGACTCCTGGTTGGACTTAATGCTCACATCTTCTCCCTCTTCCGTCCGTTCCCATGGCCAACATCTTGCTCCTGGTTTCTCCCATCATGACCTTATCTTCCTCTCTTATGTCCTAAAACCTCCGAAACCTCGTCCTAAAGTTCTGTATTTGCGTTGTTTTGGGCGGATGGACGTTGAAAAGCTGAGGTTGGATGCTTCGAAAATCGACTGGGAACCGTTGACATAAGCTGTCACCGTCGACGATAAAGTAAATATTTTTAACGACAAGGTCAAAAAGTTGTTCGATGTACATGCCCCAATGAAAAAAATCAAATTAAAGCGTCCACCGGCACCTTGGATGACGGAGGCTATTCGGATGGCGATGAGACGCAGGGACCGTGCTTTTCGAAGGTTTAAAAAAGATATCATATACATATCCTTAACTTTTCCCTGGACACAGGTCAATTTCCTCACTTATGGCGTCAAGCCTATGTTCGTCCTTTGCCCAAGATACCAAATCCTTCTCTCCCTACTCACTTCCGACCCATATCCATTCTTCCTTTCTTATCCAAGGTACTTGAGTCTTGCGTGCAGAGACAGTTGTCCAGATTTGTTCACATTAACAATATTCTATCTCCGTTTCAATCTGGTTTCAGGCCTGGACACAGTACTGTGTCTGCACTGCTCAAGGTGACTGGCGACGTGAGGGCGAGGGTGGAGGACACCAAGGTTACAGTTCTGGCCTTGGTGGACTTCTCCAACGCCTTTAACGCCGTCAGTCACGACCTCCTTCTTTCAATCCTCTCCTATCTAATGGTCTCACCTATGGTACTGGAATGGTTCTCCTCTTATCTTCGAGGACGCCAGCAGTCGGTACGTATTGATGAAACCACATCAACATGGCGTTACCTGGGCTCCGGTGTTCCTCAAGGCGGAATACTTTCTCCTCTTCTGTTTTCATTGTTTATTAATCTCTTATCTCTTGAACTTCACTGTGCGTATCATCTGTATGCCGATGATCTGCAGCTCTACACACAAGCAAAGGTGGAAAATCTGGATACAGCAATAAATGCAATCAATCGAGATCTGGATGCTATTAACGACTGGTCTGCCAGGTTTGGACTCGCAGTGAATCCTGCTAAATGTCAGGTTATTGTTATTGGTAGTCCCCGGATTATGAGTAGGATTAACTTGCAATTGCTACCAGCTGTAATTTTTAATGGATCAGTTATTCCGTTTAGCTCTAGCGTCAACGATCTCGGTCTACATATTGACGCGACTCTTGACTGGCGTACCCAGGTAGCAAATGTTAGTCGCAAAGTCACTGGTACCTTACGGTCGCTCTGTCGTCTGAAGAACTTTCTGCCATCCAAGACCAAGACAATGCTAGTACAGACTTTAATATTTCCTATCATCGACTATGGTGATGTGTGCTATCTCGACCTTAATACAGATCTACTCAATAAGCTCGACCGCCTTCTCAATAATTGCATTAGATTCATTTTCAATCTCCGCAAGTATGACCATATTTCCGAGTTTCGAATAAAGTTACGATGGTTACCTATCCGCCAACGTCGCAACCTGCGTACGTTGTGTACACTTTATTCTTTACTATACTCTCCTAATGCTCCTGTCTATTTAACTCCTCATTTTCAATATCTCTGCAATACCCACGATAAAAATCTTCGCTCTTCAAACAATCTTCTTCTTCTTTGTCCTTCTCACAGCTCTAGCTTGGTACATGCTTCTTTTAATATCCAGTCTATCCTTCTCTGGAATGCTCTCCCTCCAGAAATCAGGATGTCCACGAACCGTTTCACATTTAAAACTAGAGTTCGACAGATTTACAATGACACATTGGCTGAATCGTAATAGAATCATCGTCTATGTATTTATAATATTTATTATAAATATATATGTAACAGTAGGTGCTGAGACTCGGTGATGTTCAATAAAATAGACGATGATCAAGACTAAACGCGTTACTTTATTACGGTCTGGGTACAAAATTACAGAAATAACTATTTAGCATAGTACAGGGAGCGGGACCCCGTGCGTATACTAGTTCACTGGTACTCAGAGCTGTCCAGCCAGAGAGGTTGAAGCAGTCCGAGAGCGCAGTGAACACTCTGTGAGCGCATTGCCAACTAGTCATCACGCAACCCCCTAGAGGGTTGGCGGAGGCTGGTTCAGGGCGTATTGCCCCTCTCCGGCGGGTTCGTCGCAGTCCCCTAAACAAGGGACTGGTGGTTGGGGCGGGCTGAGTGCCCTACGGCTAACGCTGAGAGGCGTGCGAGGCCGCTTCAGTCTTCACGTCGCCCGGGCGGTCAGCACGAGCCGGGTGAGACCCCCGGCGAACCGGGAGAGGCCCAGCTCCGTGTAGCCAGCGACACGGGCGACGACTTACATGCGGCCTCAGCGTTAGTTACGTCTGGGGTGTGTGGTATCGATGAGGTGGTGCGGAGTGCGGTGTTGGCGTCCTCTGTTGCGGTGGTCGCCCGCGCGCGCACATGATGTGCGTATCCTGGTTGATACGCGCAGATGTCGCGCGGATGGGGGCGGTCACCTGCAACAGGGGGAATGGAGTGTAATGTGCGTGGGCGGCGGTTACCCGGGGGCAACCGTTGTGTCGGCAGAGTCGTCGGGGGTAACGAGGAGGTCTCGCGGCAGCTTCTTCTTGTCCGGGGGGCGAGCGTGCCAGGGGGCCAGGTCTCGGACGTGGTCCCAGGCCGAGGCGTCGGCCCGCTCAAACATCCCCACGGACAGACGGCAAATGAAGGCGTCCAGGCTCTCTATGCGGGTGTCCCGGTGTATCACGGCGTTGCTTACCGTGCGTGGGGCTCCTACGATGGTGCGCAACGCAAGCGATTGTTGCGCGCGGAGTCGGGCCCGGTTGGTCTCGCTTGTGAGCGCGAACCAGGCGGGAGCGGCGTAAGTGAGCCGAGTGCGTACGTAGAGTTTGTACACACTCAGCTTGACACGCAGCGGGAGGCGTGATTAGAGCACTGGACGCAGTAGCGCTCTCGTAGCGCGGACCTGTGCGACGACTTTGCCGACGTGTGACTTCATAGTGAGGAGGCGGTCTAGGGTTACCCCCAGGTACTTCGCCGTCCTCGTCCAGGGAATGTTGGCGTCCTGTAGTTTGAGTGGTGGTGGATGGGCCACCTGGGAACTAAAGAGAATCGCCTGTGACTTACCCACGTTCACCGACAGTCGCCATTGCGACAGCCAGCGGGGGAGAAGGTGAAGTGTGCGCTGCATCTTTGACGCGGCGTGGTTGGCGTTTATGCTGGTTGTTATGTACGCCGCGTCGTCGGCGTACAGGGCTAACTCGGCGCCTTCGGCGACGGGGATGTCGTCGGTGAAGCGTGAGTAGAGCACAGGCGAGAGACAGGAGCCCTGTGGGACTCCGGCGGCGATGGTGTGGACGTCCGAGACTTCCTGTTCCACCACCACTCTGTATGTCCTGTTGTGCAGAAACGATGAGACCGTTTTTACGATACGACGGGGCGCCGTGGCGGTTGAGAGCTTGTACAGCAGACCGGAATGCCATACTCGGTCAAAAGCCTTCTCCATGTCGAGGAATACTGCCACGGCGTGCTCGCGTTTGTTACGCGCCGCCGCTATCCGGTGCAGTACCCTCGACAACTGCATTGTGGTAGAGTGTTCGGCGCGGAACCCGAACTGCTCTGGTCTGGGCGTGATGTGCGGTGTGAGGTGCCGCAGCAGGAGTTTTTCGAACACCTTCGAGATGGTGGGCAGCAAGGTGATCGGCCGATAGCTCTCGGGCTTTAAGATGTTCTTGCCCGGCTTGGGCAACATGATTATTCGGCCCTCCTTCCAGCACGGGGGGAAGACGCCTGTGCGGACGATCCCCGTAAACAGGCGCGCCAGCGCTGCCACGGTACGGTGCGGCAGGCGGCGCAGCGCTGTGTTCGGTATCCCATCCGCCCCAGGAGCCTTCCGGGGCTGGGTCCGCCGAATGGCACGTTGCACCATGCCAGGGGAGAAGTGAATCGGGTCCTCTTCGGGAGCTATCGGCGTAGCGAGGTAGTCTCGAAGGTGTTTCTCGACTGCTGCGGTGTGTTCCGGGTCTGCAGTCGGGTTCGGCGCGAACACGCTCTCTAGATGTCCAGCGAGTATGGCCGCGCGGTCTGCTGCTTTATACCTCGGCGTCCCGTCAGCGTGTAGCAGCGGGCGCACCGAAGCTGGGGTGTTAGTGAAGCGACGACATAGCCGATGTATAGACGGCCAGTCGTCGCTGGAGTCCTCGATGAAGCGCTCCCAGCTCTCGGCGGTGTAGGTCCTCAACTCGTCCTTCACTCTCTCCGCGAGCCGGTTTAGTCTGGCTTTCTGTGTGGGGCAACGGGAGCTCTGCCACTGCCTTCGAAGGCGCCTCTTGTCTGCGATCATTTTTGCTATGTGTGCCGGCAGAGGGGGTAGCCTCCTCTGGGTGTCTGTAGGTGTGCTAGCAGTCTCAAAGGCGCCTTTAATCGCATCGACGAGCTCTACCGCGAGCGTTTCGACGTCGGCCGCGGAGTTGATCGGGCGAGTCGGTGTGGTGGTCTCCATCGTTTCTGCGAATAGTGTCCAGTCCAGCTTACGACGTGGCGCTTGAGGGACTATCCGTGTGGGCTTCTGTTGTATGACGACGAGCACCGGCTGGTGGTCCGACAGCAGCTCGTCGTCGAGAACCTCTTGTTGCGTCTGGCAGTGCATCTCGCTGTTGTGCACGAGAATATCAAGCACGTCCGGGTTTCGTACGGGGTCGCTCGGGTAGTGGGTGGGAACTTCGGGTCCCGCGACCACGTAGCCGTGCTTTTCGGCGTCGTTGAGTAGTCGTACACCAGCGGGGTTTGCAGTTGACGAATTCCACGCTGGGTGCTTGCTGTTGAGGTCGCCCGCTATGATGGCTGGGTGAGGGACGTCCAACAGTGATCGCAGTTCTGCGACGTTCAGTTTGGTAGCGGGCGCCTTGTAGGCGGCGTATAGGTGTAAGTTAGCACCGCCTAGGTGCAACTCTACACCCAGCGTGTAGACGGAGTTGAGGTCCGCCGTAGGTAGTGGCTGGTGTACGACACGTCGTCTTATCAGCACTGCCAGTCCGCGGTAGTGTCTTCCCTCGGGCGAGGTTTCGTCCCTCCGATAAACGAGGAAACCTGGGAATCGTGGTTGGTCTGCAGGTCCCAGGTGCGTCTCGCTTATCAGCGCCACGTCTATGTTCTGTTCCTGCAGGAGAGGGCGGAGTAGGGCGACCTTACTCATCAGGCCGCGGGCGTTCCAATGTATGATTCTCAAGGGCCCGCTATTCATCGTGTAGAACTAGGTCCGCCAGGCCCTTGAGAATGATGGTCACAATTTGTTGTTTATCGCGCCCTTCGCTGAGCGCAGTGAGTACGCTCTGAAGGACGGCGATCGCGGCCTGGACTGTGCCGGAGCTCCTTGTACCCTCGCTCTTGTGCGGGGCCTTCGTCTTTCTACCCCGGGGCGCGGTTGTGCCCTCCGGGGCGACGACTGGGTGAGCTGTCGGCTGGGATGTCGTTGCGGGAGTCTTCGGAGGTGGGCTGGATGGCTGATCGCCGGCCGAGCCCTTAGGGCTGGGGCGACGGGACATATCCCGGGGACGCGGCTGCAGCGACCGCTCGGCGATTTTCCTTTTCGCTGGGCTTCAAATTTGAATTTGCAACGTACAGTACACGCGTAAAAGGGCGTGTACTGCACGGTGCAAATTTTTTGCGGTCCGTGCGGCTCGAAGAGGAGGGTAGATATTTTTCACTTTTTGAAAATAACTGTGGACACGTCCGTCTTCGTTGCCGATGTAGCGAATCCACTCTGTGAGCGAGGTCGCGCAGCCTGCTTATATAGGCCTCGGTCGTGGCGGGGCGACGGCGCATGGGGAGGCTCCGCCCACAAGGACGCGTGAGGTTGCTGCGCTGTAGCGCTGTACCGCTGCGTATGCGCTGTATAATATGTGGTCGTTACAGGCTCCCCCTCTGGATCTGAAGTCGTCCCGACGATGATCCAGCAATTGGTTGTTTCCTAAGTCTGCCGCGTTTCCTTGCAGGTTTGTCGCTAACCACAAGTTCTTGATTCTGCTTACGTGGTCGTCCTCTTTTCCTCAGTGGCTGTACAGGATTTGGTAAATCAGAGTATTTTCCAACATAGGGCATCAACGCTGAGGAGTGGTAGACCCCAATAACAATATCAGGGCTCTCTGGATCAGCAATCTCATAGGATGACGGACTATGTCGTTTCTTGATAATATAAGGCCCATCACGACGTGGAGTAAACTTCGCACTAATACCTTTTGCAGCATTACTCAACGTACTCCATACGTTGCAAGTACAAGATCACCAGGACAGTAACCGGGGTCGTCTCGTCGATGTTGATCAACGTATTTCTTACGCCTTTCTTCGCTCTGTTCTTGCATTTCTCGGGCTTTTTGCAGGATAGTGGCTATCTGAAGCAGCTTTGGCGTTATCTCTGGTATGAAATTCTCGGATTGTGTTATCTTCCGGAAGTCATGTGATGCATCATCTGGTGTCCTTAACTCCCTACCGAAGGTTAAGTAGGCGGGTGTGAAGCCAGTGGAGAGACTGCTCGCGGTATTCATGGCGAATCGTATGCTAGGAAGATGTTCGGGCCAGTCTCTGTGTCTATCTTTGACTAATATAGCTAACTGGGGCTTCAGATCTCTATTCTTTCTTTCCACCGGGTTCGTCTCCGGATGATACACAGGTGTGAACGCATGCTTTATATTCAAGGTAAAAGCGACTTGCTGCATGATACCGCTTACAAATTGTGGTCCGTTATCACTTATCATGCGGCGTGGAAATCCATAACGGAGAAATACTTCATGGATAAGTGTCAAGGCACAAGCCTCTGCGGTAGCCTGCTGCAAGGCAAAAAGTTCCACCCAGCGCGTTGCCACATCTTCCACGATGAATATCCAGGTTTTACCGTCTGGGGAGGCTGGCAGTGGACCAAAGAGATCAAACGATATCACCTCAAATCTTTGGTTCATGACTGTAGTTTGGAGTAGTCCTGAAGGTTTCTGATTGGAAGATTTGTAACGTTGACAGTCAAGACAATTCCTCGTATAGCTGTCGATGTACTTCCGCATACCAGTCCAATAGTATCTCTGTGAGATGCACCTATAGGTCTTTTCGGCACCATAGTGTCCTGCTAAGGGTTCGTCGTGATATGTCGCCAGGACATTTGCCCATTCATGTTCTGGAACAACCAACTGAGCTTCTTCCGAATCTGAATGAGGACTGTGTCGGTAAAGAAGTCCATTGTTTAACAGGTAACCCTTATTGCTCCAATAGATAGCTTTCTCGTCGGAACCTGTGTTCTCCAAGTCCTGTATAATATGTCGTACCTTTTCGTCTTTTAGTTGCTCTGAACGAATCTCTGCTGAACTCCGTAGGGGCATATCGACGATCACTGTACACACATCACAGTTTTCCAAAGACCTTTCATCACAGGGTGGCCGGGAGAGACAGTCAGCTACCACGTTCGTTCTACCTGGTGCATATTTTATGGTTATGTCAAACGACTGCAGCTGGAGGGCCCACCTTGCAAGTCTTCCAGTGGGCGACTTTAATGACATAAGCCATTTCAAGGCTTGGTGATCCGTTACTATGATAACAGGAAGACCTTCAATATATCCGCGAAACTTTGATACAGCCCAGACCACTGCAAGTGCCTCTCTTTCTGTAGTGGAGTAGTTTCGTTCAGCTGATGTTAGCAATCGACTAGCAAATTCAACAGGGTGTTCATTCTCTCCCTCCCCCTGGACCAATACAGCTCCAATGGCGTAAGAACTCGCATCGCTTTTTATTATGTATGGTTTGGTTTCATCAGCTTGTCCCAATATAGGAGCAGAAGTCAAACGTCGCTTCAACTCGTTGTAGGCATCCTGTTGCTCTTTCAACCATTTCCAGCTCACATTCTTTTTGGTTAGTCGTGTCAGAGGCTCAGCAACATTAGCGAAATCTTTGATGAACCGCCGATACCACGAACATGTCTGTAGGAAACTAACAAGATGTTTCAGTGTAGTCGGGGTTGGTAAATCTGTGATAGCTGCAGTTTTTTCCGGATCCACTTGAAGCCCTTTCGGAGTGATACAGTGGCCTAAATACTTCATTGATGAACAGCAAAAGCGGCACTTCTCTCGGTTTGCTGTGAGTCCAAATTCCGCAAGTCTGGTAAATACTAGTTGCAGGTCTTCAATGTGACGTTCAAACGAGGGTGAAAAAATAGCTAGGTCATCTAGGTATGCTAGCAGCTTCACATCAGGTAGACTGATTCGCATTCTGTCAATTAGTCGCTGGAACGTGGCTGGAGCATTGCGTAAACCGAATGGCATTCGAGTAAATTGAAAAATACCAAACGGAGTAATGAATGCAGTCTTTGCTTGGTCCTCTTTGCGGACGCCTATTTGCCAGTACCCAGATTTTAGATCTAATAATGACATAAAAGGCGTGGGCTTCGCCTCATGCAGGAGATCGTCAATCCTTGGAATGGGGTAAGGATCGGGTACAGTTATCGCATTCAGCCGGCGATAGTCTACACACACTCGAATGGTTCCATTGGCCTTTGGTACTAGAACCACAGGTGCGGTCCAGGGCGATGTGGATGGTTGGATAATGCCATCTGCCAACATAGCTCTGATCTCACGTTGTAGAGCTTCTCTCCGTGGAGGCGAGAGTCTGTATGGTGGGACGGAGATAGGCTTGTCATCAATGGTCTTAATTGTATGCTCAATAAGCTTTGTCGGCTCTCGTTTCACGTTGAAGACATCCTTGTTGTGCTCTAACAGCTCATCCAGCTGGTGTTTCTGGGCAACTGTAATGGGAGCCACCACGTCGATTGAGTCAATGCGTATGTCCCAGCTATTGGCGTCAAAGAGACTGGCACTCTGTGGAGACAACTCGACGTCTTGTCGATGAAGGTTTATTTGGGCATCGCGCATCATGAAGTCTATGAAGCTTGGCGAGTAGCCGTCAAACAAGCGGGTCTTTTTCTTTTTCGGAGGAGTACACACTTCTAGCGGTTGTAATTTGTATTCTATGGGCCTGTGCGACTCTGCTGCTATCTTCTCAGAAGCCATTGCTGGTGGAGGTGTTGATGGAGGCGTGTTCATCACTGTAGAAATGCTCGTAGTATCCTCACTATCCACAGCCAGTGCACTAAGAGGACTTGGCAATTCGATCATTTCCTTAATAACAGTAGACTCGAAGACGGCAAACTCCTCTGAGTACAATTCGTATTGGATCTCCGGTTCGTCAATGAAATGCCAAGTGTACTGGGGCAGGTTTACTACGACACCCGCATCTTGGAGAAAACCGACACCGAGAAGTGTACGATTTTCTTTGGCCTCCGGTAAAACGATGAACGTCGTCGGTATCTTCCTTCCAACTAAATCCACTATAGCTTTGCAAACTAAGACCGTTTGCCTTTTCTTTACGCCGTCGGCTAATGTTAGGTTCACCGATTGTTTATTGAATCGACATCCACAATTTTGCAAAGTCGTGTACAGTGAATAGGATGCAACACTCATTTTTGCGCATGTGTCGATGTATGCGGTGCCTCTGATGCCTTCGACTTCAAGGAAGACGACAGGTCGCGAACGTGCATCAGATCTAATGTTTAAGGCACAAAAACTGAGGTCTTCCTTTTTGACACCAGGCGACTTCTTTTTACAGGTGCTGCAGTTGCTCCTAAATACGCCAGGTGCGCCACAACCGTAACAGGAGAATCTAGGCTGCGACGGTGAGGGTGCCTGTGTCTGAGATTCTGAAACGTCCTTTGCTGGAATCGGGATAGTACCTTCGGCCCGTTTCTTTTTCCGACACATCTCAACTGTATGCCCTAGGTTTTTGCAAAAACTGCATCTCTGCTTGCATTTTCTCCCTTGAGCTGGATTTGAAGTAGGCTCCACAAGCTGAGCATTATGTGCGTATTCCTGGAGTGTTTCTTCTATTCCACGTGCCGTTGCCAGAAGCTTCTCGAATGTTGGCACGGAGTCTCGTGGCATGCGGTTTCTTATCTCCAAGCGTATCAGTGCAAAGATCATATCAATCTGCTGCGTTTCGGTGAGTGCTGGAGGAGGCAGTAAGGAAAACAATGCCCTCTTCCTTGAAATAAATGCTTCTGTGTTCGTACTAGCATCCTGGGTTTCATGCGTAATCTGATGGTACACCATGAATGCCGGCTTCCTAGGTGCAAACGTATATCGCAGCTTACTACAGAAATCTTCCCACTTTGATACGCCATGTTTGATTCCTTGCCACCAAACTGCTGCCTCATCCCGAAGGAGTAGTGGAAGACCTTGGAGCGCATCGGGATCACTCATCTTCTCGGCTGTCTTGTAAACAGTAGCTGCGGCTAGGAAGGCTTCAACTACATCTGAGTCCTTTTTCCCGTCATAGGAAAAATTACAGGACGCAAAGGTTCCCCGTTTACTCGCCATAACCGTTTCCAGGAACTGCCGGAATTGATCATATGTCATCGCCATCTTGAATATACGATGCGGGAGAGGTCGTAATGTTTCAATCTTGATCCCTGGATTCAGCCTTACGTTGTGCGCCAGAGTTGTAACAGTAGGTGCTGAGACTCGGTGATGATCAATAAAATAGACGATGATCAAGACTAAACGCGTTACTTTATTACGGTCTGGGTACAAAATTACAGAAATAACTATTTAGCATAGTACAGGGAGCGGGACCCCGTGCGTATACTAGTTCACTGGTACTCAGAGCTGTCCAGCCAGAGAGGTTGAAGCAGTCCGAGAGCGCAGTGAACACTCTGTGAGCGAGGTCGCGCAGCCTGCTTATATAGGCCTCGGTCGTGGCGGGGCGACGGCGCATGGGGAGGCTCCGCCCACTAGGACGCGTGAGGTTGCTGCTCTGTAGCGCTGTACCGCTGCGTATGCGCTGTATAATATGTGGTCGTTACATATATATATATTTGATCAAATATATATATATGTATGTATTTATAAATAAGTATATATATCTATTGTATATAAATAGGTTTATCATATATTTTATGAACGAATTATTCGTAAAATCTATTATTCTGTACATATATTTTTCTTTTTCTGTAATTTAAATGCACTTATTATATCTTTATCTTTGCTTCACCCAAAGGTTGACTGGTAGATAATGCCTTTAGGCATTAAGTCCGCCTCTGTACACTTGTTTGTGCATAAAGTTAAATAAAAAAAAAATAAAAAAAATGTAGGAGTTCTTCAGGGTTCAGCACTCAGTCCACTGTTGTTTAATGTTGCGATTGACTACCTGACAAGAGAATGCCAAAAACCAGTCCCGTGGAATATTTTGTATGCAGACGATGTGGTCCTTATGTCCGAAAACGCAAATGATTTACAGAAGAACTTTAACATGTGGATACAAGCACTGGAAGAAAACGGACTTCGAATCAGTCGGAAGAAAACAGAACACATGTCGTGCATTTTCGACGGGTTGACTGATCCAAGTAATATAAAATTCTATATTGATAACGTACCAATTCCCACAGTTGATCAGTTTAAATACTTAGGATCCGTAATAAGCAAGGACGGTAAAATCGATTCTGACGTAATACACCGAACTACAACCGGATGGTTCAAATGGAGACAACTAACAGGCGTAATGTGCGATCAAAAGATGCCACTGAAATTAAAGGCAAACTCTACAAGACAGCAGTGAGACCAGCTATACTCCATGGTGCAGAATGCTGGGCAACCAACAAACAACATATTAGTAAACTGCACACAACCGAAATGCGCATGTTACGCTGGTCAGCCGGTGTCA
Source organism: Euclidia mi (assembly GCA_944739405.2). NCBI lineage: Eukaryota > Metazoa > Arthropoda > Insecta > Lepidoptera > Erebidae > Euclidia > Euclidia mi. Next base: position 117,323,668 of record OX123184.2, read on the forward strand.
CCATGCTGGATAAAGTCAGAAATGAATACGTACGGGGCAGTTTTAAAATTACTCCCATAGCTGAGAAATTGAAAGAAAAGCGCATGCGCTGGTATGGCCATTTGTTGAGACGTCCTGCCGACCATATCGTTAAAACAGCCATGAACATACCCACGACGAAGCGACGCGGAAGACCCCCCACCACCTGGTTAACGACGGTCCTAAAGGACTTGAAAGAAATGGACGTGGACGCTAAAATAGCCCAAAATCGTGCCCAATGGAAAAGAAGGACAAGGAAAGCCGACCCCGCCTAAAGCGGGACAAGGCTTGGGATGATGATGATGATGATGTATATTCGTAAAAAAACACCCCGAACTGTTTGAAAAATTTGGTGATTCGAAAAATAGTAGAACTAGACATAAAAATAAGCTACGCTTACCACAGATTAAATTAGAGGTCCTTAAGAAAAATGTTTATGATAAATGTCCATTATAATTTTTAATAAGTTACCAGAAAATTTTAGTACCTTACCATTAACGTCATTTAGAAAAACCTTACGTAAAATTCTTGCAAACAAAAATTATTATTGTATAAAAGATTACCTAGAAGATAAGAATATATGTTAATACCCAACTAACACCAGCTTAAGAAGCTGTATTTGTACGCCATTCTTGGCAGAATATGCGGAAAATCATTGTCATAACACCATTGTATCTACCATATTCTTGCAAATAAATGATTATTGGTTGATTGATTGATTATACCTAAATCCGTAAACAGTGAAGTTTTTCCACCGCAGGGTCACTATGCCCTATAAAGGGTTAAATCCTCTTGCAATGCTTTCCCAGTCATTTTCTGTGGTAGGTATTATTATAAACTGTCCTCGATGTTTGCATATAGCGTCACACACTGCTCTAATTATTGTACATATTGTTGTATAACCGAGTCTGTAGTTGTAATATAGTTCCATATATGTACAACCTGTTGCAAGATACCTGCAAAAAAATATTATTATTATAAACCTAACTTAAAATTTACTTTCAGCTGTTGCATTACAAAGAAAGTGGAAGAGTATCCGCGGCTGCTTCACAAGGGAAATTGGCCGCCAAAAGAATGTAAAGTCCGGATCTGGCGGTGGATCACGTAAAAGTGAATATGTCTTCTTTCAACAACTGCAATTCTTAAAAAATGTTGTAGCTGTAAAGGAACCTGAACACGTTGCTGATGAACCTGCAGAGAACTCTGAACCAGATATACAGATGGTACAACGTAAAAATAAAAAGAGAACAGAGGCCACTACGTGTCCCGAAGATGATAAATTCCTTGAAACTCTACAGAGAAGCATCGCGGCGAGAGAAAATTCTGACGCAAATAATGATGATGAAGATAGGTTATTTATGTTGTCTTTGGTAGGTACATTAAAAAAACATACATACATACATAGGCTCACGCCTGTTTCCCGGAGGGGTAGGCAGAGACTACGAAGAGAATACTACTCTATTAAAAAAAGTACCTCCAGAAAGAAAAATGGCTACGAAAATTAAGATAATGTCTATACTCGACAACGCAACTAAGCCTGAATATTACCCCCAAAGCTCATGGTGCAATCCCAACAAATGCAGCCGTCTCCTTCAAGTTACCATCCTGGATTTTCTACTTGTTCCGAAGGTTCTGAAATGCCACACACCGTACATGCACCCTTGTCGAATTTGTCAAATTACTCCGAAGAATGAACCATTTTAGACATGTATGATTAAATTATAAATATAGGCTTACCTCAATGTCACAAATAGTTTTTCTGCTGGACTTATAGATTTTCTTAGTCATGTTTAGTTAAACCATTCCGACATAAACTCAATAATTCATCAAATGATGTTAGTGACATTCTCAGATAATTGAACATTTTTTCAGGGTATTTTCTTAAATCTTCATAGAGATTGAGAAAAACACCGCTTTGGCTTCGGTTTGATACAAACGGATGTACCCATATTTTTTTTCTTTTTCCGTTTCATCTTTTTGCGACGCTGGTAATAATATAATAACAGTGCAGTAATTTCCACGTCCATTCATGACTGTGTCGAGACAGAACTGAATGCACTGGCGACGCGATTTGGCGACGCAGGGACGCCAGACGTAGCCAAGGCGAAGTCGCTTGCCACGTCGCCATCTCGGTGAGGTATGGCCCTTAAGCTGCGCGTCCATCGGATCGGAATCGGAGCGTACGGAGCGGAAGGATTTGTTGCTTTGTATTAATTTCTATGAACCTGCGTGCACTGGATCGGCATTTCTGCGCCTGAGACCGGTATTTGTGCTGATGACGTCATCCGCAGTGAACGCATCATACGGATTCCGAGCGTTTCAAGTTCTGACGTGTTTGTGACGTTAAACTGTAGGCAAAAATACTTATTCACGATGAACGACGATGTTTTAATTATTTTAGTGGAAAGGTATGAAGAACTTTATGATATAAAACATGAACATTAAGGACGACATTGGGCAAATAAAATCTATTTTCATCTTCTAATAAATCAGAATATAATGTATGATATTCTCCGAAAATTGATCTAATTACAACAATATCCTCGTCACTATCCTCCTGCTTTAAAAATACCTAAATTGCCGATGCTGAATCCGAATGCAGTGGACGCACCCCATCGGCATTTTGTAAATGACGACGCTCCGTCCGCTCCGTACTGTTATAACCCGGTATTGAACCCCTTATATCTAACACGGCCTTTAGCCGTGCACACTAGCATTTTAAGCATTATTGTTACGTCAGCATTTAGTTTCAACAGCCAGTCGACTCATAGATCGGACAGTCTATGCTGAACGCTCGCGAGATACGGTTGCCTTGCGGGTCCTTTCCTCATGTTAACTCTTTATGGGAATAAATAGTGTAGTTAACTTTAAAATATCTTTTTTTTAAAAGACCTCGGAAAGGCCGAAAGCCGTGTGGATGACGGCATAGAATACAAGTGTCACCACCCCCTATCTTCCCGTGGGTGTCGTAAGAGGCGACTAAGGGATAACACGATGCAAATACCATCTTTGCGTAGAGACGGAAAACTCGACATCAAACCCTATACGACTGCCTCGTTGGTCTCGGGGCATAAATGTGCGCGTGGGATCGGGAGGTCCCGGGTTCGATTCCTGGGTCGGGCAGTGTTATTGGGTTTTTCTGTCACGAAATTCTCAGTAGCAGCACGGAGTCTGGAAATGTGCCCGGTACGGCAATAGGCTCGCCCCTTATTACGTGGGACTAAAGTATATCTGGCGAGTGGGTGTAGAAATACACCTCTGCCTATCCCTTCGGGGATAAAAGGCGTGACGATATGTATGTATGTATGTACCTCGGAAAGGGACCCCGTAACATTTGGTGGCAGCGGTGGGATACGGAATTCCCCAGTGCCGATTCGCGTAAATCTATATTTGCGTTATAAAAATAGACTCGCCGTATCCTACAAATTTAGTGAAAACTTACCGTGAGTGACCTCCGGTTAACTTTCGAGGTACACCTTACCTCTCGTGAATCCTGCAACAGTGTAACACTTACCTTACATCGCGAACACATCCTTGAGTATCCTGAAAAACCTACCTGGGACCCGCCTGAGAGTACATCCGGTCGTCATCCTGTAAGCTCTGACGAGCATCCTGCACCGCATTGTGTGCAACCCCGACGACATCCGCGACTCGCCAGTGGTTCTACGAAGTATCCGAAGGTATTCTACGAAAATAAGTGTCCGTGTTTCGTCGATTGTGTCCAAGTGTTCTGTGCAAATCATATCATAGTGCGGTATCCGTGTGGTGTCGCTATGCTGCGGTTCCACGAATTAGCTGTTGTCGCCGCCTACGTGTGCCTGTGAGTGACTCATACATTTTTATCGTGAACAGCGTTCACGCTCTTAGAACCTTATTTTTATTTCTATTGTGCATCGTAATTTTATTTTCTTTTATTTAATGTTTGTATTATGCCCAAAGTGTCTAAGGTTGAGGATAGCAAGTTGACTATACACGTATCTAGATTAGAAACGGAACCTAAATCTCCTTTACTATCACCTAAGATAACTAGGCGTACTGTCGAGATGGAGTTAAACATTCTATTGAAATTCGTAAAGCCATACGATGGCACTCGTGAAAAACTTAATTCGTTCATCACTAACTGCAATAATGCTTATGAACTGGCATCTGACTCACAAAGGCCCATCCTTTTTAAATATATACTATGTCAATTGACAGGTAAGGCAGAGACCGCCTGCTCAATTAAAGAGTTTACCAGCTGGGAACAGCTTAAAGAATTTCTAAAAACCCAGTTTTCCGAAAGGAAACACTATTCACATTTGCTAACTGAGCTCCAAGAAAGCAAGCAAGGGCCTACAGAAAACGTAAGCCAGTTTGCACTAAAGATGGAGACATGTTTGTCCCACCTTCTCACAGAGATCTCACTTTCATGTCACAAAGTAAAGGAAATCCCAGGGCGCACTGCCGCCATGGAGGACTTAACCCTCCACCACTTCCTTATGGGGCTGCATCCCCGCGTATCCAACATCGTTAGATGCAGGGCCCCAAAACATTTAACGAAGCGGTCAATCTGGCGATCTCGGAAGAGAGGATCCAAGAAACTCTCTATAAACGCGGGCAAAATAATAATAGCTCGCAGCAGGACAAACAAAAGTCGCAGAACCGGTTCAAACCGGCTACCCAAACTCCGTTAAATAAGCCGAAATTCCAGAAGCCACTCGATAAACCGAGTACTTCCGGACATCCAAACAAGCCTAACCCTAATCTAACTTGCAAATACTGCAAGGAAACAGGGCATGAAATCCAAAACTGTCAAAGGAGGCAAGCCGCAAACAAACGGCACTTTGCCTCGCAGCCAGACAGCAAACCGTCTACGTCCTTCTCCCCTCAAAAACCTTCCCAGGTTAGCTATGTCGACAACGATAACGATGACGACACCGAAGACGAGGACGCTGACGAGAATTTAAACCAGTAGGCGTCCTGGAACTGTGCCGCCCAGGACGTAGCCATCCTAAAAACGACGGCACACATCCCGAGAGCAAAGGCCCTCGTCCCAAGCCTACTAAAAAAATAGTAGCCTCCATTAAGGTTGTACAGCAGGGTAACCAGCCCCAAAACGGGAACCTTAATCAAAATCGTCCTTCTAAGGTTGTACAGCAGGGTAACCAGCCTCAAAACGGGAACCTTAATCAAAATCGTCCTTCTTAGGTTGTACAGCAGGGTAACCAGCCCCAAAACGGGAACCTTAATCCAAATCGTCCTCCTAAGGTTGTACAGCAGGGTAACCAGCCCCAAAACGGGAACCTTAGTTCAAATCACCCTATTAAGGTTATACGACAGGGTAACCAGCCCCAAAATGGAAACCTTAATACGGATACCAAGGAAATTTACGAGGTCAACATTGACACTACCAAAAGACTTCTACCTCATGTAGTAGTAAAGTCGGAAATCTCTGATTTACCGCTCAACCTTTTGGTAGACTCAGGCTCTGCCATTTGCCTGCTTAAACAGTCCAGTGTACTGAAGCAGCCACCCTTGACCCGTAAACCAATCAGTATCAAAGGTATTGACCCTGGTGAGGACAATACTCAAACAATAGGACATTTCAAACTGAAGTTTAACCTATCCGATACTTGTCCAACCAGTCACAAGTTTCATGTCATAAAAGACATCAACCTGCCTTACGATGGTATATTAGGCAACGACTTCCTCACGAGCAAAGGTTGCAATATCGACTATCGCCGTAATGTTTTAAAATTAAAGCGAAGTGAAATCAAGATTCACTTCTTCGATCCCTGCTACGTCATACCACCACGGACAGAGACCGTGATTGAATGTACTGTAGCAAATCCCGAATTGAAAGAGGGTATGGTATTAGACCAACACCTATCCCAGACTCTTCTCGTAGCCAATTGCCTGGTAAAGGTGAAGGATAACCAAAGAATTAACATTTCGATTATAAATACCTCCAATAAACCCGCCGAGATCAAGCGTAATCTCAACCTTAAGTTGGACCCTATAGAGGTTTGTCCAACCACATTGCCCTCTTACACTGGCAATGTAAGTGAGCGCACTAGGAAGGTACTAGACCTTTTGAGAACGTCACACCTAAACGAAGAAGAAGCGGAAGCCCTTCTCGACCTCTGTTCAGAATATTCTGACATATTTCATCTTCCAGATGAACCCTTATCCTTCTCACCCGCCATCCAACATGAAATCAAAACATCCAGTGACACTCCCATACATACTAAATCCTATCGCTTCCCTGAGTGCCACAAGAAAGAGGTGGCAACTCAAATAAATAAAATGTTAGACCAAGACATTATCACACCGTCGTCTTCTCCCTGGTCGTCTCCTATCTGGGTCGTCCCCAAAAAGGCTGACCCCTCTGGCCAAAAGAAATGGCGTATAGTCATTGACTATAGAAAACTAAACGACATCACAATAGGTGAAGTTTACCCCATTCCTCAGATTACTGAGATCCTCGACCAGTTAGGAAAGAGCCAGTACTTCACGACACTCGACCTATCATCAGGTTTTCATCAATTATTGATTTCCCCAGAAGACGCACCCAAAACAGCCTTCTCTGTACCTCAGGGTCACTTCCAATTTAACCGCATGCCTTTTGGGCTGAAGAATGCCCCATCCACGTTCCAAAAACTCATGAACACCTGCCTTACGGGCCTCCAGGGCTCCAGGTGCTTCGTTTACTTGGATGACATAGTCCTGTATGCATTTGACCTGCTTTCAGCCATCCAAAACCTAAGAGCCGTCTTCGATAGACTTCGAGAGTTCAACCTTAAACTCCAACCGGAGAAATGTGAATTTCTACGAAAGGAGGTTACTTACCTAGGCCATATTATAACACAATACGGTGTTAAACCCAATCCTGATAAGGTCAAGGCCGTCACACAGTATCCAACTCCGAAGTCCCCCAAAGACATCAAATCCTTTTTAGGATTGGTATCCTACTATAGGCGCTTTATCCCAAACTTCTCTGAGCTTGCTAAACCACTTACCTCTCTCCTGAAAAAGGACGTCCCCTTTAATTGGTGTAATGAACAGCAGCTTAACTTTGAAGCCCTGAAAAATAAATTAGTAGAAGCTCCCATCCTCGCCTACCCGGATTTTAATCAACCCTTCTTACTTACCTGTGACGCATCCAATTACGCCATCTCCGCCATCCTGTCCCAAGGATCTATCGGGCAAGACCGCCCAATTGCATTCGCGTCACGCACCCTAAACAAAGCCGAGTGTAACTACAGTGTCACTGAAAAAGAGTGCCTGGCAATTATCTTCGGCACAAAAACATTTCGCCCATACATTTATGGCCGCCGCTTCACAATCTTAACAGATCACAAGCCCCTCCAATGGTTATTTAACTGTAAGGACCCCGGGTCTCGCCTTGTCCGGTGGAGGCTAAAGCTGGAAGAATTTGAATACGATATCCAGTATAAAAAGGGTAAGATAAACGCAAACGCGGACGCCCTTTCCAGATTTCCTGTGAACCCCATCCAACCAACTGTCACTAATGAAACACCTAACCCTCAAGGTCAAGACATCAATCCAGAACAGTTGGAACAATCCCCTTTAGAACCGAGTAACTTAGATAAGGACCTAATGGAATTACTAACATCACCGCGTTCCTTCCCGTCTGAAGATCTAAACCCAGACATCCTCCTAGAATGTGCTACCCCAGAACTACTTAACATAGAATCTCCTATGCCTCCCTTACCTGGAACGTCACAGCGAACTCCAACCCTCGATGAAATCCTCTCGCCTAAAACTTCAGCCGAACCTACCCCATCGACAAGCAACATAATCACAGACGATTACTCGACTTCCCTGAAACGCTTGTCAAATAAAAGTAACTCTTATAATACAAAAATTATTGAACATAATCAGAGCTTACTAAAAAGCCCCGATAAGGTTATCCTTATCCCTACATCTTTAGATCTCGATGAGTCAAACCCCTACATACAAGAAATATTAGGTAACCTAGAAAACCGAGACGAAATTCTTAACCAAGAAAGACAACTACACAGCTTCTCGAAAATCGCCCTAGGTAATAAGATTTATTACCTCCTTTATGTCAAAGTCCATCACTTTGATCAAGCATCCTATCAAGAGATATATGATACTCTAAAAGCCATCCGGAACGAATTAGTAATAATAGGAAATACTCAACAAATAAGTATATCTGATTTCCGTGATGCCTTCGAAAAACATAGTTTTATAAAAATATACAATATAATTATTTTCCTCTTCCATAATATAAACATCCTAGTAAACATTTACCATAATAATGTTACTTGTCCCTCACCGTCCGAGGTGAAGAAAATTCTATACGACAACCATGACATCCCAGCAGCTGGTCACTTAGGTGTCAGTCGCATGTATAATAGATTGAAAGAATTGTATTATTGGAAAAGTATGCGTAGTGACATAGAGTCTTATGTGAAAAGGTGTAAACTATGTCAAGAGAACAAAGCTTTGCGCCAAACAAATCGTGCACCGATGCAAATCACAAGTACTTCAACCAAACCGTGTGAGCGTATAGCGTTAGACGTTGTAGGACCTCTCCCCGAATCGGGAACCGCAAAGCTCAGATTCATATTAACCCTACAGGACGACTTTACCAAGTTCTCCTCCGCTTATCCACTACGTAGTACTACCGCTGAAGAAACAAGTGAATGTTTACTTCACTTTATATCCATATTTGGTATTCCCAAAATGATCCTCACTGATCAGGGTACCAACTTTACGTCAGAATTATTTAAAAGAACGTGTGATTTATTAAAAATCAAGCAGCTATGGTCCACGCCATACCATCCACAAACTCAAGGTGCTCTAGAACGGAGCCACTCAACCTTAAAGGAATACCTAAAATCTTTCGTAAACGAAGACCAAACAGATTGGCCTCGTTATGTATATACAGCCATGCTTACATACAATACAACCATCCATTCCACAACTCATTACACTCCCTACGAGCTAATGTTCGGTAACAAACCATTTATTCCTAATTCAATATATGACGAATCCCTAGGTACTACGTACCCGGAATATGTACGCATGTTACAAACCCGTCTAAAGAACTCTCACGATAAAGCTTTAGAATACATACAGCGATCAAAAGTATCGTCTAAGAATTATTACGATTCTCATTCACGCCCTATACAATACAAAGTAGGCGACTTTGTTTACCTAAAGAACCATCTTAGATTACGAAAAGCTTTATCGCCAATATGGAAAGGCCCATATAAAGTTGTCAAAATTCATGGTAACAACACTTTATCTTTATTAATAAATAGACGGCACGTCCGTCACCATTATGACGAGGTAAAGCTCGCCGAAGTCAGCGGCGACCTGCAAACATAAACATACTTAAACAAAATTAATTTTAGTAAACTAGGTTAGTTTAATAATACATACGTAAATTTAACGTTATAGTTTTAGTATTACATATATAGATGTTAGTTATTATGTGTTAGTCACAAGACTGCTTTTGTTAGCTTAAATAAGTACTTAATATAAACAATACCTTGTTAGAAGCATAGATTAAATAGTTGTTAGTTTTTATATACAAGCGAATACAATAGTAACGTATAAATAATATACTTACAGCACTTCAGCGGAACTCCAGACGCCCAACTACTATATCCAACCGATAACCACGAGTCCTGGAATTTATTTTGACTATATAGGAAATTTAAAAATCTCTAATGGTATATTAAATGTTATCATGCCAATGGGAATTTCGCATTTCAAACCGCATATAGAAAACATTAACTCATCATTGGAAACTTTTATAAATCTCTGTAACCAAGTGGAAATTCTCGCAGAACCCGAATGCCATAACATAATAGAATCATTAGTATTACAACAGCAAAACATTATTAAATTGTTCAGTTCAATCTCTCATTTAATCGATAATAGATCCAAGCGAGCTTGGGTCGGTGGTATAGGTACTGCCCTTAAATATGTTTTCGGCACGTTGGACGAAAACGACGCTATAAAATATGACCAAGCCATTGAGTCCATACAAGTCAACCAGGATAAATTGGCATCCTTAGTAAAGAACAATGTTCTAATCACAAACTCCGTCATATCAGCGTATAACAGCTCCTTACAAAAGATTAAAAGGAATGAAATCAAAATGAACAACGTCATAGACCAACTTTCAGCCAGTATACAAAATTTAACAATAAATGCCAATTCAATAGAAACCCGAATAAGCTTAGACCTTGTTCTAAATTCACTAGAAACCTCTATGGTCACTCTATCCTTCCAACTAGAAGAAACAACGAATGCGATTCTTTTCTGTAGCCAAAACAAATTACATCCGGCAATCATGTCGCCCGCACTCTTATACCGAGAACTGAGCAACAATATAAGGCACTTACCGAACAATCTTAACCTGCCTTTGTATTTAGACATAAGCTCCATTCATATCATTGTAAAGGTCTCCAGTTTGTTATGTTATTATTTCAATGGTAAATTAGTTTTCCTGTTACGAATACCGTTAGTCTCTAACCTTGAATATATGTTGTATAATAAAGTTGCTTTACCAACACCACATGTAAACCAATCAGACATTCACAGTCTCATTGTACCTAGTAGTAAGTATATGGCTATAACAAAAGATAAATCAAACTATTGTAATTTAGAAACACTAGACAACTGCAAAATTGTAAACTCAGCAGAATATCTATGTGACATCCCTATTTTAATATATAAAATCCTTGCGTTACTGACTGACTGACAGACACGCTACAGCCGAAACTATTGGGCGCAGGACGCTGAAATTTGGCATGTATGTTCCTTGGGGACCGTAGGGGTGCACTAAGAAGTGATTGCCCGAAATTCCCACGGGATCGGCCAAAACGGGTAAATTTAAAAATATTGCAGGCGTAGCTGCTGGCGTCCTCTAGTAACTCATAAAACCGATTCAAACCCTAACTGTGAAACTGAATTGTTATCTAAATCTATTGTGGATATTCCTAAACAATGTAATATGAAATACATCTATGGCAAATTGAATATTTTCAAATCAATAAGTAATAACAAATATATTTATATACAATCAGAATCAGCTAAACTATCTATTGACTGTAGAAACTCAAATAAAATAGAAGAAACAAATATATCTGGTATCGGTATACTTACAATACCGACTAATTGTATAGCTTATTGTAAAGGTACAACACTGTTCCCTAAATATAACAATGTATTAAATTTAACTTCGCCAATTAATATGCCAGATTTTAACTTACCTTCTTGCATTTCTTGTAACATTAATAAAATTAAGAATGTAACAAATAATTTGCCCCTCTCTCGTTTAGAACCCATAGATTTAAACGATATTCAATCGATTGATAAATTATCCATTAAACTTTTATCCGACGTGGAAAACATTAAAGAAACTCCACATATAATCGAGTACGGAGCACATTATTCCATAGCTATAAATATAATCGTATGTATCATTGTACTTTACCTTATATACAAACTTGTATTAACGTTTTGTAAACCCGGCAGCAACCCTCGTTTCCACAAATATAGATTTCGCAAATCAAATAAACCGGAGACGGATTCCATAGAACTGCAAAGAACAGTTCAAGAAATCCCGACTCCAGCTTTAAGAACCTCATTTTAAAGTTAACTTCGGCGTCCATCCCCGAAGTTCACTCTAAAGGGGGAGGTGTTATAACCCGGTATTGAACCCCTTATAGCTAACACGGCCTTTAGCCGTGCACACTAGCATTTTAAGCATTATTGTTACGTCAGCATTTAGTTTCAATAGCCAGTCGACTCATAGATCGGAGTCTATGCTGAACGCTCGCGAGATACGGTTGCCTTGCGGGTCCTTTCCTCATGTTAACTCTTTATGGGAATAAATAGTATAGTTAACTTTAAAATATCTTTTTTTTAAAAGACCTCGGAAAGGGACCCCGTAACAGTACGCTCCGATTCCGATGCAGTGGACGCGCAGCTTAGGTGTCACGCGGACCGTCGTTACGGATCGCTCAGCGCGTACGTGATCCGTACTGATCGTCCGCGTATACCGTTTTAGTGTCGTCCTGACCACCACGGTGTACAGACACGCGCAATGCATCCAATGTGGCGGGTGTTATTAGTTATTGCTTTATATTACTCAAGAAAAATAAAATTGAAGCGAAGAAAAAGACTACATGTTCACCCTTTAATAGAGCAGAGAGCCATCGCGGGAGAATTCGTCACATTATACGGTAATTTGAGGGCTGACGAAACAAAGTTTTTCAACTACTTTCGTAAGTTTTGACGAACTACTGTCAAAGACAAGACATAAACTGTCCTGTTGCAGCTTACGACGCCTGCCGATACCACCGATTGAGCGCCTGATGGTTACTTTGAGGTAAGAATAAAAAAACCATTTCTCTAAATAGGTAACATAATATTTATTTAGGTACAAAACCTACTTGATTTCTGTAAAAAGTACCACTTTGTCAGTTGTTGATAAGGTTCATTTCCAAATAAGTCTCCATGGCACTAGCGTCTTATCAGTAATCGAGAAACTGATACCTTTGCCAAAAAACGTCACAATAGGGAATGTAATATTTATTAAGAATAATAAGCAACATACAATCAACATAAAAGGTAAGGTTCCTCTAATTAAGAAATTAACAAACATATTTTAATCTTCATACAATATTTCTTAAACACTTAATTAGGTTTTAGGATTATTGTCTGATCGATACCCTGTTGTTTGATAACCTGATGGAGTTTCATACATATAGTTGTATACTGACGAAGTGCCAGCAGCATAAGGATCATATCGCGGTGAAAATCTTGAGGTAGATGCAGAGCTACTAGGGCTATTACGCATATTTTTTATTGCCGTTGCCTCGCGCAGCACTCTTGAGCGAAACTCTAACTTTTGCTCTAAATCAAAAGTACTTAAAATTGGAACCAAGGAGGAAAAAAATGCCAAGTCATCAGCGGTAAGATCAGGTGTCTGGTTAGACAGCAAAGTTCAAACGGTGAACTTTCTTGATTTGTTTGTCGCCGTCTATATTTTCTTTTTTGGGTCCATGGATTTTGAGATCCAGAATTACTAGCACGTTGTGTATTTTCTGAAGTTACTGTGTTTTCTGGTGATGCAATATTCTCTGACAATGCTGCTGGAGACGTTACGGTTTCTGGAGATGCAATATTATTATTTTCTGCTAATTCTGTACTTTCTGGAGACGTTACGTTTTCGTGTGCGTTACGATTGCTCCGCCAAGTTATTCAAACAAAAAAATAACTCTCCTTAAAAATTGTTGAAATCGAAGGGAACTAACCAAAAAATTGTCGAAGTAAAAATAAGGAAATTATAAGGTTTTTAAGTTGACCGCGCGATCGTAACGTGGAGGACTGCGCGGCCATGGAGATCTCAGCAACTACTTGAGTTAGAGATCTAATTCTTTTTGTCATAATTGTCGAAAAATTGTCGAAAATTGTCGAACCAAGAATTATGAGCTCCAGATCAATATTTTACGAAATATTTGCTTCGGAAGTTACGGCTGCGCAATCCTCCACTTACTGTTTTTTTACAGCCGATTATTTCTGTAAAACTTCGACTTTATATAGTAAAACTGCTACCACAAGAAAGGTATTAATTTGTCAATACTAACAAAAGCAATAAATACTCCTAAAGGTTAGTAAAACAGACAAAATCAGTGAAAAACTATGCATCCGTGGCCGCGCAATCGTAACGTTACTTTGTACGCTGATATCTCATTATCTATCATTCTAGGATTTTGGTGGGAACATCCATTTATTCGACACATTAACCCCATTAGATCGACATATCGTTTTACCCATAAAACAGTTTTCAAGGAGTGAAATTTCACAAACTGTGTTAGCTCATACAATGTTCTAGTAGGGTGACCAAATTTTCGATTTGATGCGAGAATATCTCTAAATGAAGACTAACTGTTATTAAAATATATTGGCAGCACCTAATCCGCCAAATTATTTTTTATGAAATAAAAACTTGTATATTTCACTATTTATAATGTTTATTCATCACAGCTTGCAGAATCTACAAAATGAAAATATTACAAAAATCAACAATCAAATAATTGAAAATTAAAATAAATTTATTAATTAGCTATTTATAAATTAGAGTGCAATAAGTAATACATTTAAGTCCATTCTATTTTAAAAATGTGTAGGGAGGGCTAGTGTAAAGCTTGATCCAAATTTGTGGGATCGTAGGTACCTATTGTCCCTCGGCCGCCATCTTGGAAAGAGTGCGGGTGCAGATGATTTTTCTTGATTATCTGGTAAACTATTGGCCGCACAAAAAATATGTAAAACAGCTTTTTGTTGCAAATTAAATTCTCTACAACTTTGGGTTTGATACTTCTATCGTAAAGCAGAAAATAAAAAGTTATATCTTTATTATTGTTGTATTACGGCAATTTTTATGTTTTCCCACTATAACTGGGTCCCCAGTCTTTAAGATGAGCCATGCTTTGGCACAGGGTCTGATTAAGTGCCAGGATACAAAGGACCATGAGTCAAATTGGGCTTAGTGTCCAACAGAGTTATGGCATATGCCATTGTAAAGGATTTTGTTCGTACTAAAATTGTTACTACCAGCACCACCTTCAATTCCATCGCAGAAAAAAGATATGCCCTTAAATAGATTTTATAGAAAATACAATTGTTAGTCATAAAACTGTTATAGTAACAATATATTCATACTTTAAAATCTGTGACGTAGCTAGCTTGGGTGGCACCCGGGGCGAAGTTGGCAGTCGACCTTTTTTCTTCTTTTTTTAGACGATACCTAACAATTATGGCCTAACTGCCCCCGAATCGTAGCGCTGAGCTAGTGCCTATGTTTTTTTATACGTTTGTACATTGTTCTTAAAGTCGAGTTTGGGGTGGCACCCCAAAAAGGGTGACATCCGGGGCGGACCGCCCCTGCCGCCCCCTCTCCCTCCTACGCCACTGTTTAAAATAATGGTAAAAAATAGATGCGCTTGCGCCCGTGTGATTTACAACACTCTCCTTCCCTCTCACACCTCTCGGACGGCTGCCCGGGCGCTGGTCTGCTCTTAGTCAGTCGACTCGTGATTCTCACGGTGTTATCTGTGTGTCCTAAAAACAGGACAGGTTAGAAGTACCCTGAACCGAAGAGCATGCATGAGGAATCTGATGGGAGTGAATGAAGCAAGAAATATATGTCAGAATCGTTGCAAATGGCGTTCCGTAGTCTCTGTCTACCCTCCGGGAAACAGGCGTGAGTCTATGTATGTATGTTATCTGTGTGTTTTCGTGTATCCTATCGGCACATACAATTTAATCCACCGGCAGGTCACCTAAACGATATTATTATTGATATTGATTGAAATGTTAACAAAAATATTTTTAACTTTACTTTATTTTTTATGTATTCTTTGCACATGGAATTAAAACTAGTTAAACATGTGAAACAACAAAAACTACAATGCCATAACATCATTACTTTGCTGGATTATAGTTTATTTATGGTAGGAGAAAAATATTTATAGCAAAATAACCCCATGGATTTTTCGCAAAAATGAGTTTATATCTTTATAAGTAGTGCTTTACAAGTATATTCAAAGTACAATGTGTAATACAGTTGAATCCAGTCATCAGCAAGTGTAAACACCGCCGCAGTGATGAATCTCAACAGTGTGTAGACGTCATTAGTGTGGTGTGTCGGAGTACCGACATTGCGCACTTAAATAAAGACCAAGTGAGGGTAGGTGCCGAAACCCGCACTTCCACAAGACGTCGCAAAGCTCTCATCAGTCTCTCCGCGACCACGCTCGGTGCAAGACGAGCGAAACGTCGGAAACAAATAGGTATTTATACCTTAAATAAGTTAAGTTAACGCGATTAAGACCCGCCAAATTATTTTCTATGATGTATACAAATCGCGAAAGTTTAAAATAGATTATATTCAAAGTGGTCTCATCTCTGTTGGTGGGTGAGCCCAGGCTTCATACATTTTTGGCCATGGTCCTTTGATGAATAAATTTAAAGGAAAGTCGAAAGGTAGGAAAGTCGCTTTTTAACACGCTTTTATTAGGTCGACATGTGTGGAATCTAAGCTAACAAATTTAACCATCTTCCAAGGGTCGTAGCGCAATGAAAATTGGCGGCTGTATGTAGTTTTAATGACAATAAAATAAAATGGTATTGTCGAACTGATCTGATGATGGAGCCGGAAGATATGCAAAGGAACTTCATGATGGAAAATGGTATCATAGCTGTTTTGTATTTCTTAGAAAATTCTTGTAATGAACTTTGACCACGATAAGGTTTCAAGGTCTGATGATAAAGCCGGAAGATAGGCACTAGCATTCCATGATGCAGTATTGTATCATAGTCGAGTTTGTACTTATGAGAAGAGCCACATAATGGACTTTGAACGCGATCAGGTTTCAAGGTTATAACAAACCAATTATACAGGGTGTAAAAAGACCCTTAACAAAAACTGAAACCCCATATTCTACAGATTATCACCATCATTTTTTACTTCGGCACCATACCTGGGAAATTACTGGTTCAGGAGATATTGAGGCTCAAAGTCACGAAATTAATTTTTCGAATTATTCCAAAATCGTGTTTAGAATGATAAAATAATGTATTTCTGTTAAATAAACATAAACAAAATTTTTAATATTTCCCTAAAATAAACGGCTTCAAAGTTCCCTAAACGCAGTGTATGCCTACCAGCAATCAGCTGCGAGGTCGTTTCCCCTTGGCCGCGCGACGACGTGATCATAAACTGCATCCACCACGGCGCACGGTGTAGGTAGATACGGCCGGCGTAGGTACGATGCATTTCTCGCGCCAATGTTTTCTGAAAACGCGCGCTATACATTGCTGCTTATAAAATGTGTCTATATTTTTAAGCTTAAAAACATATTTTGTTTCCCAGGTATTATTTTCGCGTAGTATGACTTGACATGATGTGCAAAACGAGTAGATTTCGGCTTGGTGATGGGTCTTGTGACACCCTGTATATTATAGACCACGCAGTGGTGTCCTTAAGGTCCCGCACTTTTGTGGCTGGACAGGCGTGTGTGGCCCTAAGTAGAGTAATATCACTTAGCGGTCTCCAGATTGAAAAGCTAGATTGTTTTAAGCTGACAGATAAAACACCATGCAATACAGACGCACTGGCGGAGATGAATAAACTGTATAAATAGTGAAATATACAAGATTTTATTTCATAAAAATAAATTTGGCGGATTAGATGCTGCCAATATAGACCAGTCAGAGGTATTCTCGCATCAAATCGAAAATATGGTCACCCTACTAGAACATTGTATGAGCTAACACAGTTTGTGAAATTTCACTCCTTGAAAACTGTTTTATGGGTAAAACGATATGTCAATCTAATGGGGTTAATGTGTCGAATAAATGGATGTTCCCACCAAAATCCTAGAATGATAGATAGCGCGGCCACGGATGCATAGTTTTTCAATGATTTTGTCTGTTTTACTAATCTTTAGGAGTATTTATTGCTTTTGTTAGTATTGACAAATTAATACCTTTCTTGTGGTAACAGTTTTACTATATAAAGTCGAAGTTTTACAGAAATAATCGGCCGTAAAGAAACAGTAAGTGGAGGATTGCGCGGCCATAACTTCCGAAGCAAATATTTCGTAAAATATTGATCTGGAGCTCATAATTCTTGTTTCGACAATTTTCGAAAATTTTTCGACAATTATGACAAAAAGAATTAGATCTCTAACTCAAGTAGTTGCTGAGATCTCCATGTCCGCGCAGTCCTCCACGTTACGATCGCGCGGCCAACTTAAAACCCTTATAACTTCCTTATTTTTACTTCGACAATTTTTTGGTTAGTTCCCTTCGATTTCGACAATTTTCGAAAATTTGTTTGGCGAGTTATTCAAACACATAAACAAAAAACGCACATACACAACAAAAACACATATTTACGATACATTTTTTTTATAGCATTAGGCGGCAAACGAGCAGACGGATCGCCTGATGGTAAGCAATTACCGCCGCCCATGGACACAAGCAACACCACAGGAGTCACAAGTGCGTTGCCGCCCCTTGGGGTTGGGAAAAGGGATAGGATGACGAGTGAGATGAGGGAGAAGGAATAGGGGATAAGGCTCTCTCACTTACCGAACGAATGCAAGGCTGACGTATCGTTCATATGAAAAGTCTCGTCAACTCGAGAAAAGGTTATGTTAGGTTCCTTGTGACCCTCTATCCAAAAATAGGAGCCCTACCAAGCAAGGCTCCGTCAAGCTTGTTTCTAAAACAAAATGCCGAGGGTACTAGCGGTTTTTTGCCGCAATGGAAATGATGGGATATAATGTGTACATCAGAATGGCGGGTGTACCTCAAAGAATAGTGGTTTTATATACATGGAAGCAATTCAAGTTCAAGCAATGTAAGGAATGTGCTTAAAATTTAAGGCAATGTACTTTTATAAAACTACAGTTAGGTATTTCAAAAGTGTCCGTATGGATTGAGGAGCCACTTCAGATTTTACAACGAAACTTGGTCCGTTATTTAGTACGAAGAGAAATAATGTTGTAGGCCAAATGTTGGAATTTTGTTCCCAGTAGTTCCATTCTCTAGTTCCGTGATGGAATTACTAGGATTTTTTTCTTCCAGTAGTTCCATGGAACTAGCATCCTGTTGCCGGCAAGATGAAATTAGTCTCATTAGTACCGGTACAGTTAATAACATAAATAAATATATTAACGGATCTCATTATTAGGATTAGGTATTAACAAAAACGTTGCTTATCTAGGAATTATTTTTATTTTTCTATGAGAATTGCGGAAGATTCTTCTCTAAGAAATGTGGTACAGTAACTTCTCCAGTGAGAAAAGACATTTGAGAATTTTGTAAAAGCATGTACTTTAAATTATTTTGTATTTTCTTTGTGTGTACTGTATAAAACATAGCGTCATTTAATAAAACTTGCAATAGTTTATATAGAGTTATTACAGTTTTCTTAAAAGACTTTTTTAATCCCCCGTGCCATGCCTCCACAAAATTTGTCGTTCTGTGTCTTTCGCCAAAAGCACACCATAGATTAATAAATTCAGCGCCACGCAACCAAAACCGTTCCATGTATAGTTTAAACCTATTCAACTTTAGTTTCTCGGATTCTGGTATGACCTTCATTTCATGTAATAATTGTATTTCAGACTTGACATACACCCAGCCTTCCATTACTTTATTACTAGGTAGCAAGGGTAGTGCATTACATAAGGCTACGGGTTTTTGAGTATAATTGGTTTTATTAATGCCCAATTTTTTGGCTTTTCGCCACAAACACCTCGTATAATGATAATAACATCAATGGTTTTCTGCTAGTGGGAACATATTCTTAAAGGCATCTATAGCTGGTAACTCAAAATCAGTTGTGAATTTTTGTGTCCGTATGGATTGAGGAGCCACTTCAGATTTTACAACGAAACTTGGTCCGTTATTTAGTACGAAGAGAAAAAAATTTGTGTCCGTTTCGATGGCGCGGCCATGACGTTATTTTTAAAAAAAAATGCTTACAAGATTTTGTAAAAATTTGTAAAAGTAGACTCCCAAAACCATAAATTTGTCAAAGCTATGGTTAAAAAGTTATTAGGGTTTGAACGTGGCCGCGCCATTGAAACGCTCCGAACCGCGCGGCCACGGAGAGCTTTAAAACTAAGCATTGCAGAGACCTGAAATTTTGGTAAGTAACAGATTGAATTTGTAAAAAAATTGTAAAAATATAGAAAAATATCCTGAGCTTATATTTTAGGAGCTGTAAGACAAATACGCCATGGCCGCGCCATTGTAACGGTGAAAAACACGTTTTCGCCGATATCTCGCTGAAAAAGCAACGCAGACGTCTGAAGTTTTTTGTAAAACCTGGATTTGAATTTGTCAAAACTAGTAAAAATAAAAAAAAATCCTAGGTTTATATGTCTAGAGCTATAACACTAATACGCCATGGCCGCGCCATTGAAACGGTGAAAAAATACGTAATCGCCGATATTTCGCTGAAAATGCATCGCAGAGGTCTGAAGTTTTTTGTAAAACCAGGATTTGAATTTGTCAAAACTAATAAAAATAAAACAAAAAATCCTAGGTTTATATTTCTGGAGTTATAAGACTAATACGCCATGGCCGCGCCATTGAAACGGTGAAAAACACATTTTCGCCGATATCTCGCTGAAAAAGCAACGCAGACGTCTGAAGTTTTTTGTAAAACCCAGATTTGAATTTGTCAAAACTAGTAAAAATAAAACAAAAAATCCTAGGTTTATATTTCAGGAGCTGTAAGACCAGAACGCCATGGCCGCGCCATTGAAACGGTGAAAAAATACATAATCGCCGATATCTCGCTGAAAATGCATCGCAGAGGTCTGAAGTTTTTTGTAAAACCTAGATCTGTATTTGTCAAAACTGGTAATAATGCACAAAAAACCGTAGGTTTACATTTCAGGAGCTGAAGAACGGAAATAATAGAAGACATCTTGAATATGTCGACAGGGTGACCATGGCTTTTTGTTTACAGAAAACTTTTCACCTTTTTTACTAGAAATTATATCTTAAAGATTATACATGAAATAAAAATGAAACGATAGTACTTATACAAAACCATGTTGATTTGTTTAAAAATCGTTGTTTGTTAGCTGAAAATACTAGTTTTGAGTAGACGTGCAAAAACCATGACAGATAACTTTGCATAGCTTTCGTAATAACTAATGAGTATAAAATAGCATAATTTGATGAATAAGACTAAGATTAAATTCTGCCAGAAATAACCACCGTAATAAAGTCATGCATTCTTACATAGAATAGCAGGAGCATAGGAGCGAACGAAACGCGCGGGTGCAGCGCGGGAGACGAAAGCTGGATATCTAACCAATCACAGCCGTTCAAAAAGAGATATCCCGCCGTCACACCCCGTCTTCCCCCGCCAAAAACGTTTTCACGATTAGTCGTCGTTTTACTCTCAGTTAATTCGTACGTGGTACTTGTTGGTGTTTTAAATTTTGGCATTCCTATGGACTTTGATTTGTGCACTGTTTTGGATATTTGTTATTTCTAATGATGTTCGAATCTGCTATTTATCAATCGCATGCTATGAACTATGTGCTAAATTTTTTTAGCATGCTATTAAAAATGCTATAATATATCATGCTATCGTGCGAAGCGTCAACACCCTTTGTGTGACCGCTAGTTTTAGCACATGTACTTACGATTTAGCGTGCTGTCGCGCTATCTATATTTGAACGTAGGTTAATATAGCGTCGACAAACATGCTATTTGCCTAACGAGTCTGAAGACTTAACGCGTGGTGTGGGGCAGATAACATGGTGAACGGTAATGTTAAACATGAATAAACAATACATATACATATTTGTACATTTCTTCTAAGTATAAAATGTAATCATTATGCACAACAAACTAATATTAACCAACTTATTAATAATAAATAAGTCAATTAATTTTCCTTCATACTTTTCAGGCTTAGGACTGTATATGATTATATTGAGTTATTTAAATCATTTTAACACACATGTATTATAGGATAATTCATAGATACACAGTATTACGTGTCCTATCACAGATTTTTTTAATCAAACACAAAACACTTAACTTTTGAGAACGTAAAATAACTCGCGAACTTATATGCCTACTTAAATCGCGCGAGCCGACGAACAGCTAAAATTCACGCGCTACGCAAGTTCACGTCTAGCTGCTCGCGTTAGCACGCGAAGACTGATCGCAAATATCGCAATTCACAGCGCTGCGAACGTGCGAAGTGCGATATGCCGTCGCGTCGGCGCGATGTTTGATTCTATATGCTATATGCTATTTTATAGCACGAACGAGAGCAGACTGAACTTGCTATTAGATGCGAAATAAAATTAGCGTGCTGTGCTATTGTGCTATGTGCTATATTAACCACCATTAGTTATTTCGGCATTCCTATGGACTTCGATTTGCAAACTGTTTCGGACATTTGTTATCTTTGGCATTGAAAAACGTTCTGCTGTTGCAATCTGGACTGCATGACGCTTCAGGATCTGATTAATACTTCTCATCAAGGTAAGTAATTCATACTACATAATATCTTTCCATTTTTTAGTCAACCTAAGTAGTTGACCTAAATAAGTATTGTAATGTAATAAAACTTGGGTACCTATTTCAATACTGGTCACTCAATCAATCGTTATGATATTATTATCTTTATGCAAAAAGGTATATTTAGTATCTAAATATGTATTTGGTAGATGTTTCAGACCGATTTAAAAAAAAACTTTCACCACTATAATCCTACATTATCAATAGCATATTATAGATATATCTATATTTTATGGTTGACTCACAGTACCTAATCAATTTTATGATATTCATAGTTGGTTTAAAATAATGCTTTATAATGCAAATTATTATTACCAAAATAGTATAAATCCTTATCCATATAAATGAGTTAGTCATCTTGACTGTTTAATTTAGAGCAAAATATCTCTTTACTTCATTTAGTTTAGATTTATATCTTAGGATACTTATATCTTAAAATTCAGTATCTCACGCACCCAAATAAATATGAGAGAGCCCTGCGAAGGTGCGATATAACTTTCACTCCCAAGTCAGTATACTATGAGTCAATTGATATAGCCAGTAATTTGTGGGAGAAATACATAACCTCGAGTGGTTATGAATTTCTTTTATTCTCTATCCGAGTCCATCGGCACGACGACGTTGTAACTGGACCGCTAAGCCCATGGTCCCGTATTCGTTTAGATGAAATCATTGAACAAAGCTTGTCGGTATTGATTGAGATCGTTCGCCGAACATCTGTTGCCTCGATAAATATAACGATGTTCTTGTTTTCATTGAAAATTTCGGAGAAAGACTTACAACGTTTAGATAAAATAGAAATCGTAGAACAAAGCTTGTCGGCATTTATTGTCTTCGTTAGCTGACAATTTTTATCCTTAATAAATCATAACGATGTGCTGTACTTTAAATCAAACCATTTCGTTATCTAGGATTAGGTGCAGCAATAACAAAGGCGCCAAAGTGCTTTGTTTTCGTTTAAAAGTCGTGAGAAAATTATTAAAACTTAAAAATATTTTGTCGGCGTCGGCGTCCTTTGTTATGTACTTAAAAATGAAGCGCACGTGTCCTTTTGTTTCTAGTAACTTTGTTATACACAGGTAAATATGATTTACGACTTCTGGGTCCTACCAAGATCATTTTGTCTGCTCATTTACGTGCAAAATTATTTAGCTCATTCGATATTTGTTTGCGCTTCTGGCCAGACCTATATAGGATATGTTTGAATTCAAATCCATCACCACTGTAGGTACATCCACACACATAAATTAGGTATTGAGTTAGTTGTTCAGGCTTCAATAATCCTAGTAAATAAGCAGTTTTATGATAGCAATTTGCATTCGTATTGATTCTGCAAAAGGAAAAGCAAGTATTAAAGTGCAACAATAAAATAATATTTAAATTGGACCGTACTACGTTAGCCACGATATAATTTATCTTCGATGTACCTATGCTTCTGTTAATACACTTAGGGATCAATATTTATACAATATATTCAAATAGTCAACTTCTAAAATATTTCCTGCTTCTAATAGCAGGATTTGAAAGAATCTTATACGATAGGTAGGGCAAGGTCTAGTAAGCGAGCTTACAACCATCTAACCTGTCTGAGTCGAGATGCCGAAGTTGAAGCTTAAGCGATATTTTTTAAGAAATATTATGTTGGAGCAAAATACGTAACAAATATTTAAAAAAATAGAGGCTCGCCGGTGTCAGGAGCAGGGTCGAAGCTCCCAGTGATTAGGCCTGCAGATATAGGAACCTCCTCACAATGCGAGCGGTATGTAGAATTGAGAAGTAGATAGGTACTACGATCTGAATCAGGCCCTTGATCCGACCGCCTAACGACAACTTCAAGAGATGTTGATCAATATTCTTATTATTTTGTTACAGAAACATGGTAAGAGGTAGGAAACCGAAAATTGATGCGACGCAGCTGAACGAAAAAATTCTTAAGTATGCAGCAACTTGTAGAAATGAAAAAATATCATACAAAAATCCTGTATTTGTAACTATTGCTCAAGAACTGAATAATGAAATAACGCCGTATTCGTTGTTTATGAGACTAAAGAGAAATTTCGAGACAATTTTTGGCCACCGATATGATGAAGAATGTTCACTTACACAAAGTACCTCAACTTCTTCTTCGTGTCGTAGCACAGTTTCTTCACCTGTGAAATCTACCTTTAAAGAGTTTGAAAGTGGCGAAGAGTTCACTTTTTTACTGGACGTGTACGACTAGAAGAAAGTGCAACCCGTCTCGGTTAATTACAAAAGGCGTGATCCTCAAACTACCTCTGTATATAAAAAATATAAAACACTGCCTAAATACAAGTGGGCCAGCCTATTTAGAGAGGAACTGTGGGAATTTACAAGGCTTCCATGCACATGGGTCTTCAAAACCAAGCGCATCGATGAAGAAAACAATATTTCCGTTAAAGGAAAGTGCTCACAATACAGTTGTATGGCGGAAGTAACAAGCAAGGCACAGGCTACAGATAAAACAGTCACAATGACCTGCACTCTATTTAATACCAACAATAATAAAATGCCTCACAATCCATACAAGAAGACGAAGCTAACACCATACAAAAGACGGCAACTAGCAAAAAAATTGCAATTTAAACCCGCAACAGTTATACATAAACAAATTGCATCCGAAGTCATCAATGATGATGATACTGTTAACTCCCCAATACTACCAACGATGGAAGCTTTGAGGAAATTGAAACATGAGAAGAGGCAAAGTGATCGATTGCACTCTGATCCAGTCATAAGCATTCTCATGATGTCAATGATGGCAAAATAACAAAATTTCGTTCGCGAGTTCACCTTGGTACCGAGCTTTCATATGTGCTATTGGTCTGAACAACAAATCCAATACTACAAGGCGTATATGGAGAAAATTCCTCATGTCACAATGACTATAGATGCAACTGGATCATTTTTCCGAACGATCAAACTCCCAGATGGATCTCTGCTAACGAAACGGATGTTCCTCTATGTTGCCATGGTAACGTCTTCAACTATTAAGTCGACAGCAATTTGCCAATTGATTACTGATAATCACACAACAGATTCTATATTGTCTTGGTTGAAAAAATGGCACAACCAAGTACGTACTGTCCCTCACGAGATTGCAACTGACGACTCTTCAGCGTTAATAGCAGCAAACGTTCAGGCTTTTACTATTTATCAAACAGTCCGAGACTATCTACGACAGTCTTTTCTTGTTTTAATGAATAAAAGTAATGATATTCCTCAAGTATTCTTAAGATTAGACACAAGTCACTTTGTCAAAAATGTATTCAACTTGCGATGCTTCGATAATGTTGATATAAATGTGAAAAAAAATTACATTCGCAGTATTTTATTTGTGAAAGAATGTGAAAATTTTGAAATAATAAAAAAGTGCTTTGTCATATTATAAACATTTGTACGTTCAAATATGAATTCTCAAACAATGAGGCTTGTAAAATTTCTATGAAATACCTCAAATCTTTGTGTGTCAAAATAGAAGACCCAGGTGAACAAAACGACAAAAAAGATCTCTTTGAAAATTATGTTACAATATCTGATGATGCCAATATTTTAGATGGCTTAGGTGGTAAGTCACCCTAAAAAAAACTCACCCATAGGTGAGTTTCCACTTTTTAAAATCTTTAGTAGGTTTTTCACCCACTTGGTGAAATGAGTATGGGTGAGTTTACTACTTCAGAATTAAGAGGTGGTCAAATCATCCTACTAGTATTTTCTACACGCTATCAATTGTTTCATTCCTATTTTGTGCGAATTCCATATGTTTAATAAGGGTCCGTGTAATCAAAAGATAACACTTTTTATCAATATTTATATATTTCGTTTAATTATAACTCGTGTTCGTATTAGATGTACAAAATTGAGGTAATTGGAAAAGTTGCATTAAACTTAAAACTAAAAGTATAACCACATTTAAAAAAAAGAACATTTACGCTATTACAACATATGAACATAGTGTCATAATATATACATAAAAAAATAAAAATAAATATTACAAAATAATGTAGTTTCACAAAAGTAATTAAAAATGTCAAATACTTTTCATGAAGTAAGAAATTCAAGTCATATTCATTTTAATTTTTCTATACAATGTCCTAAGGTGATCACGCCATCAATTAATTATTTAATTGTCTTATCTATATATTGCTGAGACCATATCTGCCGTCATAAGAAAAAAGGGCACAACTAATATTTTTTTCGAAATTAAGTTATATACATATTTGATATTTTTTGCATAATTTTAAAACCACAATAAACAAAAGTACCATAACCTGAAAGGGCACAACTGAACAATTATTTTTGTGATAGCGCTAGAAAAGGGCATATCTAGATAAGATTACATGAAGAGGTCACATATGTTTTAATTAATATGGGTTTTCATTTTAATATTTAACCTTTTTTCCTCAAAATGTTAGAATGGAAAGTCACATTTGGTTAATTATGCCTTTTATACGTAATATTAATGATTTTACAAATGGAAAATGTAGATTATTGAATACAGAACAGTTAAAATTAAAAAATAGGTAAATATCATCTTATAGAATTCATGTAGACGCTAATATATCCATTAATACATTTTCTATAACTACAATACCTTAATTTACTTTTACCAAAAACTAAGAAACTCGATTTACTCCTGATTTACAAAATGTTAGTTGTGCCCTTTTACGTTATGACTGAGAGAGAGCAGAGTAATATTTAACTTTTTTCCCCAAAATGTTATAATGGAAAGTCACAATTGGTTAATTATGCCTTTTATACGTAATATTAATGATTTTACACTATTTTTTATGTTAGGTTGAAATGGAAAATGTAGATTATTGAATAAATATAGTAAAAATAAAATAAGTAAATCATCTTATAGAATTCTTGTAGACGCTACTATTTCCATTCATACATTTTCTATAACTATGATACCGTAATTTATTTTTGACAAAATCTAAGAAATATTTTAAACTCGATTTTCTCCTGATTTACAAAATGTTAGTTGTGCCCTACGTTATGACGGCAGATATGGCCTCGTCTGTGCGTTTTGTTACGTAATTATTCTTTTTCCAAAACGTTAAAAGATAATTTTCGTCTTGCATTAACGCTTTTAATAACACGGCAATATTTGGTTTGGTTTTAACTTTTTTATTTAGCCGTGAATTCCATGACTCTGATACATTATTCGTCTTATATTTCACGTTATGAAAACACCACTTATCTGACAAATAAGCACTGCTATCAAGCCATGTTTTCTCAAAATAATCCGAAAAGGCTAAAGTATTGGTGTCAATTTTAAAATTTTCACCGGAGACGTACATCCAGCCATCTAAGGTAAATTCCTTTGAAAGATATGCAAGAGCAGTGCATCTTCTGACATGAGCTTTGCTCACATTTGATTTTCTTAAACTGAATTGTTTGGCTTTTCTCCAAACAGCTTGGCTGAAATGAAAAAAACATCCGCGAGATGCAGATTTGGGAAATATTTTGCGTATTGCAGATATAGCACTCACTTCAAAATCGGTTATAAATATATCTGGCTGAAATGCCGGTACTTGATTTTTTATTAATTCAAACATTATTTCATATGTTACTTTTTTTTTATTTGGTAACAAAATATACAGTGCTGGTATAATATTTATATACTGGTCATCGGAAGTGCCAAGGTCCACGTGGATTGTGTATAGTTGCTTAAACGGAGGAACCGCACATTTGAACGTGCCATCACAATATACTTATTTAGCCTTTTTCAGTATTTCTCGCCCCTCTTCACCAGCAGTAAACATTAAAATCCTTTAGTTTTTATTGCAATAGTCAGCAAATAAGAATGATTTAAAAGAATCGGGTACTGTAACGTCTTATAATTTAAAAAAACGCACTTTTGCCGTCTGCAGTGCGGAAATGCGATGCTTATACAATGTTTTTTTTTTAGATTGTTTTAAGATGGCAAAGTTTTTAATAAGTCCAAGCCCGTATCCTTCATACTTTCTATCGTGGCTGAATAAATAGTGGGTACTGGGGTGGTTTCATTTTTAATTCTCTTCGTACAAGAATCAAGTCTCAATTTAATTTCATTGCCAATAGCATCTGACTGGCATGTATGATTTTGCTGTTTTACTATAACAGCGTTGTCAGTTATCAAGCTGCCGGTACATTTGTTTTTTACTTTAACGCACCGCCAAACGGAATGTCCGTTGTTATTTAGGTACACGTCTCAAATTATATCTATAACCATTCATCAAAGAATGTTGCCTCCTCTTTGGGCGTTTATCACAGAGAAATGAGAGTTAATTGAAGCTTCAGCATCCATTTTGGCAATTTGTGTACTAAAATAGAAAAATAAATAATAAATACGAGTTCACCAGTACGGGCCACCCTTGGCCCAAAATACGATCATTTACAATTTGAAATTTACAAAATTAAGGTTTATTTTCAAAGACTTATCACAGACGTCGTTGCATAATGCAAGTAGGCAACATTTTTCATGAATTTACTGAAATGTATGCATATATAAAACAAAAATGCTAAGATAAAGACTTGCAGTTTATACACAAAGTTTAATTATTTATGAGAAATATTGAAAACTTACCAAAATCAGCAATATACAAAACTGATCAATGAATAATTGTATTATTATTTTACTCCAGTTCAGAATTAATACTATTAATGGCTATAATACTATTAATATAATTATACAAATTACATTAATAATTACAATAAGAGCCACCTAAACGCGGCCTTCTGAATTTAAACTTTTTTATAATAAAGCAAACATTTTTAATTCAGAATGCCGCGCGCGGGAGATTGCACTATTGCTTTTAGGTGTTTTTCTTTTTCTACTCATAAATCTATTTGAGATTTTACACTTTCCTAAATTTATGATACTATTTTAATAAATTGATTTATACATAATACATGTACATATGTATAAAAATAAATATGTAGAAATGTAAAAATATTCCACGATAAATATATTATAAAATTAATACAAAATCTACTAGACTGATTATAGGATAAACCATAAACAAAAGAGTGCATTTATTAAAAGACTAGCTTTCGCCCGCGGCTTCGCCCGCATGAAATTTTTATAAAGAGTAGCCTTTGTACTTCCCCAGGTTTCAGACTATCCATATCAAATTTCATCACAAACGGATCTGCACATTAGCCGTGTAGCATACATATAAACAGATAATACTTTAAATTAAGGAATGATTACGTTAGAGGTAGTATGAAAGTGGCACCCATTGATGAAAAGGTAAAAGGGAGTCGACTGGCCTGATATGGACATGTTATGCGGAGAGATGATATGTATGTAGTTAAACCAGTGATGAACATGCATGTAGAAGGACGAAAAGGGAGAGGACGGCCAAGGAAAAGATGGATGGACTGTGTAAGGATGGATATGAAAAAGAAAGGGGTAAACGATCGGATGACTGGTGACAGAGAAGTATTGAAGCGAAGGACATACTGCGCCGACCCCAAATAAATTAGGACCAGGGCAAGACAATGATGAGTCGTCAAACTTCAGGTAAAGATTAGTATGTAAGTATATTATTAAAGTTATTGAAGAGCTTATATACCTACTGAAGAGAATAGCAGCAAAAATAAAAACTGAAAACATTACCACAAAGTACATAATCAGACCGCCCCCTCCGCCCCGCTGCGCTTAAGCGTGCCATCTCATAGTAAGCGCTTTTATTAACGCTGCGCATAGGTCAATTATATGTGATAACTTTTAAACTATTCACCCAAACTACTTACTGTAAAAGACAACGTTCATCTACATTAAATACTGAAGACAATAAATTTATCAATTTTGAAAGCAATTCGATAACTACTCTAGAATGAGCTTGGTAAAAAAGTATCAAATTTAATTATTTTTACGGACCACTTTTTAGTGTATATTGGCTTCTAAATAATAGGAAGGTATATGCTGCCGTTGATTTTTATTTAGAACTTTTTAAGATAAACAATATCACCGTACATTATCTTCATGTAACTTCAACAGTTTAGGCAACGCACGCGAAGATAGGTTTCAGAGCTCAGGATTTTTACTGACTTAATTGATAATTTTCCTTATATTATGGCAACATTACACATAATCTTTATAAATTGTAGCCTATGTGTTATTCTGATGTATAAACTAAATTACTGTAAAGTTTCATCTAAATCCGTTCAGTAGTTTTTGCGTGAAAGAGTAACAAACATCCATACATACATCTTCACAAACTTTCGCATTTATAATATTAGTAGGATGTTTTACATATTCTTTTGCTGTTTTACATAGAAAAATTATTCCTAATTCCTATAGTTAGCAGATAAATATTACGTTCATGTAGTACAAAGGTATCATTTTATATAAATCAATTTGAGCCACGAGTTGCAAGCGACTATATAGGTATTTTTGTATTTAGTTATTTATGATACCGGTTGTTATACTGCTTATATATTTTTATGAAACGGCAAATCAGCTAAATTTAGTAAACTTGCATTATAATGAACACGGGTGGTTACAATTATAATTTCACGAATTATAAATATTGATAAAAGGTGTTATCTTTTGATTACACGGACCCTTATTAAACATATGGAATATTCGCACAAAATAGGAATGAAACAATTGATAGCGTGTAGAAAATACTAGTAGGATGATTTGACCACCTCTTAATTCTGAAGTAGTAAACTCACCCATACTCATTTCACCAAGTGGGTGAAAAACCTACTAAAGATTTTAAAAAGTGGAAACTCACCTATGGGTGAGTTTTTTTTAGGGTGACTTACCACCTGGTTTGATGAGCTTGTGAATAAAGAAAAAAATTTGGATCAAATAATAAACAAAACAGAAAAACCAAATGACTATTACTTACCCAGTCTAGTATCAACACTAAGAAGATTAATGATAAAACTGCCTCTGTGGAGCAATGTCATGTGTCCTTTTTACAAATCATAAAATAAGTCACCAACATCTTCAGCTATTGAAAGTTATTTTAAAACTTTAAAACACTTATTATTTGAAACACGCCTGCATAAGTACAACGTGGATGAATTTATAAGTTTTCACTACAATTTTATATTAGGGGAAACTAAAATAGCCACAAAAAGTCTTGACATAACTGTAGGAAATAAAAAAAAGCAAACTAGCAAGGGCCGAAAACGGACTTTACGAAAGGAAAAATACACACAGTGCAAAAAAATTAAAATGAACACAAAACAGTCATTTTCTTCTGATTCCATATTTACAGAAAAGCCTTCATATACTGAAAACTGGGGGAGAGAGGGATATTCTGCGAAGAATATCTCAATATTGTTTATGCGAAATGGGAATTTAGTCAATTCTATCAATAAAAGTATGACTATTAATAATACATGTGCGTTTGACTCAGTTTTCTTTTTGTTAGCATTTGGATACAAACAAAACGTTCACATTCAACAAATATTTAATTCATGCACAAGCAAATTAATCCGCGAATTTATAATAATATTATCACAATCTTTAAATTTAAATAGTGCTTATAAACTACGAGAGGAAATCATTGCTAAGTATTATAAAAGCGAAAACAATACTTATGGATGTGACAGTAATATGGCTTTTATATTTGAACATATACTTTTACAGTACTTATACAGTGCCAATGTAATTAAAGAATGTTTAATCGAAACGTGTGCCAACCATTCTAAAAGAACCATAGTCTTTTTATCGATTAATATAGAAATGCCGTGTGGTTGACGGCATAGAATACAAGTGTCACCACCCCCTATCTTCCCGTGGGTGTCGTAAGAGGCGACTAAGGGATAACACGATGCAAACACCATCTTTGCGTAGAGACGGAAAACTCGACATCAAACCCTATGCGACTGCCTCGTTGGTCTCGCGGCATAAATGTGCGCGTGGGATCGGGAGGTCCCGGGTTCGATTCCTGGGTCGGGCAGTGTTATTGCGTTTTTCTGTCACGAAATTCTCAGTAGCAGCACGGAGTCTGGAGATGTGCCCGGTACGGCAATAGGCTCGCCCCTTATTACGTGGGACTAAAGTATATCTGGCGAAAAGTGGGTGTAGAAATACACCTCTGCCAACCCCTTCGGGGATAAAAGGCGTGACGATATGTATATATGTATGTGTAATATAGAAATCATCAATTTGTTCGGAATTGGAGGACTGGAAGATGCCGTCATTATCGATGACTCGGATTTAAAAATTTGTTTAAAATGTAACAAAAAAACCAAGAGATTTACATACGAATTAGGCAGCATTATTTTATTTGATCTTAATGGCACAGACAAAATCAAGCTCGAAGAAATACCACATTATATAAAAATAAAACAAAGAAAATAGGGACTGATAGGTGCTGTGGAATATGTTCCCCCGGTGGTAGGTCTGATCGGTCATTACAAGTGTCATTGCTTGTTAAATAATTCTACAATGATTTGTTATGACGATTATAAAACCGCAACGCACGCAAGTTCTGAACAACCTATAACAATTCATAATTTAACATATGGGCTAATAGATGATGATTAAGATTTTTTGTGTGAATTGCCAATTATAAGAATTTAGAGAAAGTCGTCCGCCATGAGGTCGTATTTAATAAGATATGTATCTTAGCATAAGAATATAATCTGTGATTTTGAAAGAAATATATATCTTAGTGTAAGCAAACAATCTGTGATTAATGTGATTTTTAAATAAGAAATATATCTTAGTACTATAAAAAAATAATCTGTAATTTTGAAAGAAATATATATTATATCTTAGTGTAAGCATATAATCCGTAATTATAGAAGAAATCTATATCTTGGTGTAAGCAAACAATCTGTGATTAATGTGATTTTAAAATAAGAAATATATCTTAGTACTTAAAATAAACTAATCTGTGATTTTGAAAGCACACATCTGAGTGTAAGCAAAAAATCTGTGATTCATGTGATTTTAAAGAAATAAACATGGTTTTGTATACCTACTATAGTTTCATTTTTATTTCATTTAGAATCCTTATATCTAATAGAATAGGCGAAAAGTTTTCTGTAAACAATAAGCCATGGTCACCCTATCGACATATTCAAGATTTATTTAAGATTCCGTTCTACAGCTCCTGAAATGTAAACCTAGGGATTTTTTGTGCATTTTTACCTGTTTTGACAAATTCAGATCTAGGTTTTCAAAAAACTTCAGACCTCTGCGATGCTTTTTCAGCGAGATATCGGCGATTACGTATTTTTTCACCGTTTCAATGGCGCGGCCATGACGTATTAGTCTTACAGCTCCTGAAATATAAACCTAGGATTTTTTTGTTTTATTTTTAATAGTTTTGACAAATTCAAATCCTGGTTTTACAAATAACTTCAGACCTCTGCGATGCATTTTCAGCGAGATATCGGCGATTACGTATTTTTTCACCGTTTCAATGGCGCGGCCATGGCGTTTTAGTCTTATAGCTCCTGAAATATAAACCTAGGACTTTTTGTTTTATTTTAACTAGTTTTGACAAATTCAAATCTGGGTTTTACAACAAACTTCAGACGTCTGCGTTGCTTTTTCAGTGAGATATCGGCGAAAATGTGTTTTTCACCGTTTCAATGGCGCGGCCATGGCGTATTAGTCTTATAACTCCAGAAATATAAACCTAGGATTTTTTGTTTTATTTTTACTAGTTTTGACAAATTCAAATCTGGGTTTTACAAAAAACTTCAGACGTCTACGTTGCTTTTTCAGCAAGATATCGGTGAAAATGTGTTTTTCACCGTTTCAATGGCGCGGCCATGGCGTATTAGTCTTATAGCTCCAGAATTATAAACCTAGGATTTTTTGTTTTACTTTTACTAGTTTTGACAAATTCAAATCCAGGTTTTACAAAAAATTTCAGACGTCTGCGTTGCTTTTTCAGCAAGATGTCGGCGAAAATGTGTTTTTCACCGTTTTAATGGCGCGGCCATGGCGTGTTAGTCTTACAGCTCCTAAAATATAAGCTCAGGATTTTTTTCTATATTTTTACAATTTTTTTACAAATTCAATCTGTTACTTACCAAAATTTCAGGCCTCTGCAATGCTTAGTTTTAAAGATCTCCGTGGCCGCGCGGTTCGGAGCGTTTCAATGGCGCGGCCACGTTCAAACCCTTATAACTTTTTAACCATAGCTTTGACAAAGGAGATGTACCATTTGGCCATACATTATGGGCCTGGCACGGCCAAACACAACACCATGTGTGTTTTGAAGATAAATGACTACTCTATTAACCTGTATAATTTCTTTTTAAATAACTTTTGGTGGAAATAAGATACGAGATATTTGAAATGGAAATTATTCCGCAACTAAATATACCTCAAAATTGAATTTTAACATAAATATAATACCTAGATGTAAATAAAAGTATGTCTTTGCGTCTTAAAGAACAAAAACTACATAAAGAGTGGCCAATAATAATGATTAATCACCTGTGTACTAGGGAACCTCGTACTATGTATACTCGTCCAAAAAAGCTAACCACAATCACAAACACTGCTGCATATTCTTAGCATGGGTAGAAGGTACTGATCATTATTATTGAATTTATATTCAATTACATTACATTAAAACCGTACGAAAACACAAATAAATCAAAGCAAAATATTTACGATACACAGTAGCAACACGAATGACATAACAGATAAAAAAGTGTTGCAAATGGTTTGAAAAAATATTTCTACTATCGATTAAAAAACAAAACGATTTTTACGGATTAATAATTATGGAATGTATAATAAATTATATATTTCTTGATTCTTTTTACAAATATACTTATAAAGTAAAGAAAATATATTGTTTTCTAATATGGTAATAAAAATATTATTTCCTTAAAACAATTTCTGCCTACCATACTTCATTTTATTTTTAATGCTGGCAACATAAGACATTCATCCGCTATTACCATAGCTTATTCAAAATAATTAATCTTTAAAAACTAAATTCTTTCACCGATACTCTATCAAGAAACGAAAACGATGTAAATTTTTTAAAAATTATATTTTTAATTTCAACGATTCACAACTTTCTGGCCGCTACAGGCCGTATTTGGTCTTTCTCCTTTATGGTTTTGGGAGTCTACTTTTACAATTTTTTACAAAATCTTGCAGCCATTTTTAAAAAAAAAACGTCATGGCCGCGCCATCGAAACGGACACAAAATTTTGTAGGCCAAATGTTGAAATTTGTACTAAAGTATTTAAAAAGTTATATCAATGTAAAGGTGGCTCCTCAGTACATACGTCTGAACTGAGGAGCCACCCTAGAACTCGAAAAGTATTGAATGAATATTTATGAACATTTTGTATCATTTTGTACTAACTGTGAACAGCATCTACAA
This sequence comes from Euclidia mi, assembly GCA_944739405.2. Taxonomy (NCBI): domain Eukaryota; kingdom Metazoa; phylum Arthropoda; class Insecta; order Lepidoptera; family Erebidae; genus Euclidia; species Euclidia mi. Next base: position 117,359,148 of record OX123184.2, read on the forward strand.
AAAATCTGAGGATTATACGAGGGGAGTTCAATGTATTCTCGGTATCGAGGTGATATACTAATGATAAGGGTAATTTAATTATCTCATTAGTTAATGACACTCTTTGAGGGTATAAATACAAAATTTCAATTAATTGCCACCATTAGTATTCAAGATATCATTGCGAAAAGACAACTATGATGACTGATTCGACAATGATGAAAAAAATCGAGCATCGTGCAGTGATAAAATTCCTCACAAAACAAGGAAAAACTCAAAAAATTATCCATGAAGAAATGGTGGCTGTTTCCCAAGATTCTGCGCCTTCATTATCTACAATTCAGAAGTGGTCAAGTGAATTCAAACGGGGTAGAGAGAGCATTGAAGACGACCCCCGCGCTGGTGGGCCAATTTGTGCCGCTACTGAAGAAAACGTCAAATTAGTCGTAAAACTTGTACTTGAAGATGCCCGTGTAAGAGTGAAAACATTAGCAGAAATGACTAAGCTATCCGTGGGTATCATTTACACAATCCTTCATGAGCGCCTGAATTTGTCAAAGGTCAGTGCAAGATGGGTGCCGCGAATGCTCACCGCGCTACAGAAACAAGTGCGAGTTGACTGTTGTAAGGAGTTTTTGGACCTCTGTGGTGAAAATCCGCAAAGTCTTTTCGATCGGATTGTTACTGGTGATGAAACGTGGGTTCATCACTATGACCCTGAGAGCAAGCAAGAGTCTATGCAATGGCACAAAAAAGGATCAGACCCGCCGAAGAAGTTCAAAGTCACTCCGTCCGCAGGAAAGCTCATGGCCACGGTGTTTTGGGATTCTAAGGGAATCTTGCTAATCGAGTACACAAAAAAAAGGTCAAAGTATTACTGCTGCATCATACGCAACCACCCTGCGTAATTTAAAGGAGGCAATTCAAGAAAAAAGACGTGGAAAATTAACCGCAGGTGTGTTGCTGCTTCACGACAATGCGCCGCCGCACAGCGCCTTGCCCAGGCTGCTGTGCGGGAGTACGGATTTGAAGAAATCAATCATCCACCCTACAGTCCGGACCTGGCCTCTAGTGATTATTATCTATTCCCTAATCTTAAAAAAGACCTTCGTGGAAAGCATTTTTCGGACGATGAAGAGTTAAAGGGAGCAATAAACGAACATTTTTCAGGCCATGAAGAAAAATATTTTTCAGACGGAATTGAAAAGTTACTTTCACGAACAAATAAATGTATTGAGATGTTAGGGGAGTATATTGAAAAATAAAATTTATTCAGAATTTTCCGGCTTTTCCTTCATACCTATACCGAGAATACATTGAACTCCCCTCGTACCACTGATATTCAGGAACATATTATACTTTAAGTTTGGCTCCTCAATCCATACGCCATGCGAGTGTGAATTCCGTGAAAGTAGTCAATCGAATTATGTTTTCAGTTTATGGTCATTTTGTAGTAGTTGTAATCAGATTTGTATTAACATTATAGACTTGTACAATCAAGGGAATTTGCAAAAAATACAAATGTATGTGGCTCCTCAATCCTGACGCTGTGCAAATAAATAATTGATTGTACCTATCTGAGATCACAACGGAATCAAACACCCGAGACGGCGAAATTTTGTACAAATGCCCACAAAATAAATGTAAACAGCTCAACACTGTAATATCGTTGGTTTAAAGGTAAAAGTCATTATGTGTTTTTAATGAATAAGGAGTTAATGACTTTTGATTACTTATCTTTACCTAAAAAAAATCCTTAACTAAATGATTCGATTTTTATATAAATTCGCCAGTTATTATTAATGTTAATGTTCAGATCATGCTAAAGGGAACACTAAATTAATAGTTAAAATTTTATTTATAAAAAATGTACTTAATGATTTTTTCCTTTCATGAGCTATTTATTTATTACATTTACTTTGTACATAGTGAAAATTAAACAAAGTATACACAACAAAATACATTTATTAATATCATGAAAGTTTATGGAAGCACATATGTATCATCAATTTCAGATTCATTTTCATCAGGTTCAGGCAATCTTTCTGTAATAGTAGCTAATGTAGGTAAATTTTCATACCAGGCCTTCAGTTCATCAGGTATAAGACCTAACCTGCAAAGTTTGAGAAGATCTTCTTTTTTTGTACTGAAATTGGTAGCAGAGCTTTGTATGCAGGTTGGAGATTTTCTAAATTGCTGCGGTGACGTCCTCTACCAGTTACAAAATTTCTTTTGATTTCAGAGCAGTGATCATATCGGTAGAAAATTGTATCAGAAAATTCCTTTCTAAATGTAAAGTTTTTGATTATAAACCACGATACAGTACGTCCCTCTTCATCTTTGTTACGGTTTTTTATTGTGACTGATGCAAGTCTGGACAAATCCTTAAAATCAGTATACTTCATTTCAATAACATTGTATGGGATTTTAGGAAGGGTCGTGTTGTTTTTAGGCTGTTTTGATAGACTTCTATTAGACCGAGCATCTTTAAAAATTTGTATCTTGTCATTCATCATAAATGCAGTTCTGGTTCTTTTTGCTTTTTCTATAGCTGAATGCATGGAGTCACATTCTATGTGAGAATGTCCGGATTCAAGAAATTTATGATGAATTACTTTCAAGTGTGTGTTATTGACAGCATACAGTAAAACAGCTGATGCCGCTGGTTCCTGTTTTGTCCTGCGCATGTGTCCGAGAATAAGGATATTTCTTCTACATTTGTAGGCAATTGCTGAATAGAATTGAACCTATTTCATTGCTTCCACACTTTCCATTCAGCTCATTCCAACAATAGTAGAATTCATTTGTTCCATCTCCCTCATAAATTGTTAGATTATACACACAAAATTTTCCTCGAGTAATAGAATTGAGAAACATCTGAATAAGGGATCTGTAAAACGCTTTGTAAATCAAAATTAGCTGATATGAAAGAAGGTTCCTTAAAACATCTTTGTTTCTCAAACGCTTTAGCTTCATTGCACTCGTTTTTTCTTATGATATGCATAGTCTAATTCTAATTCTGCTTTTTGTAAGCTATTTGCTACTTCATACTTGCTGCAGGTTGGACACTGGTCTTTTTTAGGTTTAAAAAATGATAAGTTGTATAAGGTGCAAAATACCCGCCGGTATGTGAATTCACAGACAGGTCGTACTTCTTGACTCTTACATAACTCAGTATACATTTCATACATTTTTAGTACTGATAATTTACTGTCAAGGTATCTTCTTTTACTAGTCTGTCTGACATAGTGTGATTCCATACTGGGGAAACTTTCAATGTAATGTTTAATTAACTGTAGCTGTCTTCCGTAGTTTTATTTCCTGGTGCCTTCCTGCCTCTTCCATCAACTCCCTAATAAAAACCTTGTGAATCTGAATGGCTGTGTTAATAGGGCCTTTTGATTTTGATGATTTTTTCCTCTCACTTAACTTCAAAAAAAGTGTAGTTATTTATTTTTCTAAATCCATATCTCGAAAACGAGTCAGTAGAACAGTTGCTGCTTTTTTCCTATGGTATATTAGACTGAATTAGACGATAGTGAAATAAAAGTGGTTTTGCCAAAAATGTCACTTAATGAGTTTTACCTTTAAATCAACGATATATTCGATAGCTAAAAAACAAATCACTTTTCGATATAACCTAAAAATGTACGATTTGGGGTGACCATGACTTATAATTACAATGGAATGGCCTATCTTCTTAATTTTATTTCTGATATATTATTTTGAAAAATGTAATTTTGAAAAATGTAAAAAAAAGACTGCCCAGGAAAGGTCGTAGACCTTTTCTGGGCAGTCTATTAAATAAAAAAGTTATTTTATGAACACCTAATATTTTCAATATCATAAATTCAGCCAAAAGATGGACCTGGCTGGCCAAATATTATGTAGATTATCATAAAAATATTTTTCAAAAGAATCTCAACCTTTTGAGTGTTCAACTCAGATTATAGAAATCCGTGTTCAAGTTTTTCAATTAGTGATATTTCCAATTGCACTGATCATCATTGATGTCTGCCCACCAATTCCTCAGCGTTTCCTGCGCTTCCCTGTAACCACGTAAAATCAAATGCGCGTTTAGAAGTATCTATCATAAAAAAATCCTATCTTTTTAATGTTTGTTGTTATCTATCGCGTTAATTTCTGTGCCGACTATTAACGTGATTTTTTATTAGTATATACATACTTACCTTGGAACTTGGAAGGTTTGACGTTTCGTAACGGTTGCACGTCCCATGGTCACATTTTAATTGATGATGTAATGATTAATTAAATAACAACAAACATTAAATTCCGCTGCTTTCCGCTTCAAACAATTACGGAAATGAAAATAGCAACCAATCACTGATGCATTTTTAAATTCAGATTTTAACGCATTCAAGGTTGCTTTTTCATAATCCACGTGTATTTCTTTACGATCCCACTCTGGAATCTTTGATTTGATCAATTCAAAGACAATTTTATATGCCTTTGTGTTTTTGTGGGACATGAAGGCAAATACCAGCGGTATGACATTTATTGATTCAGTTGAACTATCCAAGTCTCCATGTATGCTAAATTATTGTGAAAATGGCATAGGGAAATGGCATATTAATCGTTCTGTTATCTAGAGTCGTAGTTTTGCAAACCTTTTGTAATTCGTTCAAAGTGAACTGAAAGTCATCGCTATTTTCAATGTAAGTAAATATTTCCTCCATTGCCAAATTCGTAGCTTCGTCTTTAGGACGACCCATTTTAGCTCCAGTGGAAGGTTTTAAAAAATTAGCATAGCAATCTCGATGATACTTAGCTTCAGCAGCAACTAAATCATATTCAAATTCGACTCGAGCAAGAACAGCTTTTGCTAAAGCATCGTCACGAGCCCGAGCTGTTTCCAGAATCGAATCTTTAAATTGAAGTGTACTTACTTGGCTGATTCGGCGCCGAAAATCTGAAGATTTTCTTCTTTCACTCTCTTCATTTAATTTCTCGCCACAAAATAAGCATAGTTCTTTGAAACAAAAAGCTGATTCACTGATACGTGATCTAGTACGAGGAGGACTTGCTGTGGATGTACTGGCTTCTTGTTCTTCACGTTGTCTTTTATTAGCTGCAGCAATAAAAGACTTTCGAGTATAATTTTTACGGCAATTTTCATGTATTGTCACAGATTTCTGATTTTTGAGATATTCCGAAAAATCATCAGCTCTTTCGATACTTGCATTAATTAATGTCTTCATACCACGTTCAACAGTAACAACTTCACTTTCAGTTAAAAGTTTAGCACAAATAAAACAATATTCAGACATTTTTAATAAAAAACTCAAAAGAGCATAATATAGGTTAGGATAAACACGTGTTTTCACTACAGAGTGACGCTCAAGACTAACGGTATTTCATTTATTATAGCAGGTATAAGACCCTAGCCACGCACACAGTAGAACAAGAGATAGATGTCTCGAAGATACACTGGCTTAAAGATTAAGGGACTGGGTTTCATTTTACCTGATATTCTTATAGTTAAAACTTATGTATATTTTATATTGTAAGTATAAGTTACAATGACCGATAGAAAAATATTTAAACATTATATATATATGTATATTATAAAATATAACAACTCTACATGTATATACGTGGCGTATACATCTAGAGTTCGACGATAACAACTTTTATAACTTTTTGAATCGTTATATCTCAGAAACGGTGGCTCGTAAGAAAAAAAGTATTGATACATTTTTTATAGATAATTTTATGATCTACAATTTTTGTCAGAGGTACTTTTATGATAAAACTTACCGTTTTGCTGAAAATCGCGAAAAACTCATTTTTTTGACCTTTGACCTTGAATATTTTTTTTTCCTTACAGGGGAATGATGGGGAACTTCTTGACATTGTTTATAATTATATTTTGAACAATTTCACTGAAATTCAGCTTGTTGGGACTTTATGTAACTTCACTCATTTTTTGGTCTAAATTGACCGGACTATCATAGATATATGTGTTGCGGTCAATAACGGCTTGTGAACGCCTTCTGTGCGGCTCAGTTGTTAAAGCTTTAACAGAATTAAAAGAAGCGTCTTCCATTAGTCTTTTCAAGAAATGACTGATTGTCTTTGGTTTCCCTTTAAAACTCTTATTGAATTGTCCATTCCATCCTTCGCATGCATTTGTCATTCTATGTCTCTTTCCGAAATTGGACCACATTGCTCTTTTTGGCATCCACAATTTCTCAATATACATTAAAAACCGATCAAGGTTTTCGGCTTTTCCTAAAAGTTTGCTTTCTTTTACAATATAATTCCACCCTTCTTCAATTTTTTGTTCTGGCAAAAGGGGAAGAACAGTGCATAAACCAACAATTTTATTTAAATTCACGTTGTTATTTTTCTTCTTATTTTTTAAAATCAATAATTCCTGCGCTTTTTTCTTCAATTTGTTTTGAAAATGAAAATAGCAACCGTGGTGGTCAATTTGCGGGAAGACAGTTTTAATGGCGCTAATAGCCGCTTGTTCATAATCCGTAATGAATTTTGTTGGTTCCCATTCTGGGACCTGTGACTTGATGAGTTCTAACAGAATGATGTACGTTTCTTTTAATTTATTCGGAGGTAGTGCATACACCACCGGTATCAAATTATTTGTATTTTCAGTGCTACCCAAATCACAAAAACAAACATATAATTGAGTAAATGGCTTAGGGCAGCTTTTGAAGGTGCCATCACTCAAAAACAACTTACCGACTTTTAATATTTCTCTTGCTTCTTCAAGAGCGAAAACTAAAATACGTTCATTGCCATCACTGTAATCTGCCAGAATAAAGTCATTAAATACACTAGGTACTTCTACATCTTTTACTTCGGAGTATGTCATCTTTTGCACTTGTGCCAATTTTCGCCTTCTTCTGTAAGCAATGCATTGGTATTTGTTGTACGTTGGTAGGCTTTTGACCAAGTGTAATCCAGAGTCTCTCATAGATGCCACCGTTCGTTTATAAATAGCAGGTACTGTGTCTTCAACAGATGAAGCTGCTATTTCCAGGCTTGTACTTACAATTTTGCTTACAATATTTTCGTTTTCGTCCGGCAAGCAGCTATTGGAGTGTTCTTTGGTATGTACAACTTTTGATAGGTCCTAAAAATATTAAAATATATTAACATTCTATTTACCGAAGTTATTTTTTTTTTCAAATGTAATAAATATTAAAATAATTAAAAAAATTCCTAACCTTGGTGACTGTTAATGACCCAGTACATTTAGGTTTAAATTTTTTACATCTCCATACACAGTTTGTATTTTTATATTCCACGTGAAAATAGTACTGGAACCCGTCATACAGCAGCACTTTACCACGACCGCGTCTTATCAAATGAAGATCAGGATGGACAGAACTTGGTCCGGAGATACTCATTATTAAAATTTATATCTTTCCTATACTAAATATTATGGTTAGGAAAATTTCCTTTACAAAACTAAATGACACATCGAGTCCTCAGCACATAAAATAACAATGTCTATAATTTATAAATAGTATTTTGAAGTGGCCAGTATTTATCCTCATCCAAGAAAAGAAGGTAAGATATGAAATAGTGGTCTAATTTAATAAACTTTGTTCAGTTAATATTAGATGAATAATTATCCTCCTTGGAATACATACCTACACAAAATATATTCACGCCTTTTATCCTCTAGTATAATATGCCACTTATTCCTAGAAATAAGGCAGTGGCCTATTATTCGCCCAAATTTCTGCTGTTTTTGTTCCACGTAACAGGTGGTGAGCCTATTGCCGTGATGACACTTGGCCTTAAAATTACTCTAAGGACATAGCGGGAATATTATCATGCATGTAAAATACTTATTCGTTACACAGTTTGGATCACCCACTTTAATAAAAGTATAAGTGTGTCAGTAGTACCATCAATGGTACTTCAGTGAGTAAACACGGGATGAAATATGTTCTATTGTTTTTAATGGTACTATTAACGTATAAGTGTGTCATTAGTACCATCAATGGTACTGATCAATGGTACTACTGACATAAAGGGAACCAGTTGTATCAATGGGTGTACCACGGGGAATAGATGTTTTCAGTGCTACCCAAATCACAAAAAAAAAACATATAATTGAGTAAATGGCTTAGGGCAGCTTTTGAAGGTGCCATCACTCAAAAACAACTTACCGACTTTTAATATTTCTCTTGCTTCTTCAAGAGCGAAAACTAATATAAAAAAACTAAATACGTTCATTGCATCACTGTAATCTGCCAGAATAAAGTCATAAAATACACTAGGTACTTCTACATCTTTTACTTCGGAGTATGTCATCTTAATATCTCTTTATTTAATGAAAAAAACACAGTTGGACATACAAAACAAAATTGAACGGTGTGACCACGGGTCTGAAAGGTTTATTATTCTATTATTATTATATCTCTGCGGTAAACTAAGTGTTGCACTTACTTTTGATAATGTAACATAGCCTTTGCATTGTGTATTTTCAGTCTTATAATGTTTGCAACGCCAGTAGCTGCTTTTTGTGGTGTATACTGAATTTCTATAAAACTGATATCCAGAAAAATGTAAACTCTTCATCGTCCTCGCTGAATTATTTTAAAATCGCTTTTATCATTCATGGTTTAATATAAATATAATTTCCACTTTACAATCATTAAATACAATGGAATCATCGACTTGAAACTACAAGGAAAACAAACTATGTACTTACTCATCAAATAGACGTTGTCATTAATGATTGAACTGGAAACTTACATACAAAGTCGCGAAAAGTTTGTATGCCTTTATAGTTTGCCACTTTTTTTTTCGTGTTAAAAATAAAATGAAGATATATATATATATTACTATTTTAGTCCCATACTTTTTGGTTTTCAGGGTACGGTCTGCCCAGCATGTCGGATCACTCCGGCCATTTGGATCCTATGCCTATAATCCCATAGGATCCTAGTTTTTTTTTTTGCTTTAGATTTTTGTACATATTCTGGCTCCTATGGCATCAAATTATATTTTTCGTTTTGGCTCCCATGGTATCAAAATAGGCTCAGGAATACAAATGCCAAACTAAAGCCTATTGAAAAGTGATAAAACATCGAAACTGCTTGTTAAAAATAGGTTGCAAGCGATTGTCGACCTCATTGACTTTCATTAGAAAATTGTTATTTTAGACATTAACAAGGTAACTGAAATGGTTTATAACTAAAAATAAGTAGAAAAATTCGTCGATGAGGTCGAAAGTCACATGCACTAATTTTTCTGATATATCTTAAGGCTTAGCGTATGAAAATTGGGTACAAGCAATTTTCAATCTTATTGACAAATTTTTAAAAATATTATTTTATTGTCACATAGGTAACACACAACTGATCGAACAACTGACCACGAATATTGATTAAAACGAAAATCGCTTGCACCTATTTTTAACAAGCAGTTTCGATGTTTTATCTCTTCCGATAGTCTTTTGTTTTGTCAACATTAGTTTTTTTTATTTTGACGTTCGTGACTATCATTTGTTTTTTTTTTGCAAACGAACTAGCAACCGAACTACTGCAACTAGAGGGTAGCAACAGGTCGGTGATTGAAATCAACCGAACTTCTACTAAAAAGTTGCATTAGTTCGGTCAACCGAACTAGCAACCGAACTACTGCAACTAGATGTTTTATTATGTGCATGGTCGGGATTGCAAACGTCTGAATGTTGATGATGCTTTATTATTTTATCCTAAGAAACGTTAGAGAATTATAATGAGATACCTATATGTTGCGTTATACTTTTGAGATAATCAAATTCAATAATGTATAATAATATATTTAACATGAAAAAATGTCAAAAAATACCTCATAGATTGTTATACATAGTTCCTGAACAATGTTTGGATTTCCAAAAACGACATCTCCATAGCACTGCACCCTGCTTATATGTCGTCTTCTTATGATATTTAAATCCGTCATATAATATCCCTTTTTTATATTAGATATTGGAAATCGGATGGATCAATGAAAATAAATTAAAATATATAATTTTTGCTTGTGACGCTTGAAATAATCAAATAGCGTTGCAGTGGCAAATGACCTATGATCATTGACAGTCGACAATACATAGTTGTTTGAATGATTCAGCCAGTGAAGTTAAAGTTGATAAAGAAGATTGCATGTGTCACCGCTTTATTTTTATAATAGATTTTAACACTTTCACTGTCCATGCATTGCATGTAATGGACTGATGTGTTCGCTCCGTACGTCCGTCCATGACATACAATACACCATTAACCACCAAGAATAGTGTTTTTCATGAGAAACTTGACAAAACAATCAAATAAAAAAACAGATAATTCTTTCAACCTGCCAAGTACGTAATCTGGCTTCCTAGGTTGCCATATCTAATATGTAAAAAATAAGGTATATTTTAATCAAACAAAAATAAAAATGGATTTTCTTACTAAAATTCAACTTAAATAAAACGGTTTTTTTATTTCTTTGGTGGGTCTACTACGCTAATAAACTGTTCTTGAGACATAATAAGTGGTTACTTATTATGTCTCAAGAATATTGTTAATGCAGTATATTGTATCGACTGTGGTGGTTACCACAGTCGATACAATATACTGCATTAAGTGCCACACAATTAACTTCACCTTCTTCACAATAACTATCTTCTAAAATACGCACTAAAGCGTCGCCTGATACAATCCGAGTCATGGTTGATAAAATGAAGCCAAGACCAATTATAGAAAATACTAGAGGACGCCAGCAGCTACGCCTGCATTTTTTTTTTAATTTACCCGTTTTGGCCGATCCCGTGGGAATTTCGGGAAATCCCTTCTTAGTGCACCCCTACGGTCCCCAAGGAACATACATGCCAAATTTCAGCTTCCTGCGCCCAATAGTTTCGGCTGTAGCGTGTCTGTCAGTTAGTCAGTAACGCAAGGATTTTATATATTAAGATTATAACTATTCACCAATATACACACAATCAAAAACAAAATGACATTGTCAATGTCATGTCTATGCAATTTACTTACATACTACACTTACTGTATCTATTATGGTACATTATTATCTCCTTCGTTTTCCTCGTAGAGGTTTATCAATGAAAAGATCAGCGATTTGACCATGTTTGTTACCTATACATCGATCGTGTTTCGACGTACTTGGACAACACTATTGGTCGGCGGTTGAAGTTCAAGCTCCAGACTCGCCAGTGTGACAATCAGGAGTTTTTTTCTTGTTAGTCACACCGCCACTAATACAACACCTTTTATCGTCACTTGTCATTATCAACTAGTGCTGTTTTATCGATATGTAAATTACAGCACCTACTCTCGTTAGACACGTATCTTCGTAAACAGTATAATGGGTTCGGTACAGACCAAAGAGGAACATAGTACTAGCAATAGTTTGATTGCACAGAATGTGACTAATAACGTTAGCCAGAAATTAGATAACATCGTATGGATAATAGTAGCAATAATTATCATATTGTCTATTGCTATCGGGTGTACAGCGTGGCGTCGCTGTAAGAAGACGGCGAGGCGGCTTGCAACCCAAGCGCGGTCGTGGTGCAAGCGGTGCCGCAACAGCAGAGCTCATCCACTGGTGCATATAATATGTGAAGTTTGTTTCGTGTAATCGTTGCAGGCATAAATGTGACTAGTGTATTGTGTAGATATAAGTTTCTTTATAAAGGGGGGAATGGTGTAGGTACAATATGTACTGTATGAGTGTAGGCATGTAATGTATGTACGACTGTACATGTGTGTGTAGAGGCGGCTGCGCCCGCCGTGTAAGTTAGGGAAACGACAGTCGGTAATAAACACAGTTTAAGTGAACACGTATTAATATTTTATTTCCATATCCCAAAGTACACACCACCTATATACATACACACATACTCCCTAAAAAATTCATTATATTTAATCACACGAGTATGACAAACAGTATTTTTTTTCTCATTTGTCACACTAGTGATTTTTACACACCATGTAATGTATTTATTTATTATTATTTATTTATTAACAAATTCATAAAACAACACTTAAATTAACATATATTTCAATTAATTTGCAAGACCATACTTAAAGTTTAATTAAAAAAAAAATCAAACAACAAAATGCATTTTTCATAGATTTCGTAATGATTTCATTAAACTGCAAAACAATGTTTCTAAAAGAAATTTGCAAATTTTACGAAAACAAAAATCCACTTCAAAGCAGTCGCAACAGACCTATGAATGAAAAACTGAAACAAATGAATGAAAAAATGAATGACGACTAATGTTCCATTTTCAAATTAGAACTAACCTAAAAATAAAGTAACCAGCAAGTGTTATAAAAATACATTAATTTCTTATGTTTTTTGTGTTCCGCTAATTCTGCCGGTGTGTGTGTATTATATTAAATTATTTTGAACTATTTAACGCAATATTTCAAGGAAATGTCCCAATGTTATTTCGCCATTTAATAGTTTTAATTGAGAAGAAATTATAAAATTATCTTTATCAGTTTGATCTACCTTTCGTTTTTTTTGTATATTAATATCATACATACATACATAGACTCACGCCTGTTTCCCCGAAGGGGTAGGCAGAGGCATATTAAACGCCCACTTTTCGCCAGTGTTTTGATCCCACGTAATAGGTGGCGAGCCTATTGCCGCTTATTGGGACATTTTGTTTGCCAGAGCCTCGTCCGTTGATCGGCAGGTGCACCACTTGCAGGTGAGGTTGGCTTGGGACCCTAAGTTCTTGGTGGGAACCCTATGCACCCTATATATTAATATCCTTTTCATTTAATAATACTGTTAATAACTTAAGTATGGTTACGTAGCTTTTATTTATCTTTTTCTTTAACTGGGAGTGCCAACTTTCACAAACGTTGTTGGTTCTGTGTCTTTGACCAACTACATTCCAGTCAGCAATATATTGTTCATCACTTAGCTGAAGAACTGTTTAATCTTTACCCCGCTCAATTCATTAGCTTCAGTTTTTATGCACTCCCATCCGTGTTTAACAAGTTCTAACGGAGTTAGCGGCAGTACCGAACATAATCCCACAATTCTTTTATGTATTTTACTTTTCAAACCAATTGATTTCGCTTTCCGCCATAAGCTCTGACAATAGTGATAGTTACACTTTTAATCGATATAAGTGGAAACAATATTCTTAAGGCATTTGCTACAGCAATCTCGAAATCTGCGTGAAATACAGTGGTTTATTAGTTTTCAAGATGTCGAACAATGCAGCGTATGTTGATTCTTTTTTGTCACTCATGAGCACATGAATTAGTGGTACAACTGAAATTTTTTGAGATGTGCTTCCCAAATAACCGAGGATAGAAAGCCCTTCATAGCAAAATGTGCATTAAGCAAAATGAGCACGACACTTAAAATGTACAAGTCGCAAAATGTGCAAATAGCAAAAACAGCAAATCGCAAAATGTACAATACGCACAATGTGCAATACTCAAAATGAATACCACACGCAAAATGAACAAAAAGCAAAATGTACATAGTCAGGTCCGTTCATACTAACCCATTATAAAGCTGCAGTTTGGTTGGGATAGTTGTATTTCACAGAATCACAGCATTGTAATAAAAGAAGTCTATATTCAATAATTATTTTTAATTATTAAAGCAACGACTACCAGTAAAGACTAAAATGCAAGTCTTGTATACATCATCTGTAGAAGAAATTGCTTATATAATAGTTTTAGTATATAAATTGTTCAGTGTCTTTTTATATTTCTTATCAAAAATGATATGCACTTTTCTACGATTTTTCACTGCAGGTTCAAAAATGCTCTTTTGAATTTTACTATCACTGAACATAGCTTCTTTTCTTAACATGTAAATAAAAAACATTAAACTTATTGTTTTAGGAATTTTAGCATTCAAACGCCTGTGCCAACCTTCAACGGGATTAGTTGTACGGTGTCGTTGGTTTGCGCAGCTTAGGATCTTTGGACTGAACTTGGGGTACCAGGTTCGTTCAAAATATAATCTAAAGGCTCGCATTGCACTGGTATTTGGTGATGATTCAAGGATTTCAAACCATGCCTCAGGAATCATATTTGCCGGCAACAAAGGCAAAATTGAAGTCTTCCGCACTACCATCCTTTCTTCTTTAGTCAAATTCGCCTTCAGCTTTTTTGCGTTCTTGTGTATAGCTGCATTAAAATGATGTTAACAACCAGAAAGATTACCATCCTGAAATACTATATGAAAGGCATTGATTTGCGCGACCTCATAGTCACACTTTTAAAATTTTTAATATCAACACCAAGGTCTTTAATTATACTAAAAAAGCGTATGTAACTATTTTCTTCTTTGTTTGCCATTAGAGCAAATACAACAGGCACCACATTAGTGGAACGTGTGTCCGAATTAATATCCAAATGCAGCGAACACAACTGGTAATATGGTAACGGGACCCATCTGAAAGTCGCATCGCCGAAATATGTTCCATCTCTTCTGGATTTCATAAAACGACGCGAAGTTTTTGTCACAAAAACAATTAAGTCGTTAGATTCAATATCAGTCACAACAAAATTTTTTGATAAAGCATCCGGTATGATTACGTCATTGGTATTATTGTAAACCAATTTATTTGCTTTTATATACTTTTTTACAATCCTATAGAGTGTGTCTCTTTTCGATGCGTAGTTTGGAACCAAGTCCAAGTCATTGTGTTTGAACTGCGAAAAGTTCCTTTCAAAAACTTCTTGGGGCGATTCTAATGTCTTACAAAGTTCTTTTTTAGTCTTATTCATTGCAATAAATATTTCATTTTCAATATTACTTGCCTCACATGTATGACGAGACTGACGTAAAATGCTTGTTACAGTTGCATCGGTCGTTAGAGATCCAGTGCACATCGATCTTTTTACGTACCGTCATAATATACTGCGATTCTTATTTCGCCGAGAATTTTGGTTGTAGCGGTAACCATTGAGTAGCAGAGATGGTTTACCTTTTTGATTTTTTTCAATAACGGTAACGAATCCATGTTACAATATATACCAAATATATACGAACAGAACACATACTTGACACTGGCAGTAATAGACAACACATACAACAATGAAATCTCAAGTGGCCAGTACTTCACATTAAATAAATAGTAATTATATCGTTAGACTATATCACAAAGCCATATGATAAACAAGACAAACTCTGCCGATTCATAGGATAGTGCAACGACCAAGAGACAAAAATCTTTATAGTTAGGTACACCGGTGTAACGAGATGGTGTGACCATTAGTCGGTCATGCATGAAATAAAAACCCCTTCATAGCAAAACACGCCCTAATAATATTATGTACATTTTGCTTTTTGTTCATTTGACGTGTGGTGTTCATTTTGAGTATTGCACATTGTGCGTATTGTACATTATGCGATTTGCTGTTTTTGCTATTTGCACACTTTTCGATTTGTACATTTTAGGTGTCGTGCTCATTTTGCTTAATGCACATTTTGCTATGAAGGGATCAAAAGCAATTGTGAAAATGGTTGTGGACAACTCTTAAAAGTCGCATCAATAAAATATTCTTTTACACTTTTTAATAATAACTTTGCGCCTTCATCACAAAATATTAATAGTCTGGTATTCTCATATTGATAATCAGCAATCAGAAATTTTTCAAATGTAATAGGTACTTCTACGTCTTCAATTTGTTTGAAAACGTGAATACGTTTAGTTTTCGTTTGCGTGCATTATACAGGCTGCACTTTACGCTATCAAATTGTGGTACTTTCAACCCTTTTTCTTTTAAGGGTCTAATATGTTTCTCGAAGATTTTAGTCATTGGCCCCGCAGAAGTTCAAGCAACTTCATGTATTTTGTGTATCGAAAGCGCTATTTCATTATCGCTCTCATCTGGTTGACATGTATTCTTGCGCTCAACTGTTTTTACAATATTTTGTCCCTGTGAATTTAAACACGATAACAGTCCAAGTTGATTTGGTCAGTGACACAGTCTACCTTCACTGTGATTTTTTGTTGAAATGGATAAAGACTATGAAAATTGCTATATGAGATAACGTAATTGTCTCCAGGTTAGTAAAAAATTCAGTAAGTACTGAATTTCAGCATGCCCTATATGTAGTGCACTGTATGTTGTGTCCGAACTCCTCACCTACATTTTATGTGCACTTTATGTAGTGCACGGAGTCTGCAGTTACTAATTGAACTGTACTTCGATTTATTGTTTATTACTTGCGTGAGGCAGAGACAAAAAAAATCTAAACGCATCTGACAACTGTCATAAAGTTTCATAAACTTATTCAAACCACTTTGCGCGTAAAAAAATGTGTGGGAATTTTGCATCTTTCTTTCTGTTTTTTGTAAAAATGTCGCGACGTAGATATATGCGTAATGAAGATGTAATTCGTATATTAGAAAATAGTGATGGAGAAGATAATTTTGAACAAGAAATGGAACCCGCCGTAGAAAATGCAGCTGACGACGATTCAATGGATATGCCATTCCTACCTTACGAAGAAGATGTATTTACAATCAGACAGTTTGTTGAAGACACTGATCCAGGTAATATGTCAATTGATTCAAGCAATTTTTCTCAAACAAATTCTGACTTTGTTCAAGCCCCTGACATGTTGGTCCAAAGTACTGTTAGTCCTACTACGGCTTTGGCATTGCCTACAACTTGGAGTAACAATATACGAAATTTGCCTAGAGAAGAATTTACAGGTTACGCTAATGGCAAACGGCATGAAGCTATTTTCGGAAAATACGGACCTTTGGACAATTTTTCTCATATTTTCAATGAAGATGTCTATCATTTATTTGTTGAAGAAACAAATCTTTATGGTTTACAAATGAAAGCAAATCCTAATAATAAACCATCTAG
This sequence comes from Euclidia mi, assembly GCA_944739405.2. NCBI lineage: Eukaryota > Metazoa > Arthropoda > Insecta > Lepidoptera > Erebidae > Euclidia > Euclidia mi. Next base: position 117,375,983 of record OX123184.2, read on the forward strand.
TCGCATAAACCGATGGAAGCCTGTTACTTCTGAGGAAATTAGAACGTTTGTTGGCATATATTTGCTTACCGGCCTTTTGAACTTCCCTACCATAGAATCATATTGGAAAAACGATCAACTATACTATCATCCTCTACTCCACGACCTGAAAATGTCTTACAATCGATTTGCTCTGATATTGAGGTGCTGGCACTTTACTAACAATGAAGATCATGATATGGATGATTTCAGAGATTGTTCAAAATACAGCCTCTAATAAATAAGATCATAGATAACTTACGAAACATATGTATATACCCCCGGGTGAAACAATAGCAGTAGATGAATCAATGGTCGGTTTTCGAGGGCGACTTTCGTTCCGCACTTATAATCCACAAAAGGCACACAAATACGGCATAAAGGTATACAAGTTGTGCTGTTCTAATGGATTTACATGGAGTTACTCAATATATGATGGTCGATCGCAACAATTGCCTGGTTTAGACAAATCAGGTACAGTAGTATTGTCTCTGGCTGAACAGTTATTAGGTGAGAGTAGGATACTTATTGCTGATAATTATTATACCAGCATTCCCTTGGCGAGATATCTCAAAGGACGCAAAACCGATTTCTGCGGCACAGTCCGTAAATGAAGACGTGAACTTCCACCAGAAGTAATTCAAGAGAAACTGCAAAAAGGACACATAGCTGCACAACAAAACGAATGTGTAACGGTCCTAAAATGGCATGACAAACGCGATGTCCTAACTTTGTCAACATGTCATACCCACGAAATGCAAATTTCACACGGTTTTCGCCCAGTTATGAAACCAAAAATGATACTAACTTACAACGAAGGTAAGAAGGGCATTGATGTTGCCGACCAGCTTGCAAGCTATATTCGCCGGTTAGAAAGACCTGTATATGATATAAAAAAATAGCGGCGGATCTATTGGCCATAGGCGTGGTTAAAGCCATTGTAATCTACAATCAATTGCATCCAACCAACGCAAAAATAACACTGTTGCAAGGACATGAATGTATAATCAAAAATTCCTTTCTATTGAAAGTCAAGTAAAATCAAGTACAAGTTCTCTTATTGTCACAACGCGTCACAAGATCACGCGTATACCAAACAATGCCCGAGGAAAGGCAGGTCAAAAACGATGCGCTGGCTGTTATAAAAAGCTGAAGGAAAGGGGGCACACGGTAAATGAAGCAAGGAGAAAGACGCCAAAGGTTGTTACTGAGTGCATTACATGTAAAAAATGCTTCTGCATAACATGTTTCAATGAATGCCACTGAACATGTATTTTTACTATCATCATTTTTTTTTTCATGTTGTTAACTATAAATAATAAGTCCTAATTGCCGTACCGTCAAACGGGGTGAATAGGGATTGAGGGGTGAGTAGGGAAAAAATCGGGATCGAAATTATCGAGGTTGTAACTCTGAAAATCGACTAACTATATTTTATAATAAGGCAAGAATGTATGGTAGAATAGTTATTTTTTGAACTGACTACACTTATTTGACATGAAGTTCGAAATAAATTGTCAAAAAAGCTTTCTGAAGTTGGTCGTTTGATTTGCCGGTTATTGAAATGTATATTGCTCTGAAGATAATTATTTATTTGTGGCTGATTCAATATCAAAACAACTGTCTTCGAGGTCCGTGTTTATTCTAGAAGCTGAATATCTTACAATTGAATAGCTTTTAATATCATAAAACTAAATATTATTAGGAGTAGTCATTTTTTAGCATGTTTCGAGGTTTTTCGGTACGCGTCGGGGGTGTATAGGGACGGCTCGGGGGTCAATAGGGACGGAATATTTAATTAATAGGGACGACGCAGTGTGTCTAGAGACAGTAAAGGGACTATAGGGACAGGGTTGTCACTTGATTTAAATTACTGTTTCGCAATGTAGTACCTAATTATGAAAAAAATAATTTTATAGCCCCCTCAAATGCTCGCCCCTTCAAAGCTATAGTGTTTATAAATTTAAATTGTTTATAATTAGGTAGGTACCTACATTGCGAAAAAGTAATTTGTATTGTTATGTAGCCACCGAGTAGATGTCCGATTTTAATGCGTTACCATCAGTCGTTTTTAAAGAGCTACCGCAGCATTTCTCGTAATGGGTGAAAGGGTTGTGATCGGATGTTTTTGGTTATTGCATAGTATATTAGATTGTTACAGTTATAAGTATTTCATTAAGCTTATTTAATTTCAGATTTCTAACTTCTGATAATGCCGCGTACTTATAAACCAAGTGGAGAGAAACATTACAAAAAATATGACGATTTACTCATCGAACAGGCACTGAGTGAGTACAACAGTACTAATAAAACTTTAGCATACATTGCAGAAAAATATAAAATTTCGAAGTCTGTTATTCATAGACACAATACTTTTGTCATGAAAAAGCAAGGTGGCCAAACAGCTTTAGCGCCAGATGTAGAGGAATACCTCATACAATATATAAATGTTTGTTCAGAGTGGGGATATCCTCTTGAAACAATAGACTTTAGATATTTGATAAAGGGATACTTAGACCATTTAGGAGAGGATTTAGGATACAATAAATAGATTTAATAACAACATGCCTGGTCCGGACTACATAAACTGCTTTTTGAAACGCAATAAAAGTAAAATTACCAGCAGATTGAGCCAAAATATAAAACGATCAAGAGCAGCAGTCAGCCCAGAGGTAATAAAGGCATATTTTGATGAGTTATAGGTGTCACTCGAAGGAATTCCTTTAAGTAATATCATTAACTATGATGAAACCAATTTGGTTGATGATCCAGGTAGAAAAAGAGTTCTGGTAAAAAGGTGCGTCAAGTATCCAGAAAGGATTATGAATCACACCAAGGGTTCAACTTCTATTATGATGGCTGCTGCTGCAGATGGCACCTTACTACCATCGTATGTGGTATATAAGGCACAACATGTCTATGATATATGGAGATTAAACGGGCCAAAAGGCTGTCGTTATAATAGTACCAATTCTGGCTGGTGCGATGGAAGGACTTTCGAAGACTGGGTGAGGACTACCGTCAAACGGGGTGAATAGGCACAGAATTGAACTTTGGATACATTTATCAGCAATTATACATTAAAATATTATATTGATCTTGGTATCAAAACTTTAGTCTTAACCTGAAGATTCTTAAGGAATCTAAACTAAATCATGTAAAGCAGCCAGATTTATGTTTTTCTTCAAATTATAGGTCGTCTCTATTTAAACACGAAATGGGGTTAATAGGGACAGTATTTGGCACTATAGGGAAAATCCGTCAGGGTTGTCACTCACATATTTTAGTAAATAAATAAGTAGGTACATACCTACACACTTTGAATAAAAACGAGTGTTTAATGAACATAATTAAGTATATAACTTTATTCATGGACTGGATTTGTATTTCTTATAACAATGAAAATGTATGACAGAATGTATTGTGTCTATGAAGAACTGATTTGGAAATTTTATATTTACTGCAATATCTGCTAATGTTTTATTAGTATTGTTGTACTCATTATGTGATTGTTAGATGAGTACCTAGCTCGTCATATTTGTTATAGGTACTTAATGTGTTTCTCTACTTGGTTTGTATGTACACGGCATTATAGGCAGTTAGAAATCTGTCTAATATACTATTCGAACACTAAAAATACCCCAACACATTTAATCCTTTCACCAATTACGAGAAATGCTGCAGTAGCTCTCAATATGACTGATGGTAACGCATTAAAATCAGACATCTACTCGGTGGCTACAATGGCACATACACAATATATAATGGTACACAGCTTTGTGGGGACTATAACCTTAAATTGTTAATAATTAGGTACTGACATTGCTAATAAGTAATTTATATTACTTTATAAATCAAGTGACACCCCTGTCCCTACACCAAGTCCAGTATAAATCACTCCTCGTTTATTTCAATTATTACTAGTACACTTTTATACAATCACACACTGTTACAATAATTCCCGCTAGCTATTTAGTTACTTCCATTACGTCCGAGAGTTGTTATAAAACTGCCTGTGGCATCGCGCCTTTCACTTCGACTCGTCCCTCTTCATAATAATCAAAAAGAGTGGGTAGTTAGTGAAGTGAGGTGCTGACGTATAGCCCATAAATCATTTGAGTGTTTATTAAATAATTCCCGTAATTAATATTTAACTAAACCAAAATATGACATTCGGCCATCCGACATCGTGCTGCCTCCTGGCACACGTATTTACAACATTCTAGTTACTAACATACATAAGTATAATACAATGCTTAACTTACTACAATCGTGAATAACATATTTAAGAAATGTGAATATGACATTCGGTCGTTTAAGTACAAGTGAAAAAAAAAAGAAAATAGTAACGGCAGATTGCAAATCAAGATTAATCATTATAAAATTGGTAATAGACATAACTATGTTTATTGTAATGGAATTAAATCTGATATTCAATATAAAATGATGAGAACTGTTACTGAATCTGATCAAACCAAATTTAAAAAGTATTTATTTATTTACTTGTAGCTATATCAAAAATATGCATACTAAAATGCGTTAAGAATAAGGCTCTATAAATAAAATTTTATATGTATATCTATTATAGACACAAACAACATTCTTGCAAAGTATTATGTATAGACAAACAATTAAAACTTATTTAAGATTTAAAAATACTATAATGAAACACACTTTACGCAAAAAAAAGAATTCTTTAACGCTCAAACGCATTATCAATTTGACATAAAAATCACAATGATTATTATATTAGGAATTCTATTAACAACTTGAATTATAATAAATGCCTTCAAAGGCTATTTTACCATGAGAATATTGCTCAAATTAATGTCAAAGGAAGTACAGTTACAGACCAGCCACATATAACTTTAGTTTTATATAATAATTTTATTGACCCAGTGAAACCAATTAACTCTGACATATCTAATTCTACACTAAATTCATTGACATCTTACAAAAAATTGATATCATTACCACTTTGACATTGATAAATAATAGTGAGCAATCTTTATTTATAAATCCGACAATATCTAGTACTGTTCTTGAAATAAAACGACGCATTCCCAGAGACGAGTGGCAAAGACTGACAATCTTTTATTTCTTACTATAGAAGTAAACATGATTTGAAATACATGTCTATATGTCTAGTGACAATAAAAGACAGATGGCCAGTACGATACATGGCCAGTGCTAATACATACTGTGTAGATATTAAACCTTCAACACCCCCACTATATCTAACAATATGTATATACACAATTATTACAATCTTTGAATACCTAATATATCCAAAAACTTATGTTTCACAACACAAAGTATTGGTGAATACATCAGCTGGCATCTCAGCTGTGGGCAAATACTATTCACATTTACAATTGTATTTACTATACATTCTATACAAAAGTAAAATATCTAGAATAGCAATTGTTAAATTGACTCAAAAATCCAACTGCATAAGTAATATCAGGCCTGGTTAGAACTGCTAAGTACATTAGACAACCAATAGCTTGATATGGGAATTTTCCAACATAGTTTCCCCCCTTACATACATGCAAGTTAATTTTTGTAACACCTGATCAATATAATCAGACTGGTTCAATGTGATAGATTTCTCAGATTTATTAACACATTGACACCAATGACTTTCTTAAGTTTGAAATACTAACTAATACATTTTTCAAATATTCTGTTTCTTTACAACCATTAGAAAAAATAAAAATCTCTACAAAAAAATATTTCTAACTTTTGTATACATACATGGATCTATCTTAGATCTCCTATAAACAATACATTCATAGCAACTAGATCTCCTATAAACAATACATTCATAGCAACTAGATCTCCTATGAACAATACATTCATAGCAACTAAATATGCACGGAACCGAACTTTGTTATAATATCACTGTCATGTTTTACAAAGCACCCACTTACACTGCACAACCCTACCATCTTGTGAACTATCACATAATTCCCATGCATCATTTTCTTTTTACTTTAGTTCTTCTTGCAAAGCCAACGTCCACTATTTCTCTTCTGGTCCGTTGCAGTGTCAAACCTGCCCCATCATAGGTTTCAGCACTTAAACAAAGATTCAACATAATCTCTCTGGTGGTTTTCGTGTTCGTCTGGGTCTGTCCATGAATCCTTCATTTTTACACTGAAGTGTACTCTCTGAGTCTTTATAATCACTGTTGGAGTTATCTTCAAGACTAGATATATGAAGATTCCAAACTTGTTACCTTCTGGGCTTGTTATTTACCTTCAAGACTAGATGTTGATTCCAAAACCTGTTACCTTCTGGGATTGTTCTGGTTTAACCTAATCCCCCACTGAAGCAACATTCCGGTCTTGCACTTGAATCACACATTCAGAATTGATTTCTGGCTTCAATTTCAGGCCCTTAACCTGAAATAATACATCATTTTCCCATCGACCGCGCTTGTAATTTCTTTATCTGGTTCTGCCTTTATACAATGTTTCATGCCTTTTAGAACCAAGAAATTTTCTGCTGCGAAACACCACTCCGAATAATTATCGCGTCCCTTTAGTTTCGGCACATTTACTAGGTAGTACTGCGATAATTAAAATTACAGCTAAATCGCACTTGATACTGTCTTTTAACACTTGCTCGCAAAATCCTTGTTAAAACGAATACTGTCTTTTAACACTTGCTTGCAAAATTATTGCTAAAACGACTCAATTGCGATTTTAACACTTGCTCGCAAAATCCTTATTAAAACAAATACTGTCTTTTAATACTTGCTTGCAAAATCCTTGTTAAAACGACTCAATTGCGATTTTAACACTTGCTCGCAAAATCCTTGTTAAAACGAATACTGTATTTTAACACTTGCTCGCAAAATCCTTGTTAAAACGAATACTGTCTTTTAACACTTGCTTGCAAAATTCTTGCTAAAACGACTCAATTGCGATTTTAACACTTGCTCGCAACATCCTTTTTAAAACGACTCCATTGCGATTTTATGAGCTCTCTGGGCCCATAACCTGAAATAAAACGACGCATTCCCAGAGACGAGAGGCAAAGACTGACAATCTTTTATTTCTTACTATAGAAGTAAACATAATTTGAAATACATGTCTATATGTCTAGTGACAATAAAAGACAGATGGCCAGTACGATACATGGCCAGTGCTAATACATACTGTGTAGATATTAAACCTTCAACAGTTCTGAATATAATAAAAACAATTATTCAAAGCACGGGCTACGACGACATCTTTAAAATATATGGCAACTCAAATAAGTCTCATATTGAGCAACAAATCAACATAATTATACATTGAATACGGTACTTTCGCGGCTTGCAAAGAATGGCTTCGTCTTTACTGGAAGACGACACCGAAGTCAATGAACTTCTCCTGCGCCGTTAAGTCTCCCCGACTCGTTTCCTTACATTTACCTTTGCTTGTAATATAGCATAGCGGAAAACATATCCGCTCTGAGTGGAAAACATATCCACTAGAACTGTAATACTGTAGTTTCGCGGCTTGCGAGGATTGGCCTCATCCTTACTGGAAGACGACGCCGAAGTATTCTCCTGCGCCTTTAGAGTAACCCTGACTCGTTTCCATACATTCTTAGGCAAGGGCGGCGTGCCGGCTTCATCATTCGTCTTTGCTTGTAATACTGAAACGTGATAAAGAAAAATCATCCACATGAGAAAAAACATATCCACTTGAACTAGACTCGCACTAGCAAAGCGGAAAACATATCCGCCTCAACCTTAGTGGAAAACATATCCACTAGAACTGGAATCTTACTAACATAGCGGAAAAAATATCCGCCTCAGTCCTAATGGAAAACATATCCACTAGAACTGGAATTTTACTAACATTGCGGAAAACATATCCGCCTCAGTCCTAATGGAAAACATATCCACTAGAACTGGAATCATACTAGCATAGCGGAAACCATATCCGCCTCAGTCCTAGTGGAAAACATATCCACTACAACTGGAATCCTACTAGTATAGCGGAAAACATATCCGCCTCAGTCCTAATGGAAAACATATCCACTAGAACTGGAATCATACTAGCATAGCGTAAACCATATCCGCCTCAGTCCTAGTGGAAAACATATCTACTAGAACTGGAATCTTACGAACATAGCGGAAACCATATCCGCCTCAGTCCTAGTGGAAAACATATCCACTAGAACTGGAACCATACTAGCATAGCGGAAAACATATCCGCTCTTGGCGGAAAACATATCCACTAGAACTAGAACCATACTAGCATAGCGGAAAACATATCCGCCTCAGTCCTAGTGGAAAACATATCCACTAGAACTGGAATCTTACTAGCATAGCGGAAAACATATCCGCTCTTAGTGGAAAACATATCCACTAGAACTTGAATCTTTTTAGCTTAGCGGAAAACATATCCGCTCTAAGTGGAAAACATATCCACTAGAACTAGAATCATACTATAGCATAGCGGAAAACATATCCACTTGAACTAGAATCATACTAGCATAGCGGAAAACATATCCGCGCTTGGTGGAAAACATATCCACTAGAACAAGAATCATACTAGCATAGCGGAAAACATATCCGCTCTTGGTGAAAAACATATCCACTAAAACTAGAATCACACTAGCATAGCGGAAAACATATCCGCTCTTGGTGAAAAACATATCCACTAAAACTAGAATCACACTAGCATAGCGGAAAACATATCCGCTCTTGGTGGAAAACATATCCACTTAAACTAGAATCATACTAGCATACCGGAAAACATATCCGCTCTTAGTGGAAACCATATCCACCAGAACTAGAATCATACTAGCATAGCGGAAAGCATATCCGCTCTTGGTGGAAAACATATCCACTGGAACTGGCATCCTGCGCCATTGAGTCTCCCTGACTCTTTTCCTTACATTCTTAGGTAAGGCTGGCGTGCCCGCTTCATCATCAAATGCCTTTGCTTGTAATACTGAAACGTAATAAAGAAAAATCATCCACATGCATGAGAAAAACATATCCACTGCCTCAGTCCTAGTGGAAAACATATACCACTAGAACTGGAATCTTACTAGCATAGCGGAAAATATATCCGCTCTTAGTGGAAAACATGTCCACTAGAACTCGAACTGTACTAGCATAGCGGAAAACATATCCACCTCAGCCCTAGAGAAAAAGAATATCCTGTAGAACTGGAATCATATTACTAGCACAGCGGAAAACATATCCACCACAACAGAAATAAATAAAAACAATTTCGCTTTCTTTTAAACCCGGGTATCGAACCCGAAACTTCCATACGATATCTATGCTATAGTAGGTCACAGTCGTAATCGGACAACCATATGCTAAAAGAAAATAAATACAGCAATGGGCGTAATTTAATCATTCAGTAGGTTACTACCTACAATTTTTTTTTCTTTATTTCTTACTTTAAGCTATCAAAAGAAGCTTGTTTGGGAGATCACATCATGGGAAACACGATACCGTAGAGGTCAAACGGTTTTACAGTAAAAGTCTTGTTTTAACCACAACTTCGTGTCTCATGTAGGAATCGAACCCAGAACACTCGGTACGATGCGATGGTGACATCACCACCACAGCCATTGTGACATTCCAAAGGTCACTAAACGTATATCAGTATTCTGCTAACCAATAATGTTTTTCAAGTATCATCACATTCATCACTAAATAACATTTGCAGCACAAAATAAAAAAAATCAGATAAAATACGCTCACCACGGTTGTAGTTGAAGGCTTAGCTTATTCAGTAACATAGCAGCGTTAACATTTGCCTTCTCTGTACCTTGTGGGCACACTTCATTGGATACGTCCGTGCCACTTCTGATATTTGATGAAAACACCAAGTCCAGTATAAATCACTCCTCGTTTATTTCAATTATTACTGGTACACTTTTATACAATCACACACTAATACAATAATTCCCTCTAGCTATTTAGTTACGTCCGAGAGTTGTTATAAAACTGCCTGTGGCATCGCGCCTTTCACTTCGACTCGTCCCTCTTCATAATAATAAAAAAGAGTGGGAAGTTAGTGAAGTGAGGTGCGCGCTGATAAATCATTTGAGTGTTTATAAAATAATTCCCGTAATTAATATTTAACTAAACCAAAAATATGACACTATTGACCCCGTAGCCGTCCCTATACACCCCCAACGCGTACAGAAAAACCTCGCAGCATGCAAAAAAATTATAAGTCCTACTAAAATTTAATTTTATGATATTATAAGTAATTCAATTGTACTTAAATTTGGATATTCAGCTTCCAGAATAAACACAAACCTCGCAGACAGTTGTTTTGATAACAAATTAGCCACTTATTAAAAAATATCTTGATAGAAATGAACACTTCAAAACCAGGAAATTCAAACGAACAACTTCAGAAAGAATTTTTGACAATTTATTTCTAATTTCATATCAAATAAGTGTAGTCAGTTCAAAAAATAACTATTCTACCATACATTCTTGTCATTTTATAGAATATAGTTAGTAGATTTTCAGAGTTACAATCACGATAATTTCGATCCCGATTTTTTCCCTATTCACCCCTCAATCCCTATTCACCCCGTTTGACGCTATTGTTTTCAACTATTTTGAAGATAAGAGTGGTTCAAAAATTCTAATAGGCGATAATCTCGCCTCTCACCTTTCAATAGAAATAATATGAAATAATGATTTACTTACTTACTTACTATATGCGAATGTGAAAAACGTAATATTCGGTTCATTTTTTTACCGGCCAATTCTACGCACCTTACCCAACCTTTGGACGTTGCTTTCTTCAGACCTCTAAATTGCTTGGCGGAACATTCTGTATAACTGGAAAAAGATCGACGGAAGAATGCAGGCTACTATACCCAAAAATATATTTCCGTCGCTTCTAAAAAAACTTATGAAAGAAATAGAATGCAACGTCCATAAAAATATTACAGCTGGGTTTGAGAAGTGCAGCATTAGTCCTATTGATAGAAATAAGGTACTAGATAGACTACCAACTACAAATCTAGAAGCTAAAGCTGATTTTCCACCAGAGTGGCGAGACAAGGCGAGACGAGGAGAGAATTGAAATTTGTATGGCAAATTTTCAATTCTCTCCCAGCGCATCTTTGGTGGAAACAGTGTGGATTGGCGAGAATATGCGAGGCGTGAATTGAAATATTTGTTTGGGTAAAAATGAGCCGTATTGCTTCCGACATAGAGTATAAATTAAATTTGCAACAGAAACACGCTTCTCGCGATAGAAATTGCGTGTGTATTGCAAGACGACCTCAAACAGCACTGTACCTATATCTTTATATAATGAAGCCTACGGACGGCGCGGCGGTCACGCGCGAGCTCGCGATGGCTATTTTTAGTGGAAAAGGGTCAGTGCGATTTCAATTCTCTTGTCGCCTAGTCTCGTCTCGCCACTCTGGTGGAAAATCACCTTTAGAGACATAACAGGAAGATAGATAGACAGAACAGATCTCGGTATGTACCTATATTTAGATAAGAATACACTAGCACTTACGTTTATTGTGACTGAACCGGAGCACTTTATACTGTTACGACAAAACCATATCTGATTGAAATTTTTGTAAACTTTCTGTTTATAGTATTGATGTTACTTAGATAACAACACTGTGTGCGTTACGATTGCTCCGCCAAGTTATTCAAACATAAAAAGAATTCGCCAAAAAAATTGTCGAAAATTGTCGAAATCGAAGGGAACAAACCAAAAAATTGTCGAAGTAAAAATAAAGAAGTTATAAGGGTTATAAGTTGGCCGCGCGATCGTAACGTAAAGGATTGCGCGGCCATGGAGATCTCAGCAACTATTTAAGTTAGAGATCTAATTCTTTTCGTCAAAATTGTCGAAAATTGTCGAAACAAGAATTGTGGGCTCCAGATCAATATTTTACGAAATATTCACTTTGGAAGTTATGGCCGCGCAATCCTCCACTTACTGTTTCTTTACGGCCGATTATTTCTGTAAAACTAGGACTTTATATAGTAAAACTGTTACCACAAGAAAGGTTTTAATTTGTCAATACTAACAAAAGCAATACATACTCCTATAGTTTAGTAAAACAGACAAAATCAGTGAAAAGCTATACATCCAGGCCGCGCAATCGTAACGTTACTTTATACGCTGATATCTCATTATCTTTTATTGCTAGAATTTCGGTGGGAACATCCATTTGTTCGACACATTCACCCCATTAGAACGACATATCGTTTTGTCCACAGAACAGTTTTCAAGGAGTGAAATTTGTGTTAGCTCATAAAATGTTCTAGTAGGGTGGCCATATTTTCGATTTGATGCGAGAATGCCTCTAACTGGAGACTAACTGTTATTAAATATTGACATACAATTGAAAAAAAATCTTGTACATATATTTCACTAATTGTAATGTCTATTCATCACAGCTTGCAGAATCTACATAATAAATATATTACAAAAATCAACAATTAAATAACTGAAAAATTAAAATAAATTTATTTAAAAACTTCTACAGAATCATTTATACATCAAAATAATGCTAAATGCAAGAAAAGGTATGAAAACAGGGTCTGTTTTCATACATTTTCTCACATTTATGGCTTTTGTACTTATGGATAACTAGAGGATGCCCGCGGTTACACCCGCGTTATTTAAGGCTACTGCTCCGCTCCCGTCGCTCACAGCGTGATGTTATATAGCCTATAGCCTTTCTCGATAAATGGGCTATCTAACACTGAAAGAATTTTTCAAATCGGACCAGTAGTTCCCGAGATTTGCGCGTTCAACCAAACATCATCCGCCTAACGTTATCCCAGTCTCAACCCGGGTTCGCTTTCTAGTCTAACCGGCTTTGGCTGAATATTAGCTTCTTCACGGAGCGACTGCCTATCTAACCGCCGCAACCCGAAGGGATAGCGATATTCCATGGTTTAAAATAGTGTCAGTTTGTTTATAGGCACTGACTCCCTATAACGACAGTCAGAGATCTTCATGACAGCTGGGACCGACGGCTTAACGTGCTCTCCGAGGCACGGGGCAAGCGATAATTTACAATTTTCGCGTTCAACCAAACAAACAAACAATAATATATTCATTTATTTTCTCAGAATGGAGGTATTTACAATATGCCACCATATTGTAAATACCTACATTCTGAGAAAATACAGAAATGTTGAAGAATCCTTGTACATTCTACCATTTTGGAGTGCAAACATTGATGCAGCTCATCATTAGGTATACACAAAGAGCCCAACTAAAATGTATCAGCTAGAAAGTCCGATACGGAGTAGTAGCAATTGTTCAGTAAAAGTAAAGTAAGTTTCTTTTTGAAACTTGTTACTTGTTCCTCTTTTATAGAATCAGGAATGTGATTAAAAATAATAGGTGCCATACCAAAAACACTTTTCCTCAATAAAGCAGTTCTATATCTCCCAGTGCGTAACAAGTTTCGGTATTGAGATCGTAAAGTTACATCTCGATGTCTGTTTTCCGATATAGATAAAATAGGTTTCTTTAACAAAAAGAGTAATTTCTAAAATATAAAGGAAAGGAAAAGTCAATAAATTGTAGTTTTAAAAAATTCGAATACAGCTATCAGTAACTTTTAAACCAAATATTGCTCGCAAACAGCGTTTTTGGGCTTTAAAAATACTCTCCCTTTCGGTACAATTTCCCCAGAAAATAATTCCAAACCTTAAAATGGAAACAACAAGACCATCATATGGTAGTAATACTGTTTTGATATGAACTTTTTTTCTAAGCTTATAAAGTGCATATGCAGATGCACTGAGTTTTATATAAATTGCTTCAGCCTGTGGCTTCCATGTCAGCTGACTGTCAATAAAGATTCCTAAAAAATGTTCAACCTCTACTCTGTCTACATCTTGGCTATTATAGTTGATGTTCTAGTCATTAATACGTAGTCTTTGATAAAAATGCATTATTTTTGTTTTAAGTATGTTAATTTGTAAGTTGTTACTATTTAGCCAATTTATTATAACTTTAATGGTGTCATTCATATCGTTTTCGTAATTTTGATTATTGACAGATTTTAAGAGTGCTGTACTGTCGTCAGCAAAAAGTATCATTGGATGGTAGATTTGACGTAGGAGATCGTTAATGTAAATTATACATAACAAAGGCCCAAGGACGGTTCCCTGTTGTACACAATACTTAGTATCTTCTTGGGTTTACGCGAATGTTACACATTGAAATTAAACTAAAGTTTACGGATTTTATCGCGTTGTATTGGTTTCACTAAGTTATTACATTTGAAACTAAAGATCTAGAAACTATATTTTTAATTTATTACTAGCCGACGTTTCGAATTCTTTACAGAATTCATGTTCACGGCAGACTGAGGTGATATTTGTCTGTTTCTTGAATGTATAAGTTATCTCAAAGTACCCGAACATTTTTCCACTACTGGTGTTACTATTTACGCAGAATGAGCTCACAGTGTCCTTAGGTCTTCTGGTGACTTTGTCCTTCTTGGGTTTCATTAGCCTTATGACAGGGTCCCAAGCTGGAGGAACATTCCAACCATCTTCCCTATTGAAATTAGGGTGTTTTTTAATTTCAATAGCCTCTCGTATCATCCTTGGAAGAAAACGATGTTCTTTTGCGAGTATCTGTGGTTCATCAAATCGCAGGTAGTGGTTGGGTCCTTGTTCCACATGTCCGCTGTGTGTGAAAAATATAGTTTCTAGATCTTTAGTTTCAAATGTAATAACTTAGTGAAACCAATACAACGCGATAAAATCCGTAAACTGTAGTTTAATTTCAACACAATACTTATTTAATTTCTCTACTGGAAGACACGAACAAACAAACAAACTCTTCAGCTTTATATATTATTATAAGATTTACTTTGATTGTCATCATAGCAAAGCATCCCGGTATTTCTTGTAAAATGACATTTGTTGTGACCTATTACTCCAAGGATAGGAGGAATATACTCAATAGCACCTAACAATTTATAAATATTTTGTTTAAGTATGACGTCATGCTCCCAAGCAACTCCATCATCTATTTCGCTGCCTATAAATGCATATCACATTGTACGCAATGTGTAGGCACCGAATTAGTACATATTTAAAAAAATAAATACCTTAACAGGTGAACAGGTACAGGCAACTGAATTATGGCTTGCTATAGAGTATCTCCCCAGCAACCCCAAGTAAAATTTGAAGCAATTTTACGTAGATTGTTGCTTATGAGGCAAACAAATGGTCGATAAAAATTGTACCGTTTCTTTTACCATTGGATGTGCTAGTTATGTCTACTTAAAACTTAAATTTTCTACCTTGATTATAGCCTAGGCCGTTCTTTTTTCAATTACATGGGTAACAACTTAGAGCATGTTATCAATTACATTTTACATCACATTACAACTGCAAACAAAAAAAGACAACAAATTGAGTAGAAACTGTATTTCAATAGCTCCTTAAATTAACAAATTAACGATCACTCTGGTCAACAAAAGTAACATATTTTTTGCATTGGCAAACAAATTAATTTTTTACATAAATTAATACGTTTGATTGAAACCGTTTACTTAAATTAGTTTTATGAACCTTCGTCTTAAGACAAAAATAACATATTTTTTGCATTGGCAAACAAATGAAATTTTTACATAAATTAATACGTTTGATTGAAACCGTTTACTTAAATTTGTTTTATGTACCTTCGTCTTAAGATCATCATAGCAGTACCAGTTTGAACCCGTTTTACAATGAGCTGTAAAATGACCCAAATCCAGAGGCGTATTTGTTGGCGGTACAAACGCAATTACCGACGCAAGGTCATATCGTCTATTTGTTTTAAGTACGATGGATTTAAGTACTTCCTCTATTGTTACGTTATCGACTACTGCTTCAAATATTATAATATGATCAGATAAATCATAGGCCATCGTGACTGTGCCAAAACATTTTTCGTTATTACACTGAGTAGTTTCATCACTCAACATAGAGTTCGCTGATGATTCTAAACCTGCAAGGCCCTCCGCCAAGTATAGTATATTCAACGGCAAAATTGGTACCATTCTTTCTATTCTATTGTCACAAGTGTTGCACTTTTTGGAAAATCTCGCACTATTATATTCGTTAAGCAGAATTGCCTCAAAAATTTTAGTAACATTACACTGACATTCAAAAATTGTCATGTTGCCTTGACTTGAAATTTTATCACAAACATTTATAAGGATATCTGATCTTAATCGTAATACATCAACATCCAAATCATTTTGAGATATTGCTTTAACTAACACAGAGAAAGTCGAATTTATATTGTCGATATGTTCAGCTACAGCCTTATTCTCTTTATGCACTCACACTGCTTAATAATATTATTGGAAAATATCCTGATGTTGACATATTTGTCACCAAATTGTATATCTTTTTAATTATATGTAAAATGTTTTTTGAAAATTACTAATGAATATTGCAAAATAAGTTAATGTTATGTACCTACCTAAATGTAATGGCTCACTACACGTTTTGGGCAACTGTAAGTGTAGTGAGCAGTTGTATATTAAATAAATAAAATAAATAAATAAATATGAAGGACAGCATACGCTTGCAGGACAGCATCAAAGGCGCAAGTATTTTGTAAAATTATGTCTTTTAATCCTGTTCTACTAATATTGCCGTTTGGCATCAAATGCACATAGTTTCTATTACTTTTTGGTTTGATTGTCTCGATCAAAGATTTTGATTTAGGTTTAGTGTTTTTGTTTCGCCAGTTTTCCTCGCACTTCGGTTCTGCTGTAAATATAGAATTATCTGAGAAATATTTGTCAGTATCGTCAATGCTTTGTATTTTATGTTTTGGTTTCGATGAATCAATTACAGACTAATGAATTATTGTTTTCTGAAAAATTTCATGTGCGTGTGAACTGAGGGACCAAACTGGCATTTTGTGAAAAAAAGACATAAGATTTAGTAGTAGGTTTAAAACAATTGTAGAATAAGTCTGGGAATTTGTAAACATATTTTAGAAACTACAAACCCTTAAAGTGTGGTCCCTCAGTCCTCACACACCATTAGCCAGCTCTCAGTAAGTATGTAAAGAAATAAGATACTGTGAGTACAAACATTTAGTAGAGAATTTGTAAAGATATCTACTGAATTTCAGAACACAATGCATTAAGGGCATAAAAGTTATAACGACTAAACTGTGGTCCCTCAATCCTCACAAGAGCAATAAATATGTTATTGAATATGACCATAAAAACTTAATAAAATTGTTCCATTCGTAGATAAAGTTTTAGAAGAAGTCTTAAGAGATTTTGTACAAAAGAAATGAAAAGAAATTATCGATGCATTTTGAAAATAGCGATGGTTAAAAGTGGTCCCTCGATCCTCACATCCACTAACATAAGTGCATGTACTAGCTGCTAGACGAAAGGGATATTGGAAAGTCTAATGTACACAACTTTTTGTAGAAAATGTCTACTATATTATAGATTTAAAAAAATGTGTATTTATTACATATTAGCTGAGATAATATCAATGTTTTAAACTCATGAAAAAATATTGATTAGTGTGACCACACTACAATATAAAAATTTTAGGAAAAACTTAAACCTAAACCTTAGGTACATATTATACGTAGTGGATATATCAAACAGACTGCCATGCAGAAGGGTATCGGGTTCGAATCTAAGGCGCGCACTAGGTACTGACTTTTCGGAGTTATGTGCATTGAATTGTTAATTATCGATTTTCCCATGCCTTGGAGAGCACGTAAGGAGGCTACCTTGAAGGTCAAAAAATCATGTAGAGTTCATCGCTAAGTGTTAGCTATAAAGTTGAATGCCGCACGGTTTTTCACATGGCATGCCACCACGAAACTGTCTGGAATCTTATTTCGTTCATAGCTCAAGTACCTACCTAATAATAGTTTGAGACAATTCGTCTAAGCATTGCTCTTCTTTCGGTGAGTAGCAATTTCAAGGCGAAAACTTAAGTATGTTTTGAATATCCAAAAAAAATATTAGAGAAAGCATATTTTTTAAATTAAAATCCTATCGAGCGAAAATCTTCCAATCGTGTGTCTGTCTAAGGAGTTACTAGATAAAGACCTGATAAATAAAATACAAAATTTTCACTTTGCTAGTGTGTCTCACTGCTTCAAAATTGGTAAACAAAAAGGGCATACGTTTTCGAGGTAGAGCGCCTTCAACCGTCAATCGTCGATATGGATGGCAATATAGGAGAACTTTTGCAGTCTTTACTGCCAATAAATTTTGAAGCCAGTTCGTTGTGCACCAAGACAGCAGGCTTATAACGGAGTTCTTTGGCTAATTGTTGCCTCCTATAAGGCGTTAACTTAGACTTCCTTTTTGGATTATGTTTAAATTTGTGATTGAAATTACGAACGTCACATAGAAATCTGAAAATTTTGTCAGTAACTTTTTGATTTTTTTATTAATTTCCGCACCACATTGGGAACATTTCCCGTGCAAATTAACTTTATTGTCCTGTATTTTATTTCTCTTAAAGACCCATGTACAGGGTAGTTTTGTATGGGTCCAAATTTTCTCCTTCAACATGCTGCTCCACTTGTATTTTGGCAAGGTTTTATATTGCCTATATGTTGAAGTACCACTCCGTTTTTTATAACCACTTAAGGGTTTTATTTTCCTCCATTCATATGTATCAATATGAAGTGTATATGATTTGGATCTTCTCTCATCTGAGCTATAATTATTGCTTGTGAATAGTGAAGAACTATTGCTTGCAGAACAATCCTTTTCATCACTCAAACTTGTAGGTTCATGAGAGGATCGAATATCACAACCAAAAATGGTATTTCAATTACGTTGAAGTGATACATACAAGGCCAAAGGTGACATTTTGTGCTAGAGTTCTTCTGATAGTAAAGAAAATACCGGATTATTATATTTAATATTCGGATCTTGCAATTGTGCAGCATATTTTCTAAAAATAGCCTCTTGAACTGCATAGCTGATGTTTGGTTTCCGACCTCTGGCCATTGCGGCACTGTAATGAATTAATTTTAGAAGAAGGATAAATGATGCCCGTTTTCACCAACACCCCCTATACTACCACATAAGTATGGGACCCTTTACTTAAAAGCTCCCCTAAACCAACCCCTATACAAAATTTCGTTTCACCATCACTTCTGTCACCTAACTAGGGGGCACATAACTATGTGACGTTTTTTTTTCGATGTTAGTGACTGGTTGTTCTTTGAACTTATCGATACATTTAAACTTTATAGTTTTTTATCCATTTCTCTAAAGTATTTATACAAATAGATACAGTTTATCATAAATAATGTTTTTATAGTAATTATAAATATTATTTCATTTATATTTCTAATTAAATTAATATTTTCTGGAATATTTACTCTGCATTTGCATAACAAAACTTGCATATAATCTGTGGTAATTTGTATTTGACAGTTGACAGTCGAGTGTCAATACTAACCTATTGTTTGTTTTGATCGCCTCTGCGTGTTATTTTCAAGTTGTATATCAATCTTTTGCATTCGGCAATCGTCATATTGTAATAAAATGGCAGAAAAAAGAAAGCGTAATCAAAATTTCACAGTAGACGAGAAAGATAAGTTGGTCTAATTGGTGTATACATTTAGAAATGTAATTTTAAATAAGAGAACAGACGGTACAACTAACCAAGCTAAGAACGAAGCTTGGATAAACCTCTGTACCCAATATAACTCAACGGGAATGATGTACAGGTTAGTTTTAACATTTAAATAAAAACCAACATGCCATATTTTATCATTTAAAAAATTATTATTTATTTATTATAGACTCACGCCTGTATCCCCGAAGGAGTAGGCAGAGGTGTGTATTAGACCCACATTTCGCCATAAATTTTTAGGTCCCACGTAATAGGGGGCGAGCCTATTGCCGTACCGGGCACATTACCAGACTCCGTGCTGTTACTGAGAATTTCCTAACGGAAAAACCCAATAACACTTTGCCCGACCCGGGAATCGAACCCGAGACCTTCCAATCCCACGCGCACATTTATGCCGCGAGACCAACGAGGCAGAAAATTACCACATGTGAATTATATATCTATTTTTTATCTTAGAAGTAAAGATGCTCTCCTGCGCGTCTGGGAGAAAATGAAAAGTGAGGCAAAAATCTACAACTCAAGAAACAGGAGTTGTACTAACGGAACAGGTGGAGGACCATCAACCATTAAAACAGACCCAATACTGGAACAAGTCTGCGATTTGATGGGTCGAGGTTGCAGTGGTATTGGGGATGTTTTAGACTCGGATTCAGTCATCACCATACCAATATCACAGATCAATGCCATAGATTCAGAACTCACCAGTGATGAATCTCAGGCTATCATCTTAGATGCTGAACTCGTTACGGTAAGTACTGGCAGATTTATATTGCCCTAGGCCTTTTTGTACTGTACTAAGGTAAATAATTAAATGAAAATAAAAAAGCATTTATTCTGACACACATCATTTACAATAATACAAAACTTCTGCCAAACTGCAAAACAGTTTGTTGGCAGATGTAGCTCCCTTTTACATATAAGATCAGGTGTAGTCTTATAGCCTAATATGAAAATCAATAATAGGTACTTAATCTAAAAGATTTGGAGTAAGTGCATAATATATCTGAGGTAAGGAAGCCTATACAAACTACAGTTAGAATCGGCGAGAAAAGATTTAGAAATAAAAATAGAAGTACTAGATGAAATAAAAGGTATGTAATAATACAAGAAAACACTTAATTAACATTATTACATTAATTTATTACATGTAACAAGCTATCAAAATAATTTGTAATTTGTAATTGTCGAAATCCATATGTGTTCTGGGATGTAATGTTGGTAACACTTGCTATTTGCCCATATGAAATGAGTTCATCTATATTTGGAACAATATTTTCGTTCAGTGGTTCATGTTCATTTCTTAAAATGCAAATATTGTGTAAGACACAACATGTAATGATGACGTTGACAGCATTTTTTAATTCTAATCTAATACCTATGGCCAAGACAGGGAAACGTCGTTTTAAGACTCCATATTGCCTTTCTACTACATTTCTCGTTTTTATGTGAGCTTCATTATATTTTTGCTGTCCTCTTGTTGTAGGATTTAAGTAGGTGTCAATAGATGATTCTGAAAAGACAAAAAATATTTCTGCTGTTTTATAAGTTCTTAATATTATAATTTACTTTTCAGGTGGAAACTTCAATCTAAAGAATTTATTTGGTGTGCCAAAGAATGATTAAAGAGAAATTGTATTTTTTAAATAAATTGATTACTTATGACACATTGATAGTATTAGCTAGCTATAATTAATAGCTATAATTTTTTTACCATAATTTTAAGTTTTTACCTTCAATGGGTATCCACTGTCACCCAGCAAATAGCTATCAGGATAGTCTCCTCTTTCAAATTTTCTGAATGTATTGCTATTTTGATAAATAGCAGAGTCGTGTGTTGAACCTGGCCAACGTGCCACAACATCTCTAATTAATAAATTGGCTGATGCTACTGTCTGAACATTTATGGACATATATCCCTTCCTATTTCTAAATAGCTCTGCATCATCTCCACCTTAAAAAAATCATACATAACATCACATTTTATTCTGTGTAAGTTCCAAACCATTTGATAAAAGTTTCATTAAAATTCTGACTTTGTTAAACTAATAATGGTATATAGTCTTGAAGTTTCACCTGGTGATTGAATTTCCACATGTGTACAATCGATGCATCCAAGAACATTAGGAAATCTTGCAATATTATAAAATTCCATTTTCACTTTTTCTTGCTCCTCACTTGAATTAGGAAAGTTGACAAACTCTGAACGTAAAGCTACAATTGCAGCAAATACTCTTTTTATTATTCGACTGCAAGTAGCCACACTGATCCCACCCATATCTGCCACAGCTAACAAGTGATTACCCGTAGCATAAAACCTCAGTGCTATCAATAATTGATTGATTGGAGATATAGAATTATTTCTGAAATAAAATAAAAGCAAATTAAATATGTAAGGACAGCATTATTAACTATACAGGGTGGCGCTACCATAGGGGCACTTTATGAACAGAGGCATAGCGTACAACATTCTGAAGCCTTGTACCAAAAATCAATTAAATCGGTGCAGTAGTTTAGCCACAATATCGATTTTAAGTTCCGCAATTTTTGCACTTGCTTTGAATTCCACAGAGCTGATACAAAACGGTCAACGACCCTACATTGCGCGCTGCGACTCACTACGACGCGACGCCTTGACGTCATCCGAAGCGTATCACCTTACAAAAAAAAAATACCATGCGCACAGTCAATAGGTAGGTACTAAGTACAATGTTATTGTATGTTTCATTTAATTTACGGGTATTTTATAAAAACATGTTTAGTAGGTACTCACCTATTATCAGGAAATTCTAAGGAGTGTTCAATCTTTTCCAATAAATACAACACTGACGATTTACATAACCTATATCTCCGAAAAAAATCAATTTCATCAAAACTTTCGAAGTAATTTGGTCGTTTTCGGTATATTTTTGGTCTACGGCGGTTATTTACGTCGAATATAGTTGAAACAGTTTCTAAATTATCCAAAAATTCATATAAATCACTATCCATCTTCGTTGCTTAAAGGATCACTCACGTAAGTGCCGGTTTATGGGCCAGAATGTCGGCCACCTAAATTTAGGGGACCTTTTAACGTTTAGTTGACCCCTAACAGTTGGTGAAACAGAAACCACCCTTTAACGGCCCCCCATCCATGGTTAGGGGATCCCATAAACTTAGGGGATGTTGGTGAAAACGGGCATGAGAGTTCTTTTTAAAAATTGAATCATCAATCTTTGAGAAAGGTGGTAATAGTAAAATTGTAAGGTTTCTGAGGTGAAAACTTACAATTTTACTATTACTTTCCAACTTTTCTTAAATCTCTAACACTGTTATTTAGCTTATTCGCATGCGGCTGCAAATCTCTTGCGAAACTATTGCGAAAGCGAAGCATCTGCGGAACGTTTAATTTGTACGCATACATTTTAGTGTAGACATCTTTTATTCGCATTTTTGTTATATCGTTGTGTCCAACTGTGCATAAATTTTGGGATAGTTTCAATAAATTTCAAAAATATTTCAATGTTTTCGGATTTTATCATGCGAAAATCTGCCGGTCATATCAGTACACTTGGTGACGCTTTGCGATGCGTAAAACAGCAGTGTAGTAGCGTCTGCGTGTGTGTAGCGACCATTTCGCAGTTATCTGCAAAACAGCAGCGACAAAGACGCAACCAATTAATCTTTATTTGCAAAATAAAGATTAATTGGTTTTGCTCATACGTGAATCGCTTCCATACAACCGGCAGATATTTCTTCTTTTTTATTTCGCTGCCGCATGCGTCGGTTAACACATCGTAACGACAAATCATCGGAACGACAGCGATCGGTAGCGGCGTGATGATGTCTTCTAGTATGAAAATATTTAGCTATTTACTGTAAAATACCAATCATCAATTAAAAAGCTGGACAAGGTCACGCGGTGGCCTGAGGTGCTGCGAAGCAGCACGCGCGTTACGGGCAGGCGGGCGCTTCTTGTTCTACGTGTGCAGATATGCATATAAAAATAATGGCATCGCAGCGTCGCTGCCTGCCCCTGCTGTTTCGGAGTGAATTGAGCCTATAATATTATATTTTTAGAACAATTATATGTACGAACCTGATCCGAACGAGACAATCGCTGAGATATTTAGTCAAAGTGAAAAAAAATCAACAATATTGACAACCGATCTAATTCAAAAAGAAATGAATTTTCTGTAGACGTCAGAAATAATAGATCATAAAAAATATGACTTAAAACAGGTAGGTACCTATATAATTAAAATAATCTTTTCTTTATTATCTATACTACTGTTATAAAGCTGAAGAGATTTTTTTGTTTGTTTCAACGCGCTCCACACACTACAAGGTCGACTGGTCCGGTTTGAAAAAATATTTCGGTGTTAGATAGTTCATTTATCGAGGAAGGCTATAGGCTATTTTATCATCACGCTAAAACAACTAAGCACTAATGTTTCAAATTCAGGTGTCTTTTTCCTTTTGAGAGCTTCCACTGGTCCCAATACCTAAACTTTGAATTTCTTCTCTTAGTTATTAAAGCGTAATGTACCTTCCTAAAACTCTCCTTGCTCCTTAACGTACCTACGTATTATTTAGATTTTTTTACCTTCTACATACATAAACGAAGCCGCGGCTTCAAGTAGGCGTAAGCGCAATGCAACTACCTATTCCGCGTGGCAGAAGTCGCCGAAGAAGCTAGTATAATAATGTATAGAACAACTTTGAAAATAATTGAATTCGCACATTATTTAAAATGAAGTCGTTGTAGATAATAGTTTTACAGTGAAAAATGCTCTGCGTTGCACACCGCTGCGCTCAATTACTTAAAATAATAATAATATAATAATTGATTATTACTTTCATAAATGTATTAATTACTTTTACAACATGTAATATAACATGAAACCAACCTTACAATCTAGTTTTAGTTACTTCTAATAGGTACTATATAAATATATAATAAAGTAATATAATATTAAATCAAGTGTGAATCGTAGTGTGGTCACACTAGTCTGTCTTTTTCCATGAGATTACAACATTTATATTATCGCACCTAATATTATGTATAATAATATATGAACGAAATAAGATTCCAGACAGTTTCGTGGTGGCATGCCATGTGAAAAACCGTGCGGCATTCAACTTTATAGCTAACACTTAGCGATGACCTCTACATGATTTTTTGACCTTCAAGGTAGCCTCCTTACGTGCTCTCCAAGGCATGGGAAAATCGATAATTAACAATTCAATGCACATAACTCCAAAAAGTCAGTACCTAGTGCGTGCCTTAGATTCGAACCCGATACCCTTCTGCATGGCAGTCTGTTTGATATATCCACCACGTATAATATGTACCTACCTAAGGTTTAGGTTTAAGTTTTTCCTAAAATTTTGTATCGTAGTGTGGTCACACTAATCAATATTTTTTCATGAGATTCAATCATTGATATAATCTCAGCTAATATGTAATAAATACACATTTTTTTTAATCTATAATATAGTAGACATTTTCTACAAAAAGTTGTGTACATTAGACTTTCCAATATCCCTTTCGTCTAGCAGCTAGTACAAGCACTTATGTTAGTGGATGTGAGGATTGAGGGACCACTTTTAACCATCGCTATTTTCAAAATGCATCGATAATTTCTTTTCATTTCTTTTGTACAAAATCTCTTAAGACTTCTACTAAAACTTTATCTACGAATGGAACAATTTTATTAAGTTTTTATGGTCATATTCTATAACATATTTATTTCTCTTGTGAGGATTGAGGGACCACAGTTTAGTCGTTATAACTTTTATGCCTTTAATTCATTTTGTTCTGAAATTCAGTAGATATCTTTACAAATTCTCTATTAAATGTTTGTACTCACAATATCTTATTTCTTCACATACTTACTGAGAGCTGGTTAATGGTGTGTGAGGACTAAGGGACCACACTTTAAGGGCTGTAGTTTCTAAAATATCTGTTTACAAATTCCCAGACTTATTCTACAATTGTTTTAAACCTACTACTAAATCTTATGTCTTTTTTTCACAAAATGCCAGTTTGGTCCCTCAGTTCACACGCACATAAAATTTCAGGGTAAGAGCATTGAGCTGACTTCAATTCTTCAAATAAGTACTCAGTATAGACCATAATAAAATTATCCACTCGCAAAAGTCCACTTCTAGAATTAAGTAATAACTGTTTGATATTCTTAAAATAGCTTTCGACGTTACTGCTAGTAGCACTGATGTTTGATTCATTGCAAAAAGGCAGCATTAGATTTGTCCAAAGGGGCAATCTTGTTAAAAGTTTCTTAAAGCTTTCTATAAATGTAGGGAAATAATAAATATTTTCATACATGGTCTCATCACACAGGTCACTGTACAATTTTTCATTATTTATAATATGATCAAATTCTGCAATAACTGAGTTTTGCAGAATCTAATCATCATTTTCTTCAAATATCTCTATCGTCTTTTCGTTTTGTGAGTTTTCTTCTAATTCTATTACCTCATCAATTTTTTGTCTTCTTCACATATGCGAAATAATTTTTCTTTTGCTATTTCACATCTAGTTATTTGACCGTTTTTTGTATATCTGTCAAACCTACTTACTGCAACTATAATAAGATTTGTTATTATTTCTTTAACCGTCGAATATTTATTACAAGACTTCAGATTTAACAAAACTTTTATGTAAAATTTCTTCACACGCTTGTCGACATTTTTAAAACACTTAAGACCGTACAAAGTTTTTATAAAATGTGAGTGACTCCAAAAGTGTAAAACAATGATTTATGTAGGCTTTTGTGGTATCAAATGTAGTGAATGCTTTAACACAAGCACCGATCAAAGCGCTCGAGTCATCGGTAGTTACTTCCATAGGTTTTGGCATAGATTGTATCCATGTTTTTAGCCAAATGTATATGTTATCTAGCGTTTGAGTAGCCGAAATCATCTGTGTGATTGGTATGGACGTATTTTTGATTTTAAGAAGCAGAACGTATAAGAACAAATGCTTTGATTGGTAGCAGCGCTTGGGATCGGTTGGTGGACGTATTTTCTTAAAGATGGATCCAGTTGCATCTAGGCTAAATGAAATATATTCTTTTTGTGAAAAAGTTTCATAAAATGAACGTTGCGAATTTGTCCAGTAATATACAAAGAAAGGGTTGAGGGAAAGGTTTCGAATAACAGTATCATAATTATGATCGCGTAAAACTCATTATCCATAAGGCCATCACCACAATTTTGTGAAAATAGGTGGACGTACTAATCCGACTTCTGATATTTTGAAAAGTTTGGAGTTTAGGAATGAAAGGTGGTTCTTGTGTATCATCGTCTCCAAGGGCACTATTCATTAGTTTGTTTCGGACTACTACTGGATATTCATTTTTTAAGCTAGAAGCAAGTTTTCTTTTGTAGATTTCGTTATTCTAACTTTGTTTGATTTGTGGACCAATTTTGGATCTACGTTTTCCAGAACACACTTTATTGAAACCGAATCTATATTATTATTTTTGTCTGTATAAAAATTTTGCCACTGCATTCGCGACAAGTTCCATTTATCTTCACATGATCACCACAACTATACCTAATTGTTTTGCATCTGTTTGTTGTCTTTTGCCAAATATATTTTCTAAAACAGTCACTCCACTCACCAGACGGTAGTCTCTTTTTCAAAGGACGACGTCCAGATTTGCTTTTGACATCATTATAATACCGTAGTTTGATTCTATCCCATTCGCTTAGTTCTATTTCAAATCACATTACACTTTCTCCACATTCACTATTATTATCCGAAAGTGTCTTCTCATTACTACTGCTACTGTTATACTGACATGGAGAATCTTCTTCGGAACTTGTGTTTTTATTTGTAGTAGTAGAAAGTTCGTAGTTAGTATTATTCTCACTCATCCTTATACCAAAAAAATAGCTCCAATTTCTTTTAATGGAAAGATACAAAGCCTTAGGTGTCATTTGAGCACTTAACTTGCGGCTGATAGTCTTGTAAATTTCACTACTTGAATGTGGCACACTAGGTAAATTATGAAAATATTCACTGTGTTCAAGAAAAACACACTTTTGCTCCTCCAAACTAACAGAAATAATCTTTTTCCACGCTTCATGTTGAAGAATATAAGTGTACTATAACAAAATAGATTGTAACAAAGGAATGAATGAAGATTAAAAGTAATAGAAATTGAGGGTACTCGTACCTGTGTCCGATTTTAGAAAATTATAATTTTACGGATACCTCAGCATTAATAATTCCTACGCACAATTAAAACAATAGCCGTGATAATAGCTAACGGAAAAAAATATTATTCATGACAATAGTTTTGCTTTTCCTAAGGCTTTTCATAGTGTCAAGTGTCAATTTTATATCAAAGAAAAACCTTGAAATACATTTTGCTATTTGTTTTGGTCAGGCGCTTAATAATGGCGATTTAAGTTATGAGCCAGCAGATCCAGTGGTATGAAGAACAGTACAATTTTTATCAAACATTTATTTGCCTCATAAGCTACTAATCTACGTAAAATTGCTTCAAATTTTACTTGGGGTTGCTGGGGAGATACTCTATAGCAAGTCATAATTCAGTTGCCTGTACCTGTTCACCTGTTAACCCTTTATAAGGTACTGGCATTATATATGCCACCGAAAAAGATTTATTTTTTTAATTTGGCAAGTTAAAATTATTTTTCTTTGTCAGGTTGGTATTGTAGATAATATTTAACATTGAAAAGAAATATATATGTCATAGATTTCATTTTGACAGCTGTCATATTTTTCAAGCATTTTCGCGGGAACAGGTGTTTTTCGATCAGATAAATTTATCCAGTAACATTTTCCCAAATTATAGTAAAAATGGTAAGTAAACAATATTTTGATGTACACACATCAACAAAGTCTAGGGATATTTTATATTTCATCAAATATCTAAAAATCTATGAAGAATTTTCTGATACAGTAAATAGAAGAAACATAGATTATTTTAAGGTCTTTAATAAAAATAAAAAACATTTCGTGTTTTTTTTTGTTTTAAATAAAAAAAATATTTTTTTTAATCATCATGGAAAATTAGTATGATAACAACAAACATTTCTTCTTAAAAAACTATTAATTTTAATAAAAATGGAAAAAATCTTGTAAAATCTAATCATTAATAATCAGTGTTGCCACCTCTTACATTGATTACACATCGACATCGATTGTTAATACTTAAAATTAAATTGTCAATGTCTTGCTGCGGTATGAGGTCCCATGTCCTTTGCAAGTGTTCGTAAAGTTGTTGTTCAGTCGTCAAATTTGGTGGAAAATCTCTCAAAGCTTTTCGTTGTAACATGTCCCAGGCATGCTCGATAGGATTTAAGTCGGGCGACTGTGCAGGCCAATCCAAAACTTGAATATCGTGCTCTCGGAGAGCGGTCGATACCAGCCGCGCCGTATGGCAAGGAGCATTATCGTGCATGAGTAGAAATTCATGGCCTATTTGAGTTCTGTGTGGGACAATAACGGGCTCTACTACCTCCTCGTGGTATTTTTGTGCAGTCATGCTGCCTTGGATCCAAACGAGTTGGGTTCGTCCGCCAAGACGAATTCCTGCCCACACCATGATTGTCCCGCCTTGGTATGGGTGGACCTCCTGAGGGTGCCGTAGACGGCTAACTCTCCCTGGAGCTCTCCAAACGCGTGTTCTTCGTGAATCCGGGTGAAACCCAAACCGGGACTCATCGGTGAACAGCACCAAAGACCATTGTTCGTCACTCCATGGTAAATGCTCCCGAGCCCACGAAAGCCGCCGACCGCGATTGCCACGTCGCAATGCTGGAACACGCAATGGTCTTCGAGCATGAAGATCAACTTCATGTAACCTTCTTCGCACGGTTTGGTCGCTTACCAGCAGCTGGTGGTCCTCCTGGAGCCTTTGCACTAGTTGCAGCGCTGTGATATTGGGTTGTCTTCTGGCGGTCATTTGGAGAAATCGATCCTGTCTCTGCGTAGTAACACGATATCTACCTGTGTGCTGTTCGGCCACATCTCCAGTACTGCGATAACGTGACCACAACCTTGATATCACATTTTGACTGGTATGTAGGGCCTCAGCAACGACGCGTTGAATTGCACCATTTTCTAACATGCCCACGGCTCGTAACATTTCATCTCGACTCAAATGACGACGTGACATGACTTTTAAAGTTCGTACGTCACGTTAAATTAAAAAAGAAAAACAATTAAAAACCCTTTTCATTAATAATTATAATAAAACAGTTTTAACTTTCTTTAATGTAACGAATTACTAGCAAATTTGCCGCCATATTTTGTTTATTATTTTGTTTTTTTTCTTTCCATGTTCAAATTTTGAAAATAGAATAAAAGAGGTTTTAATCTGTATATAAACTTTTTGTGGAAACTAACAAGGTTCTAAACTATAAACTCGTAAATAATTTAGGATTAAGATATCCCTAGACTTTGTTGATGTGTGTATTTATGTTTGTGTTTCATGGAAATTGTATTAGTTTTGGGCTGGTTTTCTTGTTTTTCGTTTTATTTACATTTAAATTGGTGGCAGTATTTACGCCATTGCCCGCTTAGTGAAAATGTTTGGTGGCAGTATTTGAGCCTTTGCCTGTTTGGCTTTCAGACGCATTTGAACGATGTAGATATGGAGGCCGAATTGGCGATAATGTTTGGGCTTCCTGACGATCCCGACATATCAGAAGACGAGTATGAGGGTGAAGATGGCGAGGAAGGTAATTTTAATCTACAAACTTTGTTAGAAGATCGAGTCCAAGTAAGTCCTACACCTGGTTCGTCAAATCGAAGTTCTTTGGTGGAACATCGAGATCAGTCAAGTCCAACGCCGGGCCCGTCTAGTCGAAGTCCGCCATTTATACCACTTATAGAAGAAGAAGAAATGAATGATACCCAGAGTAACTACGATCTTTCAGAAGAATCTTCTGGAGAGGAAGACGAAAACGGTTGGTCAAAACAAAGTTGGTTACACAGGACAAGTCCGGATACTTATGATAAATTACCACTAACACCTAGTGTATTCTATCCAAGCAGGACTTCACCACTAGCATATATTTCGAGGTATTTTACTGATGAGGTCTTGCAACATATCATTGAACAAACAAATTTATATGCCAGCCAAAAAACGACACCCTATTGGGAATCTGTAACAAGACCTGAAATGGATGCATTCTTAGGTATTATCATTCTAATGGGCCTTCACGTTCTGCCTAGTATAGACTAATATTGGTCTAGTGACCCATTTTTTAGATTGGATGAAATTGCGCAGGTTATGACCTGTAAGAAGTCCAAAAAAATTTTGCAAAATTTACACCTGAATGACAATACAAAAGTTCCCTCTAAAACAAGTCCCAACTATGACAAACTATACAAAATTCGGCCTATTTTAGATATGATAAACAATGCATGTAAAAATGAAGCCAAACCTCATCTATGCTTCACAAAGCATAGATGAGGCAATGATACGGTTCAAGGGAATTTCGGCTTTGAAGCAATATATACCTGCAAAGCCTATAAAAAGGGGGTTCAAAGTGTGGGTCCGATCTGATAGTACTACAGGCTATGTTTTTGAGTACGAAATTTACACCGGGTAAAACGATAACAACACGCCAGAGTTGGGATTAGGGGCTAATGTTGTTAAAAATTTGTCTCAAAGCGTTATTGAAGAAAAAGTGCCAGCTCATTTAGCTTTTGACAATTTTTTCGCATCATTTCCCTTGATGCAATATCTTTACGAAAATGGCATACATTCTACTGCCACAGTAAATATAAATAGGGCAGACTTGCCGAAATTTGTATAAGAACAGAAACAAAAAGGGAAGAAATTGAAACTTGATAGAGGAGATTACAAATGGAGAGTAAAGAAAGACGTTGGGTTTGTTTTTTGGAAGGACACTAAAAATGTAACAGTAATGAGTACAGCATTTCATCCCAAAAATAAAACTATGTGTAAACGAACAATGAAAGATGGCAAGAAAAAGGAGTTTCCCTGTCCCTTGGCCATAACAGAGTATACGAAAAGAATGGGAGGAGTCGATAGGTTCATGTGCGTGTGAACTGAGACTACTGACTGACTGGACCAAACTGGCATTTTGTGAAAAAAAGACATAAGATTTAGTAGTAGGTTTAAAACAATTGTAGAATAAGTCTGGGAATTTGTAAACAGATATTTTAGAAACTACAGCCCTTAAAGTGTGGTCTCTCAGTCCTCACACACCATTAGCCAGCTCTCAGTAAGTATGTTAAGAAATAAGATATTGTGAGTACAAACATTTAATAGAGAATTTGTAAAGATATCTACTGAATTTCAGAACAAAATGAATTAAAGGCATAAAAGTTATAACGACTAAACTGTGGTCCCTCAATCCTCACAAGAAAAATAAATATGTTATTGAATATAACTATAAAAACTTAATAAAATTGTTCCATTCGTAGATAAACTTTTAGTAGAAGTCTTAAGAGATTTTGTACAAAAGAAATGAAAAGAAATTATCCATGCATTTTGAAAATAGCGATGGTTAAAAGTGGTCCCTCAATCCTCACATCCACAAACATAAGTGCTTGTACTAGCTGCTAGACGAAAGGGATATTGGAAAGTCTAATGTACACTATCCGTGTGGTGACGGATTAAGAATACGGAATGTCACCACCCCATATCATCCCATGGGTGTCGTAAGAGCATCCGTGTGGTGACGGATTAAGAATACGGATTGTCACCACCCCATATCATCCCATGGGTGTCGTAAGAGCCGACAGAGGGAGCATATTATGCAGAGAACAGCACTGTAAGAGAAGGAAAACTTGATACAAACCCTATACCAATCCGTTTGGCCAGCGTGGTATAGTAGGCCAATTCCTCCTTTCAAAGGAGAGGCCTAGTCCAGCAGTGGACTGTTAAAGGTTGATGATGATGAATGTACACAAATTTTTGTAGAAAATGTCTACTATATTATAGATTTAAAAAAATGTATATTTATTACATATTAGCTGAGATAATATCAATGTTTTAATCTCATGAAAAAATATTGATTAGTGTGACCACACTACGATACAAAACTTTAGGAAAAACTTAAACCTTAACCTTAGGTAGGTACATATACGTAGTGGATATACCAAACAGACTGCCATGCAGAAGGGTATCGGGTTCGAATCTAAGGCGCGCACTAGGTACTGACATTTCGGAGTTGTGTGCATTGAATTGTTAATTATCGATTTTGCCATGCCTCAGAGAGCACGTAAGGAGGAGGAGGCTACCTTGAAGGTAAAAAAATCGTGCAGAGGTCATCGCTAAGTGTTAGCTATAAAGTTGCATGTCGCACGGTTTTTCACATGGCATGCCACCACGTAACTGTCTGAAATCTTATTTCGTTCATATATATGTTCATATAATATATGTATACATATTAGGTGAGATAATATAAATGTTGTAATCTCATGGAAAAAGACAGACTAGTGTGACCACACTACGATTCACACTTGATTTAATATTATATTACTTTATTATATTTTAATATAGTATTAGAAGTAACTAAAACCTGACTGTAAGGTTGGTTTCATGTTATATTACATGTTGTAAAAGTAATTAATACATTTATGAAAGTAATAATCAATTATTATTTTATTATTATTATTTTAAGTAATCTTATTTTATTATACGAGTAAAATATAAGAAAATCAACACCGATGATAGGCTTACTGACATCAGCAACCACGAAACGCCAATTTAAGTCTCTACGTAGACCTAAATATAGACATAAGTCCACATAACCATACGTTATGATCGCTGTACCGTAGTGTTGGCGGCACAGAGTTGATAGTTGGAAGCTGCACGACGATCACGAAGCAGACAGCGAGGATAGACGCAGAGGTCGCTACCAGTGTCGACCAGATACTGAGTCTTCTTAGCTCTGTCTGTGACGAACAGGCGACCAGTAGTAGAAGATGGGCAGTCGTCAGTCGCCATTATCGACCGCCCGGAGCAATTCCCGCCTTGTAGTCGCAGGGTTTTATGCAGCGATAGGCCTCGTTACCGTAGTTGCTATGATACCAGCAGACGGGAAATTTTTGGTAACTTGCTGACGATCGGGTCGATGATTGGCTACGATGACACTGCCTTGGACGCCCCTCCCGAAGATGAGTAGTAAGGTCCTTCATAGCTTGCTTCAGCTCAGCGATCTCATTAGCTAGCTCGTTCACTGTAGGACCTGATGCTGAGGTCGCAGCGACGTGATCGGCCGGTGAAGCGATGTCCTGGACGCGGTCTGCCAACTCTGCCAGCGCCTCCAGGGTAGCTTGCGGCTGCGAGGCTAGAAGCGGCTGGATGTTGGATGGCAGTCGGCTACTCCATATCGTACGCAGAAAGTCTTCGGGTACTCTAGGTCCAGCTAGACTCTGCAGGTGGCGTAGGAATTGAGAGGGTTTCCTGTCACCGAGCTCTTCATGCATTAAAGCCACGACCAAACCAACGCGTTCAGCTTGCGTCCGCGGTGGCGTGCGCGGTGGCGATCATGTTGTGTACGAACTTATAGCGACGTGTTCACATCTACGCGTCCTCTGATTGGACGCGGCGTCCGGTGCAGCGTCTGCACGCGGCGGTGGCGATCAGATCGCGCTTGTTACGCTAGGACGCTGCACGCAGCTATTATTTGTTGAGGAAACTGTGTTTCTGTGGATTCTAAGTTTGGCGGAAACGAAAAAAATTATAAATGAGGTCCACAAATACCTATTGTTATATGATACATCTCATTCTGATTATAAGAATAATAGAAAAAAAGACCAGGTGTGGGACGAAATAGGAAATATCGTATACCTACCTAAATAAGCCTAAGGTTACTTATTCTTAATTATTAAATTTATATTTTAAAGTCAACAGAAACGAGTATTTTTATATTTGTTTCTGTTAAGTTTAAAACGCTATATATATAATATTTATAACCTTTGTGATACGATGCTTATGATTGATTTTTTTTAAATTAGTGCTTACTTATAATCTCGCCACTTGTACATTCGGGTCATTGGAATCGTGGTATTTTGCTTTGTAAATTAGAAAAACTTTGTTATAATTAATTATTTTCCATTATATAACCTTAAAGTAATACACAGACACTCTTCTGGTAATATTGGGTTGCGATAATTTGTGTACTCTTTTTTAATAGAGCCTCTAATCATATTCAAAAGTTTATCAAAGCATTCAATAGACATTCTATAGTAAACGTAAAACGCTCTTCATCTTTACCTAATTTCCAGTGCAAGGTATGAAATTCACCTTCCCTTTCTCTGGTTTCATTTATACTGTGTATCCAAAGGCGTTATCGAATGATGGTAGGTATTTACTTATCTAGTACAGTATATCATACCCACCTCAAGTTCACTTCTTGTTCCTCTTCGTCTTCAATAATAGCAGACGGAAGTAAAACTTCTTCAATTTCACTATCTGTATCAGACAGCATGTTAGTGACGCGACTACAACCTAGTGAACGCCTGAACGAACGCGACAGTGTGCACAACTTTTGCACGCGCAATAATCGCCACCGCGCACGCTACCGCGGACGCGAGCTGAACGCTTTGGTTTGGTCGTGGCTTAAAATTTGTTTAACTTTTCGTTCTTGCGAGTCCGACAAACGCTTTAAGAGCTCCGTCTTCAGCTTGTCGTATTTATTCTCAGCTGGAGGTGACATAATAATGTCCCTTACCTCTTTAGAGATCTGAGGCTCCAAGTGTCCAACGACATAATTGAATTTGGTACCGTCTGCGGATATGCTAGCGTTCGCGAATTGTGCCTCTATTTGCGCAAACCACAAATCCGGTTCTTCAGGCCAAAACGGCGGTAGCTTGACGCTAACACGATAAATGTCCTGAGAGATATTGGAAACGCGCCTATCTTTACGCACTGTATTTTGTTCTGCCTGAGAGTACGAGCTTTTTTCACTATCACTCATTGTTCATTTCTCAAACATCAGGTATGCGTTAAAATTTTTTGTGAATAGAGTTTTTACTAAGTAATAATTTGGCAAATGAAATAATGCGAAACATTTTTTGGGAAGTGAAAA
Source organism: Euclidia mi (assembly GCA_944739405.2). NCBI lineage: Eukaryota > Metazoa > Arthropoda > Insecta > Lepidoptera > Erebidae > Euclidia > Euclidia mi. The sequence continues at coordinate 117,411,675 of OX123184.2, forward strand.
TTTGTCAAATTCCTTTCGGTCAAACAAGGGAGACCCATAAAAATACTTGCATTTTTCTGATGCTTTCTCAAAACAGCTTTGTTTAGAAAGTTATAAAAAAAAATGCGATTTGTCTAATCGAATGTAACAAACCGGCACACGATCATCTAGCCCTTCTAAAAGCGAAAAACACTGCGATAAATACCCATGAGTATCGGTATGAAGAAAAGTACGTCATATAGCTCCTAGTAGTGCAGATGAATCGTCAGATATTATTTCTTGAGGTCAGTTTTCTGCCCATGTACTTACCCAAGTGGCAATAGCTTCAATTTTGTGTGACTGTAATACCATATAACACAAAGGAATACTAGTACTGATAGTGTATGCCAGGGATTTAACGTTCGTTTTTAAATTTGATTTCTCGGAGTCGGAACCGGACTCGGAGTCGGAAGCGGAGGCAGGGTCAAAAGTGGTGGCAGGAGAGAGATTTTTTATTAAAGGACAAGTAAAACAAAAAATCAACATTTTTCGCTTTAATTATAAAATAATAAATTTACATTGACATAAAAGTAAAAAATTAACATGTTGCCAAATAAACAACAAATTAAATGAATCAAATCCCAAAGTAGCATATTATATTGTTACGAGCTGGGGTTCGGCGATAAATTAAAATCACTATGCCACTTAAACTGATCTTTATTTACTAACACAATAACATTAGATACACACAATTAATTTTTCAACACTAATAAATCACACTATTCACACCACTAGAAACACCACTAAACACTTCCGACTTACTTCACTTCGCTTCTTGTTTATCGCTCCGATATTCAATTGTAACTATATCCGGTCCGCTCGTTTTCGCGCTATTTATACTGGCCAGATAACATCACTAGTGCATTCTAGACTCTTCCACAAGACTGTCGAAATAATCGCGAACAGTCGATACTCGATACAGCAACGCCATCTAGTACAGAGTAGATGAATTACTCTTAAACCACCAAAGTCAAAGTCAAAAATCATTTATTCATCTAGGTCACAACGTGACGCTTATGAACGTCAAATTTTTAAAGTAAATTAATAATGCTTCTACATTTACATTTACTGCCCATTCGCAAAGCAATAGGTAGAAGCACGAGAAAGAACGGGCAATAAAACTCGTGGCCACTCTTTTTAATCGCCAGTGTTATGGTACATATTTTGTTTTTGTTTTTGTTCACCGATACATAACAATCTCTTGTAGTTCTCTCATTCAGCGATAGATGGCGTTATCGTCAATTATCGCCATGCGTAACAATATTTAATGAACAAAAGCTTTGAAACAAATTAAATGAATTTACTCCAAAAGTATTGTTTTATACTCCACGAACAAGAGCTTTGAAGCTTTGTCTACGTCCAGTCTATTTCTTAACGAGTTGTAGATTAGGCCAGCGCCACTAAAAAGTTGTTCGCTCGCTACCGAGCCTGGTGGATACGACAAATATTGGCGGGCAATTGATTTAAGGGGCTGGAATTTTGTATGTCCGTTTTATATTATTAACGATCCGTTATTGTGGTGGAAAGTAAATACTTTCCACCACAATAACGGATCGTCATTAGTACTTATACGTTTTTCTTTATTGTACTCATTTAGTATACTTTTCATTACAACAAATTGTCAAGAACTGTGTGTGTGACCACGATTAAGAAGTAGATAGGCGAGATCGTACACAATACGTGCTGTTGCATTGGCAGGAGATGGTGGCTTTAAAGTCATAGAAGCTGTACTACCTTGTGATTGTCTATTATCTATCTGTCTGTCGTATGCCTGTTTGTCAGTCGCTTGTGTGTCGTCTGTCTGTTCTTTAGGTATGTCCTAAGTCAATTAACTATCATTATCTTTATCTACAGATTGTCCCTTGCCAGTATAGACGAAAAACTTCCACAGATAACCAGTCAAAGCTTCGCACAGCTCATAGCTTTTTACACCTACCTTGGCGGCTTTTGTAGCTATTTTCTGTGCGAATGACAGTCGACCATGCCACCTGAGAAGTGAGTGTCCTGACTAATGTTGTTGTCAGCGAAATGTAGCATTCTTTTAAACAGTACATATCTATTATAAGGCATGATATTTTTGAAATATTTCAGCGTAAGATGTCCGTTTTCTCTCCAGTAATCTTTTTCAACAGAATCAGAATAACATTTATTTGCCTACTCTGTGTATTTACAAAAATGTCTCAGTGGCCGGTGGGCCGCGCAGAGGTGAGTCAGCTAACTTATGTCCTAATGGATCTATGTTTGCTATGTTCTTTTTATTCGTAATATGCTAAGATACACAGATTACATGTTTTATTAATAGTGTGCTTGCAATCATTGACATATAATTTTTTATTAAATTTATAAACTTTCATTTTATTTTGTGGGCTGTGGACTGGTTTTTCAACAGGGAGTGGTGTCAAACCCTGCAAAATCAATATAGAAAAGAAAACAGCCATCTCATTTCTATTAGTATTTTCCAGAAATTTAGTCAGGACTTTTCTGTTAAATGTTGGTCGATAATATGAGTATTTGTCCGTTTGCTCAACAAGCGAACTAAACAAATCTTCATCAAAAAGTTTGAGGAAGACGTTTAATGCTCAAGTACTATCGTCCACAGTAAAAGTAGGACCAGGAGTTCCAACGAACTGTTCCCGTTGTCCAAGAAATGAACGGTGGTCCCTACTCCCGTCAAAAACAGATGGTCATAAGCAGTCATGTCATGAAGCAGTTTGTCAGATTCTGCGTCTTATTGAGCCGAACACTCCGAAGCTTCGGGATTTAGGACGTCCGGTAAATGGGCAGGTTGCGAATCAATAAAATTATTGGCTTCATTACATCCATGTATCTTCGGCAAACTCTCGTTCTCCTTATCCAAAAGCCAATGGTCGAGTATGGCGTCTGACTTGCTTGTGCCAAGATCGAGAAAAAAAAGTGTGTTGCTCTAATAAAACCATAATAAGGCTCAGTTCACACCGAAATGGCAGCGGCTGGAAGCGACGCGCAGCGGCCGGCATCGAAGAGAAGGCTCGCGGCTGCCCGCGACTGCTCGCGCCTGCCCGCGACTGCTCGAGCCTGCCCGCGACTCCTCGCGGCCGCGCGCGACTGCTCGCGCCTGCCCGCGACTGCTCGCGGCCGCGCGCAACTCACGTCACGGCTCAGGCTCACGCTATTCCTATGCGCAGTTTATATTCTACATATAACGAGGAAACACGTGTGTGCTGTGAAAATGAGTATTATGGATTTAATCGTTATTGCACTTATAATTGAAGAAGAAGAAGAAGAGGAAACGCGGATAAGATTAAGAAGGAAAAGAAATTTTTGGGTACACGATCTATGGAAGAAAAGACATATTTTTGGACAGTTTCAAACATTTTGCGCAAATTTAAATCTGTACCCTAGCATTTATTATGACTATTATAAAATGAACAATGACAAATTTGAAAAGTTGTTATTAATTCTCAAGCCACATATTCAAAAACAAAATACCAATTAAAGGTTGAGTATTTCTGCTGAAGAAAGACTATCCGTTTGCCTCAGGTGAGTTTTTAATGTAAATAAAAATACATTACATACATAGTCTCACGCCTATAACCCCGAAGAGGTAGGCAGAGCTGTATTTCTACACCCACTTTTCGCCAGATATACTTTAGTCCCACGTAATAAGGGGCGAGCCTATTGCCGTACCGGGCACATTTCCAGACTCCGTGCTGCTACTGAGAATTTCGTGACAGAAAAACCCAATAACACTGCCCGACCCAGGAATCGAACCCGGGATCCCACGCGCACATTTATGCCGTGAGACCAACGGGGCAGTCGTATAGGGTTTGATGTCGAGTTTTCCGTCTCTACGCAAAGATGGTATTTGCATCGTGTTTACCCTTAGTCGCCTCTTACGATACCCACGGGAAGATAGGGGGTGGTGACACTATTCTATGCCGTCAACCACACGGCAAATAAAAATGTTTAATTCAATTGTACTGATTTATTGCACGAATTATATTTAAGAAAAAAATACGCTAACATGACATTTTGGCAAACTTTAATAATCAAACTCTGTATTGATATTGCCTTCATTGGCTTCTTATTCCTCGTCAGGTGATGCAGAATCGGAATACTTTTGTTGTGTTTTGGATATTGGTGATGGTACATAAGGTGATGGTGGTGAATTCCTGTATGATGGTGGTGAGTCGATAAACAAATTGGAGCTGGAAGTTAAGTTCGTATAACTTGGAAGTGGAGAGTTTGTGTCATAGTTATTTTCTGCGTTTGTTTCTTGAAACCTTAAAATTGTCGGTGTTATTGATGGTGTGCATGAAAAAGATGTGGTAGGAACATTGATCTCATTATAATTTTTTGACACTGATGTAGACGGTTTGATCCTCGTTGCCGCCAATCGATTATTTGTAAAAGATGGCATAAATGTCGTTTTCCTATTACCGGTGGGAGATATCGCTGACTGAATTCGATAGTGGCACAAGACAAAATTCAACAATTTGAGAAAACGTACAAAATACATTTGAAGACTAGTGCGCGCGCACAAAAAAGCTCTTACCGACTGTATTTTATGGAATATATAGTTCATGTTTGGTTTATAAATATCTACATTATAGCTTCAGTTGCCGGTAGTAATAGTTTGAAATATTTTTTTTATATATTTATTAATATGAGGTTCAGAAGAAAGTGACTCCGAGTTGTGCCAGTATTGTATTGTTTTGTTTTCACTTTTTTGAGTAATGCTAGAAATTATGTTATAAAAGTAAAGAAAATAAGAATGTATTTTCACGAAAAACTAGCTAAGTAGAATATAAGACTAGAAATGCTCATCTATGGAATTCTTAAATCGTAAATAAAAGTACCATAAATGTTTAGTAACTTAATATTTATTAGCATCTTTCAATTAGATTCAGTTTTAAGCAAATTAACAAACGAAATTTAGTTATTGTACTCTATGTTTGCACTTATAAAAATTACTATACGTAAAAAACAAAATATAAAATCCACTTTAGCAATAGGTATACAAAAATTAACCAACATAAATTTGTAAAAAGTTCTTAGGTTTCAGTTCAATAAACTCTCAAATAAAAAAAATCACCCTTATGATTCCAGTAGGAAATTATAGGTCAATTATTGTACTCTATGTTTGAACTTGTAAAAAGTATTACACTTCATCATCATCAGCCCCTTACAGTCCACTGCTGGACTAGACCTCTCCTTTAAAAGGAGGAATTGGCCTACTATACCGCGCTGGCCAAACGGGTTGGTATAGGGTTTGTTTCAAGTTTTCCGTCTCTTACAGTAGTGTTCTTTATATACCTACTATGCTCCCTCTGTCGACTTTTACGACACCAATGGGATGATATGGGGTGGTGACATTCCGTATTTTTAATCCGTCACCACACGGACAATGTATTACACTTAAAAAACTAAATATAAAATCCACTTTAGCAATACAAAAAAATTAACCAACATAAATGTGCCTATCATAAACTTCTTAGGTTTCAGTTCAATAAACTCTCAAATCTCAAAAAAATCAGCCTTATGATTCCAGTAGGAAATTATAGGTCAGCTATCGCATAATTATTAATTATCAATCTTAAAAATAGGTATCAAAGAGTAATCAAAGAGTAGACAAGAACTTTGAAAGAGTAAACATGTCGGAATTTTGATTTTCCAAATCAAAAAAATTTTTTTTTTAACAAAATCAATCATGTTTCAAGTTCTGAAAAAATCTGCATAACATCGTGGAAGAGTATTAGAATTAACTTATGACATCAAATCTTGAAATTTTCTTTGGGAAATGAGTATCTTATCAGGGTAAGCTTTCTTCAGTTGTGCATCTTGTATAAGTCTTAGTTGTTTTCTAGTTCTGCTGGATCTAATGTTGACCATTTTGTAGTAATCATCTTTGTATGAAGTTTTATAATAGAAGATACCAGGATTCTCTTTTTCCACTCGTAAGACACAAATGTCGTTAAAATTAAACTTCTCTCCACGTGAGTTAACAAATGAGATCTTTCAGGTCAAAAAGAAGCAGATCAAGAAGAAGAAGGGTCGGCATCAGAGTCGTCAATCTCTGACTCCGAACTTCTGTTAGAATCGCAGAAGTTGGTATTAAATTGTCTTCGGAGTAATGGTGCTCTGGAGACACATTGGTGGGTAAATCAAGTAGAATGTCATATCGCGACGGGATATTTAATGAAGATAGATTCAGGGGCATTTGCTGTTTGTTAGGACTTTCACAATCAGTCAAATCGTCTTCTATGGGTTCAGTTCTAAATTCAGACGTTGCTGGCAAAATCGAAGGACTACCAGGCCTACAGATAATGTTATTTGGATCGTTTGGAGTGTCTTGCTAATAGTACGGTACGGTAATTTATAATTTTATCTGTATCTAAAGATGCCGAGTTTTCGTACAATATTTCTTCCTCTGGCACGCATGAGAACGTTGGTCTATCGTTATCCAAAGAAATTACACTTTCTGATTGTTTGTCCAAGCTTTCAGGTGGGCTTTGCGAAAACTTGAAATCTGATGCAGTCGATGGTGAGTCACATAAAATCTGAGATACATTCGAGACACAATTTCTGCCAGAGATCCTTCATTAAATCATAATCAAGCCCGGAGAAACATTTGTTTTCAATTGTATTTCTAGCATCTCTCAATTTTTTTACACCAGGGTCACTTACTGATGAACTAGTCTCATCGTGTTCACTTTGGCAAGAGGTTTCTTTAGACCTGAAAAAAATACAGTTATAGTATGTATATTAATTCATACTCGATGCTTTGCGGTATTAAGGATTTTGCGTTATATTACAAGATGTCAATTAACATTATTCTTTTTTAAGAGCGACCTTGATAAAAAAAATATAAATGTCAATTAAATTTTTATAGGAATATTTTACACTTTAATTAAGTATTTACTAGTGATACCTCAGACCAAATACCTAAGGGGCTGAGACTGATACATAGAAAAACATTGCAAGAGAACATTACGATTAGCTACGTATAATATTTCTAGCTGGATTGTTTTCGAACTGTAGGCAATTAAATATTTTTAAGCAAACAAGTGCCTTTCACATTTCTTAGTATGGTTACATTATATTGTATTATTATTAATGGTGCTTGTTTTTATTTAAAACAAAATGAATGACTACTTACCGTGGTACAGGCCAGCAAACATATTTTTGTTTGGCATCATTGTCATCAAAATTACACCAGAACAACTAAAAAATCTTCGCGATGTTTGTGCAAAACTAGCACAATTCCAAAGTGTCACTATTGCACAACATAAAGCGTGCGCTAGCCGCGAGCACATGCGGCCGACGAACAATGAGCCGGTGTTGCATGAAAGACAAGCAACGATATCGTTAATTCACTAACGACACTTACGCCTCCAAACGGGTAGTTTATGAGCTAACGAGTTGGGTCTTTAAAGCATAAAATAAAGTAGCTAATTTAGAACTAGAATTAATTACTAGCTCAAATTGCCACAATTTCGACTTGTGCCACTAATGTATTCAGTCAGCGATATGTTCAATTCAGTTGTATCTGCAGTTCTTTCTTGAGAATTTCTTGACATAGCCGGTATTTTTGATGGTGTGTATGAAAAAGATGTTGTTGGAATGTGTGTTTCATTGTAATTTTCTATCTCAGATGTAGACGGCTCGATACTGGTCGTTTCCAATTGATACCTTCTAAAAGATGGCATGGTGGTCTCATTGCTATTTCTGGTGGCAGATATATTGGATTTAGCTGTATTTGGACGATTGTGTTCAGAAGATGTCATGCTGTCGCTTTCATCGGCAAGTAAGAAAGATAAATTTTATTGCTGCTAAAGAAACACAAGTCACAAAAAATACATTAAAATACAATCAAGAAAACAGTAAGGGTTATATATACGTATACTAGACAAAAAGAAACAAATAAAAACAAACAATAGTGGGAAATATCATAGAATAAGTATACAGCTGATATTGTGTCTCACGAAGCAACAACCAGGTGCTCATCTCGACATATGCCAGGCCACTAAGGTCTGGCGCCGGTTTTCAGACGAGCCCTGATGTGAAAGGCACTGATGGCAAGTGGACCCGAGCCGTCCACAATAACATATCTGTGTAGTGACAGGTGATAATAATAATTCATAATATGCTTTTATAATAAGTATCAATAAATAATTAAAATACATTGGTTAATTTTATTACATTACAACATAATTATCACATCCTATATGAGGTATAAATTAAATTATAGATTGCGTTAAATATGAAAAATAAAATATAAATATAAAAATTGAAATAAATTAGTACCTATATTAAATTATAAAAAAAAATTGATTAAATTAAAAAGTTAAATGATAAAAATTGCATTAAATTAGAAAATTAATTGATAAAAATTTAATTAAATTAAATTAATAATAATAATTGATAAGTACTTAATTTTATTAATCAATCAATTAATAAATAAAAAATCGATTATATAAAAATAAGAGCAACATCTGTCGCCGCGTAAGTATATGTATGAGTGACAATGATTGTGATTGCAGCGCCTAAGCGAAACTAACTACGTATACGGCGGGCGCGATGAATGAAACATTATAGGCACCGATTACACGACCAGACAAACACATCAATGCAGCCATCAAATAAACGACATATCCATTCTGTTGTTGACAAAATCCTTTTGTGTTTCAAAAAGATATTGTCGTAAGCGAAGTCTAAAAACAGGCAACGAATTTAACTGTCGTAAAGGTGGTGGTAGATTGTTCCACACCTTTGATGCTGCATAACGAAAGGAGCCTCGAAACGCTGCCGAAGAGTGTTGTTGGATGGATAGCTGCTGCGAACACTGCCTGCTTTCGCATTCCCTCCTGCGCGTCGTCCATGACAACTTATTATATAGATAAAGAGGCTCACGGTGTTTTATGATATTAAAAAGTAGACATGCTAGGTGTAATTTACGCCGTGATTTCATTTTTAAGATACCGTTTTTGTTCAGAAAGGGTGTTACATGAGTTCTAGGAGGTATCGTGAAACTAAACCTGGCTGCCGCATTCTGAACTCTCTGTATGAGACATGTTGTTCGAGCCAATAGGCGTGGACCATACACGGTGTCTGCATAATTCAGTTTTGACAACACTAGAGACTCGACTAACTGAACACGTAGTGTTTGCGACAAATAGGGTCTTATCTTATACAGCAGTTTCAGCCGGTAAAAGCAATTCTGTACAGATGCAGCTATATGCGTTTCATTATCAGTCCAAGATTCTTAGCTTCATATACCCGTTGTATAGATTCACCTAAAATATTAACGTTAATGTTTGACGGTAAACAGCTCATTTGGTGATTCGTACCAAATATCATGTACTTGGTCTTGGACGGGTTTAAAACCAGACAATTTTTTTCGGACCATACCGCTATCCTATTTAGATCCTCGTTCAAAGCCTGTACTGCGCTATGGTACTGACTAGGTTTAAAGTTAATGTACAACTGCACGTCATCAGCATACATGTGATAATGACAGTTCTTAATACATGATGGTAAGTCAGCACAATATAAAATAAATAAAATTGGGCCCAGAATTGAGCCTTGGGGCACACCTCGCTCTACACTAGATAGAGATGATGTCTTCGTGGTGCCATCACCAAATTTCAGTTCCACATACTGCCTACGGTTACTTAGGTAGCTGTGGAACCACCGTATAGCTTTATGGTCAAAACCATAAAACTGTAGCTTTGACAAAAGGATCGAAATGTTTATGGCATCAAATGCGCGGGAGTAGTCCAATAGAACCAGTAAAGTACTCATACCTTGGTCTTGGGCCGTTAAGATGCTATCCGTAACGTCTAGTAGTGCTGTGGAAGTACTGTGCTTCTTTCTGAAGCCCGATTGTAAAACAGGCAAAATGTTTTGTTTTTCTATATACGCCGTTAGCTGGTTACACACCACCCTTTTCAAGACCTTAGAGAGGCATGGCAGAATGCTAATAGGACGAAGGTCCTTAATACTTATCGGGTTGTTAGTCTTAGGGATAGGTCTTACGGTCGCAATCTTCCAATCGGCCGGAAACTCTGATGTTAAAATTGACTTGTTTATTATATCGGTAATGGTAACGAGTGAAAGAGGAAGTGTGAGCATTATCATTTCTAAGTTTATGTTGTCACAGCCTTCTGCATTAGATTTTAGTCCAAAGAGTATACGTGATATAGCCTCTGGGGATACAGGTAACAATTTAAAAGGTGATGTATTAAGAGGGACTGAGCTGTGGCTATGAAACTCGAAGTATGTCAAATAAGATATATCTGCCTTATCAGTGCCAGGAACATTCAGAAAATGATTGTTAATTAAGTCGGGGTCAGAAAAATAAGGCGGGAGTTCCGATTGTCTTATAGTAGGCACTATTGTCTTTTTTAAATTTTGCCATAACATTTTGGGATATTTTAGGTTACTATTAATATTTTGCTTAAAATATGCAATTTTTTCCCTATGCAGTGAGTCGACAACTAATGATTTTAAATCAATATAATATTTTTTTTTAGAGGCAGCTCCTGTCTTTCTGTATTGAGCTAGTGCATTATCCCGTAACCTCATCATAAGTTTGATATTGTCTGTAATCCATGGATATGATGCGTCTTTTATGAGACGTGTTTTAAGAGGTGCATGAGTATTGAACATTGTTACTATCAGCTGGGAAAACACATAAAGCAGTTCGTCCACAGTACTAAACACAGAACTGTCAAAATTAAGTGCTAATAAATCCCTATGGAGGCTATCTTCTGAAATATATTTTATGGGTCTGTAGTTTATACTGTAGGTTTTCAGTTTCTCTCTCTTAATGTGAAATTCGCATACAATTACCGAGTGGCCATTGGCACACCTAAAATCTTCAACCCTCAAATTTCTAACTGGTAAATCTGTGCTTACCACGTCTATTAAAGTTTGACTTGTATCAGTTAAATTTGTAGGGGAGGAAACTACTTGCGCAAGACTAAGAGTGTTCAAAAATTCTAGAATCTTCTTCGTTTTTCCTTCATGTAACCTTAAATAATTTACGTTAAAGTCACCAAGCAACACGACGTGATCGCAATGACTCACACTTGTAACTGCAGACGTGACGGCGTCTAGGAAGACATCCAAGTCATGCCACGGCGGGCGATATGCCGTGCCAACAGCGATACGTTTGCTATTTATTGTTAATTGCAGCCACATTTGTTCGACAGTCTCATGACGGCTATCGTAGGGCAAAGTTACGTTACGCACACTCAGACCTCGCCTCAGGTAGAAACCCACTCCTCCACCACGGCCCGAGCGCACAGCGTCGGGGCGTGGCGAGTGACGCAGCCGAAATCCTGGCACGAAAGGTGCCCGCGAGTCCTCTCCCGGCCTAAGCCACGTCTCGTTTACCGCCATAATGTCCAGGCTATATCTATCAAATAATGCAATAAAGTCGTCTTGATTAGTACAGAGGGACCCCACATTAATAAATCCAACTTTTAGATACTTTTCTATCACAGACATGACAATAGTGTGTCATAGTAGTTCCGTTTCAACACAATAGATAAAGATAAATTCGAAATAGCGGATTTATATACATTAGCAAAGTAGTCATTGTACATTAATGCACAGTATAATTTAAGGTAAGTGCTTGTAAATATAGAATATATTTTCGTAGGGCGTGTAAGTGTATAGTCTATTTTTATATATGTAAATAAAGACAAATAATGTATAATACTCTTAATGTGAGCAGATATGTGCGGTAGGACGTGCCAATAAACATGATTTACAGCGGGCATGTTATCGGGCTGAATGTTATCAGTACGCGTAGAATAGTTACAATATATAAGTGGTGAGAACCGAATACAATAATTTGGCTTGGATGTTCTTTGGCATCGCTTTGACCGTTCGGCCCATAGTTAAAAAGAAACTCATTGTAGGGTCATTTTCAACCCGCGTACTTTCAATATATTGTTTCAATAATAAATTTGACATTTTGAGTGGCTGTTCTTTGGATGAAGAGTTACATTTTGATAGTTGCGACTGAGGTCGTGGTAATGGTAATAGTTGCGACTGTGGTTGTGGTGATAATAATAGCTGTGATTCGGGTCGTGGCGGAGGTGATAGCTGCGGCTCTGGTATAGATGGCTGTATGGAATGAAATTCGCAGTCTGTGGTGTTATCTGATTCTTCCGGTGAACTCATTAAATTAGAAATTTGTTTCCTGCCTTGTATAAATGGCTTTAAGAATTCTAGTTCTTTTTCAAATTTTAATGGGCGTTCTGTTTTCCTAGCTGACCCACTTCTGTTATCTCTCAACGAAAGTCCTTTTCTAAAACCATCTCGAATTTTCTTCCAAGACTTCTGGCAATCCTCAGCTGAAACGATGTGAATAAGTAATATAATAATTCTGTAATTCTATTTATTAATTACTAGAAAATTCCAAGGGAAACAGAAGCCACAATTGCGAATAAAATGTAGCTTATGTCACTCTCGACACGATAGACTTACAACATAACCTAAGACTTGTTCGGTTCAAAAATGAAATGAACCGGCCAAGTGCGTTTCGGGCCTCGCGTAGTGTAGGGTTCAGTAGTTCCCAAATTTGAGTTCCAATCAAATTTGTATGAAATTTTACTTTTCCGAGTGATTTTATAAGTTGGTTGCCTATAACTTTTTAGTTTATATTTAGTACTCAGCTCCGATAGATTTCTTAAAATTTTGTTATATGTACTACTACTATACTTTTTTCTATTAGTTGATACTTACATCAGTTACAATTTTATTATACACTACCTGCACCGAAGTGATTTGTCGGTGGGTGTTGTACTGCTGAGTAATACTATGTTATATTATTACATTACATTTTATTTCAGATTTTTAACTACTGCCATCAGTTTCAAAGCGTTATCTCACGAGTATCGAATGGGATATAGTACTGTACACGTAATTGTTCACGAAACTTGCTCCGCAATATGGAAATGTTTACAGCCGCGTGTTATGCCGAAACCGACACCTGAATTATGGACGAAACTAGCGTATGAATTTGAAACTCGATTGAATTTTCCAAACTGTATTGGAGCTATAGATGGCAAACATGTTAATATAAGAGCACCCTGGAACAGCGGTAGCCAATTTTATAATTACAAAAAAAAATTCAGTGTTGTTTTATTAGCCATAGCTGATGCAAATTACCGTTTCGTTGTGGTAGACATTGGAGCGTATGGACGCAATAGTGATAGTGGCATTTTAAGCAGCTCCCAACTAGGACGCATGTTGAAAAACAAAACACTAGGAATACCGCCTAATAAATGTTTGCCAGGTACGACTGATCCACTTCCACATGTTTTTGTTGGAGATGAGGCTTTCCCGTTATCTGAACACATAATGAGACCTTTTCCTGGAAATCAAGTGTCAACGGATATCGAAAAGAATTTTTTTAATTATCGCCTAAGCCGTGCAAGGCGTATTGTAGAGAGTAGTTTCGGAATACTAACCCAAAAATTTGAAGTTTTCCAAAAGAGAATTAGAATGCAACCAAAATACTTGGATATTATGATAGTAGCATGTACTTGTTTGCATAATTACTTGAGAAATGATGAACTATTGGAAGACATAAATGAAACAATGCCAGAAAATAGTATATTGCAAATCTCCAAAATCCAGAAGCAGATGCAACTCCTCGAGAAGATGCTATGAATTTAAGAGATAAATTTAAGTCTTATTTTAATTCTTGTGGTGCCGTATCTTGGCAAAACCAAATGATTGGACGTTGTTGAACAGCATAATATGCAACGAAATGGTGTGATGTGTGTTATGATGTACAATACGATTTCGTGAATTTTGGATGAGAATACGATGCGGACATAACTATTATATAAAGTGCCTCCGAATGGGAGATACGGAGGCACTTTATATAAAAGATTTAGTACAGATCAGAGTAGTTATTTAGTAGCAAATTTTAAGGAAACTTCAGGCTAGATTTAATGGAACACCCTGTATACCGAATACAATATCGTATCTTATTTTTGTTTTTTTTTTTATAGCCTCACGCCTGTATCCCCGAAGGAGTAGGCAAAGGTGTAAATATTACATTTTCCACAGTTCGCCATGAGTTTTTAGGTCCCACGTAGTAAGGGGCGAGCCTATTGCCGTTACTGGGCATATCACCAGACTCCGGGCTGCTACTGAGTATTCGGAAAAAACCCAATAACACTTTTGCCCGACCCGGAAATCGTACCCGGGACCTCCGATCAGCAGCGGCATACGCTATCCACTGGACCACAGAGGCAGTCTGTCTTACTAAGATTATTAAAACCCAGTAACACTGTTGCCCGACCCGGGAATCGTACCCGGGACCTCCGATCAGCAGTCGCATACGCTATCCACTGGACCACAGAGGCATCTGTCTTACTAAGATTATTAAAACCCAGTAACACTTTTGCCCGACCCGGGAATCGTACACGGGACCTCCGATCAGCAGTCGCATACGCTATCCACTGGGCCACAGAGGCAGTCTGTCTTACTAAGATTAATATGCTAAATTCATTGACGCGCGGTCATTCAAACTGCTTGGATACCCAAGTGCTTTGAACCTACCGGCGATATAGATTAATATAAAAAAAACTGACTTCAAAAACACTGAAAGCTTAAAATAATTTCATTTAAAAAATAACATTAAGAAAGATCAGAAGAAGGTAGTTAGCTATGAAGTACGTGTATATTTCTAAGTACCTACGAGTAGGTACCTACCTACTGTCTACCCACCCATACGACTATTTCACATTACTGTGCATTTGATTTGTGTTAGATTAAGTTATGTTTGAAGATTCAAGTTACATGCTAATTACCTTTTTAGGGTTCCGTAGTCCACAAGGAACCCTTATAGTTTCGTCATGTCCGTCCGTCTGTCCGTCCGCAGTCTAGCTCAAAGACGCCTGAAGCTAGAAAGCTGATATTTGGCATGAATATAGACATAAAATATTGCAAAAAAACTGTAGAATAAAATTAAGGAGATATATTTTTTAAGGGTATCTCCCCTACATATACAGGATGTAAAAAGACCCTTAACGAAAACTGAAACCCCATATAGTACCAATTATTACGATCATTTTTTACTTCGGCACCATACCTGGGAAATTACTGGTTCAAGAGATATTGAGGCTCAAAGTCACGATTTTTTTTTTCGAATTATTCCAAAATCGTGTTTAGAATGATAAATGTACACTTTCTGCCAAAGAAACATAAACAAAATTTTCAATATTTCCCTAAAATAAACGGCTTTAAAGTTCCCGACGCGTAGTGTATACGTACCAGCAATCAGCTGCGAGGTCATTCGCCTCGGCCGCGCGACCACGTGATCATAAACTGCCGCCACCGCGGCGCACGGTGTAGGTAGATACGGCCGGCGTAGGTACGATGTCTGCAAACGCACGCTATACATTGCTGGTAATAAAAGTTGTAAATTTTTTTAAGCTTTAATATTTTTTTTGTTTCCCAGGTTTTATTTTCACGTAGTATGACTTGGCATGATGTGCAAAACGAGTAGATTTCGGCTTGGTGATGAGTCTTGTGACAACCTGTATAGTGGGGTTGAATTTTTTTTTGGTTGAGTACCCCATTATGTGGGGTATCATTGGATATGTTTTAAAAAAACATTATTAGCTTGCTCAAATCATTTTTCGATCAAGTGATTGGTTTGTCAAATATCAAGCTTTGAAGTTAAAAAAAAATTTGTACTCGAGTGTCCCCCCTCCCCCTCTGCCGGCTAAACTATTAATTTGGAAGAGGTGAAAAAAATCACAAATGTAGTACATATAACGAATTTAAAAGGAAAACTATCACGGCTAAGTAGACATCACTAGTTTACGAGTAATCGTCGTTTAACTTATAAATACCTTTTTCTATGAGTTTACATTGGGAGCGCTGGCTTAGTCTTTAATACGTACTTTGGTATGTAGTGTACTACGAGGTAAAATGTGGGCCCGATTTTAGTCCCATGTGAAACAGAAGATATGATCAATAATGGCAATTATGGGCAACTACGTAACCCTACATTGCGCGTGGCCCGACACGCACCTGGCCGGTTATTCATGATTAGATTATTATTCACATAGGTACATCTTTAATATATTCTCATAATAAATAAATACATTTTTAAATATATTAGTTAATATAAAATCAATTAATATAAATACATTATTATTATATTACTGGATAATAATATGCAGATAAGTACATACATTATTATTTAAAACAACTTATAAATACTACCTACCGACTTACTTACTGACTATCTATAAAATAGTTATTTTTGCTACTAATAATTTATCTACTAACTTGTTTAAAATTCACCAATTTGGCAAACGAATTATTAAGTCACGTGAACATTATTAAAATAATATTTTAACAGTTGAAATATTTTCTAGGTAAAACAGTAGGTAATATGTTTGCGAAATTATTAGTTTTTGAAACGTTGTTTGTAAAATGATCTTTTGTCATAGGGTCATTTCGCCTGTTCGCGTCCATCGCCCTATTCGCGTCCATTTTATGGACCCCCCTTTAAAAATGCTCGAAAATAAGTTGGTTGTTCAACAAAAGAGTGCAGATGCGCGGGATATA
The DNA here is from genome assembly GCA_944739405.2 of Euclidia mi. NCBI lineage: Eukaryota > Metazoa > Arthropoda > Insecta > Lepidoptera > Erebidae > Euclidia > Euclidia mi. Next base: position 117,428,283 of record OX123184.2, read on the forward strand.
AATAAAAAAATTGTGTGCAGCGGCGTGTTTGACGGTAAGTATTTTATTGTTTTATGTGAATTTTAGGATACATAGCTGTTTCTAGACATTAATAATGAAAAGACGAATAGTATGAATTATGAATTAGCTTATTTTTTATATATTTAACAATTAAAATAAGGTGGACGCGAATTACAACACCGAATTTATAAAACTTCCACTTTGCGTCCACAATGGACACGAACTCGTCCATTTATGATTTCTTTACTTATTTATTTTTATGTGATTAAAATATGAGAGAGAAATTAGGATATTGTTTATTTTAACATTAATAGTATGCAATTGTAATGACCAATTTGCGTCCACATTATTATGATTATAATAAAAGATACAATCGATATAATAATCGTTCACAAGTGGACACAAACTATACCTGCAAGGTATAATATTATAGCAAATTGCGTCCATTTTTCCATAAAATAGAAATGATCGCATAAATACATTCTATATATTTTTTTTTATAATTTAATAAAAGTTAAATTAATTTTATAGTTAAAGAATGCCTTTAACTCAGTCAATAGAGACACCTTGTTGACACAAGTTAAATTGGAAACACCCCAAATCTACAATTTTCTTTGGCAATGTTAATTTAGAAGGGTGTCTGTAACACCCTTCTAAATTAATATACAAGGAACATCTTTTAGAATCTGCCGTCGGTTGTCAACAAGGTGACCCTCTTGGACCACTAATTTTTAGTTTGGCTATCCATCCAGTTATAAACCAACTAAATTCAAAATTAAACATCTGGTACCTCGATGATGGAACCCTGGGAGGTGACGTAAACACTGTATATCAAGATCTGGCATTCCTGAAATCGAAATTTTTATCCATAGGCTTAGAGTTGAATACAAGCAAATGCGAAATTTTTATTAATGACAATTTAGATAAATCCTCTATTCTTTCAAAATTCCAATATCTGGCACCCAATATCACCCAAGTTGAAAAAAGTTCTCTTCGCCTCCTGGGGTCCCCAATTTTAGACGACGGTTTTGATTCCTTTATACAGGAAAAAATTCAAAATTTTAATGATGTTTCAGACAGGCTACTCAAAATTAATATACATTCGGCTTTTACTATTATTCGATATTGTCTTTTTGTCCCTAAATTTACACACGCGTTACGGTCTTCACCTTTTTGGAAAAATCCGACTCCACTCATTCAAATTGACAAAATTATACAGAATACCCTAAGTAAAATTTTGAATGTGGCTCTGAACGACCGAGTGTGGCAACAAGCGTCCTTACCTGTGCGCTTAGGCGGCCTCGGCGTTCGCAAAATTTCTGACGTAAGCCTGCCAGCGTTCTTGTCATCGGTCCACAGCACTGCAGAATTGACCAGGAAAATCTTAGCACCTACACTGGTTGATTCTGAGGTGCCGTGTAAGGCCGATGCCATGAACGCTTGGAGAAATTCTTGTCCAGGAACTGAGTTACCCCGAAACTTGTTCTCCCAGAGGCAATGGGATGGGCCGCTTTGCAGCGTGGTACGAGAAAAACTCCTCAATACATCGGCCAACGCTGCGGAGCGTGCTCGCCTGTTGGCTGTGGGAGAATGGGAATCGGGCCTCTGGCTTCAGGCACTGCCATCGTCCAATATAGGTACCATGTTGGACGATACAACCTTCCGCTTCGCTACTTGCCTCCGTTTAGGCGCGTCATGTGTCTCTCCGCATCGCTGTCACTGTGAAGAGGCTGTCGATAGGCTTGGTCACCATGGTCTGTCATGCAGCAGGAGCGCGGGTCGTATTTCACGACACGCCAACCTCAACGACATTCTGCGCCGTGCTCTTGTCACCGCTGGCACGCGACGATGGCAAGAGACCGGACGGGATGTCTTTACTGCCGTGGAAGCTGGGTAGGCCTTTGGTACGGGACGCGACATGTGTCGATACCCTTGCGCCAGCCCATCTTTCCAGCACAGCAGGTTGCAAACGGCGCAAATACGTAAATCTTGTAGGAGATTATGTGTTTGAGCCGTTTGGGGTCGAAACCTTGGGGCCATGGGGTCCAAGTGCGAGATCCCTTTTTAGGGATCTCGCAAAGAGAATGATCGACGCCTCGGGTGACCAGAGGGCTGGCACGTATTTAGCACAAAAGATAAGCATTGCTATACAACGAGGCAATGCCGCCAGTCTTCTGGGCACGCTTCCGATTGACTGCGATGCGGATGACTTCCATGACGCCTTCTAAATTTAATTTTAATTTATTTTTCGTATTGTATATATTAAATAGGCTTATTTTAATTTTAGGACATAATTAAGTTGCTTCTTATGTAATATATATAGTTGATTTTGTTTGGAAAATAAATAAATCATAAAATATAATAATATTTAATATGCATTTTTGATTAAGACTGAGTTTAAAATTCAATTATTACATTTAATTTCTTTTATTCCATATTTTTTCTATTCAAGATGATTTCTTAGGAGACAAGAAAGAAGAAGGAAAAGAAAAAAATACAGAAGATGATTAAATAAAGAAAGCGTTTAGTGATATGAGTGAAAAATTATGCTATTCCGAAGACCACAATATTGGACAAGTATCTTTATTTTTTTTAATTTTTGATTTTAAGTTCCATCGATGTTGAGAACAATAAATAGTTATTTATAGTTTCTTTAAAATATTTAATAATGATAATAATGTTGATTTTTTTTTAACTTTAATCTTAAATGTAGAAATTGTTAAAAGCCAATCTTCCTTTAATTTATCTTAACAATATCACCCTCATATTCCTTCTCTAAGCTGGTGGACGCGAAATGGTCGCGAAGTGGACGCAATCAGGATTTTCTGGACGCAAACTGGGTAAAGTGCCAAATCTTGAAGTTTGTCTATTTAAAAAAAAAAACCAACAAGTTTCAAACAAAACTGAAAGTTAATATTAAAATAGACTATATAATGAACGCATTACATTATTTTTTCATTGAATCAATTTGCTGGAACATTTTTATTTTCTCCTTCAAACTTGCCAACTGCACTAAATGGACGCGAACAGGCGAAATGACCCTACTACGGTTTTTGTTAAACAATAGTAAACCATCGACTTCAAATATATCAGTCGGTTGGTTAAATTATTTTAACTTTTTCAGTGTTTTTCAATTCGGTTTTATTTTATTTAAATATTTTTTATTAGGTATACCTACTATTTTTAGTGTAAATCTAGCTAAATTCACAACATTCAACTCGATGATCCACTAAAAACGACCTTGGCCCAGTAAAAATTGAAACTTCTGTTTATCATTCGGAAGATACTGTTTAGATCCTCATCAATTTTTTATGGAACCCCACGACACCAAACCACGACGGCCTTAGCTTCAATGTAAAAAGAGAATCAGCAAAATGGGTTCATAAATGATGAACTTCCGCGAACATAGGTAAAAAATACAGAAAGTACATTAGGTAAAATACTACATTATTCCGAATCCATTGTGTTGTGATTATGCTTTTGCGCAAAGGACGGGAATGGTTCCAATACCATTGCCACTTACACAAACACACGAAAACCAATCATGTGTTTTTAAAAAAGGCACCCAAATCTTGTTAAAAAGATCCAATTACGTTAACTTTATTCTTTACGCTTCTGAATAAGTATACTTATACGTATATTATTACATACCTACCTACTACATACCTAATAAAATATTACAATTACTTACCAGACATATTCATTTCAGCGGCCACTTTTTGCCACGCATTATTTTTGCTGTTCTTATCGCTGTAATACTTTGAATTAATTTTGTAAAGGCACTCATGCCTTTGGACTAAATAAATAAGTTTCTCTTCGTGATCCATTTTGAATTTCTAACCTTATCCGTTGCACTTCAAGTAGTGAGTGCGCGGCGCGGCGTGAGCGGGCGGGGCGGATACTTCCAGCGGCCGCTCGCGCCCGCCCGCGCCTTCCCGCGCATGCTCGCGGCTGCCCGCGCCTTCCCGCGCATGCTCGCGCTTGCCCGCGCCTTCCAGCGCATGCTCGCGGCCGCTCGCGCCCGCCAGAGCGGTCGTGCGCACGACGTTTTCAAGTTTGTCAAGTGATTCTATGTATTATAGTCATGGTGATAAAGACTAAAATTATATGACACTGAAACTGCTCTCCGCTGCCCTTCCAGCCGCTGCCATTCCGGTGTGAACTGAGCCTAACGGTATATTACTTTGAATTTTACTTAGAACGTAGTAACGTACCAGACCCGAGAACCATTTTTGATGTCTATATCTGAAGCTCATGTCCAATGATATGACTCAGCTCCAAAGCTACGTTGACTCATTATACAAATCTTGTCAACGATTTGGGTTGGTTATCAGTACTTCCAAAACTCAGCTCCTCAAAAAACCACCACGGGGATTCGAAGCTGATAAGGCAACACTGACTCTAGCTGGAAAACCGCTAGAAGAAGTGACACGCTTCAAATATTTAGGAAGTCACATCAGACAAGATAACACCCTAGCTACGGAGATACCATCGCGCATAGCCAGTGCCGCCGCTAACTTTCGGAAATCCTGCGTCGATCCAAAGTATATGGTATGGAAGCTCTCCTTATGAAAAGCCAACTCAGATGGTGTGGACAATACCTGCGATATAAAGATGTGTTCAAAAAACATCTGAACACTTGCGGCATCAACCCTGCAAACTGGGAGGAAATCGCCTCACACAGATTGACATGGCGCTGTACCATCTTTAATAACATAAAATCCTTTGAAGAGAAATGTCTCCAAGAGCTTGACGTAAAACGCCAAATACGTAAGGATAGACCTAAAATCTCCTACGTCTATACCTAAAATGCCGCAGGCCAGTTATTCTGCCATTCCTGTAACCGGACTTTCAAGACTAAGTTTGGGCTTGCGAGCCATAATAGAGCACATGCTCGAAATTAAAAGGAATTGCCTTCGGTCGCCGTTATCGAAATCGATAAAGAGGACTATATATCTGAAGCTAGCTAGGATTGTCTCCGGGAAGAAATGCTGGCACATGAGCTAGAATTATTTTTTATTGCAACTTGTAAGTTCGGCGGAAGTACTTTTGTAGCTTTTATTTTGACATTGGATTCTATAAATGGCTGCCTCGTTGGTCTCGCGGCTTGAATGTGCGCGTGGGATCGGGAGGTCTCGGGTTCGATTCCCGGGTCGGGCAAAGTGTTATTGGGTTTTTCCGTTAGGAAATTCTCAGTAGCAGCTCGGAGTCTGGTAATGTGCCCGGTACGGCAATAGGCTCGCCCCCTATTACGTGGGACCTAAAAATTCATGGCGAAATATGGGTGTTATATTACACCTCTGACCCCTTCGGAGATACAGGCATGAGTCTATAAAAAGAAACTAAATAAACAATTCCGTGAATAACTTATTTATATTGTCAGTAATAATAACATTCCATGATTTTTGGGTGTGGGTAGTTGTGCTAACTGGTTTTATTCGAAATTGCTTGTGAGAAAAATTTTAATAATATAGTTATTTTTTATTCAAATCACGTTTTAATGTATAAAAGTTAAAGCTATCACTACATACCTGCTGGTTTTGCGTTATCTCTATAAACTGACAAATATCAACAAAACACATTATGGACACTTTCAACTTTGCAAAAATCCTTGACATGCAGTCATATTTTGAAGAGCGGATAGCAAGTTTTGAGGCGGAGCTGCAGAAGAAGTCACCACAAACTACCCGAAGTCTGGCGGACGAGTTTGCAGCATTTAAGACTTTCGTACTGCAGACCTTGAAGTCTTTCAGTCAGCAACTCGATGTGGTCGGCCGTGAAGTTGACAAGATAGAAATGCGCAGTCGCCGTAAGATGCGTCTGAATGTTGACACCTTCGCAGCTGATGACATCCGGCGTTGTCACAGGATGGGACGCCAAACTTCAAAGGACAAAGCTAGGCCCATACTGGTGAAGTTCGAAACAGTTGCGGTGCGGGATGGTGTCTGGTATGCGAAGACGAAACTTAAAGGAACAGGCATCACTTTGTCGGAGTTCTTGACACGATCGCGACACGACGCTTTCATGGCTGCACGGGCGAGGTTTGGCGTTACGCATTGCTGGACGAGAGAGGGCTACGTTCACATCCTGGGCCCCGATGGTAAGCGCTATCGTATCACCTCTGTCAGTGACTTAAACGGGATTAAGCTCGTGGACGTGGAGAAGCCTGTTACAAAACCGATTGCACCGAAAGTCAAAAGAGCTGCAGCTTCGAGGAAATAGGCTTTTTCCATTGTTATCGTACTCGTCGTATATATGTTTATAATTCTGTTTTCTTTTGTAATGCACCTTCACTGTTTAACTTTGTTTACTATCAATTTTATTTTCTGTGTACCGCTTACAAATAATAGTTGTCACTCAATTGTGTCACAGCTGTCAGTAATGACAAACTGCCTTATAACGTTTCGTTTCGCACAAGATTTACATATCTGAATACTTGTGATTTTAGACACTTTTTTACATATTTTATGTTATTGTTATTAATTTGCCTATTCTCTATTTTGTGTATATTTGTTAGTGTCTCAATTATAGCATGTCATCTTATTTCTAATCTAGCGCGCAACTGGCAGGTGGACAGAGTGTGAAACTTTACTGCGTGATATTCAATATTATAGTGATTAATATAATTATTTATTTATATACTATACACTTCTTTAATATATATATATATATATATATATAAGTATATTTATGCAATTCTTAAATGTCGGATACAGAATTAAGTAATGATGACGATACCTTTGTTTCTGCAACAAGTTTTAATGAAAGTTTTGAAAGTATTCCTTCTCTGGGAGACATTCTCCGGTCACAATTCTCAGATCTGCCCAAGAACTTTAATGTAGTCCATATAAATGCACAGAGTATTCCAGCCCATTTCCCTGATATGCTGGCTAACTTAGACTGCCAAACATACACGCTGTCCTTGTTTCAGAGTCGTGGCTAAAACCATGCCTCCCATCGGCCTCTTATACTCTTCCAGGGTTTAATTTAGTTAGGAATGATCGCTCGTTCGGCAGTGGGGGCGGTGTGGCCATATACTTGCGCCACCAATTTCCTTTTAAAATAGAGCATCTCTTTTTAGAAATACAACTGCAACACATAAAAATACTACTAGGTGTATACTATTCGCCCTCTAATCGTATCAATTATTTTTCGTCGTTTGAAAAAATCCTGGAAGACCTCACTCCTTTATATGACCACACTATTGTTATGGGTGACTTTAATACCTGCCTTTTGAAACAAGATTCACGTGCTACCAGCTTTCGAAAGGCTACAGAGTCATGTAACTTGTCAATTCTAGAATTAAATGCAACCCATCACTTTCCGAACTGTACTCCTTCTTTACTTGACCTTATTTTGGTGTCTTCTCCTAGCTTCGTTTATCAGCATGGTCAATGTACGGCAGATGCATTCTCTTACCACGACCTTGTATTTTTATCATACAAAATACGCCCCCCTAAAACAAAGCCGAAGGTAATCTTGCAGCGGAATTTCGCTGGCATGGATCACAACAAACTGCGTGAGGATGCTGTTAATATAAACTGGGAACCCCTTTATTCTGCAGAGTGTATTGATGCTAAAGTGCATATACTAACAACTAAGCTGACGGAACTGTATGACGTGCATGCGCCAATACGCGCCATTAAAATGAAGCATTTACCAGCACCTTGGTTAACAGAGGATATTAAAAAGATCATGGCAAAGAAAGCTGCTGCAAAGACAAAATTGAAGCATAAACCGACTCCCTTCAATCAAGAAAAGTACGTGGCTATTAGAAATCTCTGCAACAAGGTGTGTAGGAAAGTACAACGCCAACACATTTATACATCTGTTGAAAACGGTGATCCAGCAAAAGTCTGGAAATTTCTTAAAACATTGGGAGTTGGCAAAACAAGTCATCATTTTCCAAACAGTGTCAACCTTGATTCTCTAAATACTCATTTCACTACTTCGTCCAAATTCGATGGAATTACAAAAAGAAACACATTAGAATATCTTTCATCTTTGCCACCCCCAGATTATTCTCCCTTCTTCTTCACACAATTTACCGCTTGTGACGTTAAAAAGAGTATACTGTCAGTTGCGTCCAATGCAGTCGGCAACGATTGTATCAGCCGCAAAATGATTCTTCCCATCCTTACGGAAATTCTTCCAGTCCTATGCCATATCCTTAATCATTCCGTTGCACGTGGCATCTTTCCATCAGATTGGAAAGAAGCACTGATAATTCCGTTACCCAAGAAACCTAAACCATCTTCCTTCTCAGATTTTCGACCCATATCCATACTACCCTTCCTGTCAAAAATCCTTGAACGCCTAGTTCACTCACAACTTAGTTCCTTTCTACAAAAAAATGCACTCCTAAATTCCTATCAATCCGGTTTTCGCCCTGGTCACAGTACTGTCACTGCATTGGTTCGTGTAACTGATGATATTAGGCTAGGTATGGATAGTGGAAATCTTACTGTCTTGTCCTTACTTGATTTCAGCAATGCCTTTAACACGGTAGATTTTCACATCATACTTGGCATTCTACGCTCTCTTAACGTATCTCCATCGGCAATTGACTGGTTTCATAGTTACCTGTTTGGTCGCCGGCAACGTATTCACATTGACGACTCTTATTCCACGTGGTCTAATACGAATGCTGGTGTACCACAGGGTGGCGTGCTATCACCTTTACTCTTCGCGATATTCATTAATTCTATCTCAAATCAGTTACTTTCTTCCTTCCACCTTTACGCAGATGATTTGCAGATCTATACACAGGCTCCCTTAAATAAGTTATCAGAAGCCTGCACTGTTATTAACACAGACTTGGCGCGGATCAGTGAGTGGACCAAGAAACACGGACTTTTAGTTAATCCTGAAAAAACCCAACTAATTATTATCGGCAGTCCCAAACTGGTCTCAAGAATTAGTTGGTCCAATTGACCGCAAATCTGTTTTGATGGAAAGAGTCTCGTTTTCAGTAAAACGGTAAAAAATCTGGGGATCTACCTCGATGAAACTTTGTCGTGGAGGCATCAAATAAAAAAAGCGAGTCGCAAATTGTTTGCATCAGCAGGTTCGTTGCGTAGATTACGCAACTTCCTCCCTACTACCACGAAGATTGCGCTTGCTCAATCTCTGCTTCTGCCTATCATTGACTATGCTGACGTCAGCTATCTTGACCCCACTGAAGAGCAGCTGGATAAACTTGAGCGTCTTCAAAATTTTTGCATACGATTTATATTTGGACTGCGCAAATATGATCACGTCTCTGATTTTCGCAACAAACTCAAGTGGCTGCCAATTCGTCTTCGCAGGAATACTCACATTCTTACATTGTTATATAATGTTCTATTTAATCCCAGTACTCCCTTTTATCTCAAAGAACGATTTAAGTTCCTTCATGACACACATATAAGGTCCTTGAGGTCGTCTGAGGATCTGACTCTGGAGATGCCGAAGCATTTGAGAGATATGTAATAATATCTAGGCTTTGGGCTGAAATTACTGATATCCAAGTAATTATACATAATATGTAAGAGGATAGTGGCAACTAAATGACACTGACATGACGTTTGACAGTTAAACTGTCAAACGTGTAAATAAGGTGTACCTATATAAGTCGACAGGCTCGGCTAGCTCGTCCTATTCTCCTTCGACGACGGCTCAGGTACGATATGGCTCTGACTATTTAATTGCCACTGTGTTCCAATATTCTGTGTTGCTTGTTCTTTTGTTTCATCATCTAGGAAACAATGTAAGATAATCATTATCTAGTAATCATTATCTTATTGATATTGTGTTGTGGGTAGTTTGATCGTTTGTGAGATATTATAGATTGTAATATAGGATAGAATAATATACTGTGGATCAAGTCGTATCAATGAGATTCATTAGGTATATACCTGTGGTAAACATTTAGTAAATTGTATTGATGCTAAATGATGCTTATTATGTTCTGTTGTAAGACAGACCTTTCTAGTAATATACAACTACCCACAACATTGATATTTGATATAAATTGGCTGTACCACTGTTTGTTAATTATTGTTATATTTATAGTTATTGAAAAGAATGATCAAGAGTTTTATTGCCCGTTCTTTCTCTTGGTTCTATGTCTTTGCTTTGCGAACTGGGCTGTAAATGTAAATGTAGAATCACGACGTAATCTAAAGATATATCCTTGTGCCAAACTGAATGAATGAAAGTATGATTTGATAGTTGTCTCTTTTATTTATCAAAACTGTCTCTACACTATAGGAAGCTTTCCTGATTCTGACACATTCAACTAATTACTACGACAAATCTTTCACTGTCCAAGCTGTGCGCTTATGGAATGCTTTACCGATACGAAGAGCAAACACTATGAATACATTCAAAGGTATGTTAAAAACCATTATTTAAATCCTTAAGATTTTAGAGACATTAATTTACTTCACTAGTTATTATTACAGTATCTGTATTGTTTAGTATGTATAAAGATATTTATTGCATGTGCATACATTATGTATGTATAGTATATATGTAGGTATATAATGTATTGTATATATGTAGGTATATTTATTTGGTTTTGTATGTATATATTATGTATTGTATTGTATTTTAAAATTGAATTATTTACTTAATATAATACTACACCATCACCATAATATTGCTTTAAACATTCCTGTCCATCCAAAGGTTGCCTGGAAGAGATCGCCCTTGGTGATAAGGCCGCCGTTTGTACATAAATCGTAGTTTTAAGTCACTTTAATAATGTACTGTATTTTGGTGTGCAATAAAGTATATATCTATCTATCTATCTACCATTCCAGTCTACGTGAAAAGGTGAAAATCCCGGTACTTCTAAAACACTGTCAAAGCTGATCGGGCTATAAAACAAAAAAAATCAACAAAAAACAAACATTACAACCTGTATATATATACCTATAAGAGTATATTTGTATAAAAATCATAAAATTCAACTCTGTTGACTGATTACCTTGTTAGAGTATTATAGTGCAAGAGGCTTTCACGTCTGCCACGGGTGTTACTGGTATCGGAGATTTATTTTATTTTATTTATATATTTAGGACAACTTACAAAACATACACTTATACACGGTTTACAAACATGTTTTACATAATATACTTGCTGAGTGTTGTTTTACTTACAAGTCGCCACGACATGATAAGGGACAGTTTCATTTAGAAAGGTTAAAAAACATTTTTTTATTACACTAATATGAACTAAACTTAAACTAACAAGTGATTATAGAACTATTTTTAAGAAAACAATTATTGAAATTACAAAAAAACACATGTGCGCAATACCTACAAATATAAGAATAGGAAATAAATTTTAAAACATACATAATAATTAATTACACAGGCACAATTAAAACACAAAAATGGCTGAGATTACAGGATGTAGTAATGCATTATATTTTCAACTTACGACGAAATAACCTTGCCTTTAAATTTCGGAAGACTGTTGGAAAAGATGTCTATATCAATTTCATGATTTTTCGTCAGCTTGTTATACTGACTTAGTAATCTATTCATACTAGCGTTATGACCCAGGTTGGTTTTTGACGTTTTTATCGAAAAAGGGGCGTATACACTTGCACGGGACAACCTTGATGGCGTATTTAGGTTTATTTTTCAATAAGCATAGGACAGTCTAAGTCACCGTTTACTAACTTATATAGTAAAATTTGATCTAACAACTGTCTCCGATAAAATAAACTATGGAGATTGAAATTCTTTAATCGACTTTGATACGTCGGCAATTGTTTCACTTTATTACACTGATATGAAAGATGCCAAAGAAAACGCTTTTGGATCCTCTCAAGCCGCTTAATGTGTACCTCATAGTGCGGTGACCACACCTGAGCACAATATTCTAAACCAGATCGTACCAACGCCGCAAAAAGTGTAATCTTAGTTTGTGGTTTTTTGAAATCTTTAGAGTTCCTTATGACAAACCGCACCATTTTAAAGGCTTTTGTTGTTATTGTGTCGATGTGAGTGTGGAACCTAATTTTACTATCCAATACGACTCCCAAGTCTCTGATAGTAGTTACTTCTTCCTTCTTCTTCTTCTTGAAATTGTGAAATAATATGCTTAATAAGTATTGCATGCATATATTCTTGAGATGGTGAAATAATATGCTTAATAAGTATTCCCTTGCCTTCCAATGCTCTGCAAAAGATAATGAAGATTAAAAAGGGGCCATATGAACCTTTGAAAGTATTAATATAATATGTGAAAACATTTTACCGGGTTTCCCAAGTTTGAAGTTTAGAGAGTGGCGGCGTAACTGGCGTCCCTATTGCCAAGCGACTGTATATTCTTTCTGGCGACTGTTTCCTGTAACAAAAATATCATTAAGTAAAATAATTCAAAATTTTTATTTACAGTAACAATAGTGAAATACTTTACCGTGACCGCGTAGCGAGGCACGTCAGGCAGAAGTGAGTGCTCAATCTAGTTTGGGCAATTTTTTTGCACGATTTTTTTTTTTTTTTACGGATGGTGAAAATTTTGTTTTAAGAAAAAAAAAATAACAAAATGAGGCTTAAATCGGTTACTCAATTATTCAGCAACAGCGTTGCTGTGCCTACTGAGCATTTAACTGCCAGGGGAGATCTGCCTGTAGAGTGCAGGCATTCATCGAATTTATGCTATTAGTTGATAACATTAAATTTTTGATTCATTAAATGTGAACACATTTTATGTCCCCAATAGGAAAATATATAAAGGACCCGTTAAAAAGCACTCGCCTAACCACGAGTTATGTAGCAAATCCAGAATGATTTTAGAACTATTATATTTAGATAATGTAAAACAGCCGGCAACAAATCTCGATTGACCGAAACGACCTTACCATCTATTACAAATTTAATTAAAACATTAAAGGTATGGAGACAATCTGGAGAATAATGTCCCAGAAATACGGTTTCGACGCACTTTTGACAAGAAATTTTAATCTAGACCCAATAGACATTTTTTTAGGAACATCAGAAGTTATGGAGCGAGAAATAATTCTTCGAATACTCTCTGCCTTGAAAGTGCTTATAAAGCATTGTTATTAAATAATTGTTCAGAGTCTGGGCTAGAAAGACTGGACTTAACGTATTCACTTTGACCGGCTTTCCTCTACTAGCACATCAACTTCTATGGAAGACGGCGAAAGTCTTGGTGATCTATAATAAGGCAGAGGCCTCTCAGCTGCTAGCGCAGAGGACGAATCAGAATAGGTAAACCATTATTTTTTTATTAGTTTAAGTAGTTGTTAAAATTTTAACTTTAAATTCATTAACGAGTTATAAAAGATGGAATAAGCCTGCTTACCAGTGTGTTATAAACCTCTTATAAATAGTTGATGAAAACTACATTTTATTTATTCATATTGGTATTTTGGTGTTTGTTTTTAGGCTAAAACTGAAATGCCGCGATATCAGGCTACTTCACGCATGATAAACGGCAACATTAAGGCCAGCGGTACAGTGTGAATCCAATACACTGTAACTACAAAAACCTGATTTTGAGAAATTGACCGAAAATATTTTTTTAGTATTTCGAAGATTACTCCAAATTTTATTTTGAAAAGTATTTTATAAGTTAGTAATGAATGAAGCCCCTTAGGTTTTATATGCAAATAAAATATATACAATGAATAACTTGTATTGCCATAATAGTTGTCAGAAATGTAGGAAAATTGTTATGACAATACACTGTATTTTAGAGATACAGTATATTGACTTGGTAAAACAGTGTTTAGAAATGTATCATAGGAAGTTACAGTCGGAATTTTAAGAAGATGGTGGCTATAATATGTATAAAAAAAACGAGATTATTAGTAGGTAAACAAATATATATTTTCGAAACAGTTAAACCTATTACCATCTTACAAAATCTTTTAATTATTCAAAACTTACTAAATTATATAATCAGCCTTGCAGTTTCCTACAGAGGAACTTGAAAATACGTACAAAAAGTTAACATCAAAAACTTCTACTTAATAAAAATAAACAAAGTTAACATTTTTACTGTTATGGCAATAAAAACAGTCTTACAGTTTTATAATAAGAACTTAAACATCAGATAATTTATAAAGCAACTAAGCATTATAAACTTACATAATTAATAATCAAAATTAGCTTAGCGTTTACAAAATCAAATATGGAAAATTATACAATTAATCAATTATTTTATTTATTATTTCAGGAAATATTAGTAGTTTAAGTCATTGTTGTGTTCTTCAAGGTCCGGCTCCGAAGATACCACAAGATTTTCACAAAAAACTGATCTCGTTGGAGGCATAGACTTACATAGCTGTAACAACTCTCTTTTTTTTATTTCGCTTATGCCCCTGGCTTTAGCCTCTCTTGGTAATGGATGGAGAAGATCGGTTTTGACATTTGCAATTTCATCTGAAACATTTTGCGCATCCTTTCTTTTCAAGAAATGTATTTCTTTGAATTCTCCATCATAATCGTTCTTAGCAAACATGGAAACATAACCTCTTCTAAACTCAATAACTTTCAGGTTTTGGATATTAAAACCTTTGGGGAACGCTGGCTTCGAATCATTTGCGTTCATATCCTTGTGAGTAAGTACCGTCACTGCCATGTTTTTCCGCGACGTCTTTATATTGTGTACTAAGTCGTCAAAGTCGTAGATTTCACCAAACTTTTTTTTTTTTGTGATAGCTGCATGCACAGTGTCTGCAGCCATGAAAGTGTGACGCAATATTAGCAAAGTTAGGTATAAAACGTCTATAATAATTAGCAAATGCTAAGTAGCGCTTGACGTCATCCGCGTTCGTTGGCACCGGATAGTTGCACAAGGCCTTAATTTTGCTGTCGTCAGGAAGAATGCCATGTGATGTTATTCTATGACCTAAATATACTATTTCAGTGCGCAGAAATTCACACTTTATTGGATTTAATTTTAAATTGACTTTTCGTAAACGTTCCAAAACTGTAATTAAGTTTTTATTATGATTTTCCATCGATTTTCCTATCACAATACAGTCGTCTAGGTAAATAAAGGCTTTTTTGTAATTAATACCTGACATAGCAATAGTCATCAATCTTGAGAACACACTGGGAGATGTTTTTAATCCCATAGGTGAACGCTTCATCTGATACATTTTATCAGTAGTGAAAGCTGTGTATTTCCGTGAGTCTGGATCTAACTCTAACTGGTACATTTTGTCTACACTGAATGCTGTATACTTTCGCGAATTTTCCTCTAATGACAACTGGTAATAACTTTGTGAAAGGTCTAATTTAGAAAAATAAATACTACCTGACAGAGAATCTAAGATATCTGTTATATTTGGTAATGGAAATTTGTCATCCTTAATTTGGTTATTTAACTGTCTGTAATCAATAACTAATCTCCATTTTTTTTCGTTAGATCTATCAGACTTTTTAGGAACTAACAAGACTGGGCTGGACCACTCTGATGTGGTTTCTTCTATTATATCGTTTGCTAACATTTCGTCTATTTGTTTCTGTACCTCCTTTTTCAGGGAATGAGGAATCCTATAAGATTTTATATAACTAGGTGTAACGTTGTCTTTTAAAGTGATTGTATGTGTCATAATGTTTGTGGTTGATAATTTATCACCTGGAAGATGAAAAACGTCGGCATATTTTGCACAAATATGTTCGATACTGCGTTTTTCCTCTGTGTTCATATTCGATAAATTCAATAACTCAAATAATGTTTTAACACGATTTACGCAATTCGTGTTTGCCGAAAAATTACAAATATCAAAGTTATTTATGTCATAAACAGCAAGATCTTGAAAATCACACTCTACTTCGTTTTCCGTAGTATTTAATATTCTTAACGGAATACGACCATTATTTGGTTGCGAAATAATACCCGCGACAAAAACTCCTTGCTGGATTTCTTTTGATAAAACTACACAGTCACATTTCGACGTAGTTGGAATGAACCTTATTACCTCGCACCGAGGCGGTATCAAATGTCTATACCTAGCATTATAATTAATTTCAATAGGAAAGTATTTATTATTCTTATAAAGTTGTAATATACTATCTCTATAGTTAATAATTGCTTCATAACGCTGTAAAAAATTATCTCCTAAGATTCCGTTTGCAGTACAAGACATATTCTTAAACACATAAAAATTTTCACTAAATACTTCATTATTATAAAATAAATTTAGATAGATGTAGCCTTCTGACTCTAACCTACCACTTACGCCTCTAATGCTTATTCTGTCACTACGCAATTGTTGCAATAACTTGGGATATTTACTAAGCCATTCGTACTTTAGTACACAAAGACTGGCTCCGCTATCAACTAAAAGATTAATTATTTCATTATCCACTAAAAATCTTACAGTACTACTATTATTAAAATTAAAAATGAAATTCTGCGAATTAACGAAAAAAATCGTTCGTTGCGACATTGGGGGTAACAATTTCGCTCGAACTGTTATTGCTGGTCGATGCATCGTGGGTAGTGTGCTGGACTTGGACAGAGGGTCTGTTGGACTTGATGCCAAAACCTCTATTATTATGGCCTCTATAAAAAGTTCTACCGCGACCACGATTAAAGTGTCCGCGATGCGACGGCATGTTATCTGACGCCGGGGGTCTCGCATTACCGTAATTAAATGAATTATTATAGCTAGATTGGGCATTGTAATGTCCTCGAAACTTGTTTTTAAAGTTTCTATGACCGCGATTTGGATAACTGTGACGCTTGATACTCATAATTTGGAATGACGAAGACAGGGATTTTTCGTCCATGGCAGTCCTAATAGCTTCCGGTAAAGATTGAAAATTTCTAGCTGCTATAATTGTACTTAATCTGGGGTCATTCAAACCGTCTGTGAAACGTTTTATGGCGATTCTTTCGTTAGTGGTTTTAAAAGCATCGTAAGAATTGGGATTATGTTCTGATTGGGCAATAGTCAAATTAACGAACAAGTTTTCTAATTCATTGCCAAATGACTCAATAGAACGATTACCCTGCTTACACTGGTGTAATTTCCATTGTAATGCTACCTGGGATTTATTTTGTATTAGATATTTGCGCATGTCAGCTAAAAGGCTATCAACGGTGTCGTAAGTTGATTTCATACGCAATTTCGCACTTTGAGAAAGCCTAGTTTTAAGAACAAAATTAATTAATTCTTGCGATGACGATTCTAAGATCATTTTATTGTACAACTCGATACAATCAATGAGTGACTTAGTAACAGATTCCTGTCCAGACATTACCGGCAATAAAGAAATTGCGGTTTTTAAGTCAAATTCTTTTTTTGTAGACATTTTGACCTGCTTAGCCTCTTGAAGAGGCTAAGCAGGTCAAAATGTCTTTTGTCTTTTGTTTGTCAAAATTGGAAAGAGTAATAATTTTATTGTATAAAATATGTATGTCGCTTACTATCTTATGAACAGCAGTGATATCACTTGTACTAATTTCTTTACGTTCTATTTGTAAGTGCAACAGGAACAAAATACTATCTAAGGAAGAATATAACTGTTTCGCTTTTTCTATCTTTTTCTGACCTAAATTTTGTTGCCTTCTTTCAGGTCCTAATTTAACTAAATAGTCTTTGAGATAACGTAATGAATTATGGATTTCATGTAACTGTATAATCAAACTAGACATAATATTTAACTAAATACTAAAAAAAAGATCTATTCACGTAATATAGATTTAGAAATTGAAAATTACTTATTTATAGAGATAAAAATAACTAATAAGCATGACCTTCGGGTTGAGATGCGCGTAGACCGGTACAGGCACGTGGCTGGCGAGAAGCTGGGCTGGCGCTGACCTGGAGCTGTGTACGTCGCGGTGGCGCTGATGATATCTCGGGCTGCAGTTGCGTGTGTTGACGGGTTGGGCCGGGCTATACCCTGGACACCTCCAAACCTTCTTTCTTCTTTCTTCTTATACGGCAGTCGTGGTCAAGTCAGCACGAGAAATAGTGGCCAAGCTGTTTCTATGTAGTTCTCGTTGCAAGTTGCGTACGTGGTGCTTATTGCATTTCTTCAAGACGTAGTATACTACGGCGATACCTAATATGACTACGGCAGTGGTGACCCAGAATTCTATAGCCTCCAAGCGTTCTGAGTGGTAGTGTCGTCGTTGCCGAAGCCTCTCCATTTGCATTCTGTGCGATCACGACTTGCTCCTTCGACGCTGATTTTCCCATGGTATGTCTTCTGTCTTCAAATTTTCTGTCTTCAAATCTTCTGTCTTCAAATTTTCTGTCTTCAAATCTTCTGTCTTCAAATCTTCTACATTATATCTGCTTTCTTGAAATGAGGTAATTTTCTTATTTTAATCTTCATGTACGAGTATATGTATAGACGGAGCCAATGGCAGGGTCGCCATGTAATTAGATGGGTGCTCAGGTGTGAATAAAAGCATGTCTTATTCGTTTCGTGTCATTTATTAGAATGTCCAAAACTTATTAAATCTAAAATACAATAGTTGACAATTGCGCAGTACCTAATTTCCTATCGCAAGCTACGCAATATTCACTCACGTTTTTATAACACGTTATTATTTTAACTTATTGCTAAATAATATCATATTTCATTACATTACACCACTCTCAAAGTACTCCAATGTCATTGTATCAATTTCTGTCGTCTTATCATTAAAATTCATCGTACTAACGCTGAGATAAGGACTTTGTTCTTATTCTGTGCGTTGCAGTTGTCAAGAAAAAAGTAAATATGTTTTGATCACGGCTGTAATTTTTCGGAAAAAATATATAAGTTGTAGCCGCATTGTATGCTTTCCTGCTACTTTCACCTTCGTGCCACAGAATACAAACTGCTGTCTTATTTTTTCCTGGTGGAATCAAAGACTCATTAAAAAGTACGAGTTTGCGGGAAAAATAAAATTCTTTTGTTGTTAGTAATGGCATTTCTATGGCTTTTTGCATGTCTACTGTGAAATGATGGCACTGATATTCACTGGATTCACCGAGTCTGCAAAGGAGGATTGCGTTGCACTCATTGCGAGCACCCTACAGAACACTTTGAGTCTGAAAAATCTATCTGCCGCATCCATCAAAACTTGCCATAGACTTGTTAGCCCAAACAACGATCATCCCCGCCCTATTCTTGTGCGCTTTCAGCTGCGTGGAGGATAAGGTGTCTGTGTGGAGGGCCAAAAAAGCATTCAAAGGATCTTCAATATCGGTCAAGGAGTTCCTCACTAAGTCTCGACAGTCTGTTTTCGGGCGTGCTCGACAGCACTTCGGTATGCGGTCATGTTGGACGCAGGATGGCATCATAATAATCAAAACCCCGGATGGCAGTCGTTCAAAGATAACGTGCATGGATGGCTTGAATTCACTGATAGCCAAGCACCCAGGACGGTTGGATGGCTCTTCGTCTGCTGTTGGGCCCACTGGCGGTACTGGGAGTGGAGGTTCGTCAGGTGTAACAAGTAAGAACACCTCGCGTAAAAACTGATGTTAGACCGGCTTTGTTTCTCTTGTTTACTATTAACTTCTTTATTTTTGTTTGATTACTCCATAATTTAGATTTGATTTGGTTTGTTTACTTTTTGTTTTAAAGTTCTATTTACCCACTTATTTATTCTCAAATGTATAATATTGTTTAACAAATCCAGTTTTCGTAATTTGCCAAAAGTAATTTTATTACATTGACATATGTCAATAATGTCAGAGTGTGCAGTCTTAAAACGTTTTTGATGGGTTCAGTTTTTGCTCACCGTCAAATGTGTCATAATTGTTTAGTTACTATTTCTAGTACTATCGTGTGTAAGTTTATTTTCTGTTTATTTTCTTTTTCTGTTTGGCATTTATGTGTGATTTTAGCTGGCGGGTGGTGCAGTGATGAGAATTTTGTCTGGTAAATTATTGACTTCATATATTTTATTTTGTTGATAT
The DNA here is from genome assembly GCA_944739405.2 of Euclidia mi. Classification (NCBI taxonomy): domain Eukaryota; kingdom Metazoa; phylum Arthropoda; class Insecta; order Lepidoptera; family Erebidae; genus Euclidia; species Euclidia mi. Next base: position 117,448,186 of record OX123184.2, read on the forward strand.
ATTTATGTAATAGTGTTATATATTTTTATCTACTTATATGATTACTAATGATGATATATTTCTTTCTGCTAACAATTCTTTAGTTTCGTCAGCTGATGATAGTTTTTCTGCGATTCCCGACGTATCACTTGGTGATTTTGTTCGTGATACATTCAACAGCAGATCAAGTCGATTATTGAATGTGTGTCACATAAATGCTCAAAGTGTAGCAAGACTGACAACTACAGTGATCTCTTTGTAGCATTTTCTGATGCAAATGTTCATGCCATCCTGATCTCGGAGAGCTGGCTCAAGCCTCAACTTCTCTCAACTACTTATCCTTTACCGGGATATATACTCATTCGCAACGACCGTTTAGAGAAAAGAGGCGGTGGCGTCGCAGTTTATTTGCGAACTGATTTCTCTTATAAAATTCTTGCCTCGTCCCCTTGTAGTACGTCTGCTGAATTTCTTTTTCTTGAGGTTTGGGTCAGGAGGACTAAAATTGTCCTTGGAGTAGTATATTGTCCCCCTGCAATTGATTATTTCACCGCCTTAGAACTGGTATTAGAATCTTTAGGGTCTGAGTACGAACATCACGTCATTATGGGAGATTTCAATACCAACCTCCTTTCTATCCAGTCTACTCGAGCACAAAAACTCCTACATACCCTCAAGTCAGCCAATCTTAGTGTGTTACCACTGCAAGCCACTCATCACAACAATAATGGCGATGACACCTGGCTTGACCTGATGTTAACCTCTAGTCCTTCCTTAGTATCTTCCCATGGTCAGTATCCTGCTCCCGGCTTTTCCCACCATGACCTCATTTTTCTTGTATATGCCCTCAACCCTCCCAAACCTCAACCTAAGGTATTGCACAAGCGTTGCTTTGCCAGGATGAATGTGGAGATGCTCTCTTCGGATGCCTCCTCGATTGACTGGGAACCTATGATGGGGGCAGTCACTATAGATCAGAAGCTTGACTTTTTTAATGCGACTATTAAGCAGCTTTACGACGATCATCTTATTAGGAAAGTTAGGTTAAAACGTTCACCAGCACCATGGATGTCTAGGTTTGTTCTAATGGCGATGAGGAGACGAGATCGTGCATTCAGAGCATTCAAAAGGAATCGTTCCGATGATAGCTGGGCCCATTATAAGGCTGCAAGAAATCGCTGCAACCAGATGATACGCAATGCCAAACGCCGACACATCATAAGCAACATCGACTGTGGATCTCCGGGTGATATCTGGCGATTCCTAGGGACTTTGGGGATTGGCAGATCGAGGCAATGTAGTCTACCGAGGACCATTGAATTAGACGATATCAATACCCATTTCATCACCTCGAATACTTTGGATCGGCTAACCATGCGTCAAACGATTGACTCCATTGCTGGGCTGCTTCGACTTAATATAGATCGTTTTGATTTTTCTGCCGTCACCTCAGATGAAATTAAAAAGTCGATCCTTTCCATCAAGTCAAGGGCAGTGGGCTACGATAATATCAGTCGTCGCATGATCACCACTGTCCTTGACCAACTCCTTCCTGCTATCTCTCTTATAATCAACTTTTCCCTGTCCTCTGGTCAATATCCCGCCGTCTGGCGAGAAGCCTACGTTCGGCCTCTTCCTAAAATCTCCAATCCTACAATGCCTAACCACTTTAGACCCATTTCCATTCTCCCGTTCGTTTCCAAAGTCCTAGAGGCTTGCGTACACAAGCAAGTATCCCGATTCATCCTATCCAATAATATCCTTAGTCCATTCCAATCCGGATTTCGGCCTGGTCACAGTACTGTTTCCGCTCTACTTAAGGTGACTGGCGATATTAGGGCGGGCGTGGAGAAAGCCGAGGAAACTGTGTTAGTTTTGGTGGACTTCTCAAACGCCTTTAATACCGTCAGACACGATGTACTTTTGGCCATCCTTGCCCACCTTAATATTTCATCTGAGGCTCGGGATTGGTTCTCCTCATATCTTCGTGGTCGCCAGCAGTCAGTTCTCATTGATGAGACATCGTCGAATTGGTGTGATCTGGATGCTGGGGTTCCACAAGGCGGAATTATCTCTCCTCTTCTATTCTCACTATTCATTAACCTCATTATCCGTGTGGTGACGGATTAAGAATACGGATTGTCACCACCCCATATCATCCCGTGGGTGTCGTAAGAGCCGACAGAGGGAGCATATTATGCGGAAAACAGCACTGTAAGAGAAGGACAACTTGATACAAACCCTATACCAACCCGTTTGGCCAGCGTGGTATAGTAGGCCAATTCCTCCTTTCAAAGGAGAGGCCTAGTCCAGCAGTGGACTGATAAAGGCTGATGATTTATGTATATATTTATGCGTATGTATAGATCTTGTATGTATTTATAGTATGTATTATATCGGATATTCTATTTTATTTTAATCTCTTTGTGTAAGTACACACCTGCCATGTTCATCTCTGCACCACCTAAAGGTTGACTGGGAGAAAATGCCAATAGGCATTAAGTCCGCCTTGTGCAATGTATTTTGCAGGAAGTTTTTTAAATAAAAGTGACTCCTTGTTTCCACTTCTTTCGCACCATTCCTCTACCAATTTTAAGTCTCTTCTCGATTTCCTTTTGTTCTCTAAATGCTGAGCTAAGTCAATACAGCTATCACAATTACCAGGAAGTGGCATTGACTTATGCGCCAATTCGTGATTTTTACATTTTGTACATATGTCATGTACTGGCTCTGCAGTAGAAATGTCAATCATTAATCATTTTATGGAAATGAGACCAACTACACTGTTCCATAGACTCTTGTATGCAATAACTTTTAAAATCTTGGAAAATGGAAGAAAAGGTGACCCCTATTGGCAGATAACGGCGATTAGGGGCATGTTGAAGTGAGAATGAATGGGCTTGTATTTCAAGATGAAGTTTTTCATTTTTCTTGATACTACGCGGAAAATGTTCTGTGTAATCTGGTGCAGCTCCTATTTTAGGGTCTAGATTTGAGATGTGGTATTTGCTTTCAAAACTGCTTGAACTACTTCGTAATTTGTATGAACTAATGTGCTAAGGAAAATCTTTTTACACACAATTTATTTATCGAGTCTCCAGATTAAAGTGTTACGTCTTCTCGAGTTCGAACCAGCAGTTTTGCAAGCAGATGGTAACTTTTCCACCTGTTTAGACAAGAAATCGCGACGTCTTTGCCTGTCCATGCTCCAAAACTGTTCATATATGGCTACTCTTTTAAATTCATCTATGTGTTCAGCACATGACTTAATACAGTTACTGCAAGGTGGTTTTATCGGGTGCTTCCTTTTCTGAAATGTTAAAATGTCTGCGGGGTTCCTCAACCGCTTTAGTTTATTTTTTGTGTGCATAACGACTATGTTGTCGTCATAATCGATGTCATTTATAGATGTACATGGTTGCCTGGATGGTGGTGTTGTGTTGATGACAGGTACATCATCATGACTTATTGGAGGGCTGTCTAAGTTATTGGGTCTCGATGTCGAGGCTTGCAAGCATTTAATAGATTATTGTCAAAATCAGGTCATACTTTGCCAATTAGTAAATATTTTTGGTTTATATCCAATTAATAAATAAACTCTTAAAATGGTGTAATATGATTAAGTTAAGCATATTTATCAAATATTAGTCATTAGATTGTATTATTTACAATTGTGATAAATACGTAGCGACATCTAGTTCTATTGTTACACATTTGTTTTACCGTAAAGTTTGATATGTAATTATCTAGTAAACACTACACTGATTTAATTAATGATTATACATTTTAAAATAAGCATAATTAATCCTAACTTATATTGTAATAAAAAGAAATCAAATGATTATGTCGTTTGATTCCTTTTTAAGTGTTATTTGACTACCCTTCACTTGTTTCGGTGAGCCACCATTATAAATAACTGTTCGCCTCGGCGGGACGCCCATCTTTCTACTAACTATTGAAGCGAACGGAGCTCCGCAAACCTAGTGAAGGTGTATAGGCTAGCAGTCTGTGGTGCAGCCCGAGTGATCTCTGTTACAAGCAGATTGGTGCAGTAATAAAAGTTAAGTAATTTGTATTATTTAAATAACGAATATTCTTTATAGGCATATTTCTTCTGTATAACAGTAAAACATAGCATTGTGTTGGCGTTGTTGGTGAGTGTTATGTGAAATAAATAGGAAGTAAATGAAATAAAGGGTGCATAGGAATCCCACCAAGAACTTAGGGTCCCAAGCCAACCTCACCTGCAAGTGGTGCACCTGCCGATCAACGGACGAGGCTCTGGAAAAAAATCCCGATAAGCGGCAATGGGCTCGCCACCCATTACGTGGGATCAAAACACTGACGAAAAGTGGGCGTTTAATATGCCTCTGCCTACCCCTCGGGGAAACAGGCGTGAGTCTATGTATGTATGTATGTGAAATAAATAACTTTAAATGGTTTATAACCTCTTTTACTTTAATCACCTACTAGTATCAGTTATTGCTAGTTCAGAATCAAACAGAATAGTTTCTCATACCCACTACTTTATCATATTCATATTTGGAATGATAGTAGCTGGTCCTATTGCTTTAATTTACTTTGATAACTGACTATTGCCGATTCCAAACCGAAACCTATGCTTGTGCTCTGCTTTGCAGTAAATAGTGTTAGTAACTAGTGAACCTAAACCTTTCTATTAGCTATCATTAATTAGTATTGAAGAAAGTTACTTTTGACCTTACAATATGCTAGAATAAAATCAGATTTGCTATTACACTAGAAATGGATTTTATACCTCGATGTCTGGCGATGTAGTTCTTATCACTAAAATAATTTAACACATTCATCCAGTGACATTGAAGACGTAACGACATCTAATAATGTGTAGTTCCCTTCACCTATTTCTCCAGTACAGTTATACTCAGTTTCGCTTAATGGGATTAAAGGACTGATAACACGGCAGTCTATACTTGTATCCATATGGTCATCATAAGGCACACATAGACTTGGGGTGTTTATGTTTGAATACTCTGTCTCTTGCATATCACTGTTTAGCTCAGACACCATAGTAGCATAATTAGAGTTATTAAAATGTTGCACATTGTTTTGGGATAACTTTATCAATAATTTACTACGATAACCACTCATTATCTTAATATATAAAATCCTTGCGTTACTGACTGACTGACAGACACGCTACAGCCGAAACTATTGGGCACAGGAAGCTGAAATTTGGCATGTATGTTCCTTGGGGACCGTAGGGGTGTACTAAGAAGGGATTTCCCGAAATTCCCACGGGATCGGCCAAAACGGGTAAATTAAAAAAAAATGCAGGCGTAGCTGCTGGCGTCCTCTAGTTATAACATATAATCACGTTAATTAACTTATATTATTACGTAAACAAACGAAAAATGTCAATCACAGCACGCGCGCGCCAAACAATAATATTATACCTAACAGTTGAAAGCCACCGCGGCTGCCGGCCGCCGCTCGTTCGTTTTTTGCCAAATCAACCAATAAACATTCAGATCGTCGCCGCTTCTCGCTCCTGATTGGCGCGCCTGCAACGCGCGAGCCTGCGTACTTTGTTTTGACAAAATACTGTATCTTACAACGCGCGAAGATTATTTCGGCAGTACACGGTATCTTAAGTTGCTGTGTTTTGTTATATTAGAACTGTATTTTTAAGTAAATACAGTGTAGGTTGCGTAGCTATATCTCAGCACTTTCCATAGGTACAAGGTAATAAATGTGTGAATGTGGTTTGATAAAACAGGCTAACAGAAATCGAATGAGCGTTGGTAATTCAAAACACTGTAACTTAAGATACAGTGTATTGGATTGACACGGTACGCGCTGTTGACAACACTGGTCAGTGCTAGGGGTTTGCACCGGAGACGATTTTAGGGTCCGCATATTTCTTACCGGTTTTATAAAAACACCGGAGATTCTCCGGAGAATCTCCGGCGAAGGTACAGGTAAATCTGATTTTACTAAAAGTCTTAAATGAAACTTTCTTCATTACTTTAATGGCATAAATCAACAAAGTTTAATTTCCGAAGTACAAATCAACGTCTTAAACTATGAGATGGCTTAATCAAAAAAAATTCTAAACGAAATAAAAATCACAAATGTGAAATAAAATCTTATCTAGTGATTACAACACTAATATATACATACATACATAGACTCACGCCTGTTTCCCCGAAGGGGTAGGCAGAGGCATATTAAACGCCCACTTTTCGCCAGTGTTTTGATTCCACGTAATAGGTGGCGAGCCTATTGCCGCTTATTGGGACATTTTGTTTGCCAGAGCCTCGTCCGTTGATCGGCAGGTGCACCACTTGCAGGTGAGGTTGGCTTGGGACCCTAAGTTCTTGGTGGGAACCCTATGCACTTGTGGAGGGAACACGATCGCTTTTTCGATTCCGCGGCGTGCTGAAACGTTCCGTCTCTCTTTCTCGCTCTAGTAAATGACAGTCCTAAGTGACAGAAAAGGATAGAAGCATATAAAAATGCGATGCGGTGCTGATAGGTGTAGCTCAACCCTAAGAATTACACTTGTCTAGTAGTAGCGTTTCATAGTCACGCTGTTCAAACGCGCCGCGAGTGAGACGCGCGCCGTCGTAGGCTGGCGCTACCGAAGCGCGCGCCGCCCGAGCTCCTCTACGTGCAATGCGCGATACTAAAACGCGTGTCATGCGCGCGCTGTTGAGACGCGCTGGCCGACGGCCCGTGCCGCGCGCTTCACACTGAAACCAGCCTAAGTGTGCGACACTGTTAACGCAAAATCAATGTGATATTTACGTAAGTTTTACCTATATGTTCTCTTATTATTCTTACATGAATATTTCAAAATAAATTGCAAAGTATCTAACTAAGGTGTGTTATTTTACTTATTTTTAGTGGTATTGTGATTTCACGAATATTATAAATTTTCAAGCGATGAAGAGTTGCAAGCGGCCGTCTTCGGTCATTTTAACGATAAAAATTTTAATTATTTTTATAAAGTGAGAACAGAAGTGAGTTAGTATTCATGGTGATTATATTGAAAAATAAAATTGGTTTGGTGTTGCTCACACGCTCAATTTGTCGGTTCAAGATAGCATCAAAGAAAATCCATCTCTAGAAACTTTACTTTCAAAATGTCGATCACTAGTCACGTACTTCAAACAAAGTAATTTGGCAGCATATAAATTGAGGGAAATACAGCATCAGATGGGACTTCAGGAATTAAAACTGAAGCAAGATGTGCCCACCAGGTGGAACTCGGCAGTGATTATCATGGAAAGGTTATCACAAATAAAACTGCCACTGTCAGCAGCCCTTTCATCGCTGCCAAATGCTCCTAGAAATCTAGACGGGTCAGATTGGGAAGCAATTGATGATTGCATTCAAATTTTGAAATCATTCTTATTTATGACAGAAGATTTGTCAGGCGAAATGTACCCAACGATGTCAAGAATAACACCACTTATTCGAGGACTTCAAATCCAAATAAAAAACAAAAATTGCACGACAGACATTGGAAAAGAACTTAAATTAAAGAGTTTAGAAACTATTTCTTGGATTTTTGGAAACCACTAAAGCCGTTGCAAAGGCTACTTTTTTGGATCCTAGGTTCAAAAAAGCCGCTTTTGGTACTGCTGAAAATGCAGACAATGCTCAAAAATGGGTAACTGAAGAGTTGGGCGCATTAATTGGCACTGCTAGTAGTTCTGACAATGTATCTGTGCCAATACCAACACCACCAATTGCCACATCAAGAAGTGCCCTTTCTACCCAAGAAAAAGATGATGACGAACTATGGAGTGACTTCGACCAAAAAGTTACCGCAATTCGTTCGACTATCACTCCTAGTACCAATGCCATAAGCACCATAAAACAGTACCTTGAAATGCCATATTTCGATCGCAAAAAGAATCCTTTAAAATTTTGGAAAATGCACTCTAATACTTTTTCACGCTTATATAATAACTATGTAAGTATCTTAACATGCCTGCAACTTCAGTACCATCAGAAAGAATGTTTAGCACAGCTGGCATGATAACTAATGATAGACGAAATAGATTGACTCCAAAAAAATTAGACCAACTTCTGTTTTTGAGCGAGAATGTAAAACTAATTTAAGTAGAATGTCTAGATATTTCAATTACCTAGGTATATATTCTACGTATATTTTTTTATAATCTTAGTATGTACCTTTAATATAATTAGCACATTTATATTTTTATTTGTGTTGACAAGTACATTTTTTATTGATTTGATTTTGTTATTGTTGTCTAAAATATATATAAAAGAATCCCGACTGATTCAGTTCCTATAATATACATACTAGTAACAAGTTGATTATTCTTAAAATAACCGTATAGATTTAAGTAGTTACCTAAAAATATGTCTGTGATTTGATGTTAACAAAGACTAGAAATTATTACATTATAAAGATTAAGACATTCCTGAAATTATTCTGTGATTGTTATTTGATTAAGATTGTTGATTATAACTAAATAATATGTCTGTGATTTGATATTAACAAAACCTAGAAATTATTACATTATAGAGATTAAGACTTTCCTGAAATGATTCTGTGATTGTTATTTGATTAAGATTGTTGATTATAACTAAATAATATGTCTGTGATTTGATATTAACAAAGACTTAAAATTATTACATTATAGAGATTTCGACTTTTTTGAAACGATTCTGTGATTGTTATTTGATTAAGATTGTTGATTATTAGTAAATAATATGTCTGTCATTTGAAATTAACAAAGACTTGAAATTATTACATTATAGAGATTTAGACTTTTCTGAAACGATTCTGTGATTGTTATTTAATTAAAATTGTTGATTATCCCGTGCCCGACTAATTTTACCTTTAAATATGAATAGGTAGATGGATAATAACATGAAAACTATGCTACATACATATCAATCTAGTCAATAAAAAAACAGATTCAATAAAACCATCAATATGTTTTATTTATTTTCATGAGTTCTTTTAAGTATTCCTGCGTAACCTAACTATTTACATTTTATTCCCGTGGCGATATTGATTATTTTCGATTACTCGTTTTGAAAGAATTAGTTTGGATTCGCAATCACAACGCAACCAAGACAAAACTCACGAAACTTGAAAGTCGAAACCATTGAAGAACAACTCACGAATGAACACGCCATCGCCGTGCGCCAGTCGCAATTACAGACCGAGTCGGACTCGAATCCAAGTCGAAACAATCGAAAACCATCAAGATGTTTGAACAATCGAAACAATCGAATTAAACCTCTCGCCATCGCGCATCGCTACCGTATTGATTAAAAAAAAATCCCATCCGCCATCTTTGATCACGAAATAGATGGTGTTTTTGATTTCAGGATCGGAGACGATACCCATATCGACTTTCAAAAAATCCCGTCCGCCATCTTTGATTTCCTATCCGCCATCTTTGATCACGAAATAGATTTTGTATTTGGATTCTCCAGCCCTTAAATCATCAGAGACGATACCAATATTGATTTTTAAAATTTTTCCCATCCGTCATTTTTGATTTCCCATCCGCCATCTTGAATCACAAAATAGATGTTGTATTTGGATTCCCCATCCCTTTAAACATCGGAGACGATACCAATACTGATATTTTTAAATTTTGCCATCCGCCATCTTTGATTGCCCATCCGCCATCTTTGATCACGAAATAGATGTAGTATTTCGATTTTCCACCCCTTAAAATATCGAAGGCGATAACCATATTGATATTTAAAATTTTCTCATCCGCCATGTTTGATTTCCCGTCCGCCATCTTGGATCACTAAATAAATTTCATATTATTAATCAGCGTCCCGAAAATCTCGAAAACTATACCCATATAGATTGTATCCTATTCGTTTAGCCTTTTTTTGTCTTTGACCCAACCCTCCCCCTTCTCGTTTGACCATTTTATTATTTTTGTCTGGCCCCTAAAAGTTGTGGCGTAATTTTATATAGCCTATAGCCTTTCGGAATAATTGGGCTATCATAGGCAATAACAATTTTTAAAATCCGAATGCTAGTTCCTGAGATTAGCCGACATTATGTTTTAGCCTTTTTAGCCTTTTGCCCGGCCCCAAAGGGTCGAAGCGTTATGTTATATAGCCTATAGCCTTCCGGAATAACTGGGCTATCGTATACAAAAAGAATTTTCCAGATCCGACCGGTAGTTCCTGAGATTAGCGCGTTCAAACAAACAAACAAACAAATTCTTCCGCTTTATTATATTAGTATAGATAAGGATTCATTTTTACTACAAATGATTAATATTTTAATTTGAAGTTCACAATAATAAATAAACCTAGTCTCCAAACTGCTTTCATATATTTTTTTTCATATATTGTCTAAATTTCAGCAATAATAAATGATTACATTTTACCAGAACTTCTAAGCCTCGTACTGGATTTCGACATTAGTGCAAATACGAGGGTCAAACTGAAAGTTCTTAGAACTGGCCACTTATAAACAATATAATAAAAAAAATATTCTAAAATTTGAAAATAGAACTCTTTGCCAATATTACTGAGTATATATTTCATTCATTTGTCATTTGTTTTACGATTTGGCGGCAAATTGAAAATTGTCTGTGTCACGTCAACATGAATTTAACACGAGAAAATTTTCGTGCAATGATTTTTTATGACTTTCGATGTCCTTTAAGTCAACAAGAAAGTTATGATAGACTACTATTGGCCTTTCACGATGAAGCCCCATCTCGTGCGACTGTTTACAACTGGTTTAATGAGTTTAAACGTGGTCGCACTAATCTCACTGATGATGTACGTGAGGGACGGCCTTCTACGGCGACGACTGAAAATAACATCTGTGTTGTGCGGCGTATGATAGAGACTGACAAAAGAGTGACCTATCAGCAGATTCGGACAAGCTTAGGCATCGGTATGAGTCAAGTGCACAAAATCCTCCACGAACATTTAGCGGTCAGGAAGCTTTGCGCCCGGTGGATACCTCATAATTTGACTAAGGCTCAAAAACTCCATCGTGTGGATTGGTGCCGTAAAATGATTGAAAGATTTAACGGAGGTGACTCAAATGCTGTGTTCGACATACTAACAGGTGACGAAAGCTGGATTTACTGTTATGATCCTGAAACCAAAAGACAATTTGCTCAGTGGGTGTTTCCTTTCGAGGAGTTGCCAACTAAAGTGAAGAGAGATCAAAGTGCGGGAAAAAAAATGGTGGCCTCGTTCTTTGGAAGGATAGGTCATTTCGCAACAATTGTGTTAGAGGATCAAAAAACAGTTTCTGCAGAATGGTACACTACCAATTGTTTGCCACTTGCCTTGGCAAAAGTTCGAGAGAAACGACCTCGCAGTAGGATCCTCCTTCACCACGACAACGCCTCGTCGCACACCGCCAAGCGAACGATCGACTATTTGGCGACATCAAACGTTGAATTACTGGGTCACCCACCGTATAGCCCCGACGACCTCGCGCCTTGTGATTTTTATTTATTTCCAAAAATTAAAGAAAAACTTAAAGGAAAGCGGTTTATGAATGCTGAAGAAGCGGTGGCTGCGTATCGCGATGCCATTGAAGAGACCCCTAAGGACGAGTGGGCAAAGTGCTTTTCCCAGTGGTTCCATCGCATGCAGCGGTGTATTGACGTCAATGGACAATATTTTGAAAAGATATAATAAAACTAATAACTGGCTAATGTAATCAGTTTTTGATTTTCTAAGAACTTTCAGTTTGACCCTCGTACGTCTTTGTTCTTGGGACCCGTCGATTTAACAAGTTGTATTGAATACTATATTAACTGTCTTTTTTTTTTTGCTTTTTAATTGCTAGATACCTATTCTGGGTTGACGCGATAGGCTTGTAACTAATTATACGGCGACAATCTACATGTTTGATGCTGTCAATATAGTATTCAATACAGCTTGTTAAATAAAAACAGACATTAAACAAAGTACTTACCTATATAAATTGAATATATTACCACAAATTAGTTAAGTATGGAGAAATATTTTCGCATTGTGTGTTGTTTTAAACGTTTTATTATTGAATTTGCGAGTTTAATAAATCCGCATTCTATCAAAAATGATTTGGGAAAAAACCTGTTTACTCGATTCGAGAATCGAAACCGGGTGAACGGTCAGTCACTTACGCTACCGCTGGAATACCGAGACACTATATTAAAACAACTTTAGTATATTAATTATAGAATTCCCAGAGGAAAAAACAAGCAATTGCTCGACTCGGGAATAGAAGCCGTTTAAACCGTCAGCTACTTACGCTACCCCTGGACTACCGAGGTAGCTAGTAAGTATATTAAAACAACTTTATGATGATAAAATATAAATAAATAACTCTATGACGTTAATAAAAGCTACGTCTTAAACAAACTCTTAAATACGTATCTACCTACTGAAAGATAACAACAAACCAATTTTAAAGGCCGTATTAATGTCTTTGGCCGTAAATTTACGTAAGTTTTATACCTATTTGTATTTGTTATAAATTTAATGAACAGTTGGCAGTCGAAAAATGCATAATTTGGTTTTTTTTCCGTGTGTTCAAGCACCCGTAAACACAACAGTAAGTTGGTGAAATCATTGTGTTCATTCCATTAAAATACAATAAGAGTTTGCAAGTAACTAATAATATTAATAATAATTATGTATTTGTCGTCTTCGTCGCCAATAGCACGGTAATAATATCTAACAGTATTGTAACTCCATACAAACGCACGAAACTCGAGTTATACCTACGCGCCGCGAGCATAGTACCCATTAGACTGGGCGGACTGTACCTACAGTACCCGCAGCCGCTATCGTGCCGCAGCTCGCATGCGGCGCGTCTGGCAGGTATATAACTCACGAAGACGGCCGAGTTACAATACTGTTAGATTATATTACCGTGCCAATAGGTACTCGCTGCATTAAAATGCAGCAGTGGCGCCAAGGTGCATACGCGTCGTACGGTTGAACTAAATGGCCCGAGCGTCCCCGAATAGTACCAAATACGAACGACTAGCGACACTTCACAAGGAGCGCGCCAGCCCCAAATAAGCAATTGTATTCGATTGCGATCTCGCCTGTAACAAGCGTTGCATATGTGTGCGCGCGTCAAAACGAGCGTTTGTATGGAGTTAAAATACTGTATAATCAGTGTACTGTGACATAAGTGTTCTGTGGTACTACTGTGATATTATTTTAGTGATGATAATTCATGTTCTCTATTGTCTCAGTATAATTTAATGAAATTATCTTGCCAGATTACCCTCCCTTCGTTCATGAAATAATCTGCAAATAATTCTCGATATCTCAATGCAGTTGTATTGTTTCTGCGCACACTATCTTGAGCAATTGTTTCAGTCAGAGGATTATTTAGTGAGTCTTCAAAAGAATATCCATCTCTGTCTCTCACGAAGTTGTGTAAAATACACGCAGACTTAATAATATCATTAACTAAATCAGTATTAACATTAATGGGTCTATGGAAAATCCGCCATTTATTCGCAAGTATCCCAAAAGTACATTCAATATAACGTCTAGCTCGGCAAAGCCTATAGTTAAACGTTCTTCTTGTAACATTTAAATCACGTCTTGGATATGGGCGCAACATGGTTGTACTTAAGGCAAATGCCTCATCTCCTACAAAAACGTAGGGGAAACTAGTGCTATTGGATTCTGAAATCGGTGCAGGTTCTGGGATGTTCAAACAATTCGCCTGCATTTTTTTATAAAAGCTCGAATTCTGAAATATTGCTGAGTCACCGAATCTACCATATGCTTCAACATCAATTAAAACAAATTTGAAGCTGCTGTCACAAATCGCCATCAAAACCAGAGAATGAAAGCTCTTATAATTAAAACACATTGATCCACTATTGTTTGGGGCTATAATTCTTATGTTTCCCGTCACAAGCCCCGATGCAGTGCGGAAAATATGCTCGGTTGGCGAAATCATTTGCAATTTGAAGCCACTTTTCTTCTGTTGGTTCTTGTAGGCATATTTTTTTTAAGCAAAACCATATCGCGGCACATACTTCTCATACTATTTCGGCAACTGTACTAATGCCAATCCTAAATATGTAATGCAATTCAGCGAATGAGCACCCCGTTGCCAAATACCTAAAACAAATTTTGTTTATTGCAGGTCTCAATATTCAAAAAAAGTGGAGGAACATCCGTGACGCTTTTGTAAAGGTCCATAAAGCAAGGGTGAGCCCGAGTGGGTCTGCAGCAAAAAAAAAGGATTGTTATATATTTTATGATAATCTTTTATTAATTAAAGATACAGTAACCGTTAATCGCACAGACGGTAATGTTACAGCAAATGAAGATATTGGCACGACTACACGGAATGAAGACAATCCTTCATCAAGTACTGTATCAGCACCAAAGAAAAGGAAGAAAAATAATGATGACCATATCGGTGAACAGTTAGTCAGCCTGTTAAGTAAAAATTTTGAAAAAAAGAATTTGGATGATGACGACGATCGCCTTTTTTTCTTATCTTTGGTAAAGGATTTTAAGAAAATACCTGATCACATGCGAATGCAAACTAAGTTAAATATTTTAAGGGTAATTAATGACGCACAACAATTTCCTGATTACTATGCAAACACATCGTGGAGTTCTTCAAGGCCCAATTCCTATCGTGGATACCAAACGGCGCATTATTCAAGAAATAATCCCAACAGTCAGTCTATGCATTCATCGGAATTCGGACGACCACCTCCTCAAGAGTCTGCAGTGAGTCCGTCGCAAAACTCGGATGTACAATCGCCATTATCAACCGGCCAACAGTCTCAGAATAGTGAACTCTCGTCTTGGAACTTGGAACTTTTTAATTCTTTAAATGATAATAACAATGTTTAAAATGAAAACCCACTTTCTTTTGATCATTAAAATAATCATAAATTAACCACAGAATGTACATATTTTATTTTTCTTACCTTAGCACTAATGTTAACTTTAATTCCGGCTTAATGCAATTTCGAAATTGTGTATCTTGCTTTGTTATATTGTTTTTTAACAAGCTCAAAAGCTCTTCAAACGATTTCAGACTCATTCTAGTATATCCAAAAAACTTGTCTCCATACTTTTTGAGCTCTTCGAAAAACAATTCAAAATGCTTGCTCTTATTTCGAGTTTGTAAATAAGGATGCACCCAATACTTTTTTTCTGTTTCTTTTTCTTTATATATCGCGAGTAAATATAATAAACAGCTGCGACTTCTTCGACGTCCATCTTGGAAATGAGTCGATCCAACCGCAAACCACGACGGTTTCTATCCGCACTATCCGGTTGGGATTGCGGCTATCCGCAACCGCGTCCTGCGGTTAGCCGGACGGCTGATCGCATTCCGGCTAACCGCATAGTGCGTAGGTGCCCTAAAAATCGTTACAAAAACGAGAGAATGATTAATTATCACTAAGCACGTTGACAACATTCTCAACAAACAAAAATTAAACGTGGGCACTGCGAATAATTTGAAGGTCCTGCATGATACAATATATAAGATACAAAATACAATTAACGAAAATATAGAGGCGATTAGAAATCAGAAAATTGATATTTCGTCGTAGGATCCTATTTTGACAAGGATATTGAGCCGCACTTGGGATTCGGAAACTGACGAAAAATACGAACAACAACTCGTAGAGCCGCACAAGCCTCAACCATTCTCATCAATGATGTCGTTCCTGGAAAAACGATTTATGTGTCTTGAAAATACCAACTATGAAAGAAAAACCGATTATAAACAACTGTACAATACAAAATCTATAAATAGCACGTACGGCTACAAGTGCTGGCTATGTAATAATAACACGCATAACATATACATGTGCGCGCAATTTAAAACGTTGTCAGCAGAACAGCGTAATAACAAAGTCAAGGAAAATCACATATGCAGACAGTGCATAATACATGACTCATCCAATCAATTTTATAGTAGTGGAAAGTGTAAATATTGTGGCAAACTAGGTCACCATTCATTATTGCACCTTGAACCTCAAAAGAAGGTCAATGCCAACAATTACGTCAACAAAAATGACAACAATAAAGGGTTAAAGGATCGGAAAACCTTTCAAAACCCGACTACAAGAACAGCTTGGACAAAAACTAAGTCAAATATGTCGTCCGCGACGGTACCGGACACACAGAATATAACACTTTTAGCAACGGCCCTTGTGCATACTTAAGCCAAGATAAAGTCTACTAAGAGTGCTGTGTGATCTAGGTTCTCAGGCTTCATTCCCGCAGAAGAAGTAGCCAAATTACTATCCTACACTCGCAGAAAAATGAAATGTGAGATAGTAGGTATCGGTGACGAAACACCGAAGACTTCAAACCACAGTGTTGAAGTTAACTTACAACCAAGATTGCCACGGTGCAACTTGGTCAAACTTATAACAATGTTACGAACAGTTTCTTTGCTTCCCTGGAGTGGTGAAGAACATGCAATTAAATGAAAATTGCATCGTTGACCAATTATTGAAAAATCAAACACTAAATGTCCTACAAATATCACTACACTAAAAGTCAAGTAATATACTTTGGAAACATCTATGCACTGGTTGTTTATAATAAACACATCAATTAGCGAGAATAGATAATTATTCGAGACGTAGGAGTACTAAAAATCGTCGACAACGGTATAACAAAATGAAGCCAATAACTGTATTATACGCCATATCCACAACGCGCACCACATCAAGCCCACAAACAACCATCTACGCACACTGCATGGAACACCGTCTACAGCCAGCGGAACCATCTGCCGAAGCCTCCCAGGAAGCAGCCGCGGAACCAGGACGCAGCCAAGGATGACTCCATAGACAACTGGAGTTGCCTGTTCCTCGGAGAGGCCAGAATGTTCACACATGAACATGCCATTTCAGCGATATAATCCTACGTGAGTTTTTACCGCAACAATTATTGTTCGTGATTTCTATTAAATTAAGAGAAAATTACGTACTCACCTAAGGTACATACCGCTGAGATGGCACCTTTCACACACAGCACACAACCTTAAAGTTGTGTGTGTGTACATAGGATAAGTTTAGTATACAGGGTGGCGCTACCAAAGGGGCACTTTTTGAACAGAGGCATAGCGTACAACATTCTGAAGCCTTGTACTAAAAATCAATTAAATCGGTGCAGTAGTTTAGCCACAATATCGATTTTAAGTTCCGCAATTTTTGCACATGCTTTGAATTCCACACAGCTGATACAAAACGGTCAACGACCCATTGCACGCCCCGACTCGCTCCGACGCGACGCCTGACGATGTTGTACGCTATGCCTCTGTTCAAAAAGTGCCCCTATGGTAGCGCCACCCTGTATAAGATTATGTATTATAAGAAATAAAGCAGTCAAGTTTAATCCGACTTTGACTTGATACCCTTCCCATACCTCTGACGGTGGCCAAGACACCTTTAGCCATCAGTAAGTACTACTCTTTAGCCATGAGTAAGACGTAAAACTGTGCTTCTCCCAATAATAATTTTATTTTATTTGATTTAATTCATTTTATTAGGTATTATTTGTATGTTAAGTGCGTATTAGTGTGTTATAATGGTAATTAACTGTTTAATATCATAATTAGATGTGAATGTTGGTGAATAACACAAAGTAAAAGTTTTGCAAAGTCATCTGTCAAACGAAGTGTTATTTAAAATACTTTTGCATTACTTTTTCTAATATACGAGCAGTTGAGGTAAGCTTACGATATATTGTACATCTAAACAATTTTGCACAAGTAATAAACACCTAGTGAACATATCTCGATTGCCCGGCTCATTTTGGTTGGTGACTTACCCAAACCTAAGTGTCATACAATAAGTACTTTATTATTTTTGTCTTTTGTTCTTAAGTTTCTTGCGATCCAATTATTTTAAATCTATTAACAAGATGATGACCAGGAAGGCGCGTCTAGAGGAGGAAAAATTACAATTAACGCTTAAAGAACTTAAGAAATACAAGGATTTGTGTGAGACACTACAAAGTGAGCATGATGACAATGAGAGGGAGATGCTACAGATTTTAGAGAAAAATTCTCAACTAAGAACTGAGATGGCAGAAATTCATTCTCATTTAATTACATCTTTAGATGAACGCGATAAATTACAATCAGTTGTAAACAATTTTGACAGTTGTAGTAATGAGTTTGAGACCGCACTCAAGCGCATCACCCAATTAGAGGGCCTCCTAAGTGAGGCTAACAATCATATTAATAGATTGGAGTGTGCAGACCGGTCCATCAAATCAGCCACTACACAATCACTGTTTGATGAGCTGGTTGGTAGCGCTCCATCTATGGTTTCTGCCAACTCAAACTCAAACTCAAACATGGAAGTTATTACAATTGACTTAACTAAAGACAATTCAATTGTTCAAGCTAGTAAAACCATAAACTCAGCAAATAAACTGAAAAAGTATGTTAAGTTGAATAAACAAATTAAGAAAAAGGAAAAGTTATTAAGAAAATTTAGAAATTCAAAGTCAAATGTCAATTATTGCCGAAAGTATATAGCTATAAAGGAAGATTTGTCTATTTGCATGACTAAACTAGATAATAATCTTATAAAGTATGAGGCTGATATCCATTGTCTGCAGACAGAGATTGACCGCTTACAAGATTCCCTATGTAACATGACAAAGAAATATCAATTATCTCAAAATCAAATTAATGAACATATCTTGGCCATGGACGACTTAGTGGATTTGTGTAAATACAATGAGCAAAGACTCATATCATTAACTAATAATAATCAGGCCAATGAACCTAGCCTGACACCACAAAGTTTTTCACAGCCTACCAACTTGAAAGATAGTTCTGCTATGTCATCTCAGTCAGCGGTGATGAGTAACAGCTTCATGAATGCTAGCACTTCCCTCTCACATCTGAATACAAATACGAACACCAACAATTTAGTAATGTTTAGTGATGAGATAGGTAGGAATATGAGCCAATTGTTGAGAAAAAGGACAGGTCAAACAGTAACCAACTTTTGTATCCCCGGAGCAAGTTTTACACATATCTTACAAAACATTTTAAGTAAAACATACTGTCCCGATTCAACAATAATCATTTTTATTGGGAGAAGGGGTAATGCAAATTTAAATACTATAAAAAGATATTTCAATCAATTATTAAACATAAAAGTTAGAAAAATAATTTTAGTTGCATTTCCCTACAGTAAGTTGTTGCCACAGGCCGAAAATGATTTTAGACATAAGTTAAATAGCAAATTACATACACTGACATTTTACAATGATTTTATTGACATAATTGACTCTAATGCTTTCATTAGAAACTTTTATTTGACATGTGATAGTTGTTATCTATCTCAATATAATCAAAGACAAATAGCATCATCGCTAGCATATTTTATTAATAACACAGCCAAAAATTTGGCTAATAACTCTGCTTTTATTGAGCAGTCTAATTTGACATTAAATATTAGCTTGGAATCCGTTCCAAATTCTTTAAATTAACCTCTTGTATGCCGGAATGCCAGACACAATTAAAAAGCTATTGTGTCTCGCGTAGATCTGCGTTCCGGCATACAAGGGGTTAAGTAATGAGACAATAGAGTCAATCTCTGGCAATAACCTTGATAAGACATTAGTTACCTTTTTTAATACCACACCTATTATAAGTAAGAAAAACACACTTTCATCAACCACACATTGTAAAAAAAATAATTTAAAGAATTGTATCAACCTGGTGCATCAGAATATACAAGGGTTGATGAGTAAGGAATTAGAATTAGAATTGTTTATGAACTGTAACAATATTGACATCTTATGTATTACAGAACATTGGCTAAAAAGCCATCAGTTCATATTCAATTTCAATAACCACCAGGTTGCAAGCTCATTCAGCAGAGAAAACTTTATTCGAGGCGGCTCGTTAATTATAATAAATAAACTTTTAAAATTTAAGGAAAGATCTGATATTGTGAGCCTTTCTGTTGAGCGAGTTATAGAGATATCATGTGTCGAATTTGAGCAGTTCATTGTTATGAGTGTATACAAGCCTCCATGTGCGCCTTTTGAAAGTTTTATAGTAATTATGGAGGACGCCCTAAGCAAAGTTAATAATTGCCATAAAACGGTTGCTGTTTGTGGTGACTTTAATATTAACATTTTAGAGAAAAGTTCTTCATCAATTAATTTCTTAAATCTTTTTAAATCTTACAATTTAAGTCATACTTTTTTAGAACCAACTAGAGTGACTGCCACAAGTGCCACCTGTATTGATAATATATTTATTAACACTAAACCTTTACATAAATCCTTAATTAATATGCTTCAGTCTGATCACAGTGGGCAGTTAGTCTGTTGTCCAAGAAAAAACCTTAAGGTTCAGAGTAAAATTATAAATTTTATACCTATAAATGAAAACCGAATGGAAGTTTTTAAAAATAATTTATCTAGTAAAATGCGTTGGTTGCCTACTCATGACCGCTGAATCGATCAGTTATATAACTCATTATTTAAATTGATTAATGATGAATTTTCTGTTGTATTTAAACCCAAAAAAATTAATGTAACTGACCGTCTGACGTTTAGTGATTGGGCAACTGAAGGCATTCATAAAAGTCGGATTAGGTTATATGAACTTTACAATGAAAAAACTTTTAATAATAGTCCAGCCTTTATTAATTATGTAAAAAAATATTCAAAAACATTCAGACAAGCTTGTTATGCTGCAAAATCAATTTATTTGAAAAATAAAATAAAATGCGCTGAAAATACCATAAAAGCTACCTGGAATGTCATCAATAACGCACTTGGTAGAGCCAAAGCACGCAGTCGCGACTACCTACTAAATATCAATAATGTGAGTGTTGCAGAGGACTTGGAAGTAGCGACAGAATTTGAAAATTTTTTTGCTAATATACCCATTTTAACTACAGAGTCACTCAAGTCATCTTCCACGTCTGCTGAAATACTACTTAAGGACTGCGTACCAGAATGTGTCACAGCCTTTGAATTTACTGCTGTTACTACTGAAGATATTCTTAAACAATTTAAAACTATTAATATGAAAAAGACAATGGATTTATGGGGATTGTCAGTAAAGACTGTTTCATATATTATTACTTTAATTGCTCCACATCTAGCCACAGTGTTCAATGGCTGTGTCGCTTCTGGAACATTTCCTGATTTAATGAAATATAGTAAAATTACACCCTTATTTAAATCTGGTGACACATCAGACCCCTCAAATTTTCGACCTATTTCTGTATTGCCAACTCTTAGTAAAATTTTTGAAAAGTTAATACTTATTCAATTGCTTAATCATTTTAATAGACATAATCTTCTTCACAAGAAACAGTTCTGATTTACGAGGGGTTGTTCAACTACTGACGCAGCAGTTGAGTTACTGAAAAGTATTTTTGCGGCTTGGGAGAAGTCACAAGATGCGTTAGGTATATTTTGCGACTTATCAAAAGCCTTTGATTGTGTACATCATGATACTCTTATCAGGAAATTATATCACTACGGCATTAGGAACAAAGCTCTCGATCTCCTGACTTCTTACTTGGGCAACAGAATCCAGAAGGTCGAAGTTAATGGTAAGACATCTCCAGGTTCAGCTTTAAAAATGGGTGTCCCGCAGGGTTCAATTCTAGGTCCATTTTTATTCTTGATATATATTAACGATTTACCTAATTATGTAAAGGACAATCATGAGATTGTGTTGTTCGCGGATGATACATCTTTGATTTTTAACATTAAACGACAACAGGTTAATTTTGACGAAGTAAACAATGCACTCTCTAAAGTTGTTAATTGGTTTAATGTAAATAACCTATTACTTAATAATAAGAAAACGAAACTTTTAAAATTCTCTATGCCTAATGTTAAACAATTGGAAACCAATGTGCAACTTAATGAATCTAGGATTGAGCCCGTCGAGACAACCATGTTTTTAGGTATTATGCTCGACACCAAACTACAATGGGGTCCACATATTGAAAGGCTATCGGGCAAACTCAGTTCTGCAGCTTATGCAGTTAAGACAATTAGACGCCTTACAGATTTAGAAACAGCTAGAATGGTTTATTTCAGTTATTTTCATAGCTTAATGTCGTATGGGATTCTTCTCTGGGGGAGTGCTGCAGACCTAAATACAATATTCGTTCTACAGAAAAGAGCTGTAAGGGGAATTTATAACCTCGGTCCAAGAGTTACTCTAAGAGAAAAATTCAAAGAAATAAACATTCTAACTGTTGTATCACAATATATTTATGAAAATCTGTTATATGTACATAAAAATATTGACAAATTTAGTAAAAAATGTGATATACATTCTGTAAATACGAGACACAAGAATAATCTGGTAGTTCATAGCACTCGTCTCCACAAAATAAGTAGCTGATTTATGGGGCAATGTATACGCTTTTATAACAAGCTCCCTCATAATTTAAGAAACTTGTCTACAAATAAGTTCAAAATTATTGTTAAAGCGAAATTATGTTCAAAAGCATACTATAAAATATCTGAATATAAAGACGACCAAAACGCTTGGGATTGAGCTGTTCTAATTCGGCACACAAAAATAATTGTATAAAATGCTCTTTTTAAATGACGTTTCGTAAGTACTTGCAAAGTTTATACGAAATAAAGAACTATTTCATTTCATTTCATTTCATTTCATTTCATTTCAGTACTGATCAGCTCGGTGAGTCTGTCGAGTTGGCCGTCAGAAACCCATCTCCACCATACCTAATTCCTACCCACAGTCCGTCTGTCATCATTTATTTATTTAAAACTTTATGCACAAAATATCTGTATAATATATATATATATATATATATATATATATATATATATATATATATATATATATATATATATATATATATATATATATATATATATATATATATATGAAGGGGATATATATATATATATATATATATATATATATATATATATATATATATCCCCTTCATCACAATGTTGATCAAGCGTGCCATATAAGTAGTTTTTGTTTGATCCGTTTTCACTTGTTGATCCTGTTGATCCGGCCATGATTTCTTGATCCATTGCGAGCGCCCAATTCTCACGTGGATCCGTTCGGATCAACTAACGCCAACGTCGTTGCTAATAATAATTACGCCATTTTTATACAAATCCACACTTTAGGTATTTTAGATTTACTTGATCCGATTCAAATGGGCCAATCGCAGCGCAGTATTCTTCACGGAGGGCAGTCATTGGTTCTTAGTCACTTTATGTATTATTATTCTGTATTTCTTATCAATTCTCATAACTTGCGGAATTTCTTACATTAACTTGGTTTCTATGTCCATTTCTCCAGCATTTTTTTTACTTCGGAGTTTTTGGTAAAATATTTGTAGTAGGTTGGTACATTACCTACCAGAGGGGCCCGTGACAAAGTGACGACCACTTGAATCTTTCAAAAATTCGCGAAGTGTAACGCGTTCATCACCGTCTGGTTTATAGATGGGTCATCATCATAATCCTCCGAGCGTTATCCCGGTTGCATCCAGGCCTTTGGCTTTGGAGCCCGGGCTCCGCTTTCTAGTCTAAGCAGATTTTACTGAATATAAGTTTTCCACAGAGCGACTGTTTACTTACTATAACATATATTATCATTTAATTTAGGGCACGGATGGTGTGACTTTTTGTGGCTGGTCACCCATCTAAAAACCAGACGGAGACGAACGCGCTTAACCTTGCGAATCGATAGATTCGAGCGGTCGCCACTTTGCCACGGGCCGCTCACTTTATACGCCACATGTGCGTACTTATTTGAATCCAAAACTTTATAATATAGACCTGCTGGTCAATATTGTGGGCTCCAGGATTATGTTACTTGAGTATTTTGTTTGAATGTTTTAGCTTACTATTTAACGCATAATTGTATACCATAATCTGTATATTTATATGGCTCCTTTTAGACATACATATACCCGTCAGTCATTACTTAATGGTTTCACATTACAATTATTTAAATTTTAGTTTTCCATACAAAGGATGATTCAGTGAATTTATATTCATTACGCCCATGCATTGTCAAATCCGAAAATATACTATATTAATCCGCTATAAATATGAACTGATACTCATAATCTTATGCACGTACCGGACGACGACGCAGCAAAGCTTGGCCCCCCGTAAGGTGGACCGAAGATCTTGTTAAGAGCGTGTAAAGCGGCTGGATGCGGGCGGCTCAAGATCGGTAAGTGTGGAGAACCTTGGGGTAGGTCTATGTCCAGCAATGGACGTCCTTTGGCTGTAATGATGATGATGAGTCACCATGACAGGCATATTATTAGATATGATACGATCTAAATCTACGACTGATTTCTTACGATTTATCGTGCTTACCTCGTCAGGCATACTTTATGATCTTAGTCTGCGACTTGGTTAATTTTATTTATTTCATTCATCGGCGGCTGATGAGCCAGTGGCATACTTGATGGTAATCTATGTGTGGCTCATACACATGCCTGTGTTTTCTCAGCATCACAGAAGAAATAGCAAAGAAACACATCCAACTCGCTGCCTACCAGAAGGAAGAGAAGGAGGTAAAAGAAACAGGATGAAAGGCACTGTTCAAATTTTTATCAGAATCCTCTCAGGCACTCTCAATTAGCTGAGCTGGCCTCAAATGCTGACTTCTTTACATTTTCATGACATTCGGATCCCATGAAAAAGAAAAGAAAATAAAATATTTATTTCCGTCACAAACGGCACACACTATAAATTATATAAAAATAAAAAAAAACGCCGCAGTAGCACAACTGACTAGTATGTAGACGTCATAAGTGTAGTGTGTCGAAGTACCGACAGTGCGGATAGACCTAAAAATATCAAAAATACAAAACAAGTGAGGGTAGCTACCGAAACCCGCGCTTCACAAGGACGGCGCTGAGGTGACATCAGTCCCTCCGCGACCACAACCGTTGCAAGCCGGTAGAAACCTAGGAGAATAACAGAGGTATTTATGCCTTGAAATAAAAATAAAAAAGTAGACAAAAAGATATGAGGATCATACAAAAAAATAAAGTAAGATAATAAATCTATCATGACATTGACTATAAAAAAAAATTGTGAAATATATCATGACTTGAAATTGTTTTTCTGACGATCGAAAGCGACACTAATTATTAAGAATCTTAGCAAAAATTGGTCAGCCCTACCAAGGAAACAAACCCGACCCGGAAGTCATGATCAACAGTAGTGTAATTATCCGTAGAACAATGAGGCAGTCAGATAAATAATATGTTTTATAATTATACACAAATTACATCCAGACATAGAACTAACACTTGTGTTTATGCTTATCACACAAGGATTTGGTCATGAATACCTAGCTATAAGTCTTGTTTAGGGTTCCGTAGAAAACTAGAAGGAACCCTTATAGTTTCACCATGTCCGTCTGTCCGTCCGCGGTTTCACGAAAAAACTATAAGCACCAGAGAGCTGAAATTTGCCATGGTTATGCATTGTAACCACGCGGACAAAACTGCACAATAAATTATTTTGATAAAAGTTATGTATTGGGTAGCTCCCATGGGTACACTACATAACACTGAAAAACGTGTCCCGACACGCACTTGACCGCTTTTATACAGTAGAGGTGGCAAACGAGCTACTGTCTTCCCGCCTGATAGTAAGCAGCTAGACATTATAAGCGCGTTGTTTTATCTACTACTGTTCTACTACCAAAACCACTATGTGGAGAGGCTTAAGTCCTGTAGTGGACTGCAAAAGGCATCATCAATTTATTGTGACCATCTTCCTACCCTATCAGATCAACATTTAGACACCAAAGAAGTTTATATACAATAGCGGGCATTGTATTAATAATAAAACACCTACTAACAATCATCATTCTCAGAACGTTATTCCAGTAATATGGTAGTTTTGGTTGACTACTATTACAGTTTTCAACCAAAACACAAACCTACCATTTCTACAATTTGTGTCATTACTAACATTTCTACCAAAACTACAATTTCTACCAAATCTACCATTATCTCAAACCAACCATTTGTGCCATAACAACTATTGCTACCAAAACTACTATTTATACCAAAACTACAATTTCCACCAAAATTACTATTCATACAAAAACAACCATATCTTCCAAAACTACCATTTCTTTCAAAGTAACCATTTTCTACCACAGATTCTGCCAAATTTTCTACCAAATACTTAATTCCTATCACTTTTAAATTTTAATGATGATATTAGTACGTACTATCTATATTATTCAATAGAACTTATGACGTGCAAATTTTATTAATGTGATGAACAGTAAGACTTATGTAATAGCACTATAGTATTTAAGATTATATTTAATGTAAAAGGAACATTTGTACGCCAGTCACGGCAAAATACTATGGACTTAAAAACAGTAAACAACTTTGTAAACAGTATTTCAAGAAATGAACTATTATTTTCTATTCTGTAAATGTTTCACATTAATAAAAAAGAATACTTCATTCATATCGTTTTCTAGAGCTGCGTAGTCCTCATGAGCAAATGTATTGTATGACCTTTTACTGGAGCCAATTAAGTAAACAGAATGTGGCGTATAATTAAGAGTACAATTGTAATAATAGTTTTAAATACAAAATAGTTTACCATACTAATAATCATGCAATTAATGAACTTAATCCTGAAGCTTCATAGTATTGATCGATTGGTTAGCTGGTAGTATTATGACTGGATTTAAATAAGTATACAGATATGGCATGTAAAGTATAATGTGGTACTGGATTCAAATAAGTACATACGATGCAGCATGTAATCAGAGTTAAATAATACGTAAATCAACAACATACATACATACATAACGTCACGCCTTTTATCCCCGAAGGGGTAGGCAGAGGTGTATTTCTACACCCACATTTCGCCAGATATACTTTAGTCCCACGTAGTAAGGGGCGAGCCTATTGCCGTACCGGGCACATTTCCAGACTCCGTGCGGCTACTGAGAATTTCGTGACAGAAAAACCCAATAACACTGCCCGACCCAGGAATCGAACCCGGGACCTCCCGATCCCACGCGCACATTTATGCCGCGAGACCAACGATGCAGTCGTATAGGGTTTGATGTCGAGTTTTCCGTCTCTACGCAAAGATATTAGGTATTTGCATCGTGTCTCTTCCTTGCGGTCTCTTTATCATCTGAAGAACTTTCTGCCATCCAAGACTAAAACAGTGTTGGTACAGACTTTAATATTCCCTATTATCGACTATGGTGATGTGTGCTACCTCGACCTTAATACAGATCTACTCAATAAACTCGACCGCCTTCTCAATAATTGCATTAGATTCATTTTCAATCTTCGCAAGTCTGACCACATTTCTGCGTACCGTGCAAAGTTACGTTGGTTACCCATACGAGAACGTCGCAACTTGCGTACGTTGTGTACGCTTTATTCTCTACTAGCTTTCGCCCGCGGCTTCGCCCGCATGAAATTTTAATAAAGGGTAGCCTTTGTACTTCCCCAGATTTCAAACTATCCATATCAAATTTCATCACAAACTGATCTGCACATTCGCCGTGTAGCATACATATAAACAGAGAATACTTAATATTTCTTAATATACTTAATAATTCTTTGGAAACATTGGCGGTGGATGCAGAAATAGCTATTACCAGAAATAAAAAAGATAACATAGTCAAGAGTTTAGCTGCCCATCAGTTACAAACATACAAATCGACTAATTTCATTAACTGCGAATTAAAAATATATAAATCCATCCAAAATAAAATTCAACAAAATGATTTGGTGGTAAATAAGGCGGATAAAGGCAACACCGTAGTAATTATGTCTAGATCGCAGTATAATAGCAAAGTACAAGATGTAATACACACCGAAGATTTCCAGCGTCTGCCCTACGATCCTACCAAACGATTTCATGCAGAATTAAAACTCAGTATCAAGTCAAGTACTTACCTTTTTCCACAAAACTGCTATTTAGCGAAAAGTCTTATACCGATGGACCCTCAGTGTCCGCTGTTGTATGGTTTACCAAAAATACATAAAGATCAGGTGCCCATCCGTCCAGTCGTCTCATATGTCAACGCTCCAGCTTATAAATTAGCGAAATATTTCAACGGATTGATTAAAGAGAAGACGTCATTCACCGCAAAATACAGCCTGAAAAATAGTTATGATTTGATTAGCAAAATAAAACACATCTGTCTACCTAGAAACACAAAACTCGTGTCTTTGGATGTAAAAAGCTTATTTACAAATGTCCCGTATAAAGAATGTTTAGTTATAATTAAAAATCTGCTGGGAAGAAATAGAATACACCCAGAACAGATTCAGAATATTTTGAAATTAACTGAGTTATGCAGTAAACAAAATTATTTTCAATTCAACAACGAGTACTACTTACAGAAGGAGGGTTTGGCCATGGGTTCACCGCTTAGTCCGTTGTTAGCAGATATCTTTATGAATAATTACGAACACGAGCATTTGTTAAAAGAACCGAACATCTTATATTATTATAGATTCGTGGACGATATTTTGCTGGCTTGGAAGGGCACAGAACGTCAGCTTCACTGTTTTCTTACAAGAATTAATAGTATACACCCCAAAATTAAGTTCGAATTGGAGATAGAACAAAACAGCTCAATAAACTTCTTAGATTTGACTATCAAAAGGGAGGGTACCTCACACTCATTTGAAATTTATCGTAAACCGACGTATACAGATAGTACAATACCAGCATCGTCCTGTCATTCACAGCAACACAAAATGGCAGCATTTCACAGTATGATTCATAGATTATTAAATGTACCACTGAATATAGAATCATATCACAGAGAATTAAATAATTATTTATCATATAGCTCAATCCAACGGGTATAGTAAACGCCTAATTGACAAGATGATTAGAGAAAAACAACTTAGAATGGCCAAGTCACTTTTATATCCCTCTATAAAAGAACCTATAAATAATACCGCTGTTCTTACCTATTTTGGAAGCATAACTGACCGTATGGCGCGTATACTGAGGAGAAACGGTATCAGATCAGCCTATAAACCATACAAAACGTTAAAATTTCTTTGCAATGGTAAAGATAAAGTATGCAAGAACAAAAAATCCGGTATTTACTGCTTAACATGCGACCAATGCCAAAATAAGTACATAGGACAGACGGGTCGAAGTTTTGAGCTGAGATATAAAGAACATTTAGCGGCGTTTAGAAACAACCAGCCGGAAAAGTCTCATTTTGCCGAACATTTACTTGAATCGGGTCATACCTTAAATAGCGGACATTCATTTGACGTCATACACACTTGTCAAAAGGGTATTAGAATGTGCGTATTGGAACAATTAGAGATTTTAAAGCAGGACAAGCATACATTACTGAACGATCAAACCAACTTTAACGGGTCCCCATTGCTGAATATATTCGCACACCGTCATAATGACTCACATCAGTCGAGCAACGGAGGGAGGGGATTAGAAAGTACAATCGTTTATAAGACATGCCCACGGTTGGAAAGCGCTCAGTCGTTGCCCATCGTTCCTGAGGATGCCTCGTGCAGAGGCGAAACACGTGTCGAAGAATAGTCGGCGCATACAGCGGGATACTGCAAGTCAGGTATCTTCCTGGAACCCATACCATTCCTATATCCCTTATCCTTTTAGAGGAGTTCGATATTGTCAACCTTTTTCTATTGCAATAGTTGGGGTGGTCAATTCGAGGGTGCGTGGTGGGTTCCTCTTTCCTTCCATTAGGTTACAATGGAGTTCCGCCAAGTAACGCCTGATTCAATCAACTATATTCAATCAACTATAAAATTACTTTTGTTTTCATAGTCGTCAAACTTCAGGTAAAGATTAGTATGTAGGTATATTATTAAAGTTATTGAAGAGCTTATGTATCTATTGAATAGAATAGCAGCAAAATAAAAACTGAAAGCATTACCACAAAGAACATAATCAGACCGCCCCTCCACCCCGCTGTGCGCGACAACTCATAGTAAGCGCTTTTAATGACGCTGCGCTTAGGTCAATTATATCGTTATAACTTTTAAAGTATTCGTCCAAACTACTTACTGTAAAGACAAAGTTCATCTACATTAAATACTGAAGGCAATAAATCTATCAAATTTGAAAACAATTTGATAACTACTCAAGAATGAGCATGGTAAAAAACATATTTTTTATGTTTTACTGTTTTATTACAATAAAAATTATGTAGTTAGGTTACGTAACAAAAGCTAAAAAGTAATTCGGTAAGTCTTATCTGTCCGATCGCACCCAACTTCTCATCAATCTGGGGTATTGATCAGACAAATATAAAATCGTTGCGCAAGTGAAATGTCTATCATAGTGTTTATTCTGGATACGCTACGCCCAAAAATGTAATGTTTTTTTTTTAGTTTATCTTATTTTCAAGTTTTTACTTTTGTTGTTAGTTGATACGTCTCATTCTATTTTCATAGTGAGGCCTTTTCTACCAATCAAACCCTGTCATTCGATACCCATATTGACGTATTTCTGAAAAATAAGTAATCCGCCATTTTGTGGTGGTAGCCATATTGGTTTTTTCATATTGAGGTCTATTCTTCCAATCAAGCCCTTTCATTTGATACCCATATTGAGGTATTTGTGGAAAATATGTAATCAGCCATTTTGTGGCAGCAGCCATCTTGGTTTTTTCATAGTGAGCCTATTCTACCAATCAAGTCCTTTCATTCGATACCCATATTGAGGTATTTGTGGAAAATATGTAATCAGCCATTTTGTGGCAGCAGCCATCTTGGATTTTTCATAGTGAGCTCTATTCTACCAATCAAACCCTTTCATTCGATACCCATATTGAGGTATTTGTGGAAAATATGTAATCAGCCATTTTGTGGCAGCAGCCATCTTGGATTTTTCATAGTGAGCCTATTCTACCAATCAAGCCCTTTCATTCGATACCCATATTGAGGTATTTGTGGCAAATATGTAATCCGTCATTTTACGGCGACAGCGATCTTGGATTTTTTATAGTGAGCTGTATTCTACGAATCAAGCCCTTTCATTTGATACCCATATTGAGGTATTTGTGGAAAATAAGTAATCCGCCATTTTGTGACGGCCGGCGGCCATCTTGAATTTTTCATGGTGAGCTTTTTCTGATAAACAATTTCACCGTACAGTGTCTGAAGTTCAAGTAACTTTAATGGTTTAGGCAACGTACGCGATGACAGCTTTCTGAGCTCAGGATTTTTGCTGACTCAGTTGATACTTTTCCTTATGTTATGGCAACATTATACAAAATCTTTATAAATTGTAGCCTATGTGTTATTCTGATGTATAAATTATATTACTGTAAAGTTTCATCCAAATCCGTTCAGTAGTTTTTGCGTGAAAGAGTAACAAACATCCATACATACATCTTCACAAACTTTCACATTTATAATATTAGTAGGACATACGTATGATAGGCTAGGGTCTAGGGATTTGTAGGGACAAATAGGATTAGGTTCTTAGGCGCGTACGAATCGTAGGTCTGTATCACAGCATACCACAGTAGTACCACGATAGTACGTGCCATAGGTTAAGGGCCTGGTAGTAGGTGCGTATAAGTGTTGGTCAGTATCACAGAATACCATAGAGCACCAAGCCTATACGCATTATACGCTAGGTACAAGTTAGGATAGGTTTAGGATAACTAGGATAGGATATTATAGGTATAGATATATAGGCTACGACTCTAGGATAGTGTAGGTTAACAAGTTAGATTAGTCCCTTAGCATTTAGGCATTCCTGTACAGCAGGGTTAATAGCGTTGGGCTGTTATCCCGCTGTTCATGATCATTGTAATACTATGTTTTACAATAATTATCTTTCCAGTATTGGAATGACAAAAAAAATGCAGTCAAGAAGAAGGCTGCTGCAAGAGCTGCCAGTAGAACTCGAACTGGTGGTGGTGGCACTCAATGTGATGAAATTTTAGAGCTTTCTCACATTGAAGAAAGGATATTGACGGTAATGTGTGGTCAAAGCTTTGCCACAGGTGACAGTCACTTAAGAATTAACCCATTTGTAAGTATGATATACCTTTATGATATTTGTAACAGCGTTAAGTTAATTGGAATTAATGTATTGTTTAATAGATATTTTGTATTAATGACTTTCTATTCCTGCAGGTGGATGTGAGTGAACCTGTGGAGCAGGGTAACCCTTCTATTATTAATGTTTCGGAAACAACACATGAGCAGATACCCATAGTAAGAGATTTGAAATGTATCAGTAAAATATAAATTTGAGAGTACCTACTGGTGATGTACCTATTTAAAGTAATTGTTAATTTTTGTTTCAGATTCACACAAGTCATGACATGGCCACCTATTGTCCATCTGAGTACCAAATATCGCCAGTTATTGTAAGTACTTTATGAAGAACTTAGATATTAGGTACCTAGATAATTTGTATTGTTTTATAGGTTTAATTTTTTTATCCTTGTTTTAGATTGATGAGGCTCAAGAGCAACAAGCCACACAGGGAATAACAGAAAGAAATGAATTTTCAATTGTAAGTTAACATGTGACATACATAAGATTCACCGATCCATAAATAAACCTATAATGCAAATCTTATAGAATCACTAATAAAATGAATTAAGTACTTTTAAATCTTTTTTTTGCTGTAGGTCTCTCCATATGCTAACCCCGTAGCAGGCCCATCAAGAGATAATCCCAACCCACCTCTGAGGGTAAGCTAGCTTACTAACCCTAACATCACTAACACAAAAGTAGTTACAATGACCCATTTATGTACCTTGGTAAAATGATTTGAAATTATGAGCAATGTTAAAATACTTTTTACTATCATAGAGTACATTTCATTAAAGTTGAAGTTAAGTTTAAATAAAAATAAAAATAAAATTCAGTTTTAACCGCTATAAAATTGGAACACCAGACAATCAAAAATGGAAATATGCCTCGCGCTAATCATAACTTCGGCAAACAATGGTTAATTACACTATGTCTAAATTTTAGGATAACGTGCCGCCTGTTTCTGTCCCCTTGCCACCATCGCCACCAAGACATTCCTTAGAGGTGGAACAACCTCAGCACTCTACAGTCTCAAGTCAGTTACAAATATATTTGAATTTATAAATGTACCTAAAACAAATTAATTTATAAATAAAATATCTCCGGTAATTATTTACAGCTCCAAGACGTCATCAGCGACGACTTTTCAAAGAAATGGACGACCATCACCTCCGTCCCAAAGGCGTTCCCTTTTTCTTACCACGGTGGAAACATTTATTGAATACGCTCGTCGGCGAGATGAACGAATCGCTGAGAGAGACCGTCAGATTGTAGCAAGCATGCAATCAATAGAAAATATTTTAAAGGAACATTTTCGTAGTAATTAATACTTAATGTAATTGAATAAATTGTGTATAAACTTGATTTTTTTATTCTTTTTGTTTTCATTTACGTTTGTACTTCACTAAAAAGCAAAGCTCCTAAAGGGGTTTGGGTAACACTGTATGGAAGAGTGGCGTCATTTGTTTTTCCAGCGGCCACGAATAATTTTAATATTAAATATATACATAACTTCAATTATTTTTGTCCTAAGTAATATCGGAGCTGAAAATATTAGCATTTGAAGATTTTCAGAATGTAGTCAATATAAAGTAATAGAGAGATCCGCTTAGTGTTTTACTTAAGATTATTTACGTTTTAACCCTTATTTCGAATTTGTCGGTCACACCGGACAAGTACTTAAAAAAAATCCACCGCCCCGTCTATTTCTATTTTTGCAACAAAAAAACTACTAAGCTATTGGGAGGACGGTTAAAGAAGAAGTAGCAAAAATGCCCCACTTCCGACTGCGACGATAAGTATCTCAAAAAATCGCTTAAAATCAGTATAAAAAAATTATATACGTAATCATCTTTACTGGCTAACATATAAAAAATTGCTCTAAATATTAATTCAGGAGTAGAAAACCTGTAATATACTAATTTCAGATTTTAGTTTTAGAATAGGATTAAAAAGCAATTAAACACTGTAATAACTCACGTTTGATAATAGTTATTATACTACGTTAGTAATAAAGCACACATACTGAAGAGTTTTGTCAAACAATAGGACTAAATATGCTTAAACCAAACTTGTTAGCAGATTATGTCGAAGAACATAAATCTAAACCAGCAGAGTTCCCTTTGCGAGGTTGGAAGCAACTAGCGAAGAAGTTAATATGATTTTCCGAGACATATGAGGAATTAATTATGATATCAGAGGGTCTAGTACCAGTTTGCACTCGATCGTCACGGTGGACGATAGCCTAGTCGTCGTCGGGAACAATTTCCATACATTTTCTAAATGCGCTCCCTAGCGGACTCTATCGATAGCTACTCTCTGTTAGGGGCGTTTTTAGAAAATTTAATGTGTTCGAGGATACAGGCCCAGGATAGAGTCTATAAAAAATATGTTCATTTGTTTAATCTTTATTCCACTTTTTTATGGTCGTTAGAGAAATGCATGATTGAAAGAATAATATTTTTAAGATAAGTACTTAATACTGCGCCTGAAACAATATTTGGAGCAATTTCTAAGTATGATAGCCAGTAAGGATGTCAATCAGAGGTATGCAACTTATTAATACTCAATTTTATATATTATTTGAGATATTTTTCTCAGCTGTCGGACGTGGGGTAATTTTATATGGAAGTTGCAACTTCTCCTTTTAGTAGAAAAAATGTCGGCGAAACCGCGCACTAAGAAAGTCTTTCAGGTAATTTATTAAAAAAAAAAAATTTTGCTTATGTTGCGTAGATTTTTTATTTGTGTTTTGTTAATTTAGTCTACTAACGTTCAAATAATATGATTTCATAGCTTTTGCTTACGTTATTCATAATAATTATCGAGTTTTTTACTTGTCCGCTACACCGGACCTCGTCGAAACACCTGTATTTATTGTGTCTTACAGCTTGTCCGTCACGGCGGACCTTGTCGAAATATGGTATGAAAGGTGAAAGATTTGAGTTGTCGGTACTGTCAAAAGATTACATCTATTCTCAGTACCTACCAACTTGTTAGATACTACTTATCTACCTAACCTTAAAAACTAAAATGCCAAAAACTACTTACTAAAAAGTAGTCTACCTACTTACCTGACCTACCTACTTACGTGAAAAGAACCCTACACCTATTCTCAATAGGTACTCACTGGTGTATATTATATACCTACTACTTATCTGCTTAGCCTTTACGTTACACTTACATGCTAAAAACTATGTACCTACTTTACTTTTATTCCTAAAAAACTACTTACTTATGTAAGAACTGGTTACTCACTGTCTATGTATAATGTACACCATGAGTCTCGGTATCTGTGTGCCCTCATACTTACCCCATTACTTTTTCGTATTAACTATTTTTAGGGTTCCGTACCGCGAAAGGAAAAAACGGAACCCTTATAGGATCACTTTGTTGTCCGTCCGTCTGTCAAGACCCTTTTTCTCAGGAATGCGTGGAGGTATCAAACTGAAATTTATACTAAATACTCGAATCTACGGTTCCATAGAGCTGTAAAAAAATCAAACTTCTAATCCAAAGCAATCAAAAGATACAGCCGTAAATGCTGCAAATTGCAGCAAATTTTCAAACTCGCATTGGAATCATAACCTACAGGGTACTTCTCGTGAACTCAGAATCTTGAAATTTGGTACGAAGCAACGGCTTATATCACTTATAAAGGAAAAATTGCGAAAACCGTAAATTTTTAGTTACAGCATATAAAAAAATATTTTTAATAAATTTAAAGTTACTACCCCTTTCTCTTGAACGCGTGGAGGTATTTAATTGAAATTCATATCAAATACTCAGGTATATAATACCGTAAGGCTGCAACAAAATCAAGCTTCTATGTCAACGCAATCAAAAGAAAGAGCAATATAAGCATATTTTCAAACTCGCGCCTACTCGCAAGTGAATTAAAACCTACAGGGTACTTCCCGTGAACTCAGAATCTTGAAATTTGGTACGAAGTAACGTCTTATATCACATATGAAGGAAAAATTGCGAAAACCGTAAATTTTTAGTTACAGCATATGACAAAATATTTTTAATAAATTTAAAGTTACTACCCCTTTCTCTTGAACGCGTGGAGGTATTAAATTGAAATTCATATCAAATACTCAGGTATATATGGAACACCGTTAGGCTGCAACAAAATCAAGCTTCTATGTCAACGCAATCAAAAGAAAGAGCAATATAAGCATATTTTCAAACTCGCGCCTACTCGCAAGTGAATCAAAACCTACAGGGTACTTTCCGTGAGCTCAGAATCTTGAAATTTGGTAAGAAGCAACGCCTTATAGCACATATAAAGGAAAAATTGCGAAAACCGTAAATTTTTAGTGAAATCAAATAATAAAAATATTTTTAATAAATTTAAAGTTACTACCCCTTACTCTTGAACGCGTAGAGGTATTACATTGAAATTCATAGCAAATACTCAGGCATATAACACCGTTAGGCAGTAAGAAAATCAAACTTCTATGTCTACGCAATCAAAATAAAGAGCAATATAATCATATTTTCAAACTCGCGACTACTCGCAAGGGAATCAAAACCTACAGGGTACTTCCCGTGAACTCAAAATCTTGAAATTTGGTACGAAGTAACGTCATAAATCACATATGAAGGAAAAATTGTGAAAACCGTAATTTTTTAGTTACAGCATATAAAAAAATATTTTTAATAAATTTAAAGTTACTACCCCTTTTTCTTGAACGCGTAGAGGTATTAAATTGAAATTCATATCAAATACTCAGGTATATAACACCGTTAGGCTGTAACAAAATCAAACTTCTATGTCTACGCAATCAAAAGAAAGATCAATATAATCATATTTTTAAACTCGCGACTACTCACAAGGGAATCAAAAAATTACAGGGTACTTCTCGTGAACTCAAAATATTGAAATTTGGTACGAAGCAACGTGTTATAGCCTAAATAAAGGATGCGGAAGGCTGAGGACCGTGTGTTGTAGTGCGTGTTGGGAGAGGCCTATGTCCAGCAGTGGACTGCGATAGGCTGATTGAGATTGAGATTTCAAATAATTACATAGTCTTCAAACCTTTTTGCTAAAGTAATTATTCTGTACTTTATAAGTATTTTTGTAACAGATTTCTAATACTCGTAGTCACTAAAAGCTTTGTAAATCAATAACTTTGATAAAAAGTCTTACCATCATTCATCAGCAGACTTTTGCAAGGCTGGTATAGGTATTTAAGTTATATTATTAAATAAGCGATATATGTTAATATAAAATAAAGGATTACTGATTACAAACGACAAAGACTCCTTTTTCTTTAATGTATGCTCCTCCAGCTTTCCATACTGTAATGTTATGAATTTCATTTGGCAATAAAAATACCATAACTATGGCTGGTGAACTTTTACTTATATACCTTCAGGTTTGTACGGAACCCTCGGTGCGCGAGTCCGACTCGCACTTGACCGGTTTTTTTTTTATTGGTGGTGGTGTTTTGCTTAGCACGTATTTCTTTTCTTTCGCTTCAGTCTTCCCTGCATGCACGCTCGAAAAAAATATTGGTACTCGTTCTTGCAGAACGTGCACCGTCTGAAACAGGTGATAGCTCCTGCGCCGAAAATGAGCCTCATTCATTCTCTAATCCGCCTTCTGTCTTCAGTTCACCTGCACCGTCTATTGCATCTTCGCTAGAGCGCTTGAATATCGCAGACAGCCCTGATGAAAACCCTTCTGAAACAAGTTTTGAACTCAACAACGACTAGTCGGGAAGTCGTTTGTTCCTTTGACTCCAATTATAGAGCAAGTTTTCCCGAACCAGTCGCAGGAACCCAATTTTGCAAGCTTACCTTCTATATCGTCTTTACCCTCGTTGCCAACACCTGTGCATAGAAAAAGAAGACTCAGAGAACCATCAGTTGTGACAAAAAAGAGACCCAAGCAAATTCAAAAGTTTTCCCTCTCGTACAAATGGAAACAGAGTACCTTTTTGCATAGAGCCCAGATAGAAGATACTGCAGTAGTTGAAGATCCTCCCGTAGTACGTTCACCTTTAGATTACTTTTTGACGTTTTTCTCAGAAGATGTGATTGCTAATGTTGTACAAGAAACAAACGCATATTCCGTGCTAAAAACAGGCTGCTCTATAAATTTGACAGAAGATGAGTTTCGCGACTTTCTTGCTATCCTAATTTCAATGGGCATTGTGTCGCTGCCATCGTATTTAGATTACTGGTCCAAAAAATATCGGTACGACAAAATTGCTAGTGTTATGTCGTTGAAGAGGTATGAAGCCATCCGCCAAAACTTACACTTTGCGGACAATAACTTTGAAAGCTCTGACCGGTATTACAAAGTTCGCTCTTTGCTCGAAGGAATACGACAAAACTGTCTGGCTCAGGAGAGTGTAACAGGCGAACACACTTTCAGTATCGATGAAATGATGGTGCCGTATAAAGGACGAAAAGCAGGCAAAAGACGACAATACATGAAGGACAAACCGGTCAAATGGGGTTTCAAGATGTTCGTTCTGGAACTTCGGGCATGATTTACGACTTTCTGCCCTACGGTGGGGATGATACATTCAGGTATCACAAGTTTACCGATGAAGAGCGAACGTTAGGATTTGGTACCCAAGTCGTGCTTGGACTCTGCCAGACCATCAAAAAGAAACCAGCAACGGTTTGTTTCGATAATTTTTTTACATCACCTGAACTTGTTTACCTGTTGCGTGAAAATTATGGTATTTTTTCTGTAGGCACCATTAGAAGCAACCGCCTTAGAGGAGCCGAAGAAAAATTGAGTAGCGAAAAGGCACTGAAAAAGAAACCAAGGGGATCTTTCAGTCAAACCGTCTGTCACAAAAACAAGTTGTCGGTTGTGTGGTGGCATGACAATAAAGCTGCTACTCTAATCAGTTCCTATACTGACGCTGAACCAGTTAGTAGAATTAAAAGATATTGCAAGAATGTCAAGAGGAAAGTCGATGTTGATTATCCCAATATTGTGAAAGAGTATAACAAGAATATGGGCGGCGTAGACTTGGCCGACGTGTTGATCGCCTTGTATAGAACTCCGTTCAGGAGTAAGCGCTGGTACATGGCGATGTTCGCACAAATTATTGATATTTGCGTCGACAATGCGTGGATCCTGTATCGCAAACATGCAAACCCTGCCACTAAATGCATGCGGCTGAAAGATTTCCGCTACGAAGTGTACCACAGTTTGATCAGCACAAACAAAAGTGTTACATACTCGTATAAGAAAACGGATGAAAGCACGATCAGGCACCTTTGTAAAACAAGACCGGCAGACAGTTCACGCTACGATGGAGTTTCACACTTTCCGTCAGTGAAGGAAGAAGGTCGTTGTATGTACTGCAATAAAAAAACTACGGTTTACTGCCTGAAATGTGATACACGCCTTTGTTTTGTGACGGGCAAAAATCCTCGCAACTGTTTTTTGAGCTTTCATGTTAAATAATACAGGCCCTTACAGTTTCTTTGTACTTTTATAAAAAAATAAAGGCTTTTTTACTATTATATGCTTTTACTTTATACTATGTAACATCTTTCACGTATTCGATTAAGTCCGCTAGGACGGACAAGTAATTTTAACACTTTTTTTACTAAGTTTCGATAATGTCCGGTGTGGCGGACATCGCTTTTCTCCATAAGGGTGGGGGGTAGTTTTTTTTTTCTTTTTTTGGAAGTTCAGAAAAACCATGGAAACTTGGTTATACAATGAAATTTTAATAAGTTTACTATCACCTTCTCAGTCGAAATAAAGGTTAAGATCGTACACTCACATGACATCAATGTAATAGGAAATAAACGAAATAATAAAACCATATGTTCATACTTTAAAATATTATATTACCTATACTGCACGAACGGATTACCAGAAAATCGTTGTTTCTTCGGAAATCTTCAGATAATCTGCTACCAAACTCATCTTTCTTGTCCTCTTTCTACTTTTTTACAATTTCTTTCACTATTATTTTAGACGTAAAAAACTCCTTTTTTGCTTCATCTATGTCATCACTCGTTGCCTTTCCCATTCTTTTATTTGCTCTGGCAGCCAACCAATCTAACCACGCTTTCTTCTTCTCTGATCCTGCTGATTGTACATCCTTGTCCCACCGTGTATTCTTAACCTTTTGTAGTTTCCTTCTCTTGATAACACCACATACTTCAGACGCGTCTTTTTTTTTTCTTCGCTGGCAACACTAGCGAGCAGTTGTCATTTCAATACGTGTATAATAATTTAAATGATAAAAAAAGTTTTATGTTGTTTTAAGTATAAATTCCATGTTGGAAGTGAAGTGTATACCCATAAACCTGACCAATTATTGTTGGAGTATCTACAAATCAAGGACTACTGACAGAACCTCGCTAGAAAATTTGTGGCGGACTAACTGTCAAAGTAACGGATGACGGAGACGAGATTTAAAATCATCTGGAAACTAAACTACTAAACTACTAACAAAAATACACTATACATCACATAAAAACTGCTCATTATATGTGAGCGACGTCAATTACAACACACAGCGGCACCGTTTGTCTCCTTTTGCTTGACAATTTGGGGAAGCAAAATCGATGACGAAGAACATTTGCCTCAGACACCATTATTATACTACATGACACACTATACACAATACATAATTATTTATTATAAATTATATTAATATTTACTTAGTACAGTAGTGTTACACAGGCCCACTTATATAAGTACCTACATTCCAGTTTTATTGATATTTCAAACATTACCAATAAGTGATACTCATCTTGTTAATTGCATATGATTGTAAATCTATCAAACTTATTATGTTCATTACTTTTCTATGAATAGAATATCAAATTCCCCAATACTTAGTACCTATTTAAAATAAGCTGTTCCTAAATTTACATACATACATGCATAGACTCACGCCTGTTTTCCGGAGGGGTAGGCAGAGAATACGGAACGCCATTTGCAACGATCTTAACATACGTCTCTCGCTTCATTCACTCCCATCAAGTTTCTCCTGCATGCTCTTCTGTTTAGGGTACTTCTGACCTGTCCTTTTTTTAGGATGTCTCCAATCTGGTCAGAGAACGTCCGCCTAGGTCTTCCCCTTCGTCCTGTCCCATTCACATTTGCCTTATATATCTTATTTATTTATTCACAGGTACAGTGACAGATTACAGATTAGTTAGTACTTAGAGCTAATTTTACATAACAACATTTTTAAACCTGTACTCCAATTACAACTGTACACATCATCCATATTATACAACTTCAAAAATAAGTCGACTTAAAAATAAATAATAAAAAAGGAAATTATTACATATAAAAATATCCAAAAACAAGTAAGTGAAAGAAGAAAATAAATAAAAAAATTAATGTGTTACAATGCATTCAATTTGCCCAAGGATTCTTTGAATCTACTGTGACTATCCACAAATATATCCACTTGAGAGCAAATATCATTATATTGTTTGCACATTCGAAATACCGGGTTGTTTTGGAACACATTATTACTGGTAGTGGGTATTCGAAACAGTTGCGGATTACGCACAGATCGAGTGGGTATCTTAAAATGCAATTGTCTTAAAAGATCACAATTAAATGTGCCATTTCATATTTTGTGCAGGGTAGACAAGTCACTTATCCATCTCCTCTTTTCCAACCCAAACATATCAAAGTGCCGAAGTCGAGCTTCATATCCGGGTAGTTTTCGCCTAAGCCCGCATTTCATGCATAGAGCTCTAACAAACCGCCTCTGTATAGACTCTATCCTGTCTATATGATTTTTATATATCGGCGTCCACACAGGTGAGCAATACTCAATAATACTTCTCACTAGAGCATAGTATAAAGTTATCAGAGAACTAGTTTGCTTAAAAGGCGTTGAATTGCGGAGCACAAAAGATAAGATGCGGTTGGCCTTGTTACAAATATGATCGTAATGTGGTCTAAAAGACATAGCCGAGTCGAAGAATACCCCTAAGTCGCGAATTATCTTTACCCTATCTAACTCAAAGCCATTGATGTAATAGCTGTAATTAAGAGCGTATACGCCTCGAGCGGCCGCTCGAGTTTAGGTTTTTATAGTACCGCGGTCGCCCACGCATCGCGGATGCGAGACCCGGCGCACTATGACGGTGTCGCGTGGAATAATAATCTTGATCCTTCTTGCCATACATGAACAGTATTCGTTTATTTAATACGTCGATTATGATATGAAAGTATTCAAATTAATTATTTTCAATGCACATGCATTTAAAGGTATCAAATAAAGATAGATATTACATATTTGTTTAGTAGGATGATGTTCCTCAGGATAACAACGACTATTTATAATAATTTGGCGCAGTTTTATTATATGATAGAAATAATTTATAATTGTCATCTACATAATTGTCACATTTCAAATATAGGTACATCTACTTCGTTATTAATGAATGAAAACCCACGAATGACACTAAATACAAAACCAAAAGAGTCGGGTAAAAGAAAATACTTAATTAATTAAAAGAAAGAAAAAAATATACAATATGTTGATTTGCATTTACAAAATCTTGTAATTATACAATATATATTCACCTAAAATTATTTCACACTGTGTGCGATGATATAAATCCCTCTTTTTATAAAATTTTACATAGATAGTAAATAAGGTCAATTCTCGTATTTTAAATGACATTGAAATTATATTTTGAACGAAATGAGATTAGTTTTAAATTGACTCAGAATTCGTATGTATTCTTCTAATTTAAATGTCATTATCATCTAGAGTCCGTGCCACGAGAACATAGACTTTTTGTAAACAAAGAATTTTTACTAAGTGACTTAGCGATAGTTCTGTCAAAAACAAATAATTTCAAATCCAATGAGCGCAACGGTACATAGATTCGAACGGTCATTGGAAACTAATATGTTAATGGATCGGGTTTTTATCGATATTATGCGCTGCAAACAGGATCTTTTAATGTTTTGAGGTACTGACGCGTAGACTGTCAACATGTGGCGTTAGGTCATTGAAATGATACATTCTTGGGCTTAACATCTTTTTATCAGATGACAAAATTAATTTTTTAGTTATCAAGAAGGGGTTGGTTTAAAGTTAAATTCAAGTTTATAGGACCGCAACGCTCTTCCCGTTGCCGGCATCTCGAAAAAGTGCGTGCAGAATATCAGATGGCAGAAAATTATTTATACCTAAAAAAGAAATTGCGTTTTCAGAGTACCGTAACGTTTAATGGTTTTTCTTTAAGTTCATTCTGACGATTTCATTCACAGACAACGTAAAATCTCTATGCCTAGAAATGTTTATGCAATGTATTAGCTAGTTATCTGTAATATTATTCATTGTTGGTCAATAATTTAATATTTTAGAATAGATATGCTACTTTGAGCAAAATTATTTATTGCGTATTGATTTTAAAAAATCGTGTCAATAATAAAGTAACATGTATGTACTCTATAATTAACAAACATGGTACTCTACCTTTCATCAATTTACAGATTATTACGTGTAAAGCAACAAAAAAATCGGAAAATTTATGAACATTCGACCATTAAAACACAAAATCAAATATTTTTATTTCAGTAAAATTTAACAATATAAATTTAAAAACATAGTGGAATAATTAGGCATTGAAAAACAAAGACTGTTCAAAAGCATAAAATCTAAAACACAACTGTTTGAAAAAAGGTTGTGAAGCCCTGAATGTTTGTTTACAAAAAGTCTATCTTCTCCTGGCACCAACTTGTTCGACGTTGACACATTGTTTAATTAACAACAG
The DNA here is from genome assembly GCA_944739405.2 of Euclidia mi. Taxonomy (NCBI): domain Eukaryota; kingdom Metazoa; phylum Arthropoda; class Insecta; order Lepidoptera; family Erebidae; genus Euclidia; species Euclidia mi. The sequence goes on from OX123184.2 coordinate 117,491,973, forward strand.
GCAGCGATAGCCTACTGGAGATACCAACGGACTGCTATGCAGAGGGTATCGGGTTCGAATCCACGGTATGCTAGAACGATGATGATGACATTGTTCAATTAACGATCTAGTCACGATAACATTCCAATATTAGTTTATTTAGGATAATACCATTTGTGACATGAGTATGACACTGACATTAGATCGAAACTGCATTTTGAACAAATATACTTAGAAGAATTGAGTCTCAAAATAAACTGTTAACTGGTGCAGAATAAGACTGCACGGTAGGTACGTGTGCTTGTGTGTGTTAGGTACCTGCAATGCGAGCTCGTGAGGATCAGCTGGTAGGATCAGTTTGTAAGATAATATTCGATTCAAGTGTGCTTTTAATTGCATTGCATAGTACGTATTAGGTAAATACCTATTACATTGGTATCATGCTAACGGCGGCGAATCCTAGCTTAAAAATAACCATAAATTTGCCCCCCTTAAGAACCTCATACATGGGCTCTGTAAATTCATCGGTCGGTCACCCATCCATACTATGACCGTGATGTCAGTTACTTTACCTTAACTTATGTAGTTTGTACGAAAATAAACCTGCGATATAGGCTCTGCAAGCCAATCCCATGGTCACCCATTAAAGATTAAATGCGTCTAACTACTGTACCTGTTTATACTGTATATTGCCACTTGATTTTTGCAGCAAGGTATTATATCTAACGGACCGTTTCTGTCAGTCTCGCCCAGCCCCTAGTTGACCGCGCTACTATACTAACCACTAGACTCCAGATGTCTTGACTAACACACTAGTTTAATACGTAATACATAAATAAAGTTAAGTACTTCAACATGACATATTTATAAAAAAAATACGTTGAGAAAAGAAAAATAAGGATCAAGAGGCTTTAGCCGCGCTATAAACGTTTTGGAATGCAATATTTACGTAAAATGGCGGACGCGGACGCGAGCGACAGGTCCATCCTCTGAGAGCGCTCAGCGCTGAATGGTGGACATAGCATCGCGCTTCGAGCTTTATAGGTCTTTTTAAAAAAATCATATTAATTACAAACGAAAAGTTTAGATTCCAATTTTTTTATATGACTTAAAGTGAATCTTAAGGTTTCTAAATATGTATATATCTTTTTAATAGTCACAATAGTTTTTTAGATATAAATGCAAATTTGCGGGCTAAAATTAAGCAAAATGCACTGTTTTGATCTCCGATTTTCTTGTAAATTATGAATGAAAGTACAATTTCTTTTTTAAGGACTCGCTTGTATAACTTTTGCTCGTACAGATTACATTTACAGAATTATAGAACGATAAGTTTTCATAGCACTAGCGACCATTAATGCTGGCCTAAACTACAGAAATGACGAAAATGACTTTTTTAAATTCATCCGTTATAAAATATTTACTATAGTAACCCATATATTTTTCTTCAGCACTCTCTTGATAAAGAACTGAACTTTCATATTTTCTATATCTTTTCCATTAATTGTTATTTATCCGTAACGAAATAGAACAATAAAAACCCGCAAAATCGCCTCCGACGGATTAAACGCTCTTAAGTGGACTTTTATTTTTTGTGAAGCATATTACCTGACACTTTTTTATGTTTAACGACATATAATTCTCGTCGCACCATTTGACAACAGTATTTAAGTCCGCTTGGAGTACCTCACAATCTCGGGGATCAGAGATACGTCTAAAAATTTTAATATCGTCAGCGTATGCTAAACATTCGCTTTAAATTTTACCCAGCAGATCATTGACAAATAAAAGAAACAATAAGGGCCCCAAATTTGAGCCTTGAGGGACCCCAGAAGTCGCTAAAAATGGAACTGATTCGTACCCGCTAAGCGCAACAAGTTGAGTTCTGTTTAAGAGATAAGATGTTAGCCACCTATACAGATTTCCGTGTATGCCGACATGTTGGGCCTTCGAAAGTAGAGCAAAATGGTCGACGCGATCAAACGCTTTTGAAAAATCCGTATACAAGGTGCTATAAAAATATCTGCCACGGCTGCAATGGGAGGCAGTATTGTGTTTATAGATTACAATAGTAAAGATATATTATTGATCATTTGTCATATTTTTTTCATACAAAAAATTGTACATATCAATTTTAATTGATTTATTAGCATAAAACCATCCCGTAGAATTAGCTGTTGCCGCACCGCACCGAATTCAATTCATTCATTACGCAAACGCGCCGTGCATACACTGTTGCCATTCTTATCAAACAACGCCGCTGCGTGTCGGCTACTCAGTCATCAAAGCGCCACCCCGTGCGCCCCCACCGTCACCCGCACTACCCCGCTCGTCGCACGCGCCGCCGACTGCCCACTTCCTTCCGCTCGCCAGTAGCCCCGCGCCCGTCCGTTTGGAAAGTCGGAAGTTAGTTTTAGCTGTCAGTCACGGGAATATCGCGCGCGCTTTCTTTAAGAATGCCTCCCAGACGCCGACGGTATTCTAATCAAGAATATCTTGAAATGGTATTGTGCTATCGCGAGTGTAACTCCATAACTGCGCATGCAGTAAACTTATACCAGCAGAGGTTTGGTGTGCGAGTCAGTCATCATACCATTCTGGACGCCGTGTACAGATTCAGAGAACACGGCCGCTTTCACCCGCCTCCGGTTGATGCAGGCAGGCCTCCATATTCTGCCGAACTCGAAGAGGAAGTGCTGGAGTTCTTCCGGCGTCATCCTCTTGCGAGCACCAGGGATGCTGCTCGAGTCTTCGATGTCAGCGACAACTACGTGTGGCGTCTTTTAAATCGGGAAGGGCTCCATCCTTACCACTTCACACGAGTACAGGAATTGCATCCACATGACTATGGGGCTCGCCTCGCGTTTTGTAATTGGCTTCGAGAAGAACGCCGCAACATTCTGGCTACATTCGACGAGGACGAGGCTACATTCACGCGGGTTGGTATGTTCAACATACACAATGCGCATTATTGGGCTGAGGAAAATCCTCGTGTTGTGCGCCCTGACCATTTTCAGACTCGGTTTAGTGTTAATGTGTGGGCCGGGATACTCGGCAACCGAATTCTAGGACCAGTGTTCTTGGACAGACTGAACGGTGACACGTATCTGCGATTACTACGAACCCGTGTGAGAAGAATGTTGGAACGTATTCCTCTTGAAGAGATAAGAGGGTACTTTCAACATGATGGAGCACCACCTCATTTCGCCCACAGCGTACGGGAATTTTTGAACAGTGTGTGGTAGCGCGGTGAAAGGTGGATAGGTCGAGGAGGGCCAGTGCCGTGGCCTCCTCGCTCACCGGATTTAACCCCTCTAGACTTTTTTTTGTGAGGCCGTGTAAAGGACCTTGTGTATGGCCAAACCGGACATGATATTAGAAGTGTGGAAGAACTAAAAAGGCGCATCAAACGCGCATTTAGGAAAGTAAAACGTGAAACGGACACATTAAATAAAGTGAAGAGACATGTACGTAAACGTGCCTTCATTTATGTGCAACGCGGAGGCGGACTTGTGCAACAGTTTTGTAGATAAGTAGGCAGTGAGTGTGTAAATAACTGTAAATACGTTGCAATAGTCGTAAATAGGATGATTAACTTGTAAATACGGTCCAATTGCTGTAAATAAGATGATTAACTTGTAAATAAGGTCTAATTGTTGTAAATAAGATGATTAACTTTTAAACACGCCAAGTTACTGTAATTTATCGTTATTTGATATTAATCTACGTAAGTACTTAGTTTAAAAATAATAAGAATAAAATTACGATTCTTACACTAACTTGACAGTCCAAAGCCTGTTTGAAGTGTGATGGGAAGTTTATCGTCTTATTTAGATAAGTACCTACGTCAGTTTTTTGGAAGAATGCAGTAGCTGGTGAGTACTTGCACACTTGTTTGCTTGCGTATTATTGCGTACCAAGTAGATTAGATAGTGGTGTGACGAACTAGTCAGCTGATTTCAGTTTTCATTCACAGAACAGATAGAAAGAGATAGCAGTTTTCATTGACAAATTTGTGAACCACGTTATGCAGAGTAGGGTCAATGTTTATTTAACTACTTTATTTTGTCAAATTGAATTAACTGTCCCGGGGTACGAAAGTTATTCACTATTGTAATCTTTAAACATCATACTACCTCCCATTAAAGCCGTGGCAGATATTTTTATAGCACCTTATATATTGCATCTACTTGTTGCCTACGATTGAATGATTCGCATATATAACTAGTGTAACATAGTAGGTTCGAACTAGTCGATCTGCCAGAGATAAATCCATGTTGTCGCGGATTCAATAAATGAGTGAAATGACTCTATATGTGTCGATAAACAAAGCCCTCAAATATTTTGGCAAACCAGTTGAGTATGCAAATTGGTCTATAATTAGCAACGTCCCCTTTATCACCCGATTTATGGATTGGTGTGATTTTAGCAATCTTCCACACATTGGGAAACACACCCTCATTAAGAGATTTGCTAAATATTATCGAAAGCGGTGTTACAAGGTTGGTCGCGCATAACCGAATAAAGATAGGGGGTATACCGTCAAATCCACCATTTTTTGTTAAATCTACGTTTTTCAATTTATGCAATATGTCATTAGCTGTTATATGTAAATTAGTAATGGTATAGTTCGAAGTTTGAAAGTTGGAATGGAAATTTGTTGTTGAACTGGGGTAAACTGATGAGAAATAATTTGCAAATAGGTTGACAATATCACTACCTGTGGTACAAACCCTGTCCTGATAATATACCCGACTTGGAATACTATTTGTGACACGCTTGCTCTTAGTATAGCGCCAAAATGCTTTAACATTGACCTTGAGGTCACATTCAATTTGCTCAATATATGTTTTGAAGCATTGGCTAAGGACAGTTTTAACTCTAGCTCTAAGCATGGAAAACATGTCATAATCTCTGGGATTTTTATGACGCTTATATTTTGTATGGGCTTTGTTTTTAGATGCAAGTAATTTAATTAAATTCTTTGAAAACCAGTTTGGATATTTATTACTGGAGATTTTAGTTTTAGGGGTATATTTTTCTATTATAGAGTAGATTTCATTATAAAAAAGTTGAACAAATTTGTTACATTCCAGTTCCGACGCATGTTTTTTCCAATCAATGACTGCCAAGTCTCTTTTACAGCTCTCATAATCCGTTTTACGGTAGCATATTTTTTTTAGTTTTAGTGATATTTGTTCTTAATACAAGTTCAAATGGTGGATGATGCAAGTCGATGCGACTTATGGGTAGTGCAGGTGTCACGGTTAATAAATCAGGGTTGTCTGTAAAAACCTAATCAAGTATTCGATTATTGTGGTTTCCCGTTAGATTGAGTTGACGTGTCGTAGTCGAGTGAAAAGATCATGTAGTGATTTAGACTTTTCACAGTTATAATTTAATGGGCATCCTGTTTCATACGACCGATTAACATCCCCAAGATTAAAGTCTCCCAGTACACAAGTCATGTGATTCGATAAATTATTGCTGATTATGTTGCAACATTTCATAAAATAATCACAGACAACATCTGTAGGTAGATACTCAGGAAGGTATGCAACACATAAATATATGATACGAGAGCCATTCACCCTAAGTTCTATCCAAAGATCTTCTAGGGACTCAGACAACCACTCATTTTTCAATGAAATTTGAAGTTTTTTGGAATAAGCAACAAGTACACCGCCACCGTGACTCTTACCATACCGAGCTCGGAACCTAGCATTTCGATCTCTGCGTATCACACAATATCTGGCATCAAATAATTCAGAAGACAATACCGTTTCATCAAGCCAAGTCTCACATAAGCAAATTATATCAAAATTGTTACTTAATACAGTATTATATATCTATGGTTTTACTTTTCATACCCCTTATATTCTGGTAATATATTGACAAATACATTGTGATGTAAACCTATAAGTACATATAACAAACAAATACACATAAAAAAAGCTAATATGGATTAACAAATAAGATCGAGACTGCCTTTACTTTTGATTAAAATATATTTGCTATCAACAGTTTTTCTGACAAATATGCCTCCGTTTTTTACCCACACAAATTTAAAGCCTTGCTCCTTCGCCCTCTTACGTGCTGCAGCATGCAAAGATTTATTCGATGGAGACAGATGCACAGACACGTATACTGGCATTCTCTCGCCTGCAATTCCCAGCAGCGCAGTGTTAAGTCTGTTAGTTGGGTTTGATTTATTATATCTATACACCGCAGAATAAAAATCGTCACGCTTTCTTGTACAGTTAAACTTTACAATTATAGTGCGGGGATATTTGATCTCCTTGTTCATTTTTGCAACTCTAGTGCACTTCACTACATCACCCTCCTTCAAGTCGAGACCGATGACTTTAGAACATTGATTGAGGAGAGTGGGCAAACTTTCATTATGATGTTCGGGTACGCCTTGTATCTTTAGGTTGTTTTCCCGTAAATGTTGTTCGAGATTATTAAGGCGATCGGATAATTGAGCTACCGTGGTTTTTAGGTTGGTGTTCTCCTTAGATAACAGTGCATTGTCCTTAACTAAAGATTCAATCATGTTCTTCATCTCATCATGCATAGAGCTTAATAAGTCAACTGATTGGCGAAACTCTAAGATATCATTCTTGATTGAAGATAGTTCAGTCTTTAGAATACACGAAATCATTGCAGGTAGTTCGGCCTTAATTGCTTTAATAACTTTATTGCTTACAGCAGAAATAAATTCATCATCTCTGTCGCGGTGCAGTTAACAGAACATGGGCTGCACACAGGTGTTTTCTGGCAATCATCACCTTGCTTCCTTCTTAAAGTAACGTTGTCCAAACCGGTGGAATCATCATATAAGTTACATGGACTTGTCGCACCTTCCTTGACATTCCGTACTGGTGTATTAATGTTTCCAAGCTTTGGTTGTTTACTCCAACATTCATGGCAAGTCCACTTGATTTTCTACTCTTTGGTCATACTGGCATAGATTTTCTTATCTAGGATATTCGCGCAAGGAAGGTCATAGTATTTACAGCACTTACAGCATTTCAAATACTCCCGACTATCGACAGCATTCTTACAACCAGCACAGATAATGCTCCTCGACGCCATCTGTGTGCTTCCAGAAGTACTAGATGGGTGACGCAGCAGTAGGTAAACGCAAATCTGCTTTACACAGTGAGACGTCGAAGTGTTTATCGCAACAAATTACAGATGTCGCTTTGTTAGTAGCACCTCAGCAGTAGCTCGTCGAATGTGAGTGTTAATTTTGCCGCGCAACGGCACCAACTTGGTGGCGCAATGGCTTAGGCCTCCGCCTGCAAATTCGCAACCTCTGGTTCGAATCCTCGTGTTCTTCACAGGCACTAAATATAAATTTGATAGTTCATGCAATTCTCACCAACTTGTCAGCTACTAGCGACGACCAGGCTGACAAAGGGTTGTTTCTTGTAATTTGGTATCTCACTTCTGCCGCCCACTGGGAGGAGTTCTTCGTAAGAATTGCACAAGAAGAAACGAGAGGCACCGATTTTAGGAACTGGCCAATCACGAATTTAATATAATTAATTTAAAACAAATCCAAAAACTAAATTAGTACACGTCCACTCTCAATGAAGTCTGAGAAGCTTTTCAATCTTCTTTGTCAGTCTTTCGTCATCCATCCTCTTCATGTGCCCAAACCATCTTAACATGCTTTTCTCGATGCTTGTCACTACATCTGCGTTTACCCCACACCACTCTCTTATCACACTATTCTTTACTCTGTCGGTCAAAGATATACCACACATACTTCTCAGTGCTTTAATTTCTACCGCATTTATTCTACTTTCAAGTCTGTTCTGCCATACCCAACTTTCACTACCATACATAAGGGTAGGCACTAACACCCCTCTATGCACAGCCAAACGTGCCTTTTTGGACACGTTTTGACTGTTCATAAACGCCTTCAGAGCTCCATTCACACTATTACCTGCATTAACTCTTCTTTCAATATCTTTTTCATTCTTACCATCTCTTGTAAACAACGTACCTAAGTAAACAAACTCATTTACTTGTTCCACTCGCTGTCCATCGATCAAAACATTACAAGCCGTAACGCATTCCACCTTTTCAAAAACCATAACTTTCGTTTTACTTACATTCACTTCCATTCCTTTCCTCTCTAACGCACCATGCATGATTGTTACCATCTCCTGCAACTCCTCCGCTGAAGACGCATGTATTACCTGATCATCAGCATAAAGGAGGCATTTGACGAGTAACCCATTCATCCTAAATCCGCAGTCACTTTGTTTTAAATCTTGCAAACAACTGTTCATGAAGAGGTTAAACAGCCACGGCGACGCTACACATTCTTGTCTAACACCTTTCTCGATGGTAAACCAGTCAGTGTATGCCCCGTTCATCCTCACACAAGCTCTAGAATCCTCATAAAGGGATTTCAGAGCTCGAATGAGGCTGCTGTCTACCCCATTCATTGACAGCACCGACCACATTTCATTCCTCACCACTTTATCGTAAGCCTTTTCCAAATCCACGAATGCGCAATAGACCTTTTGACCTTTGGCCAAAAACTTTTCGGCTATGCTTCGCAAGGAAAAGACCTGATCCGTGCACCCCATACCCTTTCGGAATCCCGCTTGTACATCCCATATTTTCTTGTCGGTTACTTGCATAACTCTTTCAATCAGTACTTTGCATACAATTTGCCAACAATGCTGAGAAGGCTAATGCGTCTATAGTTTTTGCAGTCAGCGTTGCCAATTTAGCGACTTTGTCGCTAGATTCAGCGACATTCCTACGTTAAAAGCGACATTTCATTTTCTTTTAGCGACAAAAAATCTATCGACTTTTCTGGCATGTTGTTGGATCTTGGCTCCTTGGCGACTTATCAACCACACTGATAACTAACTTTGTAAACACAAGCTACAATGCTGCACACCTCATAACTATTTATGACTGGTTCTGTAATCTGAACTCTATATACATAGATTTAAAGTCGGATATCGTAGACAGTGGTTTCTCTGTCTACGTCGGATATTGTATTAATTGTCTATTGTTTTGTGTTGGCTGCCTTTGCCGCTCAAGTACTTGTATTTGATTTTCACTTCACTACCCGGTCTGACACTGTGCGATTTTAGATAATTATTTCTCCTTGTATTCAAAAGCGCCTAGTTTTTTGTTTAACTACAATCAATTGTTCCTGTTAGTAACATTCAACATATAATCAAAATTACGACGGCCTGAACGGCCGTCGTAATATTGATTCATATGTACTTCTTGGTTATAATATGGTTATTTGGTATAAGATAGGTGTGTCGACAGCTATCGTATACCATATTGTTTTTGGAGAATAGAATAGCATTTCATGTTTTCTTTCAGGTGTAGAATAAAGTGAACAGTGAACCTACATTTAAATAAGTCCTTACGTTATTAAGTGAGTTTAGTTAAAGTATTATAAGTAGGTACCTAAATCTTTTGTTACAAAAGTGAATACGAAAATGGAATTACCGCAAAAGAAGAAAATTTATACTCAAAAATATAAAAAAGAATGGGAAGATAATCCCGACTTTAAAGGATGGCTGGCTCCCGTACAAGGTACTGACATAAAAGGTATGTGCCGCTACTGTCAACAGAATTTTACGCAAAAATCTGTGATATAAAGAAACACGCTGAAACTAAAAAATATAAGCAAAAAGTAAACATTAACCCTCAATTCACTACCTGAGTCCCCCGGACTCACATCGAAATTTCAAACTACCATAATTTAAACGTTTTAGCGACTTGTTTCCCCTCCGTCCCTGTACCTTCCTGCAGTGACGCGGGTACCGCGGTGGCGAGCGGACGTGCGCCTGCGACTCATACTAGTATATTACGTAATATTTTTTTGTTATTACATTTTTCAAAAAACGATTATAAGTTGTTATTATTGATATATATATATATATATATATATATATATATATATATATATATATATATATATATATGTTATTTGTTTTTTTTTTCTTGTAGATTTGAAAATGGATCCAAAACAACTTAAATCGGTGAACATGAATGAAGACGAAGCGGGGTTGGTCGTTGGATCTTGGCTCCAAACAGTTTTCAATGACGAGAGTGACAATGAACAAGATACTGGTCAGTCCAGCAGTGCCATAATTCCTACAGGTGATGACATATACAACTCAGATAGTGAAGATGGTGAGTACATTTGTAGTGAACACAACACTGACTCAGAATCTGATTGTGACCAACAACCTGAGGCACCTGGAATAGATGATGATGATTCGTCATCGAATGAGAGCAATTTACCGCTATCAGAGGTATCTAGACGATGAGGTAATGATCCACCAACTCAGGACAATCCACCTGATATGAGCGATTCCGATCAATCGATCCCTGCACAAAATCAAAACTACTACTACGGAAAAGATTGATTGAAGTGGTCACGATTACCTCCAGTTAGAAATGTACGTACTGCAGCGCATAATGTGGTTCAAGTTCCTAGAGTCAGGCTTGCAGCTGAAGGACCTCTTTCTCCAATTGATGCATTTCAGCTAATTTTCGATCAAAGAATGCTTAACACCGTTTAGATTTGGACAAATAAAAAGCTAGAGGAATTTCAAACGAAATACCCAAAAGATTTAGCTTTTAGACTGACTAATGTTATCGAATTGAAAGGTTTTCTAGCCTTGCTTATTTATTCCGCTATTTTCAAATCTAACAGAGAAAGCGTTCTGTCTCTGTTTGCAACTGATGGCACTGGGCGTGAGATATTCAGAGCATCTATGTCCAAAAACAGATTCATGGCACTTCTCTTAGCGCTTCGCTTTGATGATCCTTCTGACCGTGAAACCCGAAGGCAAGTCGATCCTGCTTGTCTTATTACTGACATATTACAAGCATTTGTAGAAAATAATCAAAACAATTATTCTATGGGTACTAACGCGACCGTTGATGAAATGCTTATAGAATTCAGAGGACGATCCAGATTCAAAATGTACATGCCCAAAAACCGGGGAAATATGGTTTGAAGATGCAGTGCCTGGTAGATTCTGAAAAATTCTATGTTTACAACACCTACTTATATACCGGAAAAGGTTCTGATGGATTTGGTTTGACAGAAGAAGAGAAAAAGAAGTCAGTACCAACACAGGCCGTGCTTCGCTTGTGTAAGCCTATTGTCAACACTAACATCAATGTTACCACAGACAACTGGTATTCTTCTATGGAGCTACTTCAAGAGTTGAAAGAAAGAGGCTTGACAACAGTAGGTACACTAAAAAAAAACAAGCGAGTTATTCCCAAAGAGTTTCTACCGCACAAAGATCGACCAGTTGAATCTTCTGTGTTTGGATTTACCAAAGACTACTCTAGTCAGCTATGTCCCAAAAAAAAATAAAGGTGTTGTGTTGTACTCCTCCATGCACCATGATAATAACATTGATGATATTACTAGAAAACCTGAAGTAATAATGTATTACAACTAAACCAAAGGAGGGGTCGATATGGTTGATCAAAAGTGCTCCGTATACTCGTGCAGTAGAAGAACGACACGTTGGCCTGTCGCTATCTTTTTCAGGATCATGGCATGTTGCAATGCACAAGTGATCTATGAGAGCCAAATTGATGTACCAAAGCTGAAAAGATTAGATTTTCTAAAGAGTATTGCAGAAAATCTAAATGAATGTAATATGATGACACGTTTGCACAGTACACGTTTGCCACGCCAAATTCGTAGCTCAATTTCATTTATACTGAAAAAAGACATCCCTGAAGATGCGAGTCACGCTGAAACCGGAGACAAGTTATCCAGGACTCAAAGAAAATATTGCTATCTATGTCATTACAAAAAGAGAACAAAGACTGCATATCTATGCACCAAATGTCTAAAGCCAATATGTTTGACTTGCTCAAAAAAGATATGCCGACGTTGCCTGTAAGCAGTGGAAGAACCCATTGCAGGTTTTTTTTTTGTATAGAAGCATACATTTTTGTTATTTTATTTTTATTATTTATTTCTTTTAAAGTTTCAAAAAGATAAAAAGATATATTTTTTATAAATATTTGTTACTTTTATAGAGGTTTGAAAATACCTTTGTTTTTCAACACTGATAAAGTGAGTTGATTTTATTTTTAAGAAGATCTCAGATTTTAGTTTCGTTTCGTTGATGTTTTTTGTGCTTTAACGAGTACTTAAAAATAATAATAAAATTTAAAAAAAAACTGTTTTATTAAGAAAAACTAGACTTAAAAAATATATGAGTCCCGAGGACTCATAGAAGGTGTCTAAGTTAGTAAATTTCACCTCGTGGATTGAGGGTTAAAATAACCCAGAAGCCATTGCCAGTGCAAAAAATTGATACAGTTAATTAATCAAATAAAGCGGAGGCATCACTTGCTCTTTTTATTGCAGAACATTGTTCAGTGCTAACAGTGGAGCATTTAACTGAACTATGCAAGCAAGCATTTCCCGATTCGAAAGCTACTACGGACATACAATTACACGGTACTAAATGTACGAATATTATAAGTGAAGTACTGGGGCCACATTTTAAGCAAGTCTTGAAATCAGACATAGGTGAACAAAAATTTTGCGTTCTCTTGAACGAGTCCATTGATATTAGCATAACAAAATATTTGGGCATAGCCATCAGATATTTCGGTGTTGCTCAAAAAAAATCGTATCCACATTTTTGTCACTAGCGCCAATTGAAAAAGCCGATGCTAAAAGTTTAGCAGAGGCAGTTGTATTAACATTAAAAGAATATCAATTGTGTATTGATAATTTAATTGGAATTGGTACAGACAATGCATGTGTAATGATAGGAGCCAATAATGGCTTGCACAAAATATTGCAAGTAGACTACGGATTAAAAAACCTCATACTTGTACGTTGTGTATGTCACTCGCTACAGTTAGCAGTGAGCTGTGCTACAGAAAATACTATACCTCGTAATATTGAGTACATGATAAGAGAAACCTATAACTGGTTTTGTCTATCCCCGAAACGGCAAAATGAGTGCAAAAAAATTTACGAGACAATAAATTGCGGCAAGGAGCCGTTGAAAATACTCAAAGTATGTGCAACACGATGGTTGTCAATATATCCAGCGGTCAGTCGTATTTTACAGCAATGGGATGAGCTTCGATTACATTTTTCAATCTGTAAATCTAGAGAAAACTGCTACACAGCGGAGCTTTTATATTCTATGTTTGAGGATAAAACCAACCTGCTTTATTTAACATATATCCAAAGTGTACTAGGAGAAGTACAAACAACATTGAAAGTATTTGAGGGCAAAAATGCTGATCCTACCAGACTATTGGATAGTATTACTTTACTTTTAAAATCAATTAGCAGAAGAGTGATTTATGAACCTGCCAATGTAAACGTTTTGACTACGCCAATTCAAGAATGTCATATAAATCCATTTACAACACTGGGCTACGCATTCGAAACCCGTGTTCGGTCCTTTAATTTGACTGAGGACACTGTCAATGTCATTAAAAAAGGTGCATCGATTTTACTGTCAAACTCATCAATGAGTTACAGAACAGACTTGCGCCCAATATTGAAGTTCTGACAAAAATAAACAAATTATCTTGCAGTGAAATTTTGAAAAGGAAGACCAATAATGATGACATTATAGCTTTAGCAAAAGAATTAGGATTTACAGATGTCAGCGATATATAAAAAACACACAGCAATGGAATAATATTAATTTCATAAAATGGCAAAACATTGAAAGTACCCAAGACTATTGGGTTGAAGTTCACTTATATAAAGATGCTGCAAATGTAAATCCGTTTAAAGAATTATGCAGTCTTGCATTAATGGTTTTGTCATTACCTCATTCAAATGCCGAAATTGAAAGGGTTTTCAGTGCGATGAATATAATCAAATCAAAATTACGCAATCGAATCGGGCTTGCAACTTTAAATTCAATTATGATGATCAGGTGTGGTTTAAGAAGAATGTCTCAGACATGTTATAACTATGAGTTACCATCGGATGTTTTAAAACTGATTAGAACTAAACAAGCATATTCATTTAAAGATGTTCAACAGGACGCACAGCCTTCAACTTCCGGGCTCAGCGTAAATGTGAGCAATCATATTTTACCTATAATCGATGATTCAGATGAAGATTAATTACCCATAATATAGGTACCAACCTATTCGATTATAATATGTATACCTACTCGTACTTACGTAAATCTACCTATTTTATTAATAAAACATTACTTTGGTACGTACCAATGGACTTTTACTTCATAACAAAATTAACTTAACCTTACTTACCCTCACCGCATAATATTTAAAACTTGTAATTTTGGTTAAATTTGCACTATGCTCCCTGTTGCCTAAGACGCGCATTGAATGTATTATCAATTATCACTATGTAATACGAATTTGTTAGCGAGATTTAGCGACTTTTGGAACTAAATTCATTTAGCGACATCTAGCGACTTTTCATTCTGCCTCTTAGCGACATTTAATGAAGTCGAGTTGGCAACACTGTTTGCAGTCTTGTTGCGAGCCTTTTCCTTTATACAGAGGCACAACCTAAATTTATTCAATTTTAATCTCTTTTTCTTTTTTATGATCTACCTACAATACTTCCTACTCAACCTTCTATCCACCAATTTCATAGTTTCCCTCAGCTGACTTCACGCACTCTTCCTTATATTTCAGGTGCCTACGGGGTAGGTCTGTGGAAATGATGACCCGCAGAATGGCAGTTCTGGAGTACAAACTACAGACCACGCTTAAGGAATTGGAATGCTCTAAAATCCTGTGTAACCAGCTTCTACAGGAAAGGGAGGACAGCAAAGAAGAAGTCAAAAAATTATAGACAAGAACACTGAACTCAAGGCTCAGCTGGCTGAAATGCACATTCACCATCACGAAATCCTAGAACAACATGAACAACTTCGACTGACGGTGTCCAACTTCCAACAGTGCATGGACACTCATGAAGAAGCTCTGAGGCGTGTTGCTGAACTGGAACGTGAATTGAGTGAAGCTCATAACACCATCTCCAACATTGAAACTACTAAACACAGTGATCAGATTGCGAATACCTGCAGCCTATATCATGAGTTGGTTAGTAGTGAGCCTGATCATGTGTGTATTAGGGAGCCAGTTGTGACAATAGATCTGACCAGGGAGGATACCATTCTTATGAGACGCAGCTTTACTAGTCATAAAAAACTGAAACGCTACATTAAAGTTAGTAAATTAATTAAAAAATTTCAAAAATCTATAAGGAAATATAACATGCATAGGGTTAATTTAAATCTCAGAAAACAGCGCATTAACTTAGTTAATCAACTATCTGAGTACTCTAGAAATTTGGAGCAAAGTAGGTTAGTGTATTATACTGATACTCATCGCTTGAGGGAAGAACTGTTACTTAGAGAAAGCACCTTAAATGAGATATTCAACAAATACCAGGCTTCTCAACAAGAGCTGAGCAAGCGGAGGCAGGTGAGCTCGTAGACTTGGTGAGATGTAATGCAGAAATGTATGAGTCTTTGACCAATAAGCTCTCGTGTTCTTGTACTCACACTCTAATCCCGACAGAGCCATCGAGTACTATACTACCTGAGAATTTTTCTAATAATTTACAAAACCAATCGCCTTTGCAATCAAATATGATTAAATCTAGGCTTTCTACATCAACCAATAAAACCTACATCTTTTCTGATGGACTAGGTCATAATTTTGGTAGTCTTCTCAATGAGTATACAAATCAGTGTAATAAATTATTGTAGGCCAGGGGATAGTTACACTAGTTTAGTGAATCAGATTTTAGGTTACACCCCTTAGATGAGAATAGTACAGCCATATTATTGTTTGGTAACAGTTTAACTGTAAAGAGACAGGATATCATACAATGTGTTGAAGTGTTACTAGGACTTAATTCAAAATTTAGGTGTAAATTTATTTTATGTGCTTTGCCTTACTCAAATAACTTAACACATACAGAAAACATGCACATACACACATTAAATATGTTATTGTATAATATAACTTGTCATCATAGTGACGCAATATTCTTTTTTGACACTAATAAATTTATTAGTAAATTTACTTTGACAAAAGATACTGTTACGATTTGAAAATAACGCCATCTATCGGTGAATGGGAGAACTAGATGAGATTAGATGTATCGGTGGTTTAAAGCTGTTTCATCTATCCTCTAATAGATGGCGTTGCTGTAAATAGAACAAACTAGAATTACCGCAAGCTACCAGAACTTTCGTTATGTGTCTCGAAAATACTAGTTATGTGTTCCGGCCGGTATAAATACCACGCAGACGGGCGAGAAGAGATAGTAACAATTGAATATCGGAGCGATAATCATCAAGCGAAAGGAAGTAAGTCGGAGTGTTAGGTGGTGTTTCTAGTGGTGTGAAATAAGTGTGTTTTTATTAGTGTTGAGAAATAAGTGTGTATAGTGTTTGTGTTAGTTAAATAAAGTACAGTTGTTCTGGCATAGTGTTTATAATTTATCACCGAACCCCAGCTCGTAACAAATTGGTGTCAGAAGAAAGGGATAAATTATGCCAGTTATGCCGAAGGAAGAAACTGAAGGTGTGCGTACCAGGAACCAGCGCCAGCAAGACCTGGACCAGAGACGCTTCGGAGACGTTCCTTCTCCATCGCCTGGTGGACCAGGCGACTCCGCGGCTGCAGTGGAGCCTGCGAGCGCCACACACTCCGTGACGGTGCCCGACATCGCGGCTCTGATGGCGTTCATGCAGGAGCAGGCCCGCCGTCAGGAGGAGCAGGCCCGCCGTCAGGAGGAGCAGGCTCGCCGTCAGGAGGTGCAGCTCGCCGTCAAGAGGAGCACGCGCGCCGCCTGGAGGAACAGCTTCAGCGCGACAAGGAGGAGCAGGCTCGCCGTCAAGAGGAGCACGCGCGCCGCCTGGAGGAACAGCTACAGCGCGACAAGGAGGAGCAGGCTCGCCGTCAAGAGGAGCAGGACCGCCGTCAAGAGAAGCACGCGCGCCGCCTAGAGGAACAGCTGCAGCGCGACAAGGAAGAGCACGCCCGCCGTCTGGAGGAACAGCTGGTGCTCATGAAGGACCTCAGCGCCGCAGTGGGGAAGGACTTGAAGGCGGTCAAGGAGGAACTCCAGCAGCACGAGGCCCGTATCAGCGACATTGAGAAGCGTGTACATGACCACCACGAGACCTGTGTTGCTGAAGTGGAGAAGAAATTGCGTGGGCTCGAAGTGACACCAGCGGCTGTAGCGCCCTCACCTCGTGGATTTAAGGTTCCACCATTTGATGGCTCGTCATCATGGTCTGCATACAAGATCCAGTTCGAGGCTGTGATGCGATCGAATGGGTGGACCAAAGAACAGGCCTTAACCGCCCTAACCTTGGGCCTTCGCGACCGGGCCTTGACAGTGTTGGAGGCACTCGGGCAAGACGTCACCTACGAAAAGCTCCTGGAGGCGAGATACGGTGACGCGCACCTTGAACACGTTTATCGTGCTCAGCTGAAGGACAGGACACAACGCACCGGAGAAACTCTGCAGCAGTGGGCTCTAGAGGTGGAAAAGCTGGTCAGGAAGGCATACCAGTCGTCGCCTGCGCTTATTGACGGGAACCTCGTATAGGCGTTTACGGATGAGATCCGGGACCTGGAGGTAAGAGCAGCAGTGAGGCTTGGGCACTTCAAGGACCTCAAGGACGCTTTAGCCCACGCTCTGGAGGTGGAAGCAGTGCGACGCGACGATCGAGGTCACCGCATCAGGGAAGTTGTGTCGTCACCTCGGTGCTACAACTGCGGAGAAAGAGGCCATATCCGCTTGAGCTGCCCACAGCGTAGGCAGCCTGATGACACCCTGTCTCCACCAAAGGGGTCGCCTGATGTGCCTGCCAGGCAGCGAGAGCAGGGAAACGAGTAGAAGCCAGGACTGCGGGGCGGGTGCTGGCTGGTAATGGAAGAGCCCCAAGTATCTCGATCTCGCAATCATGCGACGGGAACAGCCTGATCATCGAAGGCGAAATTAACAGAACACCATGCAAGCTGACATTGGACACGGGTGCTTCTCGGACAGTCGTCGGTTTCCATCTGGCGAAACGGGTTCTTCGGGGCTGCTTCAGGAACAATGAAAGTGTGAATCTGAGAACAGCTACCGGTCAGCACATAACCGTCCGAGGTGAAATGGAGGTGGATCTGAAGCTAGGCAACAAAGTTTACCGTCACAAAGTCATCGTAGCCGATATAGTGGACGACTGCATCTTGGGCCTAGACTTCATGCGGAAGTATCGCTGCGAAATCGATGTTAACCAGGGAGTGTTGAAGTGTGGTTCGGAAGAAATCTTCATGGAAGGTGCAACTTCAGGAAAAGTGTACTGCCTGAAGAATGTCATTCTTCACCCGCGGTCGGAAACGGTTGTACCAGTTTGTTTACCAGGGAATTCTGGTCGAGGGAACCGCTGCGTACTAATCGAAGGCCTAGAGAAAGAGGCCTCGTGGAAGATTGCACGAACCTTGGTAAGGGGTACCAAAGTTTCATCAGTACGCGCACTGAATGCAAGTGACACGGAAGTGTCGCTCAAGAAAGGGACTGAATTGGGCACCTATGAAGGAGCGGCTTGGATGCGTAGATGTCAAGAGCAACCTAGCAGTGCCAAAGTTCAAGGTGCACGATTCGACGTGTCTACTCTTTTAGAGGACTGCGAAAGTACCCTGTTGGAGAAAGAGAAGACCGAGGCTCAGAAGATGTTGAACCGGTTCGCCGATATTTTCTCGACTAGTGATGCCGACACAGGGAAGACAGCACTAGTCCAGCACAAAATAAACACAGGAAGTGAAGCACCGATTCGCCAGCGACCAAGACGTGTGCCAGTGGCAAGGGAACGTGAAGTGGAAGCTATGATCGACGGTATGGTGAAAGAAGGCGTAATCGAGCCTTCGTCCAGCCCGTGGTGCTCTCCGGTTGTCCTAGTTAAGAAGAAGGATGGCAGCATGCGCTTCTGTGTAGACTACCGCCGATTAAATGACATCACGAAGAAGGACAGCTACCCGCTGCCAAGGATCGATGACACACTGGATACGCTGACGGGGATGAAGTGGTTTTCTACCTTAGACCTAAAAAGTGGCTACTGGCAGGTGGAAATAGATCCTCGAGACAAGGAGAAGACGGCATTCTCCACAGGCAAAGGATTATGGCAATTTAACGTCATGCCCTTTGGATTGTGCAACGCTCCGGCTACTTTTGAGAGACTGATGGAGCGAGTGCTCATGGGACTAATTGGAGACGCCTGCCTGGTCTACTTGGATGACATCATCATCGTGGGGCGCACCTTCCAGGATCACCTTCGAAACTTGGAGCAAGTGCTGTCAAAGATACGAGGAGCTAATTTGAAGCTGAGTCCGAAGAAATGCGCGTTATTCAGACGGCAAGTGAACTTTCTAGGACATGTGGTCTCGGAGAACGGTATTCAAACCGACCCGGATAAGATCATTGCCGTGAAGGAATGGCCAGTTCCAGAGAACAAAACGCAGGTCAGAGCATTCCTCGGATTATGCTCCTACTATAGACGGTTTGTGAAGAACTTTGCTGACATCGCTCGACCTCTTCATAAACTCACCGAAGACAGAGTACAGTTCTGTTGGAATGAGAGCTGTGACGTTGCATTCCAGAACCTCAAGGAACATCTGTGTACTGCACCTATTCTAGGCTACCCTGACAATGAGCATTAATTCATAGTTGACACAGATGCCAGTAACACCGGAATTGGCGGCGTGCCATCACAAAAGAAAGGTGATCAAGAAGTTGTTATAGCATACTTCAGCAAGGCCTTATCCAAACCCGAAAGAAACTACTGCGTCACCCGGCGGGAACTCTTGGCTGTAGTAAAGACCTTGCAATTTCAACAAATATTTGTTGGGACGTAAATTCCACCTGCGAACCGACCACGCTGCGCTGAAATGGCTACTTCAATTGAAGGACCCAGAAGGACAAGTAGCCAGATGGTTTGAACTACTGCAAGAGTTTGATTTTGTAATACAACATCGCAGCGGCAAGTCCCATGGTAACGCAGATGCCCTATCGCGTAGGCCGTGTCCCGACCAGTGCAAGCACTGTACCCGACAGGAAGCAAAGCAGGCAGCATTAGTGAGGATGTTGAAGACGGATCTGAGCGACGAATGGAAAGAAGCTTTGCGAAGTGCTCAGCAAGACGACAAGGATATACAGCTGATTCTTGAATGGAAGAAAGCAGACGCTCCTAGGCCCAAATGGAGTGATATCGCAGCGATGAGCCCAATCACCTAGAATTATTGGGCACAGTGGGAAAGCTTGGTTGTTCAGGAAGGAGTTCTGTGCCGCAAATGGGAAAACGCTCGCGGTAACCAGTGCCATTTGCAAATGGTAGTGCCTAAAACTAAGGTGCCGGAAGTCTTGCAGCTCTATCACAATGGTGCTTCGGGAGGTCACATGGGAGTTAAGAAGACGCTTACTAAGATCCGAGAGCGGTTTTATTGGCTCCACTGTCGGCATGACGTCGAGGAATGGTGCCGCAAATGCACAAGTTGTGCGGCTGTGAAGGGGCCACACACTTGTAGCAGAGGTGCATGGAAGGTGTACAATGTGGGAGCCCCATGGGAGCGCATAGCATTGGATGTCGCTGGACCATTTCCGGAGAGCCAGGACGGAAACAAATACTTCTTGGTCGTGATGGATTACTTCACGAAGTGGCCTGAAGTGTTTGCAATCCCAAATCAAGAAGCTACCACAGTGGCCGATAAGCTGGTACATGAAGTCTTTTGTCGGTTCGGGGTGCCCCTGGAAATCCACAGCAATCAATGCCGGAACTTCGAATCTGAGGTGTTCAAGGAGACTTGTCGCGTGATGGGTGCACATAAAACCAGGACCACGGCTTATCATCCGCAATCAGATGGCATGGTTGAACGGTTTAACCAATCACTGGAAAGGTACCTGGCGAAGGTCGTGGAGAGCAAACAAAGAGATTGGGACAAGCACATCCAACCATTTCTCCTGTCATATCGCAGTGCGGTCCACGAAACCACAGGAGTAACACCAGCTTTTGTCAATTTCGGTAGAGAACTACGTTTACCTGCAGACTTAATCACCGGTATTCCACCAGAATCTCCACGCAATATAACGGATTACGCGACCGAGCTACGCAACAAGATGAACGACGTATACGAGCACATCAGGAAGTCAGGACAACAGATGTCCGAAAAGATGAAGACTCGCTACGATCGAAAGGCGAACAACAAAGGCTTCGATGAGGGATCATTGGTGTGGCTTCATAACCCAGTACGAAGCAAGGGTAAATCGCCTAAGTTACAAGCCAGATGGGACAGGCCATATCGCATAATTACCAGGATGAACGACGTCACCTATCGAATCCAGAAGGGGTCGCGAGATGCACCGAAGATAGTTCATGTGGACCGGTTGGCTCGTTACTATGGGTCCAATGATTTTCGAGACGAACACGTTTAGGAGGGAGGCCGTGTTACGAATTGAAAATAACGCCATCTATCGGTGAATGGGAGAACTAGATGAGATGAGATGATACATCTCATCGGTGGTTTAAAGCTGTTTCATCTATCCTCTAATAGATGGCGTTGCTGTAAATAGAACAAACTAGAATGACCGCAAGCTACCAGAACTTTCGTGATGAGTCTCGAAAATACTAGTTATGTGTTCCGGCCGGTATAAATACCACGCAGACGGGCGAGAAGAGATAGTAACAATTGAATATAGGGGTGGTCTGTAACAGGTCCAAAATAACAGACTGTTCCAATGGAATAACTTCAATAGTTCAAAGAATAGATGAACTGCACGGTTGGTGTAGTGGTTTAAGCGGCCGCCTCGCTGCATGACACTCCTCAGCCGAGTGTTGTGGGTTCGATTCCCACACGAGACAACACTTTGTGTGATTCATAAATTGTTGTTTCGAGCCTGGGTATTCGTTGCGTCCGTTAGTTGTATCTTTGTAAAGTCACCCGCGACACAGGATTTAGTCATAAGTCCTAAAGCGAGAGTTGCCTTTAACAATAAAAAAATAACATGTTCCGAACTGAAAACCATCCTTCATGCTTGACAGGCTTAGGACTGACAGCTTGATTATGCATATATAGAGTGAATTATATGTGTAGTAGTTATACTAAAATCGATCATTATTAAATAAAAGTTATTAATTACATTACATTAATTATTTAAAACAACAATCAAGCTGGCGCATTTAACAGTTTTCAAATCATTTTATGTACATAATTTGTTTAATTTACACAGTTATATACATTATATTTACAGTCTTTTTTTCTCTTATTTTGTTTTTTTATTTATATACATATTTACATATTCTGGTTCAAAAATACCAGTTGCTGCAATTTTCTGATGCCAAGTCTCGTCCTTCTTTCATTCATAATATTTCCTGCAGCAGAAAATACCCTCTCGCTTGGAACAGAAGATGCCATGGCATTTAATTTTTTTATGGCAATTGCAAATAAATTGGGGTATATTGCCTCATGTGTCTTCCACCATTTTAAAGGACACTCTTGTCTATCTAATATTTTATCATCCAAATATCGCTGGACCTCTACAATGGCCCTAGAGAGTGCAGTGCCATCAGGCTGTATGTTTTGCATCTTTTGGTGATAGTCCTGCCAAATTGACTTTGTTGAGCTAGTAGATGTCTGTGGCTCAATAGCTTCATTGTTTGTTATATCAACCAATGCAGTGTTTCTGTTTTGTTCTTGAACCACAAGGGATATTATGCGCTGTTTCACATCATCCATTATCACTGGATCTTCAAAATATAATTTGAACCTTGGGTCTAGGAACATACAGTTTGTGAAGGTTCCACTTCTGTTCAAATTATTAAATCTTATCCCAATTCCATCTATTAAGTCTTGTCTGATCCTGTCAACTGCTGGCATAAAATTCTTAGTCTCTAAATTTTTCAACGCTTTGGTTAGACCCATTGTAATGGGAACAACCAGGCTCCCAGTAACATATTTTTCCCCACTCAGTTCTCTGGTAACTTCCTCACAGGGCAAGAGAACGGTACAGAGCTCATTGCATATTTGCCACTCATATGGTGTCAATGGTTCCATCGCTAAATTAATCATGGCGCTGTTTAGTGCTTCTTTGAGTTCAACACATCGCTGCAACATATAATATTTGGAATTCCAGCGTGTCGGTACTTCCTGGATAAGTCGTTTTGGAGTATTTCCAGACTGCTCCTGATATTTTTTTAATTTTTGCCAGGCTAGATTACTTTGTTTAAATTGTCTAACTATTTTCTTCACCTTGCAAACAACTTCATTGACATCTTCTGCTTTTAAGGCATCATTGACAATTAAATTTAATGTGTGTAGATAGCAGGGGAAATGCTTCCACCCCAGCTCATTCACAATGGCATTCTTGATGTTGCTACCGTTATCAGAAACACCCAATAAAACTTTATTTGCTAATTTCCATTCATCCATTACTTCTTGCACTACTTTGGCCAAGTTTTTGGCAGTGTGACTTACTTCTAGTGGTACACAATCTCACAAACATGACCGTAATTCACATTTATCTGCAGAAATGTAATGGCCTGTAATAGCCATAATTGAATCATTGGCCAATGTTGACCACATGTCAACAGTTATGCAAATTGACTTGACATCATTTTCAATGGTCAATTTTAACTCACTTTTTTTCTTTCGTATAAAGATGGCAGCATGTTATTTGCAAAATATTTTCGGGTAGGCATCGTGTATTGGGGGAATGCTAATTGCATTAGTTCTCGAAAACCCCGATCTTCTACCATGCGGAAAGGTTAGAAGTCCAAGGCGAAAAGCTGCATGATTTTTTCGTCAATTATTGACTTTTGGACATTGCCACGACGCTGAGGCATGTAATTAGTTATAGCCTGATGACCGTATGTTCTTCGAGCCGGAGGCTGAGACTCGCGAACTTCAACAGCGACATTGCCAACATTGCTACTACAGCCACTGGTCCCCGCAGTATTAGTATTACTTATATATACATTTCCACCATCACCACTACTAATACATGCGACACCAACACCACCAACACCAGACCCTGTTACCTGACTTGGTCCTGATACTCTGATATCCTCGTGACGGCTTATGACGCGAACAGTTGGATGTTTTCGGTCTGTGTTTCTTTAGATTAGAAACAGAAGATTTATAAGACATAATTATTTTACATATGTTACAAACTGCTTTAAAATTTCCAATGTCTGTAAAATGGTCCCACACTGCACTACTTTTTCTGTTCGACATTTTATTTACAAGAATAACGTTCCCAACCTATTTACAAAATTAGCTATTTTTATAATATTTACAAAATTTTTCACTGAAGTAATATGGAAAACTTCACAAGTTACTTTATATAAATAAACGAAAATTTAGCAGACTTTATCACTCGAAACAAGAAAACAACAACAATCAAAAACAATTATTTGCGGCGGCACGGTGTCAGCTGTGTGCCACAGATAATAATCATTTAGGCAAGTGTGAGCCGCGTTCGGATACACAAGCAAAAAAAATTAAATCGTATCAATATATTTCAGTTCCACTACCTTATTTTATAAATTTAATATTGAGATTCCACATAATATAAATGTAAAATCTCAATAATTATTTTTTATCGGTTAATTTTAATGTAATTTAAGCAACTTTTGCTTACAATGACATAGCCGTACTGGATGGATGTAAGTATCCGAACGCACTACAGCACAGAAAACAGCTGGAACAGTGAAACGCACAAGACTCGTACTATCTCTATCTTAGTCCAACATCTTAAGCTAAAATAGGAACGCAGATATCAAACTAGTTGTCTAGTACTACTTAGTTATGGTGTATAGTCTGTTTTTGGAACTGGAACAGGCGAAATAGTTTTAAGAAAACAGGTTCACACTGTTTCGTTCGGAAACCTGTTTCATAAACCTATTCCGATATATACGACTCACTCCTAATTGAATATCGGAGCGATAATCATCAAGCGAAGGGAAGTAAGTCGGAGTGTTTAGTGGTGTTTCTAGTGGTGTGAAATAAGTGTGTTTTTACTAGTGTTGAGAAATAAGTGTGTATAGTGTTTGTGTTAGTTAAATAAAGTACAGTTGTTCTGGCATAGTGTTTATAATTTATCACCGAACCCCAGCTCGTAACAATACAATGTATCTGCCATTTTATATTAAGCGACAGATTGCTAAACTATTAGCATACAATTTACAGCAAGGCAAAGAGCCTTGTGTTTACAATTTATTTTATAGGGTTAGTACATGAACAAACAGCATACTGTTATACATATAATTTAAATAAAGATTATATTATATATATATATATATATATATATATATATATATATTATATATTATAATACATACATACAACGTACTGTTTTTATTGAAACATCTTGTGATTTAAACTCCAAGATAGGACAACAGTTAGGCTGCAGTATTTGAATATAGTTCACCAAAACATGCAGGGCCTATCTGGCAAAGAATTAGAATTAAGTTTATTTCTAGAGAAATATGATGGTAAAGTTTTGTGTTTAACTGAACACTGGTTAAAGAACCATGAGATTATTGTCATTAATCAATATAACACAATGCAGAGCGCGTATATAAGAAAGCAGGTTATTAGAGGCGGTTCTCTCATAATGACTTCAAATTTATTAAAATGCCAAGAACGTAAAGATATTGTAAACTTATCTATTGAGCGCACTATTGAGTTGTCCTGTTTGGAACTAGATTTATATATTGTCATTTGTGTATATCGACCCCCTTCTGGTGAATATAACCTATTTGAGACTGTTATATTATCGGTATCGCCATCCTTTGAAGAGCTCACTTATCCGGCTGTGTCTATATATATCCGGTAGTGGTCTGTGTGGATGCCGATCCCTCGATACACCCTAGTATCCAATGTTATTTTGTAGAATACTCCGCGTGGGTCCATGCACGTATCGTTATTACGCTACGCGCACGTGACAACTACCCCTACGACCCATGTGCGAAATGGTTTAATCAAATTAAAAATCGCTTCCCATTTGAAGATGACCACAGACAAAGGATGAATTTAAGTTTTTAAACCTTGAAACATTATTAAATTCGAATATAAAACATTCAGTATAGTACAATCAGCTCATTTGGGGATAATGTTTCCAGGTAAAATATTGATCAATCACTTTCAATAATTTATTTACCAATTGAATATGCATATTACTCAGTTATCAATTAATGATTACTTTTCTGGATGATGTCCAACAAATTTAACAGAGCTAGACAGGAAATGGAGAGCTCTGAGAAACACAGAGCTTCCATTTCAAGAGGATGATCTAATAAAGTTATAGGGGGAGTGATGTTGTTCGCCTCTGAAGCTTTAAATCGGCGTTTTCGATTTTGATTATGTTTGTAACTCATGTTTCTAAGGGTGGCATTGTACGTGTCGGGCGCGGCTTGTTGCGTCTCGTCGCGCCGGATACATGTGGTTCCACCATTGCATAAAATGTGTAAACTGTGTCTGTGTGGGTTTAGAGTTATAGGGGTGAGTCATCTTGTTGGCTTCTGTAGCTTTAAAGCGCCGATAGGGCGCAGCTCCTGACACCACTAGTCTTTACAAGAAAATATTACTACGTAGAAAATTATTAATATAAATAAGTACACGGGCTATATGTAAAGGGAGTGTCATCTGCCAATAAACTGTCATACAGTTTGGCAGAAGTAAAATGTAATGTGTATGTTATTTTATGTATTAATAAACATTTTTCATTTCATTTTCATTTCAATTGAAGTAGATGTTTTTGGCGACATAATATTTCAAAATTAAGGCGAGGTGATTCATCTGAAATGTATTATTTTTTCTCAAATTCATTACCCTATAGCAGTGCAAATGTGGAGTGTCTGTTTTGTGCAATAAATTTAATGAAATCTAGTATAAGAAATATACTGTCTACCGAGACGGTTTCTGGATTACTGTTCACCAAGAGGGACTTTAAAGCAAGCTCTGAACCTTTAATTTGACATCTTAAAAAATGGCAAGGTCCGAAGCACCCGGAACCGGCGAGCATGTATGAACAGAGTAATGAATGTAGAGGAAGCGCATGAGGTTTGTAAGGATAGATGCAAGTGGCGTTCCGTTGTATCTGCCTACCCCGACGGGGAAAAGGCGTGAGTATATGTATGTATGTTAATTTAACTGAGGACTGACTAATTAGTGAGTAAGGACACAAAAACTTTAATTTAATTAGTTTTACTTATCCTATCCTCTTAAATTGGCTCGAAAAATACGTAGATCTACGTATATTTCATCAGTCAGTTTTACTATTTCTACGT
Source organism: Euclidia mi (assembly GCA_944739405.2). Taxonomy (NCBI): domain Eukaryota; kingdom Metazoa; phylum Arthropoda; class Insecta; order Lepidoptera; family Erebidae; genus Euclidia; species Euclidia mi. The sequence continues at coordinate 117,519,293 of OX123184.2, forward strand.
AATTTTCTGATCTGGTCTACGTCTTTTTCAAAATCCATGTTGGCAACACTGGTTGTGAGTGTTATGACTTGTGACAAGTTGCACATTGCATTCAATATTCATTTCTTTAACCGCCATATTTTCATGTGCGCTTACGCAGAAGTTACAAGCAAAGAAATATCTGACGAACGGTGAGTAATTACAACTTTATTACTTTTGTCTGAATATTGCACGTACACGCATCTTGCACCGATGTTTTCATGATTTGAATACGAGGTTTACGCAACCAACTAAGTTGTAGGATATAATAACACGATGCAACAAAATGAATTTTGTAAATGCTATGTCCTGGTACTTCATGCATTCTACTAACAAATCAAATATAAAAGCTTGGTATATTTCTGTTTACAAATGCAAGCGTTCCTTTCGTGATCTTTGAATATGGTTATTCGAAGCTGTTCTAGCTCTGTATGATTAAAAATATGCTTTCGTGATGTTGGTTTGTGTAGCATGTTGGCAAGGATTGCTTTCACATTTTCAGCGAACCGCTACTGGAAGGTGACAGGGAGTGGGAGGGATAGGAAGAGAATCGCTCCTGGTGGGCAGTGGCGTGCCTTGCAAAGAAGCCCATAAGCTGGGCATGCCCTACTAAAGACCTCGATTAAACAATATTATCAACTTCAATCTGTATATATAATAATCACCCGAAATTGTATTACGAATATTTCAAATGTCGCGCTCTTTTTCGATGTGCAGTACAATGACCCGCGCGCTGGCTGCGCCGCGCGATCGCACGAACGCGACGGAACGAGACGAGATAGATTTTGGTGTTACTCTGCATCTTATAACTATCTCTTTCGCACTCGTTTGATTTACTCGTGTACAAGCCAACTGGCATCGGCTTGCAAAATTTCTCTTTCTAACCTTTACAAATAGTCTATGATGACGTATTACGTTCCATCGTAATAAGTAAGTTTCTATTGGGCGACAGAACTCGGAAGTAAGCTTGCTTGTTGCCTATGAAGTTGTCTAGAGGTGTATGCAATGAATGAAGTTGGTGTGCATTCGTATATTTGCGGGCGAACAGCTCGACGTTGCACCGATATTTAGGCATTTCTACCAAACATTAAATGCCAAAAGATGAAGGTCTTTTTATAATTCTTAACAAAACAAGAAAATTCTCGTTTTGAATTTTATCACTGAACTTACTAGCGACCATTTCATTATGTGATATTTTAATGTTATTAGGATACAAAGATTACTGTGTACTCAATTATCGCCATAAATAGAATAGAACCAAGCTATTTTTGTAGAAAATGTTGATATAATATTCTATTCTGTTTTAGGCTGTAGTCCTATTTTAAACAAAGTGTTTAAAATAATCATATAATAATTATATCCCGTTCTTGTTTTTGATTTAACCACCGATTCTTGTTACCTTAGTCTACCGATATTAAAAGGCAGTTCTACCGATTCAGAACTGTCGTACGAGATCACTGTATCTGGGCGCCAATCGCCATACCATTTTTTCTGATTGAGTGAACGAAGTATTGGTTTTATTGTGAAAATTTATTTTCGTTTTCGTGTAAAAAGTTAATTTTGAGAGCTTGTAACGTATGTCCGGTACTTACCGCGTTGCGTCACAGTACCGCCCATACGCTCGGCCAATCAGAGAAAGCCATCGTCCGCACTCGCAAAGCCTGACCAAATATGGTCATAAACGGACTCTCAGCCTGATGGAGGGCCCGGTATATAAAGGGGCTAACGTCGCTTCTACTATAACTAAGCGTACCTACTAAACCCTACGTCGAATTTACGTGTATCCTGGTCCCAGCTACGGGTAAGCACTACATTTACTGCGTTAGCGTACTGCCCATCTCTCTACCTGCTAGCTGAGGCCGGCTGACGCCGCCTGCCTGACTCTATTGGTTGTGGCTCTCCTAATGCTGCTTTCCTTCAGGTTCCAGGTTCACCTTAAGACTTCGGCTACACTCCTAGACCGCTACACTTCCTGCATCGCCTTCGGCGTCTCTTCTGCCGAAGAGTCTGGCCTGCCCTGCTCCTCGTACTTGCACCGCCGGCGTCTGCCCGCTGAACCAACGGCCTGCGAGGATCTACCGCTACGCGCAGACTTCGAGCAGCCTGCCTACACACTACCGGAGGGAACAGCGTGGGAGACTGCAGCCCTTAGTGTTCAGGCCAGTGTCGTGTTGTTGGTCGGTCATACTCGTGGCAAGGGAAGTGAGACAATACTCGGCAAATAAACGCATAGAACCTTTTCTGCGTTTTAATACCAGAACCCGCTACAGTGGCGCCTACGTGGGTTATTGTCTCGCTTGCCGTGCTCGAGTTCTCATCTAGCAGGTCTCCATCATTGTAAGCGAGCAGGTGCGGCTACAGCAAACCGGTACGTATTGTTGTACTAATTGCCTACCTTTTAGTGTAACTACCTACTACGTACTAGTTCGCAAATTTGAATCTAACGTTTTTCTAATTAGTCCTAACGGTCGAACTTTTACGCCTAATCGTAAAGTAGGCCATTTGTAAGGGCGGAACGCTTGCGCACTAAGTGTAGTGTGTAGTGTATACTTACGCGGTTATTCATACACCATGGGCTCACACCCCATAAAATACTTCCTGCTAAACAAGAACGAGTTAGCTTACGAGGTCGCGATTAGAGGTGAGGAGCCGGCTACGTCTGTCCTAGGTCTGCGGAAGCAGCTCCCTAAATTACTGGAAGCCATTCCAAATGATGACATTTTGGAGTCGGGTCTAGCCATAGCGGTGGACTTCGAGGGCGCTAGCGAGGCCGTCTCTGAGCTGGCCAAGCGACTAAATTCGTTATCTGCCTCTTACGACGCGAACCTAGCTAAGAGGTCTACCGCACTGCACAACCACTTATACCATAGACTCCGTAGGATGGAACGTCCTACGGCGTTTTCAAAACGGATTACCGAATTGTGCAGCCGGTTCGACAAGCTCTCGGCGGAGCTGTCCGCCATTGAGCAATCAGCTGTTCACTCAGCTGATGCTGTGGCAGAGGTCCAACCTGCGCCGTCTACCTCGACGCAGGCAGGGTTAGCCCCAGTATTGCATTGCGAGCATTTGAGAGTTAGCGAACTGTCTAAGCTAAAATACGACGGTACGGGATGCGTCCGAGCGTTCCTACAACGCGTAACCGAATTCCAAACCGCGCGTAATCTACCTTCCACTAAAATTTTATCATATGCCTCCGAAATTTTCACCGGTAACGCACTTCACTGGTACCGCGGCCTAAAAGAATATTTCACTACATGGGAAGAACTCACCACTAAATTAATAGACGATTTCACACCGTACGATTATGACTACCGGTTATTAAATGAAATCCGCCGACGTACTCAAGGTGCTACCGAAACTATAATTATTTATCTCTCGATAATGAATCAGCTGTTCGCTAGGCTGTCTCCGTCAAAGCGATTGTCCGAACGCGAAAAGTTAGACATCCTATTGCATAACATACGTCCATGCTACTCACTAGTGCTAGCTCCGTCAATATCTTCAATAGACAGTATAGCAACACTGCAGACGTTATGTTTAAACTACGAACGGATGAAATGTTTGAACTCTCAATTCCGCGAACCGTATTATAATAACGACACGTTGGCACCAGACCTAGCTTACAGTCACAAACCTAATAACCGAGCGCGTAATAATTCCTACAATAATTATCCCGTTGCTACTATAGAGGGTACGTCCGAATACACTGTGAACAACGAACCTAGCAAACCTAAGTCTAAACCTAGCTCTGTCGCTCTAGTCACGTCCAAGTACTGCCCGCGCTGCCGAATCAATGATCACAGTTTGAATTAATGCAAACGCGATCGCTTCGCAATTGCTTCAAGTGCGGCTGTAGGAATGTGACATTCCCTAACTGCCCGAACTGTAAATCGACGAAACCAAAAAACTAGTTGGTCAGGGTCGGGGCGTGTCAAAATCTAAATTAGGTTCTACAACCTATTCAACCAATTTTGACAAAGATGATTGGAGAAATTGGCTAAACACTCTAAAAGTGTATTTCTCTAGTTATTCCGTCGCCTCGATCCTGGATAATAAACCTAAAAATGACCTACGGCCCTATGTTAACGTAACGATTAACAGTTTACCTATTTGTGGATTGCTCGATTCCGGTTCAGCCATTACAATTCTAGGTAACAACTCCCATCTGGAGGTAATTACTAAAACCGGGTTAGAAATACAGCAGTGTCACAACACTAATTCCATTCAGTCCGCAGGGGGAAATATATTGTTGCCGCGCGGTTTTATCAACTTACCCACTACTTTTAATAACCAAACCCACTTATTGAAAGCTTATATTATTCCAGAAGTTACAAGTAATTTAATTTTAGGCATCGATTTCTGGAAAATATTTAAATTACTGCCTAACCATATCGCATCCGTATGCATGTCTAAAACATTGCCGTGTAGTGTGTTAGGTGAAAATAAGCTATGTAACACGAACGTATTGCAATCTTTTAGTGAGTTGAGTGAGTCACAACAGAGAACGGCTAAGTTAATTATAAAGCAATACGAGTCGATTTCTACTGAAAAAACCGGTTTAGGACGAACTCACTTAATAGAACATGCAATAGACACTGGCGATTCTGCGCCGATACGCCAAAGATATTATAGGTTACCGCCGGCGAAATTAAAAATAATTATTGACGAATTAGACGAAATGCTTGCATTGGGAGTGGTAGAAAAATGCGAAAGTCCGTGGTCGTCACCGATTTTACTAACGCCTAAGAAAGACGGTAAACTAAGGTTTTGTTTAGATAGTCGGAAACTTAATTCTATTACTAAAAAAGACGCGTACAAACTACCTTACGTATCCGAAATTTTAGACAACCTTAGGAACGCTAGATATCTGAGTAGTATAGACTTATCTAAGTCCTTTTGGCAGACGCCTCTTCGCGAATGTGATCGTGATAAGACTGCGTTCTATGTGCCTACTAGAGGAACATTTAGATTTGTGACTATGCCGTTTGGTTTAACGAATGCGCCTGCGACACAACAGCGTTTGGTGGATCACTTGTTTACGAACAGTCCTGAGTTCGAAAACTCTGTATTCGTTTTTTTTGATGATATCGTGCTTATATCGCCATCCTTTAATGCTCATGTGTCACTATTAAATAAAGTATACGAAAAATTAAAATCGGCCAACCTTACCATCAACTTGGAAAAATCTAAATTCTTCCGTGATGAATTGAAGTACTTGGGCTACGTAGTAAACTCTAAAGGATTACAAGTAGACCCATGTAAGGTGGAAGCCATTCTTCAATATGCTACGCCTAAGAATAAAAACGAAGTCAAAAGGTTCTTAGGCATTGCATCATGGTATCGGCGATTTATACCTAATTTTAGTACTATTGCCGGTCCTCTGAACAAACTTACCTCTACCGGTAAGAAAGCCGCACCATTTCAGTGGTCGGTGGAAGCTGATGACTCGTTTTGTAAACTAAAACAATTGTTAAGCTCCGCACCAATATTATCGTGTCCCAATTACGAGAAACCTTTTCAAGTTCACACAGATGCGAGTGCGAGCGGCATCGGTGGGTTACTTACACAAGAAATAGATGGCGTGGAACTACCTATCGCTTACATGAGTAGGTCACTAAATGCACAGGAACAAAACTACAGTATAACAGAACGGGAGACATTAGCAGTTCTAACAGCCCTCGAATATTGGCGCTGTTATTTAGATAACGGGTTAAAGTTTGTTGTGTATACTGACCATTCCGCACTGAAATGGTTCCTAAACTTGAGCAACCCGACTGGTAGATTAGCTCGGTGGTCGGTTCGTCTGTCAGCCTTCAACTTCGAAATAAAGCATCGGCGCGGTGCGGATAATATTATAGCCGATGCGTTATCACGATCCCTACCTGTAAATATAATTAACGCGAATAATAATAACGTGAATGACCCTAATGTTAACACTGATCAATGGTATTCAGCCACCTACAATGGTTGTTTATCTTCGCCTAATGACTATCCAGACTATTCTATTAAAAATAATAAATTATATCGTTTGATTAAATCTAGGTGTATGCTACGTAAGGAGTTCGAATGGAAAGAAGTACTACCTTCTTCTGATCGAAATAATGCCATATTAGAGAACCATGCCGAACCCACTTCGGGGCATTTCGGTATATTTAAAACTTACAAGCGCTTAGCACTGCGTTACTATTGGCCCAAAATGCGCGATGACGTAGTTAAGTTCATAAATTCTTGCGACACTTGTATCGCGCACAAACATCAGAACCACGCACCATTGGGAACCATGGGACGACCCAAAGTGTGTTCACGACCCTTCCAAACCATTAGTGTAGATTTGGTGGGGCCACTACCCGTCACAAGAAAACAAAACGCCTACATCTTCGTAGTAACTTGTTGTTTTAGTAAATACTGTCTACTTTTTCCTATCAGGCGCGCAACTGCTGAAATAATAACTAATATTTTGGAAGAAAAAATATTTTTAGTTCATGGTATACCATCTACAATTATATTGGACAATGGTAAACAGTTTGTCAGTGCTACTTTAAAAGCTATGTTGCGCAAGTACAAAATCCCTAATCTTTATTATACTCCTAAATATTCCCCACATGTCAATACGGTCGAACGCTATAATAAAACCATTGGTTCTACCTTAGCGGCGTTTGTAGGAAATGACCAGAGATTATGGGACACTCTCGTACCTAAGGTGCAGTTTGCATTAAATACTGCAGTTAATGAAGTCACGGGCTATACACCTAGTTTTTTAGTCTATGGACGTGAACTAGTTCCATGCGGCTCACACTATGTCGACACAGACGCTGATGATATAGTATACATACCTAGGGACGATTACGCAGAAAACATAGGTCACTTATCAGGCATATTTGACAAAGTTCAGGCACTCCTCATTCAAGCTCATGCTAGGAATTCCCAAACGTATAATTTACGCCGTAAACCAGCTGAGTTTAATGTGGGAGACACTGTGTGGAAACGGACTTTTTATCAGAGCGACAAGGATAAGTCCTTCTGTAAGAAACTAGCCCCTAAATTCGTGAAGTGCACAGTGATTAATAAAAAGTCGCCTCTCGTTTACGAGTTGTCGGACGCGTCTGGAAATTCTATTGGGTTTTGGCACATTAAGGACCTAAAACTTATACACTATGGTGCCTAACTATTTGTTACAAACCGTAGAAGACTTTCCCTTCCTTCTCTCTATATGCCGTCTTAGCTTGGACAGTAGCGGACTCATAGACCTAACGCAGCTAGTCGGATTTTCCTTGTTAGCCACGTAAAATCCTCTCCTAAGGCGGGCGGTATTGTAACGTATGTCCGGTACTTACCGCGTTGCGTCACAGTACCGCCCATACGCTCGGCCAATCAGAGAAAGCCATCGTCCGCACTCGCAAAGCCTGACCAAATATGGTCATAAACGGACTCTCAGCCTGATGAAGGGCCCGGTATATAAAGGGGCCGACAGAGAGGCCGGCACCGCTACTCTAACGTCGCTTCTACTATAACTAAGCGTACCTACTAAACCCTACGTCGAATTTACGTGTATCCTGGTCCCAGCTACGGGTAAGCACTACATTTACTGCGTTAGCGTACTGCCCATCTCTCTACCTGCTAGCTGAGGCCGGCTGACGCCGCCTGCCTGACTCTATTGGTTGTGGCTCTCCTAATGCTGCTTTCCTTCAGGTTCCAGGTTCACCTTAAGACTTCGGCTACGCTCCTAGACCGCTACACTTCCTGCATCGCCTTCGGCGTCTCTTCTGCCGAAGAGTCTGGCCTGCCCTGCTCCTCGTACTTGCACCGCCGGCGTCTGCCCGCTGAACCAACGGCCTGCGAGGATCTACCGCTACGCGCAGCCTTCGAGCAGCCTGCCTACACACTACCGGAGGGAACAGCGTGGGAGACTGCAGCCCTTAGTGTTCAGGCCAGTGTCGTCTTGTTGGTCGGTCATACTCGTGGCAAGGGAAGTGAGACAATACTCGGCAAATAAACGCATAGAACCTTTTCTGCGTTTTAATACCAGAACCCGCTACAAGCTTTTAGTAATTATTGTGTTTCGGTGACATATTACAATGGAGGTAATTGTCCCTTGTGAGGATTTAAAATGTATTCAAGTTTTGATCATCGAGGGGAAGGTAAATTCTTTAAATTATACTCAGAAAAAAGAGTTAGTTTCATCGCCAAGACCAACGCCTGATTTGCGTATTTCTCAGATTAGTAGATCGCATAAACGACAGTTTAGTAGATCTGTGTACAAAACGAAATGGGTTGCTGGCTGTTCTCATTCAAATACTATTGAATGAGAACAGCCAGCAACCCGCCAACCCATAATTATATTGTTGGTACTGTATATTTTTCTTGAACGACAAGAATGTTTGGAATACATTCGGTTATAATGATTTAAATAATCTAAGTGGCGCTATTAAAAAGCACGCTAATTCACATAAACACTTAAGCGCTGTAATTTCTTTTACTGAATTTGGCAAACAAAGAATTGAGACATCCATATCACGGCAGTTGTGTGAGGAAATTTTGAAATATAACTCGCGGGTCGAAAATAACCGTAGTGTATTTCAAAGATTAGTTGATATTGTTTGTCATTTAGCCCAGCAGGAACTAACGTTCAGAGGTCACGACGAGTCCAAAACTTCAGTTACTAGAGGTAATTTTTTAGAGCTGGTATCGCTACTTGCAAAATATGATGTCGTTTTAGACAATCATTTACAGAATCAACAATATAATGATGGGCGGAGCGGGTACAAAGCGGGGCCGACTTATTTGTCTAACAAAATTCAAAACGATATTATTCATTCTGTAGCCGATGTGATGAAAACACGAATCGATTTCGAAGTTAAAAATACTAATTATATTTCTATAATTATTGATGAAACTCCTGATGTTAGCCACAAAGAACAATTGTCCCTGATTCTCCGATATTATTTTGGAAACGATATTCATGAGCGTTTTATCGGCTTTGTTAATGTTTCTGAAAGTCGTACAGCAGACAGTCTATCAGCAATTATTTTAGAATTACTAAATAAACATGAATGCATATCAAAATTAGTAGCGCAAAGCTATGATGGTGCTAGTGTAATGTCCGGTATAAGAAACGGAGTGCAGCAGAAAGTTAAAGATATTTGCCCACAAGCAATGTACATTTGGTGTAATGCACACATATTAGCTTTAGTGTTGTCAAAATCATGCAATAGAATTTCGGAGGTTAGCTTATTTTTTTCAGCCCTTCAGCATTTATGTAATTTTTTTAGTAATAGTACAAAACGAGCCGCTTTTTATGATACTCATTGTCGCAAAAAATTGCCCAACGTTGGACGTACATGTCTCTAGTTGTAAATACAGTTTTTGAACAAAAAGGTAACCTAATTGCTTTATTTTCTGATCTCTGTAATAATACACAGGACTGGGACGGGGATACGACATTAGCCGCAGATAATTTCGAAAACACTTTGCGATTATTTAATTTCAATTTCTTTCTTTCAATTTTTCATTGTATATTTCAAAAAACCGACTGCTTGTACAATATTCTACAAAAATCCCAAGTTGATGTCGGTTATTGCTGCGAAAAAATAAAGGAGTTTCAGTCATGGTTGCGTGTTGAATTTCAGTCTGAATTCAATCAAATTTATGAAAACACTTTGCAAAATAACTCGGCTCCACGTTTGAGACGCAACGTACCCTGCGCTAAAACCGAATATAGACGACTTTTTGTACAAGTAATTGATAACATATATACCGAAATTAATAAACGATATGCTGAAATTTATAAATTAAAGTTTTTCCAATTGCTCAACATTAAAAAATTTGATAATTACAAGTCAAATTTTCCTACAGAGGCATTAGATTTCTTAATTGTTTATTATTCAAATTATTTTGATAAACAAATTTTAAAGAACCAATTGATTTGCTTATATTCCAGTCCTGAATTGAAAGATCGTGATATTTTTGGTATAATTGATTATATTAATGAGAATAGCCTGGAAGAAGCCTTTCCTGAGCTGTTAAAATTAGCGTATCTTGTTATAACTATTCCGGCTACAAGTTCTGCCGCGGAGCGCGCGTTTTCGTCTCTTAAACGTATCCATACATATCTGAGAAATACACAAGGACAAGAGCGTCTTTCCGAATTGTCAATGATTGCCATTGAAAAACAGTTGTTGGTAGAATTAAAACATTCGCCAACATTTTACTGCGATGTAATAAAATCAAAGAATTTCTTTTCTCTTCTTCTTAAGAAAAATAGACGTTTTGATTTAGATTATAAATTAATAAATGCTAATTTTCAAAATAACTACATACTATCCATCTAATATCAATTATATAATTTGTATAAGTTCCTGTTTTGTTTCTTTTTGTCATAATGTAATTAGCTAGGCAAGAGGGTCAACTACTTACCATGTCATCGTTCACTCAAGCAAAGCAAACGGCTTTTTTCAAAGCCACTGGAGGTATGCAATTGCTGATGTGTTTATCGTATTCCATCTAGTAGTAGTATGCCTTCAGTGTACTTTGCTTATACACGACATCGACGTGCAAGTTAAATTGAAGAAGAAAGATAGAACAAGATGGATGAATTTCGGATAACGCGTCATTTAGGTGCCTACTGTTTATTCTTATTTTGGTTGGTTGACTGTATGGATGGTGTAAAGGTTTAAGCGGCTGCCTCGTCCTCTGACACTACGCGAAGTGTTGTGGGTTTGATCTATACACGGGACAACACTTGTCGTGATCCACAAATTGTTGTTTCGAGTTTGGGTGAAACCGTAGTTTGAATGTTCATGCAAGTCCATGTGATAATCCCAGTATCTCTATGAAGTGCGTAAAAGTGTGAAAAAAAAACCGGGGGAGGAGACTGTGTCTGCTTACCCTATGTTGAAGGTCTAGGCACGCCACTGCTGGTGGGAGTGGTGGCGAAGCGCCGTGGGGCGCTGGTGTGGAGTGCTGTTTCGTAAGTACTCTTTTCGTTATTATTTATAACCTCCGTTAGATCTGTGACGAAATGCTATGACCAGCTTGTCTTACTCGTCATGGAGGACTAGGGGTAGTAAATGAACACCTACTGCTGTAAAATGCCATGTGAATGTCTATGTGAAAATGTTATGAAGAATTTTTTTGGTGCCATAAGAGCCCAAGGGCCGGCGAATGTAAAGCATTATACCGAAGCTTTTGAATTATCGTACAACAATATGACTCAACCATAATCGATAATAAATAAATAAAATTAATCAAATCTACACTTTGCATTCTTCGCGATGAATTTGTATCTACTAGGGGACCGGATACGAAATACGAAGAAATGAAACATTTGTACATCGACAGACTAGGGAGTCAGACAACAGCTCCTTGCAAGTTAAGCAGTAATGAACGAGTGCAGAGAGGACGATTTTCATTATGATCGTCCCAACTAAAGCCCCAGAAATCTATAGTGTACATATTGGAGAAACGGATAGACGATTCGTTTTCCCTGTGCCTAGAAGGCTGGAATAAGATTTCATAGAAGGAAGCAGAGAATACTTCTAACAAACTCGATTGCCGTTGTCATGGGAACATGTCTAAACAATAGCTCTTAGTAAAACATTTTATTAATATATTTTAAGTTCTTTAATATCGTGTAAAGTTTTATAAGTGTACTCCAAATAACACAACACTAGAGTGATATTGTTTTCCACTGGTTTAATTACCATTTAAACCACTAACAAGCAAAATACAGATTGCAGTGAAAGTTACATTTCTGTAATGTGATATAATATCAGCCGTTCTAGGTAAGACGAGGAATATTTTTGATTGACTGTCTTTTTGATTTTACTGCAGGCTTAGCCAAGACGTCTTTCTGCAAACGTTAACGCAAAAAAATGTATGGAGTGAACGAAAAGTCACGTGATCAAATCAAACAAATAGAAAAGTCGTAGCCAAATACATAACGCATAAAAAGCATTCGCATCGATAGAATAAACTCATCGCTTCTGCGGCTGTCAGCTACAAAATGGTAGCCAAGTTGCCAATTTCGGCCAAAACTAACGCTATTAGCGTCGATTGCGTACGAATAAGTATCGACTGATAGAACCCTGCAGAAAACACAAAAAAGAATGCCACAGACGGTCAGCCTGCACTCGGCCTTGAGCTCCTTGTTAGGGCCTCGCTAAATCACCATGCCTAAATCATTGTTTAAGTATTTCAGACTCATAAAGGGCCCATTTATACAGCAAGGGGCCACTTAAGTATTCTCCAAGTAAGTTGCTTCGACTCACGTTATTGTTTATGTTTCAAATGGGATAGCAAGATTTTTATAAAATAAATAATATTTTACGTACGTTTCCTTAAAATCTATTCATTCATATCCATATTAATTAAACATTAAATAACTCATTTCACTCTCTAATTTCATAACAATTTAAAACAAATAAACAAATATTCTGGTTCGTACTTTTGTTTCACTCGCATAAATGTTTACATTACTTTGATATTCGACGCGCTTGACTCTTCAAACAACGCAAGGCATAGACTTATAACCATGTTGTGTCGCAGAATGTGCGTGTGACACTAGAGCATGGTGTTGGCTACCAATTTTGCGTTTTCTTCGATTGCAAACGCGTTTGCGTTTGAAATCGGAGAAAGGCGATGGAAACGATACGTTTGAGTTTTGGCTAAGCCTGCTGTTCGCATTACAATACCAACATGCCGAATTCATGTACTGGCTGCCGCAATATAGTTACTACCAAGCAATGGATTACATGCAATCAGTGTGCATCACACTACGATCTATTATGCGCAAACATAACAGACACAAGATTCAACCAAATGTCCTCTAAAACTAACAATGATTGGAAATTCCAGGGATGTCGAAACAGAATACCTAAAACTGGCAACATCAAGACTCCAATTCCTCAGACACAGACTGGCCCAGTAGTAGAACAAGGCGAGAGTGTCATCAATATTACCTCACCAGGACCAAATAATATTACTATGCGCGCAAGTAAGCTAACCAAGCAACCTAAATCACCCAGCGAACAAAAATATATAACTGTACAATCATTCGGCACTATGTTTGAAAGTTTCAAACAAGAATTGAAAGCAATTATCATATTTCCCGCGCAGTTGAAGAAAAATTTAATAATATTTGCCAACAAATTTACGAATTTCAAGAATCTTTATAGTTTTCAACGAACAGGTAGACACCATGAAATGTCGCTTGGACGAGATAGATAATATCCACGTAGACTCCACGGTCAAGGACCTATCTAGCAGACTGAACCTTGCTGAACAACATCTACGTGAATGTAACGGTGAGATAAACGGCATTCCCGAACACCGTACAGAAAATCTCACTAATTGTTTGAATCAATTAGCCTCTGTTTTCAATACTCCTCTTGTTGATAGTGATATCTTGCAAGTGACTAGAGTTGCTAAATTGGATAAGAACAGCAATCGACCCCGGACTGTAATTGCCAAGCTTCGTAGCCCTCGCCAACGTGATACGTTACTAGCTGCAGTTGTAAAATTCAATAGCAAAAACCCAGATGACAAACTCAGTTCCCAACATTTAGGAATCGCAGGTGCCATAGTCCCCGTATTTTTCCAGGAACACTTAACACCTGGGAACAAAGCGCTACATGCCGAAGCAATAAATAGAGCCAAAGAACGAAACTACAAATTTACATGGATTCGCAATGGTCGCATTTACACACGCAAAAATGAAACCAGCCCAGCTATTCTCATCCGATGTTCCGACAATATTAAAGCATTAACCTATATATAACTCTATGTATCAACGTTACCATAATAAATGCTTCAGAGTTCGATTATAACAATGCTCAGTATTTACTATCAAAACATACGTGGTATGAGAACCAAAACAATTGAAATTTATCAGAACATCCTTCAATGTAACTTTGACGTTATCAGCCTAACTGAAACATGGCTCAATTCAAATATACATTCTAGCGAAATTATAGAGTCTCGTTATATTGTGTACCGTCGAGATCGCTCTACCACGGGTACGTCGAAGTTGGATGGGAGAGGCGTGTTAATAGCCGTACTAAAACATATTTAATCCACTCGAATGCAAAAACAAGGAAACTAAATCCATCAACGTAAAGGTAAACAGGCAATTGTCTAAACTACCACCACCTAAATTGGAGACCCATAAATGTTAATTGACAACGTGAATGATTTCCTGTGTCATGTGAATGATGTGGTGAATCTGGGTGATTTTAATCTGAGCAATATTATCTGGAAAAGTAACCAAAATAACCCTCATATGTGCCCTTCTAACTGTAAAAACAATATGGAATACGCATTAGCTGATTTTATTAATATTAACCATTTATTTCAAGTAAATAATGTCCTGAACTCTAATAAGAAAAATTTAGATCTAGTTATAAGTAGTTTTTCCAATGGTTATATCACTCGATCTATCGACTTCTTGAGCAAGCCAGATCCTCACAATCCCCACATCATCTATAATATTACTGGAATTACAACTACAGCTTCATTACGTAATACAACTGCAACAGTTTGTAATTATTTCAAGGCTGATTACGAAATTATTTCTAGTGAGTAAGAGAACACCGATTGGGACTCTAAATTTTCTAATTGCATTAGCTCTGACGATATGGTTTCTGCACTTTATGATGTACTAAAAGAAGAATGGCCATTTTTGACCTAAACATGTATAGAGATAAAACTTATTTTAAAATTAAGGTTATTTTTTAGTGTTACGATTTCACTAACAATTATATTTTATAGAAGCCTAGGTAAAAAGAAAAGTTTTGAGTTGTAAAGATGTTCTAGAACTCGTGATCGCATCCTTATCAACTTTTTTTATTAACTGCATTGTTATATGTGTCCGATAATACTTCCTTGTTTCGAGGCCTCTCCTTTGAATGGAGGAATTGGCCTACTATACCACGCTGGCCAAACGGGTTGGTATAGGGTTTGTATCAAGTTTTCCTTCTCTTACAGTGCTGTTCTCTGCATAATATGCTTCCTCTGTCGGCTCTTACGACACCCATGGGATGATATGGGGTGGTGACATTCCGTATTCTTAATCCGTCACCACACGGACAACGGACTTCCTTGTTTAGCTACGTTCCATTTCACTTATACCACATCTTTATCAACTGGTTTTGTCAAAACCTCGAGAAAACTTCATTTTATATGTAAATTGAATCAAGTTGTTAAAAGCTGATCATAAATGAATGTATTTTTTATGTTAAAAGATATAAAAAGATAAATATAAATGTATTTCTCCTGTTGAAAACATTGGATAAGGATACGCAACATAACGTTTTTGACGTAAAGACGCCACCGGTGACATTGAAATGGGAGAATCTGTCAAATTAATACGAACTAATTTCGGTGTATTATGTAATTCCTTTATAAGAAAAACTGCCTTTACAATATAATTTCTTGATCTACTTGTTTACGTACATTTTATCTATATACGCAATAATTAATTATCAGGTCATTCAATGTATGGGAAGTGGCCATTGTTCTTTGTGATCGACAAGTACGTACCTAAGTACAAAACTAAAAGTAGAAAATTTCCCGTATGGTTCTGTACTTCTTGAATTCGGTTACTGGCTGAAAAAACAAAGCAAGAAATAGATACAGACGATTAAAAAATCCGCGCGACAAAATTGAATTCGATCTCTTACGCGACAGATCTAAATTACTGACAAATGAATGTTACAAAGACTATGTGACGCGATTAGATTATATTTTCTGCGTGAACCCAAAACTATTTTGGAAATTTGTTAACTCTACTGATTCAAATGCTAGCGAAATACCTGCAGAGATGCATTTGGGCATTCGTACTTCTAACACTAGTCAAGATATCGCTAACCTGTTTGCCTCTCATTTTTCATCAGTTTACTCAGATAATAAAGTCAAAGTCAAAATCCTTTATTCATTTAGATCACAAAGTGACACTTATGCTTCTACATTTACATTTACTGCCACGTTCGCAAAGCAAGGCCGTAGAACCATGAGAAAGAACGGGCAATAAAACTCACGGTCACTCTTTTTCATCGCCAGGTTTTTAATAATACATAACAATTAAACTTTTGTAAGGTGCTTCAACTGTTATACCTTCTATGTTACTTGTATATATTTACTTTACATGATACTCAAGCATAATCAAGTTAAATTT
Organism: Euclidia mi; assembly: GCA_944739405.2. Taxonomy (NCBI): domain Eukaryota; kingdom Metazoa; phylum Arthropoda; class Insecta; order Lepidoptera; family Erebidae; genus Euclidia; species Euclidia mi. Next base: position 117,535,479 of record OX123184.2, read on the forward strand.
TGATGTTCATTTAGTTAGCCTCCTGAACATAGACATGGTGAAACAGGAGCATCCACTTATATTATGCACCTAACAATGCAGGCAATCCGCGCAAATGTTCAGAACCATGATGGAAATGATGAAGTTAAATATAAATGAAAAATTATACCAGCCCATAAGACCGCCATCGACCAGTCATCGCAAGTAGCACCCGTTCACGAGTATGACGCATGTGCCAGCCATCATCCCTAAATAATTTTAATAAAGTGGCTAGTGTCGATCCGAATGTAGCACTCGCCAGGTATTTGCTGTTTCGTTTCTAATCTGATGTAACAGTCTTTAACGTACTCTGCCGTGGATTTAAATTGAGTAAATGATTTTACAACAGCCCCAATTAATGCCGAGGAATCATCAACGAAGGCTTAATTCGGAGTAGCATTATTTTGACTGCTACACCAAGTATCAAGCCATTTATATATCGAGTCTAAAGTATGACTATCTGATATCATGTGTGTTATCGGCACGCTACTTTCATTGTAAACGGACATCATCACGCATGAGTATAAAAACATCTGTTAATATGAGATCTCTGTTAGCTCCAAATGGTTTAAAAATGCTTCCTGTGGCGTCGATACTCAACACAGTTCTTTCACTTTTTCTATAATTGACTGTCAACTGTCACATAGTAAAGACGTTTTTTGTCGCTCCGGAAACAATCAAGAGTTATTATTGTTATAACTTAACTTTCACTAAAAAAAGTCCTGTGGAAGACGTAAATAAGCGTACGGGACGCACGTAATACCGTTAGCGGTGAAATCCAGTGACTAAAAATTGCAAAAACTCATCATAAACATTGCATGTAAAGTGACTTTGTTATGACTTTATTTTCAATAAAAACTTTGTGTGGAGGACGTAATTAGGCCTACGGGACATACCTACGTGCCATTGTTTGCAGTGTAAAGCAGTGAATATAATTAGCAAAAACTTAACATAAACATTGCATATGAAGTGACTTTGTTGTTTTTATTTGTGCTAGTGAGGGTGTGAAAAAAATATTATATGAGAACTAGTCTTACATTTCGTATTTAATCGCCGATAGCACAACAACAAACTTATACCTACCAGTATTTCGCCGCTTAGGTTGAGCCTCGGTGGTAGAGTACCGCAAGGCGCCGGTTACAATCGAGTTCGTCCGAGATCGATACCTAGATCTGGATTTACTTTTTGGATTGTAATTATTTTTTTTATCTTTTTGTTTGCTGCAATGATTTGTGCTGGATGCAATGCCACTACTCGTTACTCATAAGAGAATAAAATGCTGTGTTGCCAAATGTTCCCTTCAGTATCACTTGGAATGCGTAAAATATGATGAAGCGACTACACCAAGGACTAAATGGACCTGTCCAAGTTGTATTTCTAGCCGTCCTAAATTGGACAATACAAATACACCAGTACACGCTAAAGCCCTACATACTGAACAGGCAGTTCTTGATCCAATTTCATTAAGTTGCGCAAAATCGACCATCCAGCCAAAATAAGGTACGTCAGACAAACGAGCGCTCTCCACCAGTAACGTCAGCACGCGCAAATTCAGATATTAACATGCATGATACAATACTAGCAGAGATTCGGAATTCACGTCAGGAGATGAAGAAAACATTTTATGATCAGCGAGCCGCCCTAATGAAGTTTGAAACTTCTCTGGCCACAGTTCAAAGGGATATAAGTGACCTTACAGACTGCTTTCTTAGCGATGCTCATGATGAACAAAAGGAACTTAATGACATAAATAACAAGTTTGTTGCCGAAATTCTGAAAAATAACGCAGCACTTAATACTCAAGTAAGAGAATTAGACGCTAGGTTGCAGCAATTCGACCAAATAGCACGAGAAAGCAACATAGAGATACAGTGCGTTCCTGAGCTCAAATCAGAAAATCTGTTAACGGTCGTTCAACAGCTGGGCAAAGTAGTGGGAAGCGAAATTCGCGACAAAGAGATTCTGGCATTTCATAGAGTTTCTAAAGCAAATACAGAGTCAAGCCGTCCGAGGAACATAGTTGTGAAGTTAGTTAGCCCACGCATTCGAGATAATTTACTGGCTGCAGTTAGAAACTTTAACAGGTTCATTGCCGGAATCCCCGCGCGGAGTTGGCGGGAAATTCGTAACAGTGCCGCCGACTCCGCGCGGGGGTGCCAACCCGTTACGTTTCTAAGCGCCAGTTTGCCGCCGGCATCGTAGGTGAGCGGTCGTTTCGCGGTCGGCGTGGGCCTATAGTGTAGCGTACATCGTAAAATATTATTTTTTGTGAGAGTCATGGACGCTCAAACTCCGTGTTCATCATTTGGCAAACAGCGACGTAAACGTCGTCTTGTTTTTGTTTCTTCTCCGGATACACCGATACATCAGAAAATGAAGAAACTGCGACGACTTTGGCACGTTCTAAGTATACATCACGAACAGAAATATTAGAAAATGAAGAATCTGCGAGTTCTAGCTTGCCCCATACATTTCGAAGAAAAAATACTGTTATTCAAGATTCTGCAGTCATAGAAATACTTGAACATAATATTGACTCTGACTTTAGCGCCTCGTCTTCCGATAACTATCAACCAGGGGCAACTGGTTCGTTGTCTTCAGACTCTGAAAATACAGCCATTGAAGATGATCAAGCCGAGTGCTCTACCGCAGAAGACGAACAACCTCAATCGTCAGCGCCTCTCCAAGTTGAGCAGGATTTGGCATCACTAAACGCTCCTGGGCTGTATCAAGGGACGAGGACGTGATAGACCGTCTGTACCTTGGTCAACAATAAATGAAGGTATGAAAACTTCGTCGGTTTGAAAGTGCCTATATCTAGTGAATCAAAACCAATAGATTTTGTGACTTTATTTCTTGATGATGAATTCTTGACATATATCGTTCAAGAAACTAATAAACATGCTGTTGACGTTTTGGCGAAGCCAGGAGTCAGGCTAAAATCAAGAATAACGGACTGGAAAGACACAAATGTCGCGGAGATGAAGGTATTTCTTGGCTTAATTTTGCATATGGGCATTATACGTCTTAATCGTTTGACGGACTACTGGAAAACAGATCGATTATTGAACATTCCAATTTTCCGACAGTATATGTCACGCAACAGGTTTTTGTTGCTGTTTAGATGCTTGCATTTTTCCAACTCATCGACAGGGGGATTGAACAAAATCGAGGAATTAATCGAACGTTTTAATAACAAGATGGAGTATCTAATATGCGCTCAGAAAGAATTGTCACTAGATGAGAGCATGATTCTCTACAGAGGTCGTCTATTTTTTAGACAATACATAAAAAACAAGAGACACAAATATGGAATGAAGCTGTACATGCTCACAGAACCCGATGGCCTCGTTCTAAGACTGCATCTGTATGGAGGTTCGGCTGATATAACAAGTGGAAAAGGGCACACAGAAAAGGTGGTTCTACACCTATTGAAAGATTTCCTAGGAAAAGGCCATTCCGTTTATATGGATAATTTTTACATAATTTAGCCGCGAAGTTGTTATCTCACAAGACTTTTTGCACAGGAACTCTGAGAAAAAAACGTGAATGCAATCCAGACATCGTCAGTAGTAAAATGAAAAAGGGAGAGAATAAATCTGTCTTTCATAATGGCATTCACATTGGCTGTTACAGAGATAAACGTTACATTCCTTACATATCGACAGAACACGACGATGAAATGATTACAGTAACCAATAAAAGGGGAATCTCGAAAGAGAAACCAAAAGCTTTAGCTTTTTATAATCAGTTTATGTCTGGCGTTGATAGGCAAGATCAAATGTTGTCGTACTATCCATGCGAAAGAAAAACGCTACGATGGTACAAAAAATTTTTTATACATGTGTTTCAAATACAGATTTTGAATGCCTACATTTTATATAACAGATTTTCTGGGAAACGCTTGAATATGTACGACTTCAGAATGTCTCTAATAAATGAGTTACTACCGCCAAAAGTTTCTTCAGTTTCAACTGGCTCACTGGTTCCCACTCGTTTAGAACGTGTTCACAAACTAACTAAAATAGAAAACAAAACCGAAGAAACTAAAAAAGATGCGCCAGGACATGTTCGAAAAATTAATAGAATAAAACGGAAAGTTTGTCGGCAATGTACCGCTGTAAAAAAAATTCGTAAACAAACTCGCTACCACTGTGTTTTATGCCCAGAGCAGCCGGGCCTTTGTGATCAGGAGTGTTTCGATGCATATCATGCTAGTTTGAATTAAATTTTATGATAAGTTTTGTAACTTTTGATTTGTTTAAATGTTCTGATTATTTTTTTCTAACTGTATAATAATGGACACTAAAAAAGGTTTTATGTTCCTAATTGTTGATTTTCTCAATTTTAATATAATTACTAAGAATACAAATAATAATAATAATAATTTATTTCACTCAGATTTTACAGTCGATAGATTACATCAAGCAGGTACATCATATACTTATTTTAAAATTAGAAAATGTTATATAACGATGGCACCTGTACTAATGAAACATTGTATCACAGGTGCCAGCAATGTTCTTTAAAACTCTTATTTTAAAATAAAAGCATTCCGTAAGAACGTGTCGTATGTTTTATTTCAAAACTGATCTCAAAATGTATTCTTCAGTGCCGAGCGACTCCGCGAGGAGTCGACTCCGCGTGGAGTTTCATGGCACCATGCCCATGAAAATCTTTGCGCCCTGCCGACGACTCCGCGTGGGTACTTGTATATATATATAGCTTATATACATACCATAAGCTCTGTAACAAAATTTTTACTTCTTTTAATTGTATTAAAGCATATTTTTGTAAAAAACAGTTATTGGCATTGCGGATATATTTTTTTTTGTATGAAGCAAATTTCCGGCAATCAACCTGTTAATAAGAAGCATAAATCGGATATATTAAACACGAGTCACGTCGCCTTTGGGGGCGAGAAGAAACCAATCTTTGTATCAGAGAATTTGACGCCAGCGAATAAGAAACTACACGCAGCAACAAGGATTACTGCTAACGAGAAAAAATACAATTTCGTATGGGTTCGAAATGGTCGTATATTTGTCAGAAAAGATGTAACCACCAAATCTATGTTAATTAAAAGCATGAAGTCTCTGGAATCATTATAAATTATGTACTTACTGTTAATCTATGCTTTTTTCTTTGCAAGTTTTTGTGTAAAAATTCGAGTTTAAAAATGATTATCAAAATGTAAGAGGCTTAAGAACCAAAACGGAAGATTACTATTCTGCTGCTTTAAATTTTGATTATGATGTAATTGTTGCGACTGAGAGCTGGCTAAATGACACGGTGTTAGATCATGAAATTTTAGACAACCGATACAGAGTATTTAGGCGTGATAGGTCGTCAACGATATCTTCGATAACTAAGAAAGATGGAGGTGGTATAGTTATTGACACTCTAAATAAATATGATGTTTCAAGAAGACCAAACTGTGAGTCACATTGCGAAGAGCTGTGGGTCGCAATTAAATGTGAGAATGGCCTTAACATTAATATTTGTGCGACATACATTCCACCGCCAATAAAACAAGACTATATCGATACCCTCTGTAATAACTACACAGAGGTAATAATTAGTAATAAGACCAAAAATAATTCTATTAACTTACTTCTTGGAGATTTCAATATGGGTAGTATTTTGTGGAATTATGATCCCAATTCTAGTCTTTTGATCCCTATAGGGTCTGGTAGCAAGCATGAAAATACTTTTTTGGACACAATTGCATTTAATAACCTGCATCAATGCAACTCGATAGCCAATGTTTCAAATCGTATTTTAGACCTAGTCCTTACCAGTGGTAATAACACAGTATTGGTATCAGAGGCCACGGATCCACTTCTACCCACTGATCCTCATCATCCAGCGTTAGAAGTCTCATTTAATACTAATAATGGTGACAATCCTCTTGTTCAAAACAAAGTCCCCTACTTAAACTTTTATCTTTGTGATTATGATACTGTAAACGACGAACTAGAGAATATTGATTGGTCTGATGTATTTAGTTCAACCAACGATATTAACGAAATGTTGCGCAAATTTTACGACACTCTTATGCAAATCATCAAGGAATATACACCAACTACCAAACCACGTGATGAGCAATATCCTATTTGGTACAGTCGAGCTTTACTAAAAGTTATAAAAGAAAAAGCTAAGTATCACAAACTGTACAAAAAATTTAAAAACCCTAAGGATAGAATTGCATATGAGTGCTTGAGAAAGCGCTGTAGTGGGTTAATAAAGGACTGTTATGCAAATTTTAAAAACAATATTGCTACACACTTCTGTCGTAATCCTAAGTATGTATGGAAGTACTTAAGAAATAAAAGAATAAGTAACAGCTACATTCCAAATAAAATGACTCTGAACAACAATAGCACTGCGAGGGGTGGTCAGGAAATCTGTGACTTGTTTTCCGAACATTTTCAATCTGTATACACAGTTAACAGGAATAATACACGTCTTTCAAGCCCTATCCCGCCTGCCCATTGTAATGTAATAAGTAACAGCTACATTCCAAATAAAATGACTCTGAACAACAATAGCACTGCGAGGGGTGGTCAGGAAATCTGTGACTTGTTTTCCGAACATTTTCAATCTGTATACACAGTTAACAGGAATAATACACGTCTTTCAAGCCCTATCCCGCCTGCCCATTGTAATGTTAATACATTTAGTAGTTGTTTACTTGAATTGAAAGAAGTGAAGGATTGCCTTTCCTCTCTGGACTGTGATAAGGGCCTGATTCTATACCACCTCTTTTTCTCAGGAAATGTGCAGCAAATCCAGCTAGACCTCTAACTGAATTGTTAAATTTTTCATTGAGTCAAGGCGTCTTCCCTAATCAGTGGAAAGTCGCGCATATCACGCCAATCTTTAAATCGGGTGATGTAAGTGACGTTGTGAATTATAGACCAGTGTCCATTCTTTCAACGTGTGGCAAAATCATTGAGCGCCTGGTATAGAAAAAAATGTTTTCTCACTTCAAAAGCGTGCTAGATGAAAACCAACATGGCTTCCGTCCCAAAAAATCGACACTCTCTAATCTGGTTGAGTATGTTTCGCATATATCATCTACGTTAGATGGCGGTAGAGAAGTTCATGCGATATACACTGATTTTAAAAGGCCTTTGATTTGGTAGATCACGACTTATTAATTGCCAAATTAGAGTGTATGGGTATACACGGGTCATTGTTGCGCTGGAAAGAATCCTACTTGAGAAATCGATCACAATTGGTGTACTTGAAAGGATTTAACACTTTCATGGACAGTAAACGCCTATATACGTGAATACAATAAAACTTCAATTGTGTCTCGTTTACTGGCCGTGAAAGTGTTAAATCCAAACAACATTTCATACCTTCAGGAGTTCCTCAGGGTTCACATCGGTCCTTTATTTTTTCTAGTTTTCATAAATGACCTGGGTAGCACAATTCGATCAGAGTACAAACTTTTTGCCGATGATCTTAAGATATATCGAACTGTATGTGATGAATCCGACATTAATCAACTACAGTTGGATATAAACAGCGTGTACAACTGGTGTGAACAAAATAATATGTCACTAAATCGGAATAAATGCTATTGTATCAAATTTAGTAGGAGAAAAACAAAATGTCTATCTTGTTATTTAATTAATAGTCATCCATTGCAAGAGGTGGAGACTATCTGGGACTTGGGTATTCTATTAGACAGTACTTTAAGTTTTCGGAATCACTACGATCTATTAGATTGGGAAAGCTTCAAAATTAACAGGTTTCATTGTAAGAGAAATGAAAATTTTTAAAGAACCATGTCTAACCATCTCTATATACAACAGTATTATACGTAGTATTCTAGAATATGGTAGTACACTTTGGAACCCTTCATATCAGGTGCACTCCCGACAGGATTTTAGGCAAGTTCAAAAACGATTTTTATATAATTTATGTTACTCAGATAACAAATGCCGTAATTTGACTTCGTATAACTCTAGACTGTCTCACTACAAAATGAAGACGTTAAGCTCGCGTAGAAAATCCTTAGATGTAATCTATATATATAAAAGAAAGTCGTGTTAGTTACACTATTTATAACTGAAGAACGGCTGAACCGATTTGGCTGAAAATTGGTGGAGAGGTAGCTCAGAACCAGGAAAAACACATAGGATACAATTAGTTGCAAAAAATAATCTGGGAGGGATTTTAGGGAGGGTCGAAGTTTTTAAGGACAAACCCACTATCTATTGACAGTAATAACGCATGCGCTGTAATAATTTAGAGCTGCGCGCGCTTGTGCTATCGTGTACCTGTCAATACTGTCACATTATACATTGTCATAATTATGGTGCACAGTCATTACTTCGTTCACTTACTTAAAATATAATTATTGTAACAGCCTTGGCTAATCCCTACTAATATTAGGTATAAATGCGAAAATGTGTATGTATGTATAAACGGAATGAACCAATATTCTTTACTGATAAATGCGAAAGTGTGTATAGAGATAATATATCGGACCATGGCTTTGACATTTGACTGTATGCAAAGTGATGTTGTTGAGCACCGTTAGGTAGATAGTGTCATGAATACTGACCAAGTTACTTCGTACCCTATAGAGTTTCTGAACTTCTTACAATTAACAGGAGTCATCATCATCAGCCTTTAATAGTCCACTGCTGGACTAGGCCTCTCCTTTGAAAGGAGGAATTGGCCTACTATACCACGCTGGCCACGCGGGTTGGTATAGGGTTTGTATCAAGTTTTCTTTCTCTTACAGTGCTATTCTCTGCATGATATGCTCCCTCTGTTGGCTCTTACGACACCCATGGGATGATATGGGGTGGTGACAATTCGAATTCTTAATCCGTCACCACACGGGCAGGTATTAACAGGAGTACCTACACGCAACTTGAGACTGAACGTTGGTGTTTCAGTCCTGTTAATGCATCAAAGCTTTGTAATGGCAAACGGCTACAAGTTACACCTAGGACGAAACATTATAAAAGATATTCGCTATTACGAGTCAGACTCGCTCATAAAGGGTTCCGTAGTAGAGGTATCCACTTACCATAGCCATTATCTTCGACTTACTATTAATAGTATTTGTATAAACGACAAAACTATATTTGCGGTTTTTAAGATCTGCTTTATTTCAAAAACTGCTGACTATATATCGTTCAAACCAATATTCGTTGCAAGTTTTTATAATGATCTACAGCATATATTTTTTTCGATTTGTCACTTTCTTAATTGAAAAGTTAGAGGGACACACACACCCATTTTACCACTTCGGAACCGTATATCTTTTAAACGATTGATGATGATTTTAGGAACCTCAAAGTAATTTTTAACGACCCATTTTCCACATCAGTTCCATGTATGAAGGGCCTCCTGTAATATACAATATTTTTTATTTTCTATAACGTCGTAAAGCGGTTCACAGAATACATCTACCTACCAATTTTCAAATGTGTTAACTTAATAGTTTCGGCATAAAGTGGCTGTGAGATACGGATAGACTAACAGACATAGCGCGTCTATAAGGATTCAGTGTTTAGCTATTTTTGACTACGGAACTCTAAAAATACTGTTTACAGAAATGTTTTAAATACTTCTTGCGGTTATATTTCTTATTAGTCCCTATGAACAGAATTAATACGAATATTTTCTACTATCGGACGATGAAGGAGTTTTGTGTTACCCCGAATTTAACGTGAGCGAAGCCGCGGGCAAAAGCTAGTTTTTCTTTATAAATTAATCAACAGTTTTATTGATTCGCCTTAACTATTACAGAAAGTGTACATGTGTATTCCGCGTAATAACGGCCGCTTAGTAAACCGTAAAACGTTTTTTTACGGCGCACAGCCGAACAAACATGGGTTATTTTTCGCCTCTTTCTCGTGATTGATGATTTCTTTGGCCAACTCTGTTTGTGATGATATAGATGTTTTTGCTGGTTCCGTAGCCTCAGTAAGGTCCAACTTAAGGATTTGTTTACATGAAGAAAGAATAATATCTGCCATCAGCTATAACTTACTTATTGTTAAAATTATTTTTTTGTAAATCGTCTTACATTGAACGCATATTAGATTCACATCCAGTAGATGTCAATCAAACCTATTACCTATTGCATGTTCTATGAATTGTTACATGAAAGATTGAACATCGGTTTTGTGAATTTAAATAAAAAAAAATAATAATCCATAAAGCAATTATAGGATTAGGATCGTAATATGAAGTTTTTCGATGTTCATATTTAATTTGTTTTAAGCAACCTATTGTAGGTTCTGGACTCGGTTCTGGATCATTAACATCCATTATAAGGTCGCTCAGTCTATTTCGAACCGTTACAGCATATTCCGATTTTAATTCGTCACTAAGCTCACAGCGTTTTGTGGGTGGAAAGCTTAATTTTTTTTTTGCTAAGTGTTTGAATTCTTCATCACAATTGCGTCCCCAATTATGGATAGTTTAAGAAAAAACATTTTGGTATTTGTGAATTTTTACCAATATTGTGAAAGTTTCAGTACGGAACATGCTTAAAGTGTAAAGTCCTGTTCTTATACAATATTTCTATTATGTTACGCGTGAGAGATTGCAAAGCTGGTGTCACTTATTTAACAAATAAAAATTCTAGTTTTTTAACCACTTATGGACAGCAAAAAATCAGTTTTGGACATCCAGTAATAAACATAACCTAGTCATGGACACCCAGTACTGAACATAACCTAGTCTTATAGGTACGCCTATCGAAGAATTTATGATGAATGTCAAGCTTTAATGTTTTAATTATTGAAATGAGAATAAAATGGAATAAAATAGAATATTTATGTTTATTTTTAAACTGTTTCCAAATTGACAATGTTTTTTTAAATCAACAATGTGATAATCATTAAGGAACATTAAAATATTAATATGTAATCTACGAACATAAACTTAATCTAGATATAATTAAGCATCTGATCATCTAAGCATCTAATTTATAATCTTCTGCTACTTATTTTAATAACAAGATATTTCTGTAAGTAATCAATTTTAGCATGCACTTATAAAATATATACCAGAATCAACAATACAAAGTTTTACTTGGTTCATTAGAAATTCTTCGTCTTTGTTAATAAAAATCACGAATATCTTAAAAAAAGAGGTAACAATTCAAACAGTAAAATTAGAGTATTTTTGCATCTCTTTTACACTGTAAAATTCTCTCTTGTTAATTAATATTGGAGGACGAATGTATTCCACGATGTCTTTTCTTTGGTACCACATTTTATCTGGTTTCTCTGGCCATTTATAGGTGTTTCCTGTTGAAAATTTCATCGTGCTTACTTCAAACTCGTTTTTATTTGAATTTTCAATGACTCTAGGTAAATGCTGCCCTTTATATAAAACTATAACGTAACTGCCCTTTGATAGCTTCTGTTGAGAAGGAACTAACGTACTCAACGGTACGTTATCCGGTCCTTCAGACAAGATACTTTCATCACTTTCGGCGTAAATTATTCCAGTTTCTGTTTCAGAAGACTCGGACATATTTTTTTGTTTTAACACTTTTTTCTTCTTGTTAAGTTTCTCAAGCCTTTTTCCTCTCTTTTTTTAGCGCGCAATTCCTTCTCTTCTATTTGTTTCTTTTTCTGTTCTTATTTTTTTAGCATTGTAGGTCGTTCATGCATGGCTTGTTACTGTAAATGGTATTTTTTCTTTCAATTTGCGTTTCTTATTCTTTGTTGTTTCATCAGTTTCAGGCCAAAATAGATTTCGTTTAAAGGTTGATGGAATCACGTAGTTTGAGGTACCAAAATTAACTGTTTTAATAGTTGTTTCTTGACTGCATTTTGGTTAAGAATTATCAATATCTTGGCCTACATTTTCAATATTCGAAGGATTGAGACCTGAAATTTTTGTGAACAAGCAATTTGTTTGTGAAGTGCTGGGTTTGGAATCATTAAAATTGGTATTACTAGACAAAACAGGAATTGTTCGGATTTCTTTAGAAGACTCGTTGAAATTTAGGTTATTAGTTTCTGGTGCAGGAATTGACTCATCCACCGAGATTGTGGATGTTGACTGTTCTTTGGACAAACAATTGGTATGTGCAGAAGAAGTGCTGGGTTCGGAATCATTTGTATTACAAAACAAAACAGGACTGGATCGGATTTCTATTGGAGAATCATTGGCATTTGGATTATTCGTTATTGAACCGGGATTTGAAGACTTTGCATTTACTACGTCAGTTTGCCGACTATTGGCCCAAATCAAATATAGAGATATATCTTCATAAGGTAAAAGTTTCTCTAGCACAGAGCGACTTTTGTAATAAAGATCTTTGAATAACTTTAGCTTCTCTTTAGACAAAATCGTTTCAATTTTCTCCTCTAATGTTTCTAAAAAAATGTTTTCGTATGTAGAATCTTGAATCTTTTTTCGGTTTTGACTCTTAATTTTGGCCATGTCAACGTACTCTGGGCGAAATGGCTAGAGTCCCCCCGCGCGGAACCCATTTTTCATTGTTTCGGCAGAAATTTTCTCTACGGCTGTCTTCAAGAGTGGAGCAAAATGTTGATTTAAGGACTTGTCCCAAATGTTGAGTTTTCCAATTCCTTACCGCTTCACGCCATAACGACTTTAAAGGCCTGAATACTAGGGTGTGTCACCTCTGTATAGCGAAAAAAAAAATGTTTTATTTTTTTATTTAATACCACTCAAAAGTTGTATTGCAACCATTATAACTAGAAGATGTTAAAATTTTTGTGATTTTAAACTACTTTTGGCTCGCTCAAGCTACTTGAATTTCTGTAAATAAGGAAAAATCAGTAAAAAGTTCAAGCTTTATTCAAATGTAATATTGTTGCATTTCACTATGCTACATAAAGTTATTATTATTAATCAATAAGAAAACAAAAATAATTAGTCCAAAGAATGTAAGTTAAGCAATAATACTTAATAGTAAAACAATTATAAAAATGTTAATTATCAGAGCTTTAAAGGTAAAATGACACTAATTAAAATCTTTCTTTGAATTAAATTTTGGCATTTTTTGTCTTGAATTTTGCTTGCAAGCAATAAAGCCCTCCCTAGCCATTTGCCCTGAAATAGATCCCGCAGCTGCAGTCATCAACTTAACACATCTTTCTACAGACTGCGTGTGGCATGGGAATTTCGGAAAGTCGAATTTCTTGATGTTTCCTTCGTCCACTATTTTCTGAAGCTCATCAGTTTTTAAATCACGCAACAGCGGAGGCTCTGTTAATATGACATTCTCGTCTTGCCAGTTAATAATGTCATAATAACTTTCACTCTTGAAGTTAATTTTAGGCACAACAAAGGTTCTTATGACCGTAGCTTGTCGTATCGTACGAGCTTTTATGATTCTTCTGCAAGCAAGTTCCCTTATATGCTTGTTGTTGTCAGTCATCATCGATAGTAACAAGTTTTCGGGATGAGCAAAATATGCATTACGCTGTATTACGGGATCCAACACAGCTTTTATATCTTCGGGCAAATATCTCGAGCTTTTAATGAGGGACCACAAATTCCGCGCACCATCTATACAGGAACTATTGATTTTTGTATTAAACCATGTTGGACAATAGCATTTGCAAATGTAATTAGCCATCACAACCAGTTCGTTTGTTGAATTTTCTGTAGAAACATAGAGTCGCAGTATTCTATTAGCAGTTGTGAGCCATCTAGCGTGCGACATCTTCCCAGGAAATCTTCTTGCTAACTCGTAGCTAACCGAGCCAGTCGACACTGCCAAACAAATATCGTATAAGTATTAGTCTTGTGTAGTTCGCGAACGAGCTAGTTCGAAAGAGTGACTCCCACAGATGAACTACGCGAACTAGTTCCCCAAATAGCCCACTCCATAGTTCAGTCGTTCGTGACAGAACGAGTAAAGGTCTTGTCAAAAGGAAATCATTATACAATACATATTTTTGTCTCCAACATTTTATTAGTAATTGTGCAATGTTTAATCATCTCGTCGCAGCAGCAGCAGATTTTAAAAACGAGTGAACGAACGGCTTTAAATAATTAATATAAGGCAGAGCGAACGAACTTCTTAAAATAGTTCAGTTTAAGGCAGATCGTTCGCTCGTTTTAAAACTGCTCCTGCTGCGAAGTGCGAAGAGCTGGGATCGAAACACGAACTAACGAACTAAAAGAGCGAACTAGTTCGTTTAGGAGCGGCGAACTAGATCGTTCGATCTCAGTCGCGAACTATTACGCCCAAGACTAATAAGTATTGTTGGTCTGTGCTTAGTTTTGTTCTCGATAGCTGCGGTAAACAAACTGTGATTGGTTCAAACTGTGTGATTTCTCTAAATTCATAAGTTTTAAGCATTTTGCCAATGGGGCCTGAAAAAGCACTCGGTCCTGTTGTTTTCCCATCTAAATGTTGAATTAAATGTCTCAATGGTAATTCGTTTGCATGTAGTTGGCAAATAAGCCACTGTAGTGGTCTTTGAAAGCGTTTTTCAAGTAGAACAATGATTCCATTCCTACGCCCAGTGTTAGTATTTGTTCCATCGCAACCGATTGCTACAAATGAATCGAGACTAATATTCTTTTCGGTTAGATATGAAAAAATTGCTTGCTCGATGTCCTTAGATGTTCCTGTAGATGGAGTTACATGGCCTAGATAAATGGATCCAGGTTCCTGAACCATCGTAATATGTTCTTCAACTCTAATACGGCGATATAACCTATTTTTATCTTTAACACAATATAACGTCTGGTCTTTCCGTCCGTCAAAGAATAATGCCTTTATTGTTCCCAACTTTCGATTTTCTAATAAAGTTCGTCTTCTTTTAACTCTCTCCCGTCTCAACTTGCTATGATAGTAGGAGGTGAAACCGACCATTTTTTCTTCATATCGCTTAGTGTCGCGGAAGCAATTGCTGCTCCTGCTCTATAAGATATTCCATATCGGTCACATATTTCAGACAGGTTCTCTAAAGATTGTGTACTGTTTTTTTTCTTTCTACCTTCTTTTGAAGGCTTTGATAGCTGGTATTCATCGTCTTCAGTTGAAGTAACAGAGTCATTATCTGATGAACTTATACAAACAGGTTTGGAAGTAGAGGGTTGCGGTTCAGAAGAAATTTGTTGTCTTTGTGACCTTTCATGCTTTTTCCGAAGCTTTTTAGTGGCTTCTGCGTCGATGTTTCCGATAGCCATACGTCTAACTGTCCTCTGGTCTTCAAGAAATGTACGTTCTTTTGCAGGGACCGTCTTGTTTTTCCCACATTTTCAATTTGCTAAGTTCTTGCATTTACATGAAGCAATATCAAATAGTTGGGTAGATTTCGTGATAAAATAATGTATTTTATCTAAGTATGACTGACTTTTGGGTTCTCTGTCATACTTTTTCAATAACTGTCGATATTGATTGCAGTAAGACAATATTAGCTGACTTACTCTTACCTCAGTGACCGTTGGAATCGATGCTGTTTTCCATACGTCAATAATGGTTTGAACCACTTCGGAACAGATACTTTTTGCCTGAGGTTCTTGATTATTTGAGAGCCATGTTCACGAGTTGCCTACATTAAAAAAGACGTAAGTGGATGCTCCTGTTTCACCATATTTACTTTGGGAGGCTAACCATATGAACATCATTTACTGCTTGAGTATGATATCAATAGCTACTAAAAATTTTACCAGTAGATGTCTACAATGTGAAACAGTTGCAGCTCCTTACAAAAATAAAATGTACCACCATTATATTTGTTTGAAAAGAGTGGCCATGAGTTTTATTGCCCGTTCTTTCTCGTGGTTCTACCTATTGCATTGCGAACGTGGCAGTAAATGTAAATGTAGAATCATTAAGTAATTAACTTAAATTTTGACGTTCATAAGCGTCACTTAGTGGCCTAGATGAATAAATGATTTTGATTTTGATTTTGATTTTGAGCTTCTTTTCATAACGCAACCATTCATAATGTCTTAAAACATCTTCATAAGTCGGTAAGACATTACTTTTAATCTTCTCGGGAAATTTTTCGATAATACGTAGTTTTGTTTTATTTCGAGTCACTGATGTCATTATCGAACCGTAATTTCGATTGTGATATAAAATTATATTTAACACAAACACGTACTGATTCTTAAACAATTAAATCGGCAACAACCAATTCTTATCAAGTCTCGCGACCGACTGACACGCATGACGCGGACTAACAGGAACATCGCGGGCGCCGAGGCGGGGGACGACCGCGCTCTCGTAAAACTTGTAATGTCTAGCAAAGTAAATGTAAAATTAGCCGCTATATCACTTTATTGTATTGTTAACGACGCAACAATTAGGAATATAGATTAAAAATATCGTAAAAATGTGTTTAAGTGAAAACAAAAAAAATACGATTTGGGTGTAATTTACAGATTTTTTTAAAACTTCAAGGGCACTGAGCGAGCCATAAGTAGGTATGTAAAAAAAACTGTAAATGTAGTTTTCAAAGACTCTTAAAATGACAACTTTTGAGAGGTATTAAATGTGAATATTTAAAAGTTTGAAAAAATGACACACCCTACTGAATACAGCCAAATCCATGGGTTGTAAGATTTGCGTGGAAATTGGGTTGAGTGCTATGACTTCAATACCATTGTCAGAGCAGAAATTGGACAGGTGCAAAGTTAAATAAAAAAAAAATATAATAGGCTTTTCAATATTTTTTTTTAATCAGCCAAGGATTAAAAACGTTTGTCATATAATCGTAGATTGTTCCGGAGCACATCCATCCACTTTCTGAGCGACCAATGGCCCAGTCATCGGGGAAATTTTCTGAAACTAATGACAGTATTTTTGCATAATTAAACTCAACCAGAGTAGGTGCCAAGTCTCCTGCAGCATTTCCTGTAATCAGAACGGTCAGATTTTCTTTATCGTCTCCTGAAGAAGAATACACATTTTTATCTCCTTTTCTAGGAAAAACATGTCCTGGTTTTGGATTTAAGAAAAACGCACCTTCATCTGTGTTAAACACTCTTTCAGGATCTTTCACTATCTCAATCAGACCTCTGTCATTGAGATCACTTTCAACTTCCGAAAACCATTTCTCGATGCCTTCTTGGGTAACATTATCTCTTGTTGTACATACATTTTGAGCTACACGTTTAGCAATCGTAGGATGTCGTTTCAGAAAAAATGGTATACATCATGTATACCATTTTTGCCAGGTCTGTTATCTTTGAAAGGGGTTTCTTGGTTTTTATCGACTATTATAAGTTGGACGCTGTCCAATAACTGATCTTTTGTTACGGGGATATGTTTATCTAACATTTATTTGATCCAGATTTCTAAAATGTTTTCTTCTTTCTTACCTAAAATGGTGCTGCGTCCCATTGAGCACTCAATCGGACTTTTACCAGTAACTTTGATGTGCAAGGTTATTCTAGGTACATTGAACTTTTTGGCTGCTTCGGATATTTTGAACCCTTTTTTACTGCTTCAATAGCCCAGCCCATTTGTTGAGGTGTATAATCTTTTTTAGGAGCCATTTCTGAAACAATTAATTATTCTATGTAATGATTACCTTACTGGAAAAACTGTGACAATATAATACTGCTGGCTGATTTTAATGTCAATTTGTTAAACATTAATGATGGGAAACAAAAAAGGTTAATGAATTCCTAAGTTGTCTGAGCCTCAGCCAATTGGTTACCACTCCAACGCACTACACTGCTACCAGCCAGACATTAATAGACCTGGGGGCTAATCGTGCTATTTTCAAACGTTCAAACGTTGACAACGTAACGTATTTGGTGAACGTTTGGTTTTAGTTTGGCTGATGTCAAACATGGTATCGTGCTAATTGTATTGAGCGTTCGAACCGTAGACGCAACACTTACGTTGGGCTTACGTCAAACGTTTAGTGCTTGACACCGGCTTTTGAAAATAGTAAGTACTATTCTTATACTAAAGAGGCTGTAGCGACATCGCGCCATGTGCAAGCACTATTTTAAAAAGACAAATGTCATTATGTGAATGTCATTGAATGTCAACAAATATTATATATATGAAGTCATGAAATAATTTTATTAAAATTATACGGTAAGTACCGAAATATTTTTTACTGTAATAAGTGATTTATGAAAAAAAACAATTAATGATCACACTTGGTCATGTAGAAGAGGTTTTTATTTCACTAGAGTAACGAAGGTGAATTCACATGATGATGCACCACAACATTACTGCAATTGCAGCTTCTTCTGCTATTTGTCGAGCCCAATACGAATATTATATGATCGTTACAATAAAAAACACCTATTTTTCAGATTTGGAATAATATATAGAGCAGAGAAAGATGTTAAACAAAGCCCGAATTGTCAGCGTTCGGCATAATAGTCATCTTTTCTATATAAGAAGAGATAGACGAAAAGCTGGAGAATTTGAATTTGGCTGACTTTCTAACTTTTCAGGTACGCATTTCAATTATCATAACGTAAGATCCTACAGTATTTACTCTCATTCTGAACTTGTCTTATAATATGCATAAATCCCCAACAAAGTATTGTAAGTATATACTCAAACACAAGATATAGCGCACGTATGAGAACAATATCAATCTTAAGTTACGAGTAAATGTCAGTGGGTTTAGTTATTTTGGTAGGACTTATATTTGAGTAAATATTTACTAAATAATTTATGTTTTAATTTTGTTCACAGTAGCCGAGGAGTAAGCAGAATAATAAGCCGCTCGTTAGCACAACCACATGGACAGAACATAATTGCAAGTTAACAAAAATGAGCAATTTGCTACGAGCCAAATCGAGACCATCGTCACTTCTTGGACAAACAACAATATACTATTAATTAGTTCTCTTCCCGTGGGTGTCGTAAGAGGCGATTAACCTTTAAACAGCATCGAGACCGCCGGCGTTCAAACTATTATTATTCTCGATATGCTCACAAAGCGTGGAGAACGCCGGCGTTCAGCCGGTGCGATGCATTTAAAACCCAATTTTCTAATTCATTGGGTTGATTTTTGTTCAACGATTTTTTTTTATTGAGACCATAGATAAATTTAGCTTGTGTTTTAAAACGAATATAAGCACTGGCACCTTTCTAAGAGCCAAAAAAAAAAAAACAAAATGCCACATTTCACTTGCGTACGAGGCGTGGCTGCGTCTAGTGCAGTGATGCAGTTATGATCGTTACCACTATGGCAATATGGGTCATAATAGGGTGAACGTAGAAGAGCTTTGTAATTTGATCCATTGCTTAGTTTATTTATTTATTATACAAATTTCGTTCATTTATTATCAAAGAAGGTATTTGAAATGAATAAAGTGATATTTTACCTAGTCTTCCATAGCAATTCTGTAAGTTGTAAGCCATGTAAAAATTATTTTCATGGCTTATAACTTGCGACGTGTACACAGCCGTCGCGTCGGCTTATCTCGGTATCGTATTTCAAGGTCTGTTTATACAAAACTGTGAGACTGAACATACTTTATTGCTTTATTTATTGAAGAATATATCTTGTTCATGGTGTTATAATAAGTAGTTACGACATTTATGGATAAAACATTCATTTATAACGCCCTAACCTTTTAGAGACCTGAAAACACATTTACGAAATCTTATCAGATCTTGTTAGAAACTTATGACGATCCACTTGTCGTCTTATTGGTATTAGCAACTAGGAAAACTATTCATAAAAACAAAACAGCTTACAGAACAACGATAAGTGGTCTCGTTTGTTTTTTATGGATGTTTATCTGAAGTGAGTCATAAGTGCGCGATAACACGCGCCATGTTTACGATCAACGGATCAAAACATAAACACCATAAAAAGTGACGTAAGGAGTTAAAAGAGCTGATGGGTTAAGGGATAACACGATGTAAATACCATCTTTGCGTAGAGACGGAAAACTCGACATCAAACCCTAAACGACTGCCTCGTTGGTCTCGCGGCATAAGTGTGCGCGTGGGATCCGGGTTCGATTCCTGGGTCGGGCAGTATTATTGGGTTTTTCTGTCACTAAATTCTCAGTAGCAGCACGGAGTCTGGAAATGTGCCCGGTACGGCAATAGGCTCGCCCCTTATTACGTGAGACTAAAGTATATCTGGCGAAAAGTGGGTGTAGAAATACACCTCTGCCTACCTCTTCGGGGTTATAGGCGTGAGACTATGTATGTATGTATATAGTTTACTAAAATAATGAAAACCAAACCAAATACATTATTATTACTGTGAAGTTCACGTTGTAATTGTAACAATCAAATGGCCTAACAGATGTTGATTGTTTCAACTCTACTTAAAATAATATTTTGTATCAGATTTCATCATCTCAATACACTGAATAAATAAAATCGAAATGTGAAATTGGAGCTTGCCTTTTAATATACATACCTACTCTATTTCTCTAAATATCTATTGAAGTGGTCCAGCGGCAGTCTGGGTAACACTGGATCATCAGATGTTGGAATCGGTACCCGATTAGAAACGCGCTACGCTTATGTAAGCTCACACAATTATATCACATCCTGCTTGAGTTAGTGGTAAGTCTCCCTTGCAGAACGGCCTATTGGTCTAGTGGAACTTAACCTGAGTGCTAAGACGAAAGTCATGGGTTCGATTACCACCCAGGAGAACTCTTTGTGCGATGAGCAAATTACCATAACTATAATACTCGTATGCGTATCAAAACAATATTTATATATATTAATCAATTGTCTGACTACCATGCCACTAGGTTGTGCCTAGTTTGGGATCACACCGCCAGGTGTGGGTTGTCACAGATAATTAATTTATTCTTATGTTTCTCTTCTTCACGGATATTTTCTTACAATTCACTTAGAAATTCACCCGGTCTAAATGGTCACTAAGGACGAAAGGCGGCACCTACCCTAACCACTCTCATAGGTACTAGTATGGGCAGGTGGTACTTGATGGGCGACCTTATTAGATAGATATTCTCTTAACAGGCTCCAAGGCCTTTTACTATATGGACTTTTACTATATATGCAAAGTGGGCAACAGTGATGTTTTGTCATGGCGGGTCTCGTGGCAACAACGACCCGCAGGTTTTCCCGTGATTATGCCTTTGAAAACTACACCAAGCGAATAGCTCCTGTGGCCTTCCCTTCGCTGATCGGCCAAAGCAAGCCAAAGAGCTATGGCAGCTTCCCATACATCATTTCAGTTAATTACCAAAGTTAGCATCTATAAATGAAATATACCTTGTTTGATAGAATATATATTGCTGCTTCTAAGGGTAAAAAAATCGTAACTATAGGAGGCCATTTTGAGTTATTATACTTAGAAGTTTTATAGGTTGTGTCATTATTAACCATCTCTTTAGTATATTGCTGCATCAAATAATAATTTATTGGTAAATAAAACGGAAGGAGCTCGATGGCATAATACTACAATATTGACGATTACGCAAGTTAAGCAACCCCAGGTGTGGACACTTCTTGGATTTTTGACCACAAAATATCTTAAGCTCCTCTGTGCGTAGAGATACAAGTCTGTTATCATGACATACATAGATATGTCGTTAAAATCAGATGCTCTTATGCAGCTTTAAACATCTGCTATCAATATTGACTATTTATTTACATACTGAACGTTTTTCAAAGAAACATAAAACACGACTGAATTCCCAAAAAATATATAGCCTATGTCACGTGAGGATTCTAACAATAGCCCACTCATCGAAATCGGTTCAGCCATTTAGAAGTTATGGCGCCATAAAGAAATTCACATACATGAACTCTAAACCCACTTAATGAAGCATGTTGCTGATAATTCTCTGTGACATTTTGACGAAGCCTTTTGCGGATAACCGTATCTTTTCTTTATTTTATGGTGCATGAATAAATTAAATATGATTTATGATTATTAAATATTTTATTATACAAATATTTTTATTATACAAAAAATACACTACTTTTTTGGGCAGTCGTGTAAAATAGTAGTAAATCATGAAATGACGACGGTTTCTTAACGTGTTACTTACATAAGATTACCAAGGATAAAAATATGTTTCAGGTTCCCTAAAGTGTATGGAAAAAAGGTAGGGTGGATAGTAAAAACACAAGATTTCCTTTTACAATATTTTATTCTTCATCATCCTCTATATCTATAATTATTAGTGGAAAAGAACTATTCGGCACCCACAGATTACATGAAATTTACAATTCTGTGTCGGCACCGCATTGCGCTTCCCACGCACGCACATTCAACTCGCTGCCACCCAGCCCTAATCTAAGACTTAGGTCTGTTACCCGAGGTAGTGGATTGGATTCCTAACACGACAAATCTTTGTATCATGAGCTACGCTTTTGTCTGTGTCTTGGTTAAATGAAATAATTGCAATACCTATCTAGGTACTTAGGAAAAATAATTATAAATGAACGTTTATCAGTCGTCTACTTGCTGTATATAGGCGTCTGAGCGCGCACTGACCGAGTAGGCAGTCTTTTGGCTCAAGCCACCCTAGGAACCTAATCTAAGACCTATAACTGTGACAGTATTATGTGTATGGTATACGGCTGAAACAATATTATGGGGATGTACCCCATAATATTGTTTCAGCCTTTCAAAAGCGAATGTCTAGGAAGGTATCGCGTCGAGATGTTGCCTTTTTGATGAGATGCCTTCCTAGACATTGTCATAAATATAGGGCCAAGCAAGGTTCACGCCAATCTTACAATAATGAAATCCACCGCAACAATAAGCTATACCAAAGCGATATCTATAAAAATTGCCTTATGAAAGAATGCTGTTCACTCATTTAAGTTGCAATCAAACGTATTATAAGCATATGCCACTAAATTGATAAATAATACAAAATTATCTTAATAATTTTCTCAAATTTAAAATATTATATAATTGCAAAGTTCGTCGATAGGAACTTTTGGTTTGACAACGTATGAGACGTCCGCGAACGTAACGGTTTTGGTTTAAAACGTTGTCAAATAATAGCGCGATACCATGCAACAACGAGAGTTCGCTCGCACGCTGTCACCTAGCTGTCACTGAACGTATCTGCCCTACAAAAACCAAATCGTTTACATTCAAATAATTAGCACGATACGAAATGTGCATAACGTGACGTTTTCGGTTGAAGTTTGGTTTTGGTAAATACGTTGACGTTTAGCACGATTGCCCCCCTGGTGTGTACTGATCTCCCTGTAAGAAATACACCGCTATTTTTTAATTAGTACAAAAAATTTAACACAGCACTAAGTATCTTTAACTGATCATATTTATGTAGTTAAAAAATAAAAACACTCAAGTCCCAAAACTGTCTCATAACTGTCCACAAAAATACGTGATAATTGGTAAATGCAATACTAATACTATGACCGACCCGAGTACTACGAGTATCATAGTAAAAAGAACCATTGATAAATTCCCCTTCCCCCCCGCCCCTCTGCGCCTGCGCCACGCCCCGACGATGCGACAAACAGTACTAAATTGCTAGCAAAAGTGAGCGTATCTAATTTCGTTGCAAAAGTTAATTGTTTGTCTACGTTTGCCCGACGCGATGGCCTATCATATCAGTTCATATCACGGGAGTATGTAGCTATGCTTCGTGCGTACTTTTTGAGTGGAAAAATCGCGAGTGCAGCTGTGTAAGTGTGTACCCATGGACATCTTATTGTGAGTGTACAAAAGTGATCCGGTCAGTGTCAAACAATTAAAACAGTGCATATTGGATGCTTTTGACAACGGTGGTGGACGTTTCGAAGGACAATGGAAATACTTGTAAGTTTAATAAATAATACGTACTTAAGTAAATAATAATTTTATGCGGGCGGCTCAAAATCGGTCTGTGTTCTCCACACACCTTGAGGAAGGCCTACGTCCAGCGGACGTCTCTAGGCTGACATGATGATGATAAAATAATATTTGTAAATAGCAGATGATTCTAACTTCATAAATACGCCAAAATTACTCTTTTCTATTAGTCCAGAACACCTTCTTTTATTTTGATATTTGTTTGCTTTCTAATTACATACCTCCGTATTTAATTACTTGTTAAACGATAAATTTTACCGGTCCTAAGCCCGAATAAAGTATGAAGGAGAGGGTAGAATTAACAAAATTAAAAAATAACTACCTACATTTATTATTTTTCTTCATTTTATTTTTTATGGCTACCTACACCGTGCGACAGAGAGAATGCGAATGAGCAGGATGGAATATTATCAATGAATTAGTGAATGGATTGTAAAATATGACTATGATTTAAGTGAGATTTTCTACAATAAACAAATGATAATAACTTTGCTCTTTATTGATATTATGAATTCGCTAATCTGTCCTTAAAGTTTTTGTACTAATTAAAAAATAGCGGTGTATATGCGTCGAACACTTCGGGGTGGTTAATAGTCATAGTGCTATTGTGTGCTAATTACATATTAGAAAAGATAAACCTATGCCGCAATTTGTTAGATATAGACCGATTAAGCAGATTTGTTAAGAACGTTTTAATACACATTTAGCTTCCATTGATTGGGATGGGTTTGTGCAAATGAGCACGGTGAACGAGATGGTAAATGCATTTAACCAGCACGTTTGATATCCACGCGCCGCTTAGAACTTGTATTATCAAAGAGCCGTCTTACCCATGGATAACCGACAACATCAAATTAATGATGCGTCTGCGAGACAATGCCTTGGCGAAATTTAGAAAAACAAAATCCGATAGTAAAAAAACACATTACAAACAACTTAAATCACTTGTGTCGGCCGTATTGTATAATGAGAAGACTGCATATTTCCAATATAATATTAATAAGAAAGTCAAGGACCAAAAATTATTATGGAAAAATATAAAAAACACAGTCATGCCATCTACACCCAACATAGATATAACTAATTTCACATGCCCGAATATAATTAATAGCCATTTTTTTAATGTTCCTGGGCCGAAGCACGTTACCATCTCGCAGCTGACTTACTTTGAGTTTCATAGATATGGATTCGCCACTTTTTCCTTAACACCAGTTACTCAAAATTCTGTACTACGAATAATACATAGTCTCAAATCAACGCCGAGGGTTGCGATGGCATTAACCTTGACATGCTTATTTTGACTGTGCCACACACATTACAATTGATAACCAGTATCATAAACACGTCAATTGCATCGTCAACATTCCCTGAAATCTGGAAACTCGCAAGTGTCAGACCGATACCCAAAGTGTCAAATCCCAGAGATGTCAAAGACCTCAGACCTATTAGCATACTGCCTTGCTTATCTAAATTGATGGAAAAGGTAGTATGCCAGCAGCTGACCTCTTATTTAGAAAAAACAACATGCTGCCCGTATATCAGTCAGGGTTTAGGAAGAAGCGTGGCACCTGCACAGCACTTTTAGATGTTACCGACAACATCCTATCGGCTCAGGATCAAGGCATGTGTACATTGTTGGTATTATTAGACTATTCCCGGACATTTGATGGTATCAATTTGCAGCTCCTTTTATCCAAATTAAGGTACTACGGGTTCGATCAAGGAACATTGCTATGGTTCAATGGTTACCTTACTAACCGAATGCATATTTATTGAATTGCGTAAAAACGACAGTAATAGCAACTATTCTAATGTGACGTCAATAGAAAGGGGAGTACCCCAGGGATCATAATAGACACGGTACATGAAGCTAAAAACCTTGGTCTGAAGATGGATTCAAAACTTCGTTTTGAGAATCATATAGCCACTGCAGTCCGGAATTGCTTTTGCCGTATAAAAATCCTGTACAAAATAAGGCCTCACCTATCGCAAGAATTGCGAGTATTATTAGTTGAGACATTGGTTTTGTCCAAGTTAAACTACGCGGACGTCGTCTGTGGCCCTAGGTTGCTCGCTAGAACGCAGCGTCTTATACAGCGAGTCCAAAATGCGTGTACTCAACTAAATATAGATGAGCGCACGCCAGGAACCAATCACTGCAAAACATCCCCAGCCGATCTTCCCGAAATCTCCAGGCCACACTTCCAGCCAGCGCGCCACCAAGTCAATTCCCCAGTCCATCTATATGAAAAGAAAGGACTGCAAAAGAAGACAATCAGTGAAAAGCTCATCCGCCCCCCGCTCGATTTCAACCAAGGTCTTCTACTCAAGAGTTCAACCCCACTCCATAGTGATGTTGTCTGCATCAGACCCAACGGACTCCGAAACTCAAGGAAGTTGGGCCGCTCAGGTCCCCCTTGACCTCCCGAATCAGATAGATCAGATTCCTGCCGGAGGGTTTCCATATGACCGGGACCTCATGAGATCGATGGAACGCTCCTTCAACCCCCCTGTTGAAAACACTGACCAGATCACCTTGGTGACAAAAGGGCAGACAGAAGGAGTCCCAGCTGAGTCTCCACGGTCAGAGAGGCCAGAACAACCTGACCCAATCAAAGTTTTCAAAGCGAGATGGGCCCCCCCATCTCGCTGGCTGAGAAAACAATGTGTCGAGCCTAAAACGACTCGAACTGTTATATCCACTATGAGGTGCGAGACATTGGTGTGCTTCAGGAAGTTTGGGGTGTTGTCCAAAGAACCTCTAGACCTCTTGGACAAAGAATGGGACACACTAGGAGTTGACAGAGTGTGCCAGTTCACAAGCTTGTTTTTGGAGAAGACTCCAAATCCATCGCTGGTATACTCCTCAGGTCCCTATGCATATCTCAGGGGCATGGCTAACTCAATAAAAGTCACTCAAAACGACTTATTTTTATCATTCTTGGAGTCACAAGCTAACGTAACAGCTGATTTGAAATTAGCCGCCAAGTCTGTGGATGCCTTTCGAAGCTCCATGCAGGAAGCAGAAGGAATTTGCAGGGAACAATGATCTATTTGCTCAAAATATCTGGCTTCCCTGGAAAGTCAACTGAAGTTGATCAAAATAATGTCAGAACTCCCAAGCATGAGTCCAGCTCACCCGAACCCTCCAAAACCCAACCCACCAAACATGTAAGTCCGTCTCACTATCCCTATCATTACAAACGCACTGAGAGAGGATATGAAGTGCAATACGCCGGAGAGGCTGACAAGAAAATAAGAAAGGTGTTGGTCCAGGTAAATTTCATACTAGAAAGTGCTCCATACCCCTCCATTATGCTAGAGGTCCACGAGGAAATCATCTACACGAAGTTCGTTGCCTCTTACAAAAATTGTAAGGACCCGGCTCTCGCTTTGGATGATACGCTGAGGGGTCTGGGAATGGGAAGGCAGGCCTAAACCAAGAAAGAGCAATTTTCAGACAGTGCGTAACCAGGGGACCAAATATTAGATGTAAAGATACAATGTGCCATCTTGCCACTATATAAGCTCACTTTATTATAATGTAAGTTTTATAACCTCATAGCTATAAGTTAATTTAGGCTTAAGAACGACAATCCGACTAGTAGATTAGCTCGGTGGTCGGTTCGTCTGTTCAGCCTTTAACTTCGAAATAAAGCATCGGCGCGGCGCAGATAATATTATAGCCGATGCGTTATCACGATCCCTACCTGTAAATATAATTAACGCGAATAATAATAACGTGAATGACCCTAATGTTGACACTGATCAATGGTATTCAGCCACCTACAATGGTTGTTTATCTTGGCCTAATGACTATCCAGACTATTCTATTAAAAATAATAAGCCACCTACAATGGTTGTTTATCTTCGCCTAATGACTATCCAGACTAGTCTATTAAAAATAATAAATTGTATCGTTTGATTAAATCTAGGTATATGCTACGTAAGGAGTTCGAATGGAAAGAAGAACTACCTTCTTTTGATCGAAATAATGCCATATTAGAGAACCATGCTGAACCCACTTCGGGGCATTTCGGTATATTTAAAACTTACAAGCGCTTAGCACTGCGTTACTACTGTCCCAAAATGCGCGATGACGTAGTTAAGTTCATAAATTCTTGCGACACTTGTATCGCGCACAAACATCAGAACCATGCACCATTGGGAACCATGGGACGACCCAAAGTGTGTTCACGACCCTTCCAAACCATTAGTGTAGATTTGGTGGGGCCACTACCCGTCACAAGAAAACAACGCCTACATCTTTGTAGTAACTTGCTGTTTTAGTAAATACTGTCTACTTTTTCCTATCACGCGCGCAACTGCTGAAATAATAATTAATATTTTGGAAGAAAAAATATTTTTAGTTCATGGTATACCATCTACAATTATATTGGACAATGGTAAACAGTTTGTCAGTGCTACTTTAAAAGCTACATATGTTGCGCAAGTACAAAATCCCTAATCTTCATTATACTCCTAAATATTCCCCACATGTCAATACGGTCGAACGCTATAGTAAAACCATTGGTTCTACCTTAGCGGCGTTTGTAGGAAATGACCAGAGATTATGGGACACTCTCCTACCTAAGGTGCAGTTTGCATTAAATACTGCAGTTAATGAAGTCACGGGCTATACACCTAGTTTTTTAGTCTATGGACGTGAATTAGTTCCATGCGGCTCACACTATGTCGACACGGACGCTGATGATATAGTATATGTAGGGCGTAATGCAGCTTGTTTACCCTACACTACTTCACTCAGCCGGGTTTCGAACCCGGGACCTAATCTAGTAGCAATTAGGTATAGCAGAAGGCGATCACAAAGCGAGTGAATTTATGAGAATTTAAGAATGATAGTTATAGGATGATAGGCGAAGAATTGTACAGGCGAAGAACGAATGAAGATTATATTAATTTGTATGAGATGATTATTTATTATTACAATGTATTAAAATTATTTAACAAGCAACAACTTAGTAACAAGTAACTAGCAAAATGACAATAGATGTAAGTTATATCAGGCAAGCAAAGCGCGACAAATGAACCGATCTTAACCTAAGCTGTGGATCGAATGTGTGTGGCGATGTACGCGGTCGTCCTCTGCGGCACGTTGAAGGTCATGCGCCGGCTCGCGCACTAGGTAACAATTCGCCGCCGCGCGTTCCGAGTGCAAATGAGCTTCGGTCCAACAGCCATAAGCGGAGCGGGTTACTCCGAATGGTAAGGCAGGGGTCAAGAGTAGAATTTGAGGCGGATAGTTGCCTCAATACTCCCCCCGAGAGACCATGGCTATGGTCGATAAAAATCAGGTAATCGGACCCTCCTGCCGCTGGTAGTTCGTTTGACGTCATCTTTAGCTGGTAAGTCCGGAACTTGAGCTTCTTTCGCCATGTACGCTGGTTTCAGCCTGTCGATCGACACGTTGACAGTCTTAGCGTTGATGTCTAACGTGTAATACTTCGGGTGCCGGTTGACAACCTTGTAGGTGCCAGCGTAAGGTGGTTCCAGGGCGTCCCTTAGACGATCTTGACGAACGAAGACGTGCGAAGAAGATTGAAGATCGCGTGGGACGTAGAACGACGACGTGGAGTGCCAAGCAGTGGGACGAGGAGAGAGCTTCGCCATGTACGCGCGAAGACGGGTCGCGTACTGTGTGACGTCAGCAGTCAGATGGTCCTCGTTTGGACATAGGAACTGTCCGGGTAAGCGAAGGGGTTCGCCGTACACCAGTTCAGCGGGAGATGCTTGCAGGTCCTCCTTCCAAGCATTTCGCATGCCCAGAAGCACCAGTGGGAGGGCTTCGGTCCACTGTAAAGCAGGAGCGTGGCACATGATCGCCGCCTTGAGCTGGCGGTGCAGGCTGTCGTGCGGAGGTGGCGCGCGCCGACCAAGGCAGTGAGAGCCTTGAATAGGTGGCACTCGAACTGGCGACCACGGTCTGTAGTCACCCGCTCAGGACAGCCGAATCTGGCAATCCAGCCAGATACGAGAGCAGCAGCGCAAGTCTCGGCGGTGATGTCACGAAGTGGATATGCATCTGGCCACCGAGTGAACCTCTCAATAACTGTCAGGCAGAACCTGAAATCAGAAGACTGAGGTAATGGCCCTACGATATCGAGGTGTATATGGGAGAACCTCGAGGAAGGTGGTAGGAAAGAGGATAGGGGGGAGAAGGTGTGACGGGAAATCTTACTCGTCTGGCATTTTAAACATTGCCTAGCCCACTCTCTACAGTCCTTGCGAATCCCTGGCCAAACAAATCTTTGTGTCACCAGTCGCACTGTAGCAGAACTTCCAGGGTGATGTAAATTGTGTAGCATCTCAAAGACTTGCTTGCGGAATTCGGGTGTGATGTACGGACGAGGTGTAGATAGCGAGGTGTAGCAGTACACTGGCATGTCGCTTGAGCCAGTACAGATCTTGCGTAGCCTCAAGGCTGTACCGCGATTGACCACTTGCGTTACCAGGAAAGTGATCCGGAGCTACAGGAGCTACCTCCTGTAGCTCCGGATCACTTTCCTGAGACCGTACAAGAGACTGATAATCTATGGCGCTGGTTACCTCTTCGACCCGTGATAACGCATCGGCGACAACGTTCTCACGTCCAGGCAGGAACTTGATGTCTGTCGTAAATTGGGCAATAAAATCAAGGTACCTGACTTGCCTTGGCGAGCACTTTTCTCTGTTGAGTGAGAATGCGAATGTAAGAGGCTTGTGGTCCGTAAACACCATGAATGTCCTAGCTTCCACCATATGCCGGAAGTACTTAACCGCCTCGTATACTGCCAGTAGCTCTCGATCGTACGGGCTGTACTTCCTCTGCGCCGGACTGAGCTTGTGAGAATAGAAAGCTAGGGGTTGCCAGTCTTTGTCCTTCCGTTTTGCAGTACTCCTCCAATCGCGAGGTCCGAAGCATCCGTAACTATGGCGAGCTCAGCGGTAGGGTCAGGATGTGACAGCAGTGTAGCCTGTGATAAGGCAGCTTTGCACTCTTCGAAAGCCTTCATCAACTCTGGGGTAAGTGCGATGGGCTGTGAGCCTTTGACGTGTGGACCAGCGAGGACGTTAGTGAGCAGAGCCTGTATTCGTGCAGCATTCGGTATGAAGCGACGGTAAAAATTGAGCATACCTAGAAAACGCTGAAGTTCCTTAACTGTTTTCGGTGCTGCAAAGTTCTGGATAGCTTGAACCTTTGTCTCCAAAGGTCTAGTACCAGCCGCTGACACCTGATAGCCAAGGAACGTTACCTCCGATAAGCCAAGTTTACATTTGGAAGTGTTTATGAGGATCCCATATTCTTTCAGTCGCTGAAACAGCTGCCGCAGATGATCTTCATGAAGTCCTGGCTCAGAGAATATCAGTATGTCGTCGAGATAACAGTAGCAGAAATCGAGGCCCAGGAGGACTTCGTCAAGGAATCGTTGAAAAGTCTGTGCCGCATTTCGTAGCCCGAACGTCATATAAGGAAATTCGTACAGACCGAAAGGTGTAGTGATGGCAGTCGTCGGTATATCAGCTGGGTTGATTTTGACCTGATTAAACGCCTTCACCAGATCTATGGTGGAGAAGATGGTGCACCCTGAGAGCTGATGTGAGAAATCGTGTATATGGCGGATGGGGTACCGATCGGGAATGGTCCTGGCGTTGAGTGCACGATAGTCGCCACATGGTCTCCATCCGTCGTCTTTCTTCTTCACCAGGTGCAGCGCAGAAGACCAAGGACTCTCCGAGCGTCGTGCTGTACCACAAGCGAGCATGTCTTCGAACTCCTTCTTGGCTATTTGCAACCTACCAGGGTCAAGTCGACGAGGCCTGCAGGAAACGGGTGGACCAGGCGTAGTCCTAATAAAATGAAGGGTATTGTGCTTCGGAGGAGAGCGTACACCTGCAGGTCTAGTTATCTCTGGAAACTCGCGCAGTATGGAGTGGAACTTAGTCTCACCAGTGACAGCTTTGACCGAAGCGATATCATCTGGGGTCCTGGAGCAAATAGCTGCTACTGACAGGGATGTAGTGCCATCCACCAAGCGCTGATGTTTGCAGTGTACTAGTAGGTTGTAGTGAATCAGGAAGTCAACGCCAATGATCGGTTTAGACACGTCCGCTATGGTAAAGTTCCAAGTAAAATCTCGCCTAAGACCTAAATTAAGGTGAAAAAGTACAGGACCATACGTGTGAATAACGGTGTTGTTCGCTGCGATGAGGTCAAACTTGGACTTGAGGCAGGGCGTCTTGATCGCTGATCGCGGGAAAACACACAGGTCAGAGCCAGTGTCCACAAGGAACTGCATTTTTGATGCGCGATCGGTCACAAGTAGACGGCCTGTTGGCGAGGGGCAGTCGTGGGCCGCTACTTCCGACTGCCCTTGGAGTTTTCCGAGTGGAAGGTGCACGGCTGCTTACACTTGTTTGCCTTCGTACCATAATTGAAATGGTAGAAACAGTGCGGATGATCTGCCGGTGGCTGTCTCGGTCTGGAGCAGCTGCGTGAGCGATTACGTCGCCTAGCGGGAGGTCGTGAGCGTGACTGTTCACAGCGGTCGAGCTTATTGGACAATAATGCCACTTGCCTGGTCAGTTCGGCTATCTGTTGAGCCATGTCGTTGAAGGAAGAAGGTTGATCAGCTGAGGTGCTTGCTACCTGAGGCGATGACGGTGCAATCTCGTAGACCTTGTCAGCCAACTCAGCCAGTTTGTCCTTGTCGAGGTCCATCTGGGTAGCGATCACTGTCTGGATGTTCTGCGGTAACCTGCTAGACCATAGCGTTAGTAAAAAGTCAGAGGGAACTGATGGACCGGCCAAACCCGATAAATATCGCAGAAACTGCGACGGCTTCCTATCGCCTAGCTCTTCATGCATGAGGAGTTGCTTGACTCGCTTCTCCTGTGAAGCTGAAAGGCGTTTCATTAGTTCCGTCTTTAACTTTATATATTTATCGGTCGCGGGTGGGTTGGTAATAATATCTTTCACCTCTATGGCATACTGATGATCTAGCTGTGAGACTAAATAACAAAATTTTGTTTCATCCGTGGTAATACGGGACAAGGCAAACTGAGATTCGACCTGGGCGAACCATAATGCAGGCTCTTCTGGCCAGAATGGTGGAACACGCACACCGACACGCAGTACTTCATCCTTGTTTTCCCCAAGGTCTCTGTTTTCCACACTCATTGTCACTGGGTAATTATAAAATCAAATCGCTCACCGCTATTACTCAGACCGCAACCGATCCGACTCCAAATTTTCTTCACTGGATTCCTCAAACTAACGTCGGCGTCACTAATATGTAGGGCGTAATGCAGCTTGTTTACCCTACACTACTTCACTCAGCCGGGTTTCGAACCCGGGACCTAATCTAGTAGCAATTAGGTATAGCAGAAGGCGATCACAAAGCGAGTGAATTTATGAGAATTTAAGAATGATAGTTATAGGATGATAGGCGAAGAATTGTACAGGCGAAGAACGAATGAAGATTATATTAATTTGTATGAGATGATTATTTATTATTACAATGTATTAAAATTATTTAACAAGCAACAACATAGTAACAAGTAACTAGCAAAATGACAATAGATGTAAGTTATATCAGGCAAGCAAAGCGCGACAAATGAACCGATCTCAACCTAAGCTGTGAACAGAATGTGTGTGGCGATGTACGCGGTCGTCCTCTGCGGCACGTTGAAGGTCATGCGCCGGCTCGCGCACTAGGTAACAATTCGCCGCCGGCGCCGCACGTTCCGAGTGCAAATGAGCTTCGGTCCAACAGCCATAAGCGGAGTGGATTACTCCGGATGGTAAGGCAGGGGTCAAGAGTAGAATTTGAGGCGGATAGTTGCCTCAGTATACATACCTAGGGACGATTACGCAGAAAACATAGGTCACTTATCAGGCATATTTGACAAAGTTCAGGCACTCCTCATTCAAGCTCATGCTGGGAATTCCCAAACGTATAATTTACGCCGTAAACCAGCTGAGTTTAATGTGGGAGACACTGCGTGGAAAAGGACTTTTTATCAGAGCGACAAGGATAAGTACTTCTGTAAGAAACTAGCCCCTAAATTCGTGAAGTGCACAGTGATTAATAAAAAGTCGCCTCTCGTTTACGAGTTGTCGGACGCATCTGGAAATTCTATTGGGTTTTGGCACATTAAGGACCTAAAACTTATACACTTTGGTGCCTAACTATTTGTTACAAACCGTAGAAGACTTTCCCTTCCTTCTCTCTATATGCCGTCTTAGCTTGGACAGTAGCGGACTCATAGACCTAACGCAGCTAGTCGGATTTTCCTTGTTAGCCACGTAAAATCCTCTCCTAAGGCGGGCGGTATTGTAGCGTATGACCGGTACCTACCGAGTGTACGTCATAATACCGTCCATACGCTCGGCCAATCAGGGAAGGCCATCGTCCGCGCTCGTAAGTTTTGCCCATATTTGGTCAAGCTTCGCCAACACGAACTCTGATGGAGGGCCCGGTATATAAAGGGGCCGACAGAGAGGCGGCACCGCTACTCTAACGTCGCTTCTACTACCTACCTACTATAACTAAGCGTACCTACTGACCCTACGTCGTATCTACGTGTATCCTGGTCCCAGCTACGGGTTCCAGGTTCACCTTAAGACTCCGGCTACGCTCCTAGACCGCTACACTTTCCTGCATCGCCTTCGGCTTCACCTCTGGCGAAGAGTCGGGCCTGCCCTGCTCATCGTACACACACCGCCGGCGTCTGCCAGCTGAGCCAACGTCAGCGAGGGCCTGCACCGCTACGCGCAGCCTTCGAGCAGCCTGCCTACACACTACCGGAGGGAACAGCTTGGGAGACTGCAGCCCTTAGTGTTCAGGCCAGTTTCATGTTGTTGGTCGGTCATATTCGTGGCAAGGGAAGTGAGACAATACTCGGCAATAAACGCATATAGAACCTTTTCTGCGTTTTACTACCAGAACCCGTTACAGCACGGTTCTGTTTCACTATCCCCCCAAGAACACATGTCACACCGTTCTTGAACCAACACGGCATACTAAAAATGAAATCCCGACGTAAGCATCATTTGGCGTCTCTACTATTTGGTATTATGAAGTATCATGAGCCATCCTATTTGTATGACAAGTTGAGTTGGACAGCAAGTAGAAGGGAGTGCACAAGTAGGCAGTGTTCACAGTAGCTTGCCATACAGCCTCATAGATCGGCAGCATTTAAAGGTAGCTTCAGATACGCTGCATCGAAGGTGTGGAATAATCTACCACCACCCATACGAAACATAAATGCGCTAGCTACCTTTAGAATAAGGTTAAAACAACATCTTATAAATGCACAACGGCAATATGGTAATATTAATTGTGACATGTCTTTTATATAAAATTGTTAAAGTTGAGGTGGTGTTTTTGTCTCGATTTTATGTTCGCTGTGCTGAGTTGGTGTAGGTTATACGTGGCTATGGGGTATTATTATCGAATAAGATAATATTGTAGCTGTGAAACTGATTTCTGAACACATACTGTTAAGTTTAATTGGCGAGCTGCCAGTTATAAGTAAATGCACGTTAGGTAACATATTTATTCGCTAGATCTACTGTTGTATTTATATATTTTAATATGTAATTATGTACTTTTTGTTTATCAATGTATTTTATATCTACATAATTATGCTAATACAATATATTAAGTGCATATGGTTCCCACCAAGAACTTAGGGTCCCAAGCCAACCTCACCTGCAAGTGGTGCACCTGCCGATCAACGGACGAGGCTCTGGCAATCAAAATATCCCGAAAAGCGGCAATAGGCTCGCCACCTATTACGTGGGATCAAAACACTGGCGAAAAGTGGGTGTTTAATATGCCTCTGCCTACCCCTTCGTGGAAACAGGCGTGAGTGTATATATGTATGTATGTATATATTAAGTTACATTTTTATGAAGCTATTTATGCTTATTGGCTTCCGTACGTCACTATGGCAGGCTCCAGTGGAAGACCAGTGCCTGGTCCTTAGGACCAGGCAAATACTGAACTGGTGGCCTGATTGCTGTAGCTGTGGGACACATGACTATCAGTGCTTTACTTGTTTCTTTGTATTTTCTATATGTATTTTTTTTATATTGTGTCACGCTGTATTCTTTTTTTTATACTTTTCCTTTACACACTGTGTCCCTGTAAGCTGCATGCAATAAAGTTTTTTTACTCTCTTTCTTTCTTTCTAATCATTTCATATCGTTGTCCATAACTGGAAATAGGTAGGTACCCAATGATGGACACATACGTCCATTACTGGTAAACATCAGTATTTTTATAATTTACAACTAACTTGTAGTAAAGAATAATAAGTAGAGTAAAATTAGGTAAAATCTGATCATACTAAAGTATAATTAAGTTTTGACATTTGTCCATTATTGGAACTATTTAGTTACAGCACACCAGCTATAAACATCAATAAAATATCCAACAAACATAACCTCTCTGATATAACAACAAGTAGTGTGTGTTGTCCTCATTTCATCATTAACCCAACAAACAAAACACATTCTGATTAAAATAAGGCAATACCAGTTCACAGATGAAACTTTCTACTCACCGCACTAACAGTTTCCTTAAGAAAAGCCGCTAAGATCAATTTTTAATCACAGAAACACTTTGTACTCACGCCATCTTTCCTATCTAATTGACAGAATGGAATAAAATTTGAAACTTTGACAGCTCTATGTCCTTAGTCTATGTCACAGTGTTGCCAATATAAAAAAACTGGATAACGTCCTTATTCTAAAAGATTTCTTAATTTTTTGTCCATTACTGGTTCCTTGTCCATTACCGGTGCGTTTACCTATGGTACAAAAGCAATGAGCGATTTTTCCCGTTGGCCACTTTATTAAAACTTCCACCTTTGCTTTGCACAGCTTACAAGAACCAAAACACTTCACATTCACCTCATTATTAATTGAGTATTTTTTAAATGTCCAACAGCACGGGGAACGTATTTTCTTCCAAATTTCCTCTCTTAGAAGGTCAGCCCACTCGTGCTTTGGCAGCAACGTTTTACAACGAAAATCAGATAGGTGTTTAGTGCGCTTCACGCAACAATCAATGGGCTTAATTTTGTTCCATTGATAAATGTCCAGAAAAAAGTCGAATGTTTTGCAATCAGATGGGTTATTTATTGTAATTTCTTCTGAAGATTCAGATCCAGTATCTTCTTTGTGGTTATAAAAGTATTCATAATTTCGTGTAAGCGATATGTATAGTGATTTTTCCGACATTTTGTACGATAGTTCTTGGCTAATATCTTTAAACACCGGGTCACATGGCGAAGGAATATCATTTTTCTAACGAAAATACTCTTCAAACTTCACAAAAATTTTCTTTTGTTTGTCTAACAGAACTACGCTTTTTCGACCTCTTCTTGTCATATAAATAAATAATGTAAATATAGAAAATAATAAAAGCTAGGTCTCTTGCGAGGAAGAACAAACGGCGACCCCTACTTGTTAGTGCTCCAGATATGTAGATTGGTGCTTGTTGGCCAGTGAATCCTAAATCAACAGTGTTTAGTCCTCTACTATGTTTCTTTTTATAGCTTTTTACACCTTGGAGTATGTCATTTTTCAAAATGACTGATGTAAGCTCTGCAACTGCAACTCTGCAACATATCTACAATCTGGCAAGTATCGACGAAAACTTTACATAAATCGATTTTTGATTCAGTTGCAGCTGCTTTTGGTATATTTCTTAGTTCAATGGAACTAGATTTAGAGTTCCTTTGGACATCCTCCAGAGTTGATTCGAGCATAATTATCTTTAATAAGTGTTGCTTGCGCTCATTTTCAAGATCTTCAACCTTTTTTCGCATGTCTTCGTACTGTTGATTTATAAATACGAGACTTCTTTCAATTTCTAAATTTGTCTGCTTGATTTCAGTATTTTGCTCTTTTATTTTGGCAACCTCCGAGATAAGTTTGTTCAGCATGCCATTTTGTGTTACCTTCCATTCATCCAACATGCTTCTGATTTCATCTTTAAAAGATGACATTTGTTCGTCGCTTGGCTGTCTTTCTTTCTGGCGCTGACGTTGGGATACATAACTGGGTGTAGAAAATTCCAATGAAGCCCTTGCGATATCCGTATCGGACACGGTTTGAAGCAAACCTTTTTTCGTAGGCGACCTCACTACCTTAGACATTATAACAAATAAAATTTGTTCGGAGTTCAAACTTACAGTGGTCGCAGAGCCGCTGTGCGATGACGTAGATTGTCAGCCGGTCGCTTTCTAGTCGGGAAGAAGTCTTAAACTACTTTTTGTGATTTTATATTTTTTTACTTTTAAATTACATATTTTACATAATAGTTGTCAGTTACTTATTTATTAACACCGAAATTAAACATTTATTTTATTTTGAAAAATGAATCCACTACTAACGCCATCTATACGATCGGAATAAAAATAAAATTGGTTTGTACGCCATCTAGAGTCGAGGATGCCTAT
Organism: Euclidia mi; assembly: GCA_944739405.2. Taxonomy (NCBI): domain Eukaryota; kingdom Metazoa; phylum Arthropoda; class Insecta; order Lepidoptera; family Erebidae; genus Euclidia; species Euclidia mi. The sequence continues at coordinate 117,573,713 of OX123184.2, forward strand.
TGAACTTCAATTTCGAACTGTGAGTTGCGTATCTATACCAGTATAAGTGTATAATCTATGTTTTACATGTTGTTACTTTGCGTACAGCGCCATCTATTGAGGCGAACGAAATTTAACATCGTTTTGTTTTTGGTGGCGCCTCTGAATGTATTTTACGGAACTAGCAAATTATAATGCTGCTAAATTAAAAGTGCAGTCAGCTTTAACCGAGTTTCATGGTATTTTGTTCTCCCTAAATTAGACTCATTGTTTCTCATGATTTACTATTTGACTTAGGAAGATTGAATAGGCCACAGAGTACTTTTTAATAAAACTGGAATAAAGGTCTATCGCAGCGTCTACATTGGGAAACGTAAAGTGTCGCCACCTGAATACGGGTTTAAGAACTAATACCTATATAGCCATAACTAAAACTAGGCATCGCTAGCTTTTTTACGCCGGGTTGTATAGTTATATAATTTTGATGCTATATTATAATAAGCTCACAAAAATAAAACAATGTTATTTATCAATTTAATTATTTCTATCTTTCTTTTAAAACATCTATTTAAAACATCCGTATCGTCATCACACTCTCTCTTATTTTTAATCTCTTTACAATAATTATGAAGTTCTTTAAGCATCCTAGGACACAACATTTTCTCACTTTCTTAGACATGATAAAATAATGATGTTATCACAGACCAAACAGCTATTCAGAGTCCTATCTCAAATACATCAATTTTTATCAAGACAAGCACAAAATCGACACAGCCGGAGGAACAGATGCTCAACACAATGAAGCGATGTAGAAAAAAGCACTTTGCACGATAAAAATCTAGAAAAAACCGAATCAAAATAAACAACATACCGAATTGCATTCAAACCGGACGCCGTTTAGTTTAACACTGTGTTGTATATTTATGATAGAGCAACACACTCCTGGCCGCGTTGCTCTATTATATTTATTTACAATTTCTTTTTCTTCTTTTATAAGAATAATCTACACAACATTATTTATTTTTGATATTAACCAACTTATTTTACTAATAAAAGAACGCCAAATATGAAGCAAAATAAACTTAGCAATAGTCACGCAATCTAGCGTGTTGTAGTGAATTACGTGGGCATACAACGTCACAAAATCGAGGAAACTGCCATCTGTGAAGTGATTTAGTAAATTCATCTTAATATAATGACGCCAAATGGAAATGTTAGTTATAATGTATAGAATGGCAACATCTCTGGTCTCCAACTTTATTTTGTTGCTTAATATCAGAACAATTACTCATTTGCTTCTATTGAGATTGTCAACCCTGCTTTTGCCGAGTGTTTGCTTGTGAAACATAGTGACAGACAATCAAAAAGTTTAGTGTTCTACGAAAAAGGAATAATGTATTCACTGCGGACTAAAATAAAAAAAAATAAAAAAAAAAATACTGCGGAAAAAAAAACTAAGCTAACAAGCATAGAAAGCCCGTCGCTTAACGAGGATGACTACAAACACTTTTACGGATATTCCCGAGGTGGAATTTGTAAAAACGTTTCACCTTAGAAAGGAAGGGATTCAGTAAGGGAGTTATTTCAAAAACTCATTCCCCTTAAGGCCAGACCCTGTCAAAACGATAGCGTATCGGCAGAAATGAAGGTGTAACGGGTTCTGGTATTAAAACGCAGAAGAGTGTCTTACGCGTTTATTTGCCGAGTATCGCCTCACTTCCCTTGCACGAGTATGACCGACCAACAACACGACACTGGCCTGAACACTAAGGGCTGCAGTCTCCCACGCTGTTCCCTCCGGTAGTGTGCAGGGCAGGGTGCTCGAAGGCTGCGCGTAGCGGTGCAGACCCTCGCTGACGTTGGCTTCAGCTGGCAGGCGCCGGCGGTGTGTGTGCGATGAGCAGGGCAGGCCAGACTCTTCGGCAGAGGTGACGCCGAAGGCGATGCAGGAAGTATAGCTGTCTAGGTAGCGTAGCCCGGAGCTTACAAAGTAGACCTGGAACCTGAAGGGAAGCAGCATTAGGAAAGCCACAACCAATAGAGTCAGGCAGGCGGCGTCAGCCGGCCTCAGCTAGCACGTAGAGAGATGGGCAGTACGCTAGTGCAGTAAATGTAGTAACTTACCCACAGCTGGGAACCAGGATACCCGTACAACGTATACGGATAGAGTAGCAGTAGTAGGTCAGTATAGATTAGCGGTGTCGGCCTCTCTGTCGACCCCTTTATATACCGGGCGCTCCATCAGAGTTGGAGTCGCTACTTGACCATATTTGGTCAGGCTTCGCCAGCGCGGACTATGGCCCCCTCTGATTGGCCGAGCGTATGGACGGTATTACGACGCAGACGCGGTAGGTACCGGACATACGCTTTGTCTGCCGTTTTGATATCTTAAAATATATATTTTTTTTTTATAGGGAAACTTAATGGCAGACACTTCTTCCGGTTCCTACTATATTTTATATAATATCATGGTTTCCAAAATTTCATAAAATTGGCGTTATTTCAGCAAAGCTAAAAATTATATATGTTATTTATATTATTACATACACATACATACATACATAACGTCACGCCTTTTATCCCCGAAGGGGTAGGCAGAGGTGTATTTCTACACCCACTTTTCGCCAGATATACTTTAGTCCCACGTAATAAGGGGCGAGCCTATTGCCGTACCGGGCACGTTTCCAGACTCCGTGCTGCTACTGAGAATTTCGTGACAGAAAAAACCCAATAACACTCCCCGGCCCAGGAATCGAACCCGTGGCCTCTCGACCCCACGTGCACATTTATGCCGCGAGACCAACGAGGCAGTCGTATAGGGTTTGATGTCGAGTTTTCCGTCTCTACGCAAAGATGGTATTTGCATCTTGTTATCCCTTAGTCGCCTTTTACGACACCCACGGGAAGGTAGGGGGTGGTGACACTTGTATTCTATGCCGTCAACCACACGGCAATTTATTATTATAAACATATATTTACAAAACAGTCTATCGTTTTTACAACCGTGCTTGAATACTGAATCCCTGCGAGATGAAGAGAGAGAAAGTCAATATCGTGTATCTCCATGAGCATGACTGCGAAACTATTATGTAGTCTGCCTGCATTTTAGAACGAACCTATCTATCTGGTTTTTTAGATATACATGTATAACAATGATGTAATAAACATACAGAAATTGCAGCTTTGCTGAAACTCTAGTTCCCTGCTTAATGAAGAGTGAGAAGATCAAAATCATGCAACTTCATTAGCACGACTGAGAAATTATCGTGTGGTCTGTCCGCATGTCAAAACCGATCTATGGGTCTGTTTTTGTAAATATATGTTTATTATAATAATATAAGTAACATATATAATTTTTAGCTTTGCTAAAATAACGCAAATTTTATAAAATTTTGGAAACTATGATATTATATAAAATATAGTAGGAACCGACAGACACTTCGTCTGCCATTAAGTTATTTTATAAAAAATATATATATTTTAAGATATCAATACGGCAGACATGCTGCGATCACGTATTGAAAGTCGATTTTCATGCTTTTCGACTTCTAGGCACGCCTAAAGGAACCCCTCTTTGGGAATAGTGAACCCCCATTTGATCTACGGCAGATGAATTAGTATAACTAGCATTAATATGAAGTTTACTACTATACCGTAAGTCTGCGGAACACTGGCTCTTAGACTAAATAAGATCTTCCTGAACTTTTTTTAATATTGCCATACCTACCTGACAGGAACGGTTATGTTAATGATGACTAGATAGTGACCGGGCTTTATATAATGTTCCTAATTTATCAATATATTCTACCTACATTTTATGGAGTCTTGTAAAGGATTTACATAATTCAATTAAATAATGTCTGAATTATGATGTGTTTTTAAATGAATTGCATACTATAGAAGATCTTGGTATAAAAGAATATGATGAAATGAATGGTGTGTTTATAAATATTTACGTATCTCTCTTACAGATACAAAATTCAACCAAACGGGCAACTTCTTTATGAGTTTTGTGACCGCTCATATCCATCAGTTTGAGACATACATATTTGTGAGGATTCTGCAAAGCCAGTATGAAGAAAGTTGCTTTGCTAGTACATAGCAAAAGTGAAGTTTTATGGTAGTATATGAGAATAGTGTTTAATTTTTGTGTCTATAATTGGAACCAACAATTCAAATTCAAACTCATTTATTCATATAGGTTACAACACTTATGAACGTCAATTCTTTTTTTACAACCAGGTTCGGGATGGTAGGGCTATGAGAAGAGCCTGGAAGAAACTCATGCCACTCTTTTTTTAATCAGAATCTTAATCTTACAATTTGTGGTACCATGATTGCTGACACAGCAAAAACACTTCGCGACACTGATTAGAATTAAATGGTTATGAAAAAAAAAATATATTTGAATAGTACAACAACAAAACACTATGGCGACAGCAGTATAGATGTATCAGCAACCAATAGATTAAAGAATTTTGTAAAGGTGACAAGTGAACAATGATTAGGGATAAAAACTGATATACTAGATTCAACAAATCATAAAAATACACAAACCCTGCAAACATCATGAGTGTTCACAAGGCACCTCCACTTACATGTTACTAATTAAGAAGAGAGTATTTTACACAGTCATAAAAAGAAAAATAATGGTGAATTTAAAAAAGCAACTAGACCCATGATGTCTTGTCATCTAGAAAAAGTCCTCGTAGTGGTTTTAAACTTGTGCAGAGGTAAATTCATTATTTCCAGAGGTAATTTGTTGAAGAATTGTATACCGAGTCCCGCAAATGAGTTATGAACTTTATGTAGACGGTAGTTAGTGCGCACTAGTTTATGCTTATTCCTTGTGTTCACTTTGTGCAAGTCACTATTTTTACGGTAAAGAGTTTTTCTTAACGTACATTAAATTAGCAAATATACAGGGTGGCGCTTGCATAGGGGCATTGATTTGAAAAGGACGTAGCATTGATGCCTATAAAATGTTTTATATCAACAAAAAAGATCATGGGGCCAAAATAAAATAATAAAATTTTCAAACAAAATAAACTATAAAACATGAGTAGCAAAACGAAACACCATTTGTAGACCAATATGACATTAGGTTACTGACCTTTGTAAGAACGGCAACGTGTGCTATGCGGCAGACGATACCACGGAGGTAGTTCACATTTATTGACGAATTACCTATTTCAGTAATTCTACACATCACTCCAATGTTTCGTCACTCATTAGGCAAGCACTGGTGTCTTTTTCATATCAACAAAAACCCACTTAACACAAACCCACGTAAAAGGTAGCACAAAATTTTCAAATTCTCAAAATGGCCGCCATAGTTATCACGAATTACCTATTTCAGTAATTCTACAAATCACTCTAATGAAAGTTCATTAATTAGGACCAGTGCGTTCCTGTCTTTTTCATAACAAGAACCCACGTTATACAATCATATCCGCATATTCGGACGACATAAAGTTTGTCATTATTAACACAAATAATGCAAAAATGACGAATGATAAAGTTCACTAAACAACAACACAATTAAATAACACAACTAAATCATCATCATCAGCCTTTAACAGTCCACTGCTGGACTAGGCCTGTCCTTTGAAAGGAGGAATTGGCCTACTATACCACGCTGGCCAAACGGGTTGGTATAGGGTTTGTATCAAGTTTTCCTTCTCTTACAGTGCTGTTCTCTGCATAATATGCTCCCTCTGTCGGCTCTTACGACACCCATGGGATGATATGGGGTGGTGACATTCCATATTCTTAATCCGTCACCACACGGACAACTAAATACAATCACACAATTCAAAACCAAAAACAACTGTCGTATAAAGTTAAGAGCGCGCGCGCGATCTGATCGACTTATTAATCCAGTAGTTTTTGCGGCACTAAACAAACCTTCGATGAGTCACCGATCACCGATGCGCCGCTGGCACCGACATGTCTAGGATAGGAAATAGAGATGCGCAATAGGTACTATGAATGTCGATATTTTGACACGTTAATACGTTAACAACAAAATAACACTAAATGTTTTTATACAACGAACTATGCATTCTTAATTGTATTAACAATAATGCTATTGCTTAATTGTGTTGCTTATACGACACAGTTAAACAAGTTTATGAAATACTATGCACATACTTCAATTAGTTCAGTAGTTTTAGTACATAGTTATTATAATTCTTAAGTAGATTGTTGAACCCATTAGACCATTTAAATAATACCATACGGAAAGAGCTAAAATAGTCAATAATTATTAACTTATTTCAAATGATTAAATAATTGAAATCTTTACATGTTTATCATTGTTTACCTATTAAAAAACGTCGTCTTTATTTGTACCACACTTTGAAATTTTCGAACGTAAAGTCATTGATAAGACGATTACATTAACGTTAAATACAAACAATGTCGATACAATAAACAACAAACTTTTACGGTGCGTAGGATTTTTTATCGATACTATCATTGATAAGACGATTACATTAACGTTAAATACAAACAATGTCGATACAATAAACAACAAACTTTTACGGTGCGTAGGTATTTTTTATCGATACTATCATTGATAAGACGATTACATTAACGTTAAATACAATCAATGTCGATACAATAAACAACAAACTTTTACGGTGCGTATTTTTTATCGATACTATTGACAATATTTTGTTCATAATTGGGCAACTCTATTTGGCTCGACTATTTTTGTCCATATCACACGTAGTGCATTTACTGTGCATCCTAATCAGATTTTTTCGTGCTTGCGGAACCGATCCATTTTATTATTATGTAACTTTATAAACTTAAACTTTATAAAAGGTAATTAGAAAGTTTAAAAAGTTTTGTTCTGTTAAAAATGTTACGCATTAACTTGGGCGCAAAAACCTACAACGACGAGTCTTAGGCGGTGGTCTGTAACAGACGCCGTAAGTCGCATCCGATGGCGTCCGGCGTCTGCTGACGCTTGACGCGGCGTCCAGCGTTGTTTGCGATGGTCACTCAGGATTTTAGTTTCTCGCATGCGCTCAATGTGAATAGACGGGATGAACCACAGAACAGTTAAAAGGAGTAGAATGGCCTTGTGGGCGTGGCAGGCGCACCGTGCGTGTGAGCAAACGCTCATATTTCGACAAAATTTGTTTGACCGGTCAACAATCGCGCTCATATTGCGACAGCGTACGAAGCTCCGAGAAAAAAAAAATATGCCATCTTGCGCTGTTATAACGTGTAGAAAAAGAAGCCAGGCATGTAATGTGGCTCGAGAAGCGATTTCTTTTCACCGTCACAGTCCAAAAATCTTAAAATACAAATGATATTTGTAATAATTGTAGTTATTACAATAGTATTATGTGGTTTGTAGACAAAAATGATATATATATAAATAAAAAAAATATACATTGCTGGCAATACGTGGGTACCATCTAGTACTACGTAGGCGATTGCGCAATGTATTTCGTCCACTGCGAACGTCGCGTGCGACTAGCCAATGAATACATCGCGTAGACCGGCCACTGCTACTCGAAGCGGCCGGTCGACGCTTGAGCGATTTAGTGATGTGCGTGTGCAGATCTACTAACGTGATAGCGTTAAATGTTCTTGTGTGAGTAAGTTTGACGGCGCATGGTAAATAAACGCTATGTTTGACAGGCTAAAGTCTATAATTGATTTTTTTGCACGTTCTGATTAAAAAAATGCGAGTGTGAGCGCGACTGCGTTTCTATTGATTTTACTTAAGTGTATGTGTAGTAGTAGCCGTGTGGTAGGGGCAAACTGGCGACACAGGTTTCCGATACATTTTCGTCTAGAGGGCATATCTACTATAATTAATATACATATCTATGGGATGAACAGACCATTTTAAGAGTTCTTCTCGAATAGGAGGAGGATAATGATCTTATTTTACAATTATTATTAAAACAGGAGATAATAAAAAGGCGTCACGACCTTTTCGTGAAGAGAGAGGTCGAGGGTTGTTTTAATATGTTGATAAAAAAACATTAATATAATATTATGGTCTTTATCGCTGGCATCAAATAAAATTCTGTATTAATTTAACTGCTTCTATCAGTAATTCATCTTGCTCCTTTGTAAATTTCACAATTTTTATGTCGCGGCGTCCGTAACGCCAGAATGCCCCGAAATGACGGCGTAGGCGGCGTACGACCTATGGATGCGGCGCACGGCGTTCGTGCGCCGCGTCGGGCGTGTGGGAGAGACCACTATAGTGTATTTTCATAGTAAGCATTCGTAGGCCGCGTACAGCGTCACGTCGGACGCGACCTACGGCGTCTGTTACAGACCACCGCCTTAGCTACCTAAGCCGGTGGTCTGTAACAGACGCCTCGAAGGTACCTACGTACCTTCGAGGCGAAGCGACGTTGCACGAAGACATCATCGTCCTAAGTCGTCGAAGGGTCAACGCAGACAGAGAGGAATAATCCCCGCGCGGTCTCGGGCATTTACTTTAAGGATTGCGTATGCTCAAGATTGCACGCGACCTCGCGAGCCTGCGTGAGTAAAACGTTCTGGGTTACCACTCAACAGTAAATATTTTGTCGCGAAAGTTCGTTATACCCTGAAAATACGCGTACGACGCGGGCACCGACTCGACTTTGCGCGGGGATTTCCGCGTTTCTTCAAGGACGAGCGAATATTTTTTATCAGCATTATTCAAGCATTTATGAACTTTATTGTAAAAACATTAAAGTTTATTTTCAAGTGCGTTGATAAAATCCTCTCCGCTTCGCTCCGTTCTGTCTGCGCTAAGCCTAGCTTCGGATGACGTCGAGGCGTCGCGTCGTGAGTAGTACCTAGCGAGTCGCGGCGCGCAATGTAAGGTCGTTGACCGTTTTGTATCAGCTGTATGGAACTCAAAGCGTGTGCAAAAATTGCGGAACTTAAAATCGATATTGTGGCTAAACTACTGCACCGATTTAATTGATTTTAGGTACAAGGCTTAAGAATGTTGTAAGCTATGCCTTTGTTCAAAAAGTGCCGCTATGCAAGCGCCACCCTGTATACTGCGATGCAACTGTAAATATTTCTATTTTAAATTTATCTCGTAAAGAATCTCTAGCTCCTAACTTATATATTGCACGTATGGCTCTCTTTTGAATAACAAAAATTGTCTGAATATCGGCCGCCGTACCCCATAATAGTATCCTGTAAGACATTACACTGTGAAAGTAACTAAAGTAAACTAGTCTGGCAGTATCTACGTCTGTGAATTGGCGAACTTTCGTAACTGCAAATGCTGCAGAACTAAGTTTGACTGCCAGACAGGATATTTGGGCGCCCCACTGAAGCTTACAATCTAAAGTACATACATACATACATAGACTCACGCCTGTTTCCCCGAAGGGGTAGGCAGAGGCATATTAAACGCCTACTTTTCGCCAGTGTTTTGATCCCACGTAATAGGTGGCGAGCCTATTGCCGCTTATCGGGGTACAATCTAAAGTTAAACCAAAAAATACAGTTGAATCAACTAGGTCAATTGTTTCGTTATTTAAAATTATATTAGTAAGAACATTTTTGACATTCGGCAAAAAAGAATTTCACACATTTTGTTTTGCCAGAGTTGAGTAGCAAATTATTTGTCGTGAACCAATGTAGTACTTGCGCAAGAGAATTATTTACGCTGTTAATGTTACTTGTATTACGATCAACTTTAAAAATAAGTGAAGTATCGTCAGCAAAAAGAACAATATCACATAGATTTCTAACAAAGAATGGTAAGTCATTAATATATATTAAAAAAAGAAACGGACCAAGAATAGAGCCCTGTGAAACGCCCATTCCCACTGGCAAACCTTGAGACCTACTTCCACTAACATCTACATACTGAACTCTATCTCTAAGGTAACTGCCAACAAGATTGAGTGCGCTATCTCGAATACCATAATGGTTGAGTTTACGTAAAAGTGTATCATGTTCAACACAATCAAAAGCCTCTGACAAGTCGCAAAAAACACCAATGGCATCCTACGAACTTTCCCAAGCGTTAAAGATATGTTTTAATAGAGTTACACCGGCACCAACGGTGGAGCGACCCTTAGTGAAGCCATACTGCTCACTGTGCAATAAATTATTTGTGTGAAAGTGGCTCTCTACCTGATGCAAAATAACCTTTTCAAAAATTTTACTGATTGCAGGCAAGATAGAAATTCTTAATAAATTCATGTACAGAAATTATTTATATTTAATAAAATAACATTGTTAATAGTAACACATAATTATGAGTTTTATTTTTCTTCTTGATACAGTTACAACACATGAAACACAAAATAATAATATTTTAAGTGTAATAGGAATGTAGGTATCTATGATCTAACTCAATCTTCAATATTTTATGTTTTGGTTATACCAATTCTTCTTCGATTTAGTAGTTAACTCGCTATCTTTAATTATAGTATTTACTCCTGTCGAATGCTTATACCAATTCTTCTTCGAATATAAACACATTTAGTAGTTAACTCGCTATCTTTAATTATAGTATTTACTCCTGTCGAATGGTTCAATTCATTGTTTTTTTGCTATTTACGAACTTATACAACTTTAGAGTGCTTATAACACTAGTAATGAATATTTCGTCGTTGCGCTTGCCAAATCTGTTATGTGCATTTACACTTCTTTTCAGGAGCGCAAAAAACCTATTTTATACAAAAGTTTATCTGATTGTCCTAAGCAAATATACCCATGTGGTTGCAAAAAAATATGTTTTTGTAATGGTATTGTTTATTATTGCATAATAATAACTTAACCTTTTCCGACATACCCTCACAAAATTGTCACATGTCAGCGACATAAACCTGATATGTGAAATTCTTCACACAAAAAGAAGTATTTATAATTTAAAAAATATATAAATGAAATCTGGCATGAAAAATAATCAAATTTTATGGTAATTTTTCAAATATCATTTCTTCTAATGGGTTTTTTTATCGATGGCAATACAACAATGTCATTCTGCCACCATTCAATTACGAGACCACTGATCGATCACTGAACTATCATTATGAATTACCAGACTACAAACTTTTATCAAAATGACAATGGGATCGTGTTGGAATGACGAATTTGTTTAAAATACCAGACTTGAGGCCCAGGTCAAAGTTTTAACACTGATGTGCTGTTTGTACTACACATAAGTAGGTACATTAATATTACATTCTGTTAATTTCCAGGACTGCTATCTACAGAAGCAACAGTAACTGCCAAAGTTATATCAAATATAAACAAATTGTTCAACTGCGTCAATAGTGACACTGCTGATATTACTTTGAGATTTTGCTCAATAAAACTAGACAGGTTGCTAGAGAGAAGAAATACAGTTATGTTTGGGTAAAATTCTGTAAAATTCATGTTCAGAAAAATGAAACATCTAAATCATTTATTATTCATAAGTTGTCAGATTTAAACAAAATAGCCTAACCTGCCATTATTATGTGTATTTTTTATATAATCGTACATTAGAAATTGTTTGTATAACACTTTTATATTTCATACAAATACTGCCGATAACATTTATTAAACTCAAAATGTTTTGCAATCATCGGTTTGGCACCCCTGCCACAATAGTCGCCGCAATAACTCATATTTGCTACTGTTTACCGCGAATCCTTTATGCCTATTGCGAAGTTTATAATATGAAAGTAGTAAATACCAACTTTATAACTGTCTCTTTTGCTCTGCTGTATTATAAAGTAACATTATTACATACTTTGACTCATTTCAAAAGGTTTGCTAGCTGTCGGTTATTTAGACTGTTATTCACATTAAAGTTTTTAACCTACCTACATCATAAAAGTGAAAACACTAAAACTGTTAACTATTTCTTATTTATGGAATATTGAAAGTCGTATAGTTTTTCATAGTTTGTGGTTATGTTTTTGTTTTCATCATGGTACTGAATGATCTGAAAATATATTATCAGAATGTTCGGGGACTGCGCACTAAAACTGTTCAGTTTTATCGTAACGTTTGTCTTAATTCTTATGACATAATAATCATAACGAAATCTTGGTTATTACCTAGTGTGAGTGACAGTGAGCTATTTGATAACCGTTATATTGTGTGGCGTCGGGACAGAGATTATGATGCTACAGGACAAACTAAAGGAGGAGGAGTTCTCATTGCAGTGCGTAAGCAACTAAATATCATTTTTCAGCCATCATATGTAAGTACTGCGGAAGAATTATGGTTAACTTTATCCATTAAGCAGTGTAGTGTTAAATCATTGTTTAATTTCAACCTGAATGTATGCGTTATTTACCTATGCACATAAAATCGCGGGCTATCTTTCTCGAACCAACTTAATAACTTTTTAACCAAACTTGATAACATACTGATGAGTAAACCAACTGAAAAATATATTATAGCAGGTGATTTCAATTTAAGCGGCATATCGTGGTCATTAAATATTGATGAGACGTGTTTATCGCCCGGTAATATAAATACCGCAGACGAACAAAGTTTGATCGATTTATTGCACTTACACGACTTACGTCAGTACAATGGAATATTGAATCGTTATGGAAGGATACTTGATCTAGTGCTATCAAACGATGTACTCGCTGTTACCGAGTGTGATGAACCTTTAGTTACGATTGACCCGAATCATAATGCATTGTGTATTGACGTGAATTTTTTTCAGTTTAAGTATTTGAAATCTGCCGAGCGTAATTTGTTCGTTTACTCGAAAGGTAATTATGACGCAATAAATGACAAAATTGCCGAGATCGACTGGAAAAAGAAATTTGAAAATGTTCAAATTGAAACCGCTGTGGGTAGATTTTACTCAATTTTAAATGAGCTTATAAAAATATATGTGCCGACAAAAAAATGTTTTAGTAATCAATTTCCTGCGTGGTATAGTGGCGCCTTAAAAGAGTGATTAAAGAGAAATATAAGTTCTTTAAGAAATACAAAAATTATGGAAATTTATCAGATAGGGTTACTTATCAGTTGTTACGAGATAGGGTGAGAAAGTTAGAGAGTGAGTGCTATGAAAACTATATTAAATCGCTTGAAAACTCTATTAAAAATGACCCGAAATACTTTTGGAAGTTTATTAAAACAAGACATAACACCTGTAACTTACCTAACACCATGACGTATGGTAACTCGTCTGCCACTGGAGGTCAGGAAATATGCAATTTATTTTCGGATTATTTCTACTCAACTTTTTTGAATTCTTCACATGGGTCATCTGTACCTAACTCATTCAATTGTGAATCGGTCTCGGATATCTCACATATAACAATACGCTGTACCGAAGTGAGTAAATTTATAAAATCATTGGATCTCAATAAATCAGCTGGGCCGGATCAGTTGCCTCCATTGTTATTATTTAAATGTGCTGAAACTATTTAACTGCCAATATCCTTGCTCTTCGAGAAGTCACTACATGAGTGCGTTATGCCATCAATATGGAAGTCAGCATTTATAACCCCGGTGCACAAAAAGGGTTCTAAATATGAAGTGACAAATTATAGACCAATCTCTAAATTATGTGTTGTGGCAAAAATATTTGAAAAATGATACATAACCAGTTATATGCAGCGTTAAAAAATCCCTTAATGATTTCCAGCATGGATTTGTTAAGGGACGATCAACTGTCTAAAACCTTGACATTTTCGATGATTATGTCACTGATAATATGAGCCAGGGTAAACAGGTCGATGTCGTTTACACTGATTACAGCAAGTGTTTTGACAGAATTGATCACTTGACTCTAATTCAGAAACTGGGCTTATTAGGGATAAGGGGCGACCTCTTAAGATGGCTTACGTCATATATAACCAATAGATCTCAAGCTGTTGCTATCAACAATTATATATCGAGCTGGGTAACGGTGCCAAGCGGGGTCCCTCAAGGCTCACTTTTAGGTCCTTTGTTGTTTGTGATCTTTGTAAACGACATCGGCAGCTGTTTTCATCATTCGCGGTTGCTTTGTTATGCTGATGATATGAAAATATTCTTGGCAATTTCATCGCATAATAACGTTCAAGCATTGCAATCTGACTTAACGCGCCTTGACGATTATTGTGCTAGAAATAAATTAGACCTGAATCCATCAAAATGCTCACTCGTTACTTACACAAGAAAAAAATAATGTTATATTATCTGATTATTATTTACAAGGCTACAAAATTTCCCGATATAACAAGATTCGTGACCTTGGAGTCATGTACGACTCGAAGATCTTATTTGAAGAACACATTGACAGTATAATTAAAAAAGCTTTTCAAGCTCTTGGGTTTGTGATGCGGATGTCTAATTATTTTAATGAAGTTAAAACAATTAAGATCATATATTGCGCATTTGTTCGAAGCATATTAGAGTACGGATCACAAATTTGGAATCCTAGATACGACAAATACGTTAATAGGTTAGAAGGTGTTCAAAAAAGGTTCATAAAATATTTATGCTATCGTACTAGAATGAAATATAAAACTGACGATTACTTGATTGATTGATTGATTAACACTTTATTGTACACCAGTAAACATGAGGACATACAATATTTACTTAAATAACTTAAAACTAGTAGCACAATAGGGCGGTTTTATCGCAAAATGCGATCTCTTCCAGACAACCTAGTTTGGAATACAATGAATAAAAGTATAATAGTGTGGGTTAAGGTGTACAATGAATAACAGTGTCATAATAGGTAAAATAATGAAACATAGTATTATGTCAAAACAATGTTATATAAGTAAAAACATATAATACGTATAAATTGTACGTACAATACATATAATAACACTAATACCAAACCACTGAACGGCAAAACAATATTTATATACAGTAGATAAATAAACTACACATATACTAAACATTATAATATACATATTAAGCTATATATACAAATAAATATAATTATATATATCTAAATATATTTATTAATATATACCTACAACTGTCATGATAATTGTGACAAATAATGATTTGTTACAAGTTTTTTAAATACAGGGAGAGATTGAGCCCGTCTGATTGTTTCGGGTAACTCATTCCACAAACGTACAGCTTGCACTGTGAAGGATTTTTGAAAGAAAACTGCGGAGTGAGTAGGGATCTTCAATTTGACATTCTCTGATGATCTCAAGCACTTCGAATGAGTGTCATGTAGATATTCGAATCGTCGTTTAAGATAAGGAGGGAATGAAGGATTAAAAAGTATATTATATAGAAGGCAAAGGATGTGAGTATTCCGTCGAAGGCGGATTGGCAGCCACTTGAGCTTGTTACGAAATTCAGTGATGTGGTCATATTTACGTAAACCATAAATTAAAAATTCTTTCTAATAATATCGATTGTCCTGAACTTCTTCATAAACTCGATTTCAATGTTCCAAGAAACACTTTACGACAATATACACCTTGCCCTTTAAGTTTATTCTCCACAAATTATAGGCAGAATAGTTTCTTGTGGCGAGCAAAAAAGACTCTTAATATTAAACACAAGCTATTTGATTTTGATATTTTTAACGCAAAACAAGCGACATTGCGGTGTAGGGACAAATGTATGTGTGTTAGGCTGAGTGCAAGGCAAGCGAAAATGTATGTGTGCGTGACTGTATGTGCGGCCGACCAGTTACTGCGCACTGGTCGGACTGAAAGGTTCTCTTAGGGATTTTCACGTGAATAAATCAAAAGTGTTATATCAAAGAACATTCTTTCAATTAAATATCCCAGAGACACCTTGAGACCAGTACCATTGCTCAAATTAACGCTGCAAATATTACGTAGTGCAAAGTAGCGTTAAAGTGGTGACCCCGTATTGAACTAAGTGACACATATTTCGGAGTATTGCGTCATCTCGGAAAGCATGAGCTGGGAGCAATCGACGTCAGCACCACGAACTCCCACGCTTGCGGCAAAGATGGAGAAATGTGAACAGAGTGAGTTAGCCCAAATTACAATATCTACTCGTTTACCTGAGTTTTGGACTGATCAACCACGCTTATGGTTCGCCCAGTTCGAGGCGATTCTGGCTAATCAAAAGCGCGGCGAAGAAACAAAGTACAATCTTGTTATTACGAAGCTGAACAAAGAGAGCATACAACAAGTCGCAGACCTAATTACGAAACCCCCAGAAGAGAAGCCATACACTGCATTGAAAGAAAGGTTACTAGCGGTGTACGAAGAATCGGAAACTCGGAAAATTCAGAAATTGCTGAGTGAAGTTGAACTGGGAGACCAGAAACCCTCTCAACTTCTTCGAAATATGAAAAATTTAGCACGAGAGAAGTTCCCGGATGATACATTACGAGTCATGTGGATCGGGCACTTACCAACATCAGTACGAGCTATTTTGACTGCTACTGAGCTATTTTACTGTCCGACGTGGAAAAATTGGCGCAGATGGCAGATAAGATGATGGAAACCATAAAGAGTAATGACACGATAGCAGAGGTTGCCACAAACTCAACAACAACCAGCAATGAACTCTTGATCGCGGAAATAGCTAAATTAAGCAGAAGACTGGACGAGATGGATAGAGGCAGACAACAGTGGCGGCAACCCTACGCGCAACGTTCCCGGAGTCGATCGGCAAGCAGTCAACGTGGCAATACATCGCTGAGAAGACGCAGCCCCGAGGACCCAGACTGGCTGTGTTATTTCCACTTCCGCTTCAGGAATTGTGCTACTAGATGCGAGCAACCGTGCAGCTGGAAGAAAGAGGGACAGAATGCGACACGTCAAAATTCGGAAAACTAGAGCCGGTGCAGGCAGCGGCGGACATCTGCATCGAGAGACCGGGACACCGCCTTTGCGTCACAGACGACAACACAGGGACGCGATTTTTAGAGGACACCGGCGCCAACGTATCTGTTCTACCCGTAACGCAGCGACAGAAAAATGTGAGTGAATCTACAGGTTATAAATTATATGCAGCAAATGGTTCCGAAATTCATACATACGGTACAAAGACTTTAGAATTAAATCTTAGATTAAGACGACCATTTAGATGGAAGTTTATCGTAGCTAATGTGAATCAACCGATTTTAGGAGCTGATTTTTTACAATATCACAAATTATTAGTTGACCTAAACGCTCGTAAACTAATCGACAGGCAGACGAATTTATTAACGCTTGGTAGCATAGTTTCGGCACGGGAACCAACCCTGAACACCGTAGATAGTGGTCATCCATTATATAAGTTATTGTCGGAATACGCCGATATTACGAAACCTATTCCGTTTAGGGACGATGACTCATCTAGCAATAGTAACACTGTATTGCACCATATTGAGACGACAGGACGACCCGTACATGCCCGTGCCAGACCGCTTCCCCCTAACAGGTACCAGAAGGCGAAAGAAGAATTCAGGCGAATGCAGGAGATGGGGATTTGCAGACCATCCAAGAGCGAGTGGGCCAGTCCACTGCATGTGGTCGATAAGAAGAATGGGGATATTCGGCCGTGTGGTGACTACCGCAGGCTAAACGCAATCACCAAACCGGACAGATACCCCGTGCCACGGTTGCATGACTTCACTTATGTTTTAGCAGGTAAGAAAGTATTCTCTAAATTAGATATTAATAAATCGTATCATTACATAAAAATTGCTGACGAGGATATTGAGAAGACGGCAATCATAACGCCATTTGGATTGTTTGAATTTCCGCGTATGACCTTTGGTCTACGAAACGCGAGTCAGACATTCCAACGATTTATGAACAACAGTGTGTTACAAGGGCTAGAATTTCTATTCAATTTCGTCGATGACGTCATCATCGCGAGCGATTCCGTAGAAGAAAACAAAGAACATTTGCGTATAGTCTTCGATAGGTTTAGAAAATTTGGCATTACAATAAACATCGCTAAGTGTGATTTTTGCAAAGAGAACATTGAATTTTTAGGATACGAAGTGTCAGCCAGTGGTATTCGCCCTCTCGACTCTAAAGTCCAGGTTATCTCAGAATACCCGTTGCCCAAGACAATAGATGACCTACGACGATTTCTAGGTATGGTAAACTTTTACAGGGCTAGTATATCAAACGCTGCCAGACATCAAGCGAAGTTAAATGAATTTCTAAAGGGTTCTAAACGTAAAGATAAGACCGTGATACAGTGGGATGATAGCGCAATGAAAGCATTTGATTCGTGTAAAGTCGGTCTAAAGAATGCGGTCTTATTAGCTCATCCTCAGGCGAACGTACCCATATCCCTTATGGCCGACGCTTCTGAGAGCTGTGCGGGGGGAGTCCTGCAGCAGAAAGTGAACGGGTCATGGCAGCCTTTGGGGTACTACTCTAGGAAGTTCACAACAGCTCAGCAAAAGTACTCCACTTACGACAGGAAGCTCTTGGCTATTTATATGGCGGTAAAACATTTTCGTTACTTGTTTGAAGGTAATCAATTGATAATTTTTACGGACCATAAACCGTTGATATATGCGTTCAATAAATTAGAAAGTAATTGTGAAACGCCCAGACGGACTAGACATTTATTATTCATTAGCGAGTTCACAACAGATATTAGGTATATAGAAGGCGAGAACAATGCACCAGCGGACGCGTTATCGCGAGTCGAAACAATTCAGTGCCCGACTGTACTCGACTACGCGGAATTAGCGCTCGCACAGGAAGCTGATAGCGAGCTTGCAAAGTTACTTAGAAAAACAGATAATAATTATAGCCTTAAGGAATATTTTGTGCCGTACTCCAAGGTACCTATTATATATATTGTGAAATCTCAGGTAAAACATGTAGACCGTATATAACTGAAAAGTTCAGGAGAATGGCTTTCAATTCGGTGCACGACCCCAGTCATCCGGGCGTTCGAGCTACGCGCAGATTGATCGCTGAACGGTTTTTCTGGCCGGGACTAAACCGCGATGTAGGACAATGGGCAAAAGCGTGCTTACAATGTCAAAGGTCAAAGGTTTATAGGCATACGGTTTCAGATTTAGAACATTTCGCGGATGCTGAACGTTTCGCGCACGTACATATTGACATTATAGGGCCCTTACCAATATCGCAAGAGGGGTACAAATATTGCGTAACCATGATTGACCGGGGCACGCGTTGGGCCGAGGCCACCCCGGTCAAGGACATCACAGCGAACGTTATCGCAAAAACATTTTATGATGTTTGGATTAGCAGATTCGGTTGCCCAGAAAGATTGACGAGCGACCAGGGTCGTCAATTCGAGAGCTCACTGTTCACAGAATTAATGAAAATAATGGGTATTAAAAAAACGCGTACCACACCGTACCATCCACAATGCAACGGAATTGTAGAACGGTGGCATAGGTCTCTAAAATCGGCATTAACGGCCCGGCTAATAGATAACTCAGGGTGGTGCAATGAACTTTCGACTACATTATTAGGGTTGCGAGCGGTAAGCAGGAGCGATAATGGCGTGAGTCCGGCGGAGTATGTCTATGGGCAGACGCTTAGGTTACCCGGAGATTTCCATAACACCTCTAGTAATCGAAGCGGAGACAGCAATGAATTTCTCGAACAGTTAAGGAGTACGTTGATAAACTAAAACCGGTACCGAGGCACCGTAAAGACTCACGCACACTATTCATTCATGACGATCTTAATAAATGCGAGTATGTTTTTATTCGTAACGATGCAGTTCGCAGGCCTTTAACGCCGAGGTACGACGGACCCTATCGCGTAATAGAAAGAAAAAGTAAGACATTTTTAGTACAATTACCGAATAGAGTAGTTAACATTTCCATAGACAGACTCAAACCCGCGTACCTATTAAATAGCGAGAGAGAGGGCGACTCCGAACAACCTTACAATAAGACCACCGTGAAAGACTCAGTTATGTGTGAACCAAACGTCGATAAATTCCCTGCCACACCAGTAGCGTGTAAACAGAGCGATAACGATATAGGCACCAAGAGAAGTAAGTCCGGTCGAGCGATAAGGCCACCGGTTAGATTTAACATATAGTGTGTAAACTTCCTTAGAGGTGAGGCTAGCCTGTAGTCATAACAATTTATTCTGCGAAGACTGCGTACCAAGCATAAAATAACACGTACATAGGTACGTGTTATTTTATTTTTATATTTAGTGTATTACAGTACATTGTAACATGTTATGAGTAACTTATTAATTGTCCACTTTGCAATTTAGACAAAGAGCATTGCAGAAGATTACGAAATGTATATTTAGATCATGTAGTTGGTATGTTGTTTTATGTGAATATTAATAATATGGTAAGATGTCACTCACAGTTTTTCCGGGTCTCAATGAAAACTTCGCGTAATAATAATGAGTTGAGAAATAGTATAATATAAAATGTGTGTTTGTCGAGTATGTTATTTTTTGTGGTGTGTGTATGATTTTTCCGGCGTCACCATGTCGGGTACTGTGGGCCCCAAGGGGTGGTTATTAATTATTGCAGAGTAGGCCGGCATGGTGACTACCCTTAATGTATAATAATATATATTTGAAACACGCTGTATAGCGATCCAATATTTATAAAATATTAAGACGGACTGAAGTAACAGCTCTGCACTTTGTATTAATGTAGGTCAACATGATAGAATAAGATTGATTTTATTTAATATTCCGTTAGTCGTTTACATTACATATTTTACTGTAGTTGAGTAAACATCCCATACTTAAGTAATCAATTGAAATCATGGGCAAGACATATAGTAAGGAAGAAGTAATAATAGCTCAGTACAATGCAGTAGAAACGCATATGACCAAATATAGTATTGGCTTTGCGGTATTTGCTACGGCAGTGTGTATCGTTGTATTACTTGTTGCATGGCGTCAATGCCGCCGTCGTGTTAAGAAATGGGTTCGGAGAGAGGTAAACGGTTCATCCGGGACGGTAAGAATGGTGCTGCCAGGGCCAATAGGCATGCGCACCACTCCTCAGCAGCCACCCGCGGCTACCTACGAATAACATATTATGTACGTATTACGAGAACATTGTATCTGCTGCGGTGACGTCATGGTTTTATTATGTATCGTCGATTACAAGAGTGTAATCGGTATAATAGTGATGTACAATAGTGTAAGTTTTGTTTACATTTGTGTATTATTTTAAAGTGTTAATTATCTAAGTTTGCAATTTAAAAGGAACCTAATGTAATTTGGTGTTTTAAAAGCAATCAATGTGAATAGAAATTTAAAGTTGTATTGAGAATAAAGATTAATATCAAGATAAATTGGTGAATATTGTGTAACTGTTTTTTTTTTAAGCTAAACTGCGTATATTGATTAATTGTGTATGTAAGGCAATTAGATACAGCAAATTTTTCAAAATTTGGGGGGTGTAGTGTAGGGACAAATGTATGTGTGTTAGGCTGAGTGCAAGGCAAGCGAAAATGTATGTGTGCGTGACTGTATGTGCGGCCGACCAGTTACTGCGCACTGGTCGGACTGAAAGGTTTTCTTAGGGATTTTCACGTGAATAAATCAAAAGTGTTATATCAAAGAACATTCTTTCAATTAAATATCCCAGAGACACCTTGAGACCAGTGCCATTGCTCAAATTAACGCTGCAAATATTACGTAGTGCAAAGTAGCGTTAAAGCGGCAACTACTAAGCAGGGATTTTTTCACGAATTATGTTGAGTAATAACACCTTATTTAATGTAACTATTGTTTTTACAGTACATTAGAATTGAGTGTTGTCTAGTATTATTATATTCCACATTTTATTTTTAAGATGAAGCCTACACGTGAGGACCTATAAATGGCTGTATGATTTATATTTTGTTAAACATAAATTTGTTATGACGCTGTTGGTCTTCCAAATCATAAATAAATAAATAAAAAATAAATTAAGAAAGGCAAACCATATTCCACCAATTTAACAAATGTGTCTCCACCCATATAAGACATTTTGAGATAATGAAAAAGTTTTCAAAACATCTGAATTTGTAGGGCGTGTAAGCTCGCCGCCATCAAAACAAGGGTCCATAAACTTAATGGCATCAAAAATTAAAACAAAAACACTCTTTAAAGCCCTCTCAACTCGCCGTCTTCAACAAGACCCTCTTGAAAATTTGTTTGGCACCATAAGAGGAAACTGTGGTGCCAATTATAATCCAACAACTGGACAATTTGTTGCTGGTTTGAAGCCTGCAATTGCTCCAACCTTGCTCACTTGAGTTCTGGCAATTGCGCAGAAGATGACCGTACGACAATGACGAATTTTAAACAAATTTTGGCTATATCCACTGCCACAATCACAGAAAGTGTCACGAAGATCCAATTGTTTCAGACATGCTTTCTTTAATTGTCATTTTTTTTAAGAAAGTGTGTTCTGCAGAATTACAGGTTTGTGCATATGTTTGTGGGCTTTTTACTGAAGTCTTAAAAACCAATGTAAAAATTGTGACTCGATTTTGAAAGCTACAGCAACAATCATATAGACTAGATCGAGTAGCAACCAGAAGAACTGATATCAAATGTCGTGACGCGTAATTATTATAACCCACAATTGCCAAACCTTTTAAGTTTAGTTATAAAAGTATTGAATTATCAAATCATTGGTAGCATTAGAATTAAAGACAAAGAAGTAAGGCATATAGAGGAAGAAGATAGCTACTTTAAACAAAGAGACCGAAAAATTTGTGAAGATATTGTAGAACCTCCTTATGTGAAATCCTGGACTGTAAAGGATCCAAAAGCTTTTACACTGCCACCTAAAATAAAGTACCTACACCAATAATACTAATACAGCATGGTCATCTGGAGTAAAAATACTGGAATGCAAAGTGGTTCATGGAAAACCAAAACAGTATGGAGGAAAGTGTATCTTTTGAAAAAATACGCAATAATGGAAATATTAACTTATAAAGATGTACAGAAAAAGAGAATATACGAAAATATCAATAAACAGAAAGAAGCATGTGATATTGCAAGTATCAAATAGGAAAAAACACAACAGAAAAATCTAAGGGAAACAAAAAGAAAAGTAAATAAACGAATACTCATAGATTCTGAACCATCAACAGCTAGGACACAATATTCATCTAATCTTCACGCAAAAGCAGGTGAATTTGTTTGGGCGAAATTCCAGTCTTCTAAGGGGAAGAAATCCTACAAATACATATGTATGCTTAGTTGAGAATGTCTGATGAAAAATTTGTTTTTCAAGGCTTTAAGTAACACAAAAGTAAGAAAGAATACAAAATGATTGATAATGACACTTCTATTATTGATAAAAGTGACGTCATAATTTGCATCCTTAATCCCAACCACATTCAAAATAATTCACAAATAATCAGAAATCATTTATTCGCTTCAAACATGGTTGACAGGTGCTCTTAGTGTCTATGGTGCAACATGTTTCGCCGTACAAATGGCATGCAAATGTTTAAAATTAAATTACGCATGCATTAACCTTTTTTTTTTGTATCGGGTTGGAAAATCCTCATGGAGTCCCTCCGCCCTGGGGGGTAAGGACGAAGGGGACTGTCAGACTCTTACTAACTAAAAACCATCACGTGCTCCTCATGTACCCATGTGTCGGAGGGTAGGGTTTCACCGAAGCATTCCTCGCTACCCCCCGACGGGCATTGGCCCGCCAGATAGTCAGGCGGGCCCCGAACGAAACCCCCTTGGCGGCGGACGAGGGTGTTCGGCTCCGCCGCCAAAACACCCAGCGGCCGCAGAGGATAGGGAGGACGGCAACGCAACACCGCATCTCCTCTTCCTCTGCAGCCCCACCGCGACGCAACGATGGTGCGCCCCCATTTGGTCGCGGGAGATAGGGCGCGCGGCAACGCACCACCGACACACCTCTCCTCCCGCGACCGCACCCGACTGCGAGGGACAGACAGAACTGTCCCCCGCACCCGCACCCTTGGACGCATCCTACGCAGGCCCCACGCAAGCCCACGTGGAGCGTCCCCTCCCGGGATCCCGCTTAGCTTCACCGTGGGTGTTGGACCTCACCCACGGTTACTGAGCCCCCCCACCACGACAAGGTGGACATCCTACGGGGGGGGGGGGGGGCGCATGCATTAACCTAAACTTATCCACTATGACTGCAATCATTTTTTATATAAAACTAAATTTCAATTTGTGATCATGAACACATTACTTTTTTTTATATACTTTTATTCTAGGAACTCCAATATAGAATAAAAGCATCCTTCTTCTTCTTTCTCTTAGCGTTATCCCAGTTTCAATCTGGGGTCCGCTTGCTAGTCTAACCGGATTTGGCTGAATATTAGCTTTTCCACAGAGCGACTGCCTGTCTGACCTCCGCAACCCGAAGGGATAGCGATATTCCATGGTTTAGACTAGTGTCAGTTGATTAAGAAGGTACTGACTCCCTGTAACGACTGTCAAAGATCTTCATGACAACCGGGACCGACGGCTTAACGTGCTCTCCGAGGCACGGGACAAGCGATTATTAACAATTCAATACGCACATAACTCCGAAAAGTCATTGGTGCGTGCCGTGGATTCGAACCCGATACCCTCTGCATGGCAGTCTGTTGGTATATCCATTCGGCTATCGCTGCATCATCCTTCTATAAGCCATTTAATCAATTGTTGCCTGAATTGGTTAAAGGGTAACGCTCGTATCACTTTGGGTATTTTATTATAAAATTTGATTACCATGCTATAGCAATTTTTTTGGTGAAGAGTACTAGAAGACCTTAATACAGAGAGTTTAGTTTTATCTCGGGAAAGATGCTGTCTTTGTTTAGACGCTTTAGAAAATAAGTATAAATGTTTTTTGGAAAATAGTGCTAATTCAATGATATAAGTGGATATTACTGTAAGAATTTTAGTTTTCCTAAATAATGGTCAACAAGATTCGAGGGGAGCGGCACCTCAAATGGCCCTTACACATTTTTTTACAGATTAAAACTTTATTTATGTCAGTAGATATATTAGTATTTACCGTTTACTCTTTTTAATATCTATACCAACGACCAACCAGTTTCCGGGCACAAAACAATTCGTTTATGCAGATGACTTGGCGCTCGCGTCTCGGGCCAAGACTTTCGAGCAGATAGAGGCAACTCTCTCAACTGCACTATTGACCCTCGGTGAGTATTATGACGAAAACAGCCTAAAACCCAATCCAGCGCAAACGCAGTCATGTGCATTCCATCTACGCAATAGATCTGCGAATCGGGCTCTCAATAATTCTTGGCGGGGCATTCCCATTGCTCACTGTAGCCACCCAAAGTATCTGGGGATCACCTTAGACAGAACGCTGACCTTAAAAGTCAACTGCGAAAATATTAAACAAAAGGTCTCCACTCGCAATAACTTACTTCAACGCCTAACATCTTCAAGATGGGGAGCTACGCCTTCTGTTTTGCGCACTACAGGACTAGCGTTATGTTTCTCTGCAGGCGAATATGCATGCCCTGTGTGGCACCGATCGGCCCACGCCAAGAAAGTGGATATAGCTCTCAACGAAACGTGCCGGAAAATAACAGGATGTTTGAAGCCGACTCCGGTAAAGATGCTGTATCCACTGGCAGGTGTTGCCCCTCCAGCTGTCCGCAGAGAAGTAGCCACTGCAATCGAAAAATGGAAACAGGAAACTGACCGAAGACACCCAGTATACGGCCAAATTCCAGCTAGCAAAAGGCTAAAAAGCCGTAACAGTTTCCTCCACACCGTATCTGCAAGTGCCAATGATGCTCCTGAAGCCAGAGTTAGCCTGTGGCGTGGAAAATTCTCCCTGCCGTCCTTTATCACACCAGCAGAAAAGTTACCACCGGGAGCCAAAGTGCTCAATCAGACTGAACTAGCGGGTGCGGGCGCGGGCGCGGGCGCTCGGGTCTTGGCGTCTGCATATTCACAGTGCCGAGCGAGCTTCGAGCGTCATTGCACATGTCTTTGGTCGTTCTCAAACTTTGAGCTGCTACGTATTTATTTAGAAAACATGGATGAAGATTTGTTTTTATTAATGGAAAATTCATACTTAAAATGGAAATTGCTATATATGAAGTTTGGCACACATGATTTAAATAAAGGAAGAGAAAGGTTTGGAGAATTTTACGTATTATACGCTGATTTACGGACGAAACAATTGTTTTATTTCTTCCCATTATTTGTTTATGGCTGCCCTATTTAAATGTTGCAGATGTTTACTTTGTCAAATAGCTGTGCGATGTTGTACTGCAGATATAAATTCTTCAGTATTGATGTCCATGATTGACGACGCTTCGGCGGGTAAATCAAAATGGTTTAGAACCACACGCGTAGTCACCTAACAGACGCTATATCACTGTGAACGATACGGGCGGACTGAGCCATTAGAAACACCCGCGCCAGCCGCGCGCGCGCCCGCCACATGAAGACGCGCGGCTCGCGCGCGCACTGTGAACGCAAAGGGCGTCTGCATACATTTGAATTACACGCGCCCGCGCTAGCACCCGCGCCAGCCTCCACTCTGAAAGAGTACAAACTGCCTTGGCCAACCTGGAAGGCACTCAACAGGTTGCGTACCCAGGTTGGCCGATGTAAAGACAATATGTCAAAGTGGGGGTATATAGATACAAGTGCGAATAGATGTGACTGCGGCGTATCACCACAGACAATGGATCATCTGCTGTCGTGCCCGGTGAACTCAGAATCGTGCACACTGGATGACCTGTATCAGGCGACACCAAATGCCATCAGCGTTGCTGAAAACTGGTCCAAAATTTTATATGTGTTGACATCGACACGATAAGTAAGTAAGTAAGTATTTACCGTGTGGTTGACGGCATAGAATACAAGTGTCACCACCCCCTATTTTCCCGTGGGTGTCGTAAGAGGCGACTAAGGGATAACACGATGCAAATACCATCTTTGCGTAGAGACGGAAAACTCGACATCAAACCCTATATGACTGCCTCGTTGGTCTCGCGGCATAAATGTGCGCGTGGGATCGGCAGGTCCCGGGTTCGATTCCTGGGTCGGGCAGTGTTATAGGGTTTTTCTGTCACGAAATTCTCAGTAGCAGCACGGAGTCTGGAAATGTGCCCGGTACGGCAATAGGCTCGCCCCTTATTACGTGGGACTAAAGTATATCTGGCGAAAAGTGGGTGTAGAAATACACCTCTGCCTACCCCTTCGGGGATAAAAGGCGTGACGATATGTATGTATGTATGTATGTGGATATATCATGTGCCGCATAATAATAATGATTTGTTAGTTGTGCTCAAAAGTAGTTGTGCTTTTAGGAATTCCTCAGACTGACGAGGTATTTCTAAAAGCGCAACGATTTTTGAGCGCAACTTAAAAAGCGCAACTACTTTATTCCACAAAGCGCAACCATGTTGGGAATGGAACGCAACCTAGTGTATAGTTTTACCGCTAGGCGGCGCCTTTTATTTCTCTCTGCTCTGTGTTAGAGGTACAATGTCACACCACTAGTTGTCTATGGATTATTTTATCTTCCTTTGTCTTTGTCTCTGTCATGGCGATGCGGCGAAGATGGGGCATGCGTGTTTTGTGTTTTGTTTTTACCTGTGTTCTTACTGTTAACAAATAAAGTGTTCCAAAGATTATTAGAAGTGTTTCCGTCTCGTCCAACCCACAAACATCAACAGGTTATGAGACGTGGGTGTATCTAGATAAAGCGGTTCGAGATTGAGTCGCGTCAAAAACCTAAGTTCCGTTTTTACGAGCGTCAGTAATGGCGGCAAGTTACCTCTAACCGGGTTAAAACTTGGCAGCGGTAAAGCATAGAAGGTCTACAACTACGGTCGGCGGTAATTGCGGCGTGCTGTGAAACAAATAAAAGGCCTACAGCTACGGTCGGCGGTAATTGCGGCGTACTGTGAAAAAGATAGAAGGTCTACAGCTACGGTCGGCGATAATCTCGGCGTGCTGGTAAAATGGAAGGTCGAGCGGATAATAAGTACGTAGTACTAAATGGAAAGAAATGGGCGGCGTGAAAATTTCAGATTTCTGTGATCCTGAAAAAAAAATCGTTAAAAAAAGATAAAGAATCGTTTGAAGTGAGGGATTGTAAGGCGCAAGAAATTTTAGTGACAAGGGTGGACGAGAAGGTTCTGTCATACTTGGGAACGTGTAGTACAAGTAATGAGATGTGGAATAAGTTAATAACGTTGTATGAGCCGTCATCGCAAGTTAGCTTTCATCTTGTACAGCAGCGATTCCTTAACATGACTGGTTCCTCTTAGGAACCAGTGATAAAGTTTATTTCAAAACTTGAAGAAATAAGTGGTCAATTAAGAAGTCTAAATGAAGAGCCATCAGAGAAGATGATGATTACAAAAATTTAAATGTCATTGCCAGAGAAGTACCGTCATTTTGTGAGTGCTTGGGAATCTGTTCCAGAGGGTCAACAAAATTTACAAGAATTAACATCAAGATTTAATTCTTGTAAATTTTGTTAAGTTAATCGAAGAAGAGCGCTATAGTAAGTCAGAAGCCACATCAAGTTCAACAGCAATTGTCAGCAAGTTTAACAAGAGTGACAACAGTAGAAATTGTTAAATTAATTATAATATTATATAATAATGTTTATTTAATTCATTTTGAGGCTAGAGGCAGCGATAGCCGAGTGGATATACCAACAGACTGCCATGCAGAGGGTATCAGTTTCGAATCCACGGCGCGCACCAATGACTTTTCGGAGTTATGTGCGTATTGAATTGTTAATTATCGCTTGTCCCGTGCCTCGGAGAGCACGTTAAGCCGTCGGTCCCGGTTGTCATGAAGATCTTTGACAGTCGTTACAGGGCGTCAGTACCTTTTAAATAAACTGACACTAGTCTAAACCATGGAATATCGCTATCCCTTCGGGTTGCGGAGGTCGGACAGTTACCGTGGAAAAGCTAATATTCAGCCAAATCCGGTTAGACTAGAAAGCGGACCCCAGACTGAAACTGGGATAACGCTAAGAGAAAGAAGAATTAATTTTGAGGCTACTGAAACTACGGATACTGATGTCAGTGCTGACCCAGAAGAAGTTGTGGAATCAGAAACCACAGACTCTTTGGAAGCTTTTCCTAATACGCCAAAACCACGTGCCAAAAGGTCCAAGACCACGGATCCATTGTTAGAAAAAGCACAAAATATTATACGTGATGCAGATAAACAGAAAAGAAATGAATATGCTGGGTTCGAAGAGCATGTAGCAAACAAGCTAAGCAAATATGATGATTACACCCGTGCTCATGCAGAATTAAAAATAATGCAAGTTCTGTTTGAATGTGATATGACAATGCAGAGAACTGGACCTACATCTACAAATACATCTCCTAGCAGTCCTCATTACAGTAGCAGACGTGGAGCTAGCACTTCACAAAGCCAATACTCAGATATATCCACACCACCAATTGAAAATAATTTTCAGTACATTATTGTTCCTGAAACTCAAGATGTTACTACTCCTAATCAAACTCAGTCAGAGCGAAATACTTTGCAGCACGTTTTTGTACCCCAATGTGAAGAGTATACCGTTCCAGGTCAAACTAAGTCTAGTATAAATATAAGTTCAAATTATGAAGAACTTGTTTCCTTGACTGTCCAAAATTATTCATAATTGTGAAATTTATTGTTAATATGAACACTGAACAAGACTTCTTACTGTGATTACTTTCCTACTAATTATTACTACTAGTTCCTATTTTAAATTAAGGCTGTGCCGACCATAAGTTGCAGGGAGGCGCTACTGTCATGCCCGTTATCATTAATTTTCGCGTAACGCGTAATACATTCTACCAGCTCACCATCCTATATGGTGAGCTTTATTTTTAAGATTCCTAGTAGCTTATGATGTGTTTTAGCCAGGAATATTAAAACGGTTTTTTTCCTGGAATAATATTTAATGATTGTAGTTAAAATACATATTAAAAAATAGAACATTTGTTTTAATACATACAAACCTACCTTTCTATATTTCGCATTTTTTCCTACTGTTGCTGAAATTAATGATATCGTGGTTGACAGTGGCGCCTCCCTTCAACTTACGGTCGGCGCAGCCTTAAGTACTTATTAGTTAGTATTATTACTGGTTCCTATTATTATTAAAGTTAGTACTCATAATTACTCCTTAACATACTTAATAAAAAAATGTCCATTTACCTTGATGTATTCTTTTAATCCTTCTCTCAAACCTCTGAAATAATAGTAATAATCGAAGAATCTGAAACTTTTAAATGAATCTCCAGTTGCCAAAAACCGTAGAGTTATAGCAAATCTAGTGGTAACAGGAATTGCTTTCCTCATATTTGTATCATTTCTTTTTATTTTCGGTCCAATTTTATTAAGGAGTAACTCGAAGTCACCCTTTGACATTCTAGTAGTTTTTAAAATATTTTTTATCAAGGCTTATTTCTTGACTGACTGTGTCTATCGCTGTGCTTACTACTCTTGTGTGTTGGGACAATACAAAACTATCAACCGCTCAAGATTGATGATGTTTCCTTTAAAAATCCTTCAACACAACGAACCGTAAGTCAACCCCATACCATCATATAGTCAAAATGTAGCTCTTCAAAGTTTTTACCAGTTGCAAGAAATCTAAAAAAAATATATGTAATATTATATCGTTATTTTACTTCTGGGTGCTGATATAAAGAAGAAATGGGGGCATATAAGAAACTACATCCGCAGAGAATACAAGAAAAACAAAAATACGCCGACTGGTAGTGCAGCCAAAAGAGATAAAAATTATATTTATGTCGACCTATTATACTTTCTCATACCTACCGGTACAACAATAGAAACACAGAAACGAATTACAATCAAAGCAAAGACAGCATTTCACAGGACCATGAAACTGAGCCACTGGAACAGAATGCAAATAATGAGGAACTTACATCACCAGAACCAACTTCGTATTTACGTAAACATAGAAATAAGAAATATATCCCGACCCAAATTTTAAATATTTTAGAAAAAAATCAAAAGAAGAAAATTGATCAGAAGCAAGAAGAAGATGACGATACAAAATTTTTGTTAAGGACTAATATGACATGAGTTTAAACAAAAAAATAGAGTTTAAATTGGACATGCTTAAATTGATAAAAAATATTACTACCGAACATTCATTTTCATTAAGTGATAAAGAAAATCAACCTAATGTCATCAATAATACATCTTCTTCAATAACTTTGGACCCATCGCAAATAAATATCCAAACGTATAATCCAGATTCGATCACACTATTGACATCCCAATACATACACTATGGAGACTCTCAGGGAATCGATGAAATAAATAATGGATTCCCGCAAGCTTCAACATTGCTTCAAGCTTATTTCCAAAATGCCAGAAAATGTTATAAAGAAGAGGAAGATACAATCGGAAATTACATTAATTTTAAGTTTTTTATAGTCTTTCATTATAAAACGACATCATGCACAGATGATAGAAATAAGATAGAATCATGCAAAGCGATGAATAAATGAAAATAAAAATATTTCATTCGAATTGAGAACCTTCTCTGTTTTATCGTAGGTTTTATCTATGAAGCTTAATAGTTTATTTATTTTCAATCATGTACATACAACATACAAAGTCTCACGCCTATAACCCCGAAGAGGTAGGCAGAGGTGTATTTCTACACCCACTTTTCGCCAGATATACTTTAGTCCCACGTAATAAGGGGCGAGCCTATTGCCGTACCGGGCACATTTCCAGACTCCGTGCTGCTACTGAGAATTATTTATATATTTATTTTTCAATCATGTACATTAAACTAACAGTCTAATCTATTTACAAATTAAGTGCACGTTGGGTTTTTGCCCGATCTAGGTTATAACATTAAAACCTATGTTTTAACAAATAATTCCTCTCCCCCCTGGACACCGTGACGTTCGGTCGTGTATACAGTAACAGCTACGCTTATTTTTACCATTTTTAAATAAAAAAATAGTTTTGTGCAAGAAAAAATATTTTCAAAATAATAGGAGCGCACGAGCAGCGAGGAGGTTAAAGAAACGTGCGAGAGCAGGCCAACGACGACTGAGCGAGGTAGCTATATGTTTAACTCGTACTCGCATACCGCCTACGCACCTGACTCCACCCCGCGGCTAGAGCGGGAGACGTGATCCTGAGCGTGACGGCTATATATCCCGTCGTCCTGCGCGCCCCGCCTACTGCGCCAGCGCAGCTGACCCCACCCTGCGGTGAAAGCGAGCTACGTGAACGGAGCGAGACACCTATTTTGCTGACAATAACGTACCTGCCCTGTGAAGTGACGCGGTTGACGCCAGCTTGCTTTGACTGACAGGCACTCCGTCCGGCAGGGATTCGAATCTAAAGGTACTTCGTTCATCATTCCTTTATTGTTTGTTTGCAAATATATCTCACAATGTCGACCCAATGCACTTCGCCTAACTCACTAAACCCCTCATCAATCGCTCCAGTTTTAAGTTACGGATCTGACTCGCAGTTAAATATTTCTTCACTCAACTCGGCGACTGATAACCTGGATCACATCACACGTAGGCCGAAACGCAAACACTGCGAAGACCCAATCCTAAATCATATGAGGGACCTGTTTAACTCCTTTGCTCAGCAACAAAACTCGAAATTTGAGCAACTCATAGAGTCCATCTCGTCCATAAAGGAACAAAATGCTGACATACTTAAAAGTATGGAGTTTCTTTCACTCAAGTACGACGAGGTTCTCGAAAAGATACTCCACTTGGAAGACAAGAATAAGAGCTATGAACTAAAGATTGAGTCACTGTAGACTAAAATTGAACACTTAGAGCGGACTTCGCGTGCTTCAACAATCGAACTGAGAAATATACCCAAACAAGTACCAGAAAATAAATCAACTTTATGTGATATTGTGAAAAGGGTGGCAGAGGTTATAGACCAACCTTTGTCGGAAGCTGACATTCATGAGGTTTATCGCCTGAAGACCACGAAGGAATCAAATAACCATGTTGTTGTAAACTTCAAGACAACTGCAACAAAGGATGACTTTTTGAAGCAATCTAGAAGCTACAATAAAGCCCATAAGGACAATAAACTGAACACCTCGCACCTTAAACTATCATGCCCTGTTATGCCCATTTTTATCGATGAGTCCCTCACAAGCTTGGGGAGGAGACTGGCGTACCTAGCTAGACAATGTACTAAGCAGAATAATTACTACGGTTCATGGACCTCCTACGGCAAGGTATATATAAAGGAAACACAGAACTCACCTCCACTCCGCATCGATCGCGAACAGGATCTTGAAAAGCTCATCCAGAAATGACTACCTACTCTAAAACCTTTTTCACTATTTATATATTTTACTAGAACTTACCAGGATCTTTTTGTAATTTTTATAACTTTTGCAAATTTTATGGGCGTAATAGCCTACCATAACATAAACTTATATATTACTTGTATTATAATATTGTCAACACAAACAGACTACACTATACTACCTTACACATACATCATTCCTAATACACTCAATACAAATATCACCGTTTACTGCACCAAATTGCCAATATCCCAGCATTTTGTAACATTAAAACTATCTACAGTAAAATCACTTCAAAATAATTCATGTATCACCCACCCACTCAACCGCCTAAATAAAACATATATAATTCGATAATACAGATAACATTAATAATAATCTTGACAATTTTTTAATTGCACAGTCATCCTCTTGTAATATAGACGAATGTTCAAAATTAATTAAAACAAAGAAGCCGCATTTAAAAATGATACACCAGAACATACGCAGCTTAAATCGTAATTTTTCCAGCTTTTTAACACTCCTCAAACGATCGAATACTGATTGGGACTTAATTATCCTATCAGAATGTTGGTTACGCCATACACGCTCCATTCCAACAATAGACGGCTACAGCTTTGCAAAAAATGAAACAAACCTGACACAAAATGAAGGCATTGTGGTATATTTCAAAACTAACTTGCAAATAACAATTACAGAACCGGAACTACAGGATGCTAATTGCCTAGTTATAAACGTTTTCCCTAACACATGCGTAATTGCTTTATATAGGCCACCGGGCTACAAGAATGCCCAGCTATTCATGTCATCACTGGATGGCTTACTTAGTAGTATAAATTATTCCAATGTCATTGTTACTGGTGATATCAATATCGATATCATGGAAAATACAAAAGACACTTATGCACCACACTACCTAAACCTATTAGCCTCTCACAGTATGTTACCGGCCCACCAGTTACCCACACACGGCAAAACCTGTCTCGACCATCTTATGCTGAAAACCACGCTACCGGCCTTCTGCTATGTTGCGAACGCGTCCGTTACAGACCATGACTGTGTGATGCTGTTGTTGGAGCAACACTATCTACCTATTAAGCCCCTAACACGAAAGAAATTAAATTACACAAATTTAGAAAAAGACATGCAAAATATCTGCTATGACACTATTTACGCAACAACAGACGCAAATTTAGCCACTTCTAGTTTGATTACGCTACTGAATAATAAAATCCAAGCAAATACACGTATCTTAACAGTGCCAAATCGCAAGAGGATTTTAAAACCTTGGATTACCGTTGGTCTGATAAAATGCATGAAGAACCGTGACAAACTACATTTGAAATCAAAAAAGAATCCTAACGATGCCGTTTTCAAACTTACATATACCCGATACAGAAATTTTTGTAACTCCTTATTAAAAAATATAAAACGAGACTACGAAAAAGGCTTATTAAATAATGCAATTAAAAATAACAATAACAAAATGCTATGGGACACTATTAAACAAATAACCTACTCCAACAAAATAAATAACCCTTCTTCTGACCTGATATCCATCTCAAACCCCACCAGCTCGGTAAATGATATTAACACCTTCTTTGTCTCTATTGGTCAAAACCTTGCTAAAAACATACAACATATTAATATTCATTCACATCATACTTCTACTTGTCCCCATTCCTTTGGTCTGGTTCCAACTGATGAATTAGAGGTTCGTAATATAATACTTAATCTAAAAAAAGATAAAACTGCTGGCCGCGATAATATTTCGGGCTCATTTCTGAAACTTTATCTCCAGAGTTTAGTCTCTCCTTTAACATACATTTTTAACCTAATGTTTTCTACGGGTGTCTTTCCAAATCAATTTAAACTTGCCGAAGTAATTCCAATTTACAAAAGCGGTGACAGAACCTGTGTAAATAATTACAGACCAATCTCTATTCTTTCCACTTTATCAAAAATTGCAGAAAAGCTCATCAACAAGAGATTAGTAAACTATCTCGAGTCAAAACACCTACTATCTACTTCTCAGTATGGATTTAGGACCGGCACTTCAACTTCAGATGCGGTACATGCTCTTATTGATCACATTGTTTATCAGCTTGATTCTAAAAAGAAAGTTCTAGCAATATTCCTTGACATAAAAAAAGCTTTCGACACGGTTCCTGTCCCACTTTTGTTACACAAGTTGGAAAGCCTTGGCATCCGTGACGTCCAACTAAAATTGTTTGCTGACTATCTCACTAACAGAAAACAAAGGGTGAAGATTGGCGATGTCGTCAGCGATGACCTAACAGTCTCATATGGAGTTCCGCAGGGGAGTGTTCTTGGCCCTACGCTGTTCCTAAGCTACATAAACGACTTGTGCAACCTACCCCTAAGTGACGGGAAAATCGTTACCTTTGCAGATGACACTGCCCTTATTTTTCATGGAGATAGTTGGGATTCCGTTTATGAAATAGCTCAACATGGCTTTAATAAAGTCTCTACATGGCTTAAAGATCACTGTCTCACACTCAATGTGGATAAGACTAAATATATGCCATTCTCCATCCAAAGCACCTCTCCGTCCATCAACGATGACAAACATATTATAGCCCACAATTGTCTGCACCAATGCGCTTGCTCTTGCGAGCAAATCACAAGGGCGTCAGACTTTAAATACCTTGGGGTCATCATTGATAACACACTCTCTTTCTCTCACCATCTGGATCTACTTTCATCTAGGACTCGTAAACTTATATTTATTTTTAAGAACCTGCGACATGTAGCTGACAAACCAATAATAAGAATGGTCTATATGGCCTTATGTCAATCAATTTTAACGTACTGCATCACTGTCTGGGGCGGCGCATGCAAGACAAAACTGATCAAGGTAGAAAGAGCACAAAGATCTATTCTTAAAGTAAGCCATTTCCTTCCGTTTCTCTATCCCACGACAGACTTGTACAAGCTCGCCAATGTCCTGACGGTACGACAGCTTTATGTTTTAAATACCGTTTTAAAACAACATAACTTAACAAAATTTGACCCACTATGTAATAAAGACAAGCGCCTGAAGCATAAAGTCTGTCGGACAGTTAGGCAATAGTCCACGACCTTCGCAAACAGATTTTTTGAATTTCAAGCTCAGAACAGAAAAAACATAGAAATGGTATGCACCCAAATTACTATCGGAACCGCTGTCGCCAAACTCACACAAGTAAACCGATAATCATATATTGCACTACAAAGAAACAATTCGTTTGATTCGTAGTTTAAGTTTATTCAAAACTAGCCTATTTCACAGATTTGGAAATAAGCCCTGCTGACCTACAAATAAAATTTATTTTGCTTTGGCAGTAGAACGTATTTACGATCTATAGTCATACTAGATTCGATTTACGAGTCAATTCCGCTACTCAACCATAGATGGCGGTTTTCTAAGTTGTAGCAATTATAATCTGAATTACATAAGGCATATGGTTGAAATTTGCGTGATCGGTCTGTTTCTGCTTCTACTCGGTTAGGGCCGTACCACGTAGCACATTGGATTACACTCTATCGATATCGATAGATGATATCGTATATCTATATCCTTTACTTGATATTATAAAATAGTCTTCTAAAAAATGCTCAGAGCATGATTATCGTGCTTGATTTGGTTGGCATCCAATTAACTCTACCCGTTGCATCTATCCATTTTTATTTGATGCTTGCATCTTTAGGAAATCTAAAAATATTTTAAATGATGTTAAGAGGACCTACTAATGCCTATTTAGTGATCAATGCAACGTTAGTTAAACATTGCATTGATCACTAAATTGATAAATTATAATAATTACGTTACTATTCAAAACATAGATTATATTTTTGCAACAAAGTATCTATTAGATTGAATCTAATACACCTCTTAAAATAAATTACGTGAGTGAATAAAGCCGACCTTATACTTGGATTGTAATGTAATACTAAATAATAACATATAATAATATTCGTAACATATGCTACTACATACACACAACACCACCTAAGCAGAGCTTGTACTATGGGTACTAGACAATGGATAAACATACATATTATATACTTTTTTTTTTAAATACGTACCTACATATTACATTGTTCATAGAAACATCCACCCAAATAAACAATTTATTAAAATAAACATTTCGTATATGATTTATTTCCGTGTTTCGATATCAATCGATAATTTTAATATTCGACTTGACCACATCACTAAATGAGTAGCGCGGAATTTTCGAGAATGTTCTATTGAATAGAATCAATCCAAAATAAACTTTATCTTCGATGTATAAGGTGCATTTTTACTAACCGTTCTATTAAATATTATTTAATTGAAACAAATTAAGACTTTTATTGAAAACAATGAAAATTGTACTTACCGATGGTACGAAACACCTCCATTTTTAAGATTTTTTCGCCCGCTATCATTTTTGCACTCCAAAACGGCACAAAACGGCATAGTTATAGAAATGAAACTGTGTCACGAAACGAGCAATTCGACGCGATGTAAGAACGTGACTGGGGCCAGTTAAGCGTTACAACGCTTAATTGTGACACGCGTGCCACGCCTACTTACCATTTCCAGTGTAATATTTTCTCTTCCGTGATTTCAAGGTTGTTATTTATACAATAAGATAAACAAGGAAGTTAATATTTACCATCTCACTAAATTTAAATGCAAAAAAATCATTACCCAATATCTAAAATCCCTAACCTACGATGAAACCGAAAAGTTACTACAAACAGGTCTATAACTACTAACAAACATCCCATCAACACTGAATCACACACAACACTGACACACGCACGTGCATACATACACGAACACATATACACACAGACACACACAAAACACACACACGCGTGCAAGCATGCTCATATAATAATACTAACATAAACACACATACTCACTTAGGTACAATATTACGCATTCACATGCACACTCTCACACTTACTCGTATACCTACCGAAACTGGTTAATTTATAAATGTTCTCACCTGCCCAGAGATAGGAGAGGCTGGTGTTCTGTCATACAGGTCTCCTAGTACAGACACCAGTCTCTCACATTGATTTCACTGATTCGACATTATTTTTTTATTAATGTAACTTAGATTAAGCCTAAAACATGTAACATTCTTTGTGAGAGTAAATAAATTAATTTTATTATTATTATTATTATAATTAAATCGAGTGTTGACAATTTGATTAGTGTCCTCAAGACTCATTTCAGTGTTCAGGGGCATAAAAATGCTGCTAGACGTAACTCATGCAGCTAGGGCTGTTGCTTTAACTGATGCTGGGTATAGCCATTTCCGCATCGATACACTGAGTGTCCACATTCAGTGTATCTCGAACCACCATACAAAATGCCAACAAACGATTGCGAGGGGCAGTTTTATACACATAGTGGCCTGATCAAGGCCGATATCGTCGCTCTTCGTTCGGTGATGACCATTTTATCTTCAGCAACGTATTAAGAAATCGCCTTTGCTTTGCTGTTGAAGCCCGGACTTATCCTTTTGAGGTCAAAAATATTAGTGTAAGTGGAAGGACGGTAAGAAGAAGCCCAGCAGAAAGAAATGGAAGGCCGTTTCTTCTAGCCCGCGCCGCAGAACTTCTCCCACAGCCCCACAGACCTAGACATGGTTTTACGTCAAAATATCATCATCATCATCATCGGCCTTTAACAGTCCACTGCTGGACTAGGCCTCTCCTTTAAAAGGAGGAATTCGCCTACTATACCACGCTGGCCAAACGGGTTGGTATAGGGTTTGTATCAAGTTTTCATTCTCTTACAGTGCTGTTCTCTGCATAATATGCTCCCTCTGTCGGCTCTTACGGCACCCATGGGATGATATGGGGTGGTGACATTCACGTATTCTTATTTGTATGCCGATGACTTGCAGATTTATTCTCAGGCAATTGTTGAGGATGTTTCGGTAGCAATCCACCAGGTTAATATGGATTTACTTGCAATAAGAACTTGGTCAGACAAGTTTGGCTTGTCTCACAGAGTACATTATATATACAGGTATAGAGTCATCAGACTATATCTTACTTGGACGCCATCTGTTGAGCTATGTTGTATTTACTAGACGCTATAGATATAACTAGTAAACTAGGTAGGCATGTACCTATATGTGTATATACACACATAGCGTTCACGTGCTTCTTTACTATTTAAATCGTATATTTATCTATTGTCAAATATAGTTTAACCTCATTATTAAATTGTTTACCACAAATAAGCTGAATAACTGAGCTCTCATATACGGTTAAACTATATTTGATTTAGGAGCGTAAGTTGTGTGTTAAAATAAAACAATACTTATATAAAAATCATTTATTTCTCTTTCTTTTATTATAATAATCAAATGCTTCAATTTGCATCAAATCTTGAGTATCAAAGACCTTGGTGGTACCACATAATAGTTTATTGGTCGATTTACACCAATTAAATGCAAAAAATTTGGAACTAAAATCAAAAAAGTATTCAGTTAAATCGCGTTTATGCTCTGGACAATCAATAAAATTTGTTTCTGCACATATATACAATAATGTTTTCATATATGTTTTTAAATTATTTATGTGGCTTTTATTTTTTAAAACATTATGTATTACATCCTGTATGGATGAAAATAATTGTTTGACATTTTTGTTTGGGTATACTAAATATTTTTTATTTTTAACATATTCACGACATGAAATATATGAATTTTCTTTTTCATTTTCTTCAAATAAATTGTTTTCACAATGTGTACATTTTTTAATTATAAATCTAGATTTTCTCAATAAGTAACCAGTTACATATTCTAAGGGAGCTTTTATAGCAGGATTTTTTATTTTGTCTTCATAATTTATAATAATATTATCATTGATATCATCTAAATCTATTTGATTTTCTTCTATTGTTTTTAATGACTGCTCCCCAAAGAAAATATCTTCAAAAGTGTCAAACATGGCGCACGCATCATCCTCACAATTAGACCCTACAGCATAGTTACAACTTAAATTATTAATTAAAAGTGACGCAAATGCAGCTTCAAAGGCAGCACACGTAGGCGAAACATTTCGTATACCATGACTACGTATACTGCCGAAAAAATTTTCAAGTGGATCTTGATTAAGGTGTCTACACCATAAAGATTTTACATCATAGTCATAAAATAATATGTCCCGCAGTAGCTCCATATTTTCGATAGTATGTAACCAGTTATTTATTGATGGCACACTGCCAACAGAACCCTTCGCAGAAACAAATTTCATTGACTTTAATATCTTTTTTGAATTAGTCCAAACAGTTTCATGCAAGGAATTTGGTGTTACATTTCTTAATAATTCTTTACCACTTCGGATCTTTGAGTTCTGCAGACTTCCATTCATTGAATCAAATAAATTATCAATAAAAATTATTAAATCAGCTGTCTCCTTTGCATCTTCTGGCAGTATTCCAATGTCTGAAAAATAAAAACAATTGTTTTTAAATATAAGTACAGATTAAATCCACTTAAAACATTTCTTATAAGTTTTGGTATTCCTTTACTACATGCTTTATTATGCTGTAATGAAGGCATAAGTTTGTTCTATTTTGTTATTCCTCTGTAAGTATTCTTAATTAAGCATCTCAGAAAAACATCTAGTGCTGTAGACAACTTAACAACAGAGACAAAAGAGAATCACACTGGGCACAAACACTTGTAGAGCATACATCATATTCATAGCCTATGCCTAATAATATAGGCTATGAAACATGCAAGAATTATACATAAATGTACATATAAGTACACAAAAATATTGCACCAATTGTAAAATAGCTTGTGGCTATGGCTGTGATTGCAATTGATGCAGAAACAGTGTTATTACGACATCATCCAGCTACCATTTAAAATTAGAAATATAATGATATTTATTTGTGTATGGCTTGTTACTTTTAAGACATGACTTACCTGCTAAATAGCCCATGGTTTTACCAACAGTTTGGCTAAGAACTTGTGATGCGTATTTAACCTTCATTTTAGGTATTTTTTCTGCATGACAGTGGTTCTCACCAAAGTTTTTTATAAGTTTTAGTCCTTTATATGATGGATTATTGTCATACAGCATTTTTATATGATCCCACTTGGCAGTTTTTTCTTGACCATCAATTACATATTTTAAATTTTTGGTAAGTAAATTATTGCGTAACCCTTTTAATAGATGTGGGACATCATATAATGGAACCACACGTTTGCCATCTACCTCGAATATATTATGCTTTAAAATATCATTTTTCCTTAGATATTTCATTCGCGTTTCTTCAATTAAATGATTAATTGCACTTGTATTTGAGGTGCCTTGATCACACACTGTTGCCAAAACATGAAAGCCTATGCTGTTCAATTTTTGTACTAATTCCTTTATAAGTCCAGCTAGTACCACTTTTGGAGTGCTTCCAGCAGAAAATGAGTAGTACATAGGTTGCTTGTAATTCTTAACAATGCCTCTTATCATAAATACAAGAACATGATCAGCAATTTTTCTTTCTTGTTCTCCTTTGTAATTGACAAACCCAGATATTTTGTCTTTTTTAGTGCTATAATCAAAGTGAGGGCTAAGAGCCATTTCGTCAAATATTAAGGTACATAATTTATCATCAGTTTTCATACCATTTGCTTTTTTGGCTAATTGTTTAAATATATTTTCGTTATATCCAGGTTTTAAGCCAGCATTGGATACCAATCTGCTCAATGTTATTGCAGATGGCAAAACAAAAATTT
This sequence comes from Euclidia mi, assembly GCA_944739405.2. NCBI lineage: Eukaryota > Metazoa > Arthropoda > Insecta > Lepidoptera > Erebidae > Euclidia > Euclidia mi. Next base: position 117,615,607 of record OX123184.2, read on the forward strand.
TGCTTAACCATCTATATGCCCGGGGTCCCATCTTGTACAATGACAGTGCCATAATCTTTTCTTTTTTTGTAAACCGTCTGCCCATTTTTGGTTTACTTATTTCACGAAACTGCATGACAGTGAAAATAGCAGCTAAAGTTTTAAACTTTTTTATAGCTGTTTGAAAACTAGTATTAGTGAACAGCTGTTTAGCTTTTTTTAGCCGCTGTATATAAGAGTCTTTCTCTCTCTGCAATTTTTTTATTTGCTTAGCTAGCTGTTGCTCATTAGCTGAAGATTGTTTCTTAAAAATACCTGAAACAAAAAGCAATAATTTTAAAATTAAAAATAAATTATGTATATTATCTATAATGATTTATGGGGCCAGATATTATCGAACTTACGATGTTTAACAGATAATGTAGTTTTCGGTTGTACTTGATCAACATCCATCACATCGTCACATATATGCCTTTGTTTACCTGTTAAATAGATAAGGTTATTATTATAAAACTACATATTAAATTAAAAATCAAAGTATGTAACTATTATTGCATACCTAATTACTATAAGTAACTGATTGTCTATGAGGTGAGACTAAATATACATAATGGCATCACTCCATTATATTTTGATAATGTGAAAATAATCCAAACTCAAATAAATGGCGCAATGTTATCCTTTCAACTAACATAAACATGGGTCAGTAGATGACAAACGCAAAAAAATTATGAAACTTTGACATACAAAGATTATGTCATTGTATCAAAAAATACAATGATTGTGTGAAATTCAAACATACCTGATGTTGAAGGTATAGCATGAGGCAAATTAGCCACTTGGTTGGTAATATCCATAAGGGATTCTTTTTGAACAGATGAATGACCTGTAAACATAATAAAATTTAATGATTCCATAATTTAGGAAATTAATAAAACATAGTAGGTTAACACGAAGGGATTTTGGAATATACTCGAGTGCAGCAGATCAGTATATTGGGGCATATGTTGTAGGCTGTTGAGTACCTCCACTGTATGTGGTAAAAACAAAGTGGTTCATCAAAAATACTTGAGCACGTCAGATTAAGGTAAGTTCTCCCTATTCTGCTTCTCATTTCCCTCACCAATGAAAGGGATATGTCACATAGACGTTTTTGTTTCTACTACCAAATCTTTAAACTCAATAGGTTGCTACCATGATCGAGCAAGTCCCCATTTAGCATTGTGGGCTCCCCTACTATTGAATTCCTTCTTTATAATATATGCTAAGCACTTAAATAAACTAGCTGTGTACCCTAAACTTGTACTCTACATAATAAAAAAAAATACATTTAATGTGCAATGTGAAATTGTTTTGTTTTGCAAATGTAATATAGGAAAAGACATACACATAATTGGAGACATCCTAAAAAAAAGGACAGGTCAGAAGTACCCTTAACAGAAGAGCATGCATGAGAAACTTGATGGGAGTGAATGAAGCAAGAGAGGTATGTCAGGATCGTTGGCGTTCCGTAGTCTCTGCCTACCCCTCCGGGAAACAGGCGTGAGTCTATGTATGTATGTATGTATGTATACACATAATACAGAGTAATTAACACCATTAACAATATGCATATTGTTAATGGTGTTAATTACTCTGTTCTTTCTTGCAACATTAATACAGTTTGAAAAAACTTTTAATTAAGGTAACAAGTGTGCTTGCTAATTTAATGATCATCATCTCGTTCTGGTTGATCTACATTTGTGCTCAAAGTTTATTTAGAGTTATCACTAAAACAATTATTATTAAACACAAACATACCTGATGTTGAAGGCATGCTAGGAGGCAAATTCGTAACTGGTTCAGAGATGTGCCTAAGGATTCTTCTTTCAACAGAGAAACTCCCTGCAAGCAAAAATGTATGCCATTTAGACATGGTCATGATGATGATAGTTTATCATCATCATGATCACATCATGATCATCATCAGCCTTTATCAGTCCACTGCTGGACATAGGCCTCTCCCCACGCACTGAGCATGGCCCGCAGCTACTCTCATCCAGGAAAAGTAGTATAGTAATCATTTAAATCTATATTTTAGAAAAATATGTTTATAATTATTACAATGCTCTAAAAATTGCAAAGCATAAATAATAACATTTAACCTATTAAAAAACACAGCCCAAAATGCCCATGATACTGGTGCTGGGCAGGGATATCTTGAGTCTTAAAGTACCAAATTAAATTCTAGTCAGAATTTCTTCTAGAAGCTTATTATCACATTCTTGAAGTAACTCTTGCAGTAAGTATATAAAAAAAGCTACTATTAGTTTTATGAACTTACTTGACATATTCAATGTGGGTACAGCATTGTTACTGAGCATTTTACTCCTAGTGTGAAATTTATTTTCAAAATGTAAGTGACATACTCTGCGGTACTTATAGATGTATTCATCATCTTTGCCTAAAATGTCACCTCTAATATTGTAAATCCAAGTCTTAAAACGATCAGCATCTTTCATAGGATTAGGAAATTTGTGAAGAATTTCACTGTCCAAGCCTGAAAATAAATATAAATCATAACTATAATAATGCACATATTATAACAGAAAGGTTTAGAAGAAGTAAGAAACAGATATTACATGTTATTATACTTTTCATTTATGAGCACAATATTCATATTAAACCTTTAATTTGCATTTGGTCTATACGCAGAGTATGCCTAAGTTCATCTATAAGTTCAATTTTAACATGTACCTAAGTATTTAACATTTTAATTAAAATATCAGACTAGATTAGATCTGTTTGCGTTTAACGATTTGACTATTATGCTCAAGTTTCTTGAACTTGCATATAACAAATAATAATAATCAAATTGAAAATAAAAGAAAATAACATTAAAATACTAAATGTATTCTTACCACAGCCAGGCACACAGCATTTCTTTTCTGCTGCCATATTAAACAAATTGAAGTCAGTAACACGTAGCAAGGGTCAACATTAAATAGCGGAGTTATCGGGATCCAAAACGAAGCAGAGGTCAATGATATATTTAACAGAGCCACCAAAATCCAAGAAAGAAAGCCAGGTCGTCAGTATAAATAAAAAACATCAAGAAACACCGCAAACACCGAGATGAGCACGCGCAGAAAAAACGGAAATTTATTTTAATTGTTATGACAATTGACATTGACAGCGTTTCGTTTTCATTTCTGATACGTTTCATTCCAATGATTTTGTTACGTAGATGATATTCTAAATTACAAATTTCACAATTCGTAACGCATGCTATTGAATAGAAATGCAATGTTTGAATATGATTGATAATTACATAATTCAATGAAGGCTTTAAGACTCATACAATTCGAATACTAAATAAGACGAAGACTACAAAAGTAGTGGAACAAAACGCATTAAAGAAAATTTATCCATAGAAAGAAAAAGCTTTAAATATAAAATGCATGAGTATTTAAAAATGCAAAAAATATTGTCCTAATTCTAAAATAAAAATATGTTATCTAGATACAGTATTAGGTTTTTATTAAATTAAAATTTAACACAACGCCATCTATCGACTAAAGTTTGAACGATTTTCACGCTCTGATTTTGTTCTAGTGGTAAAATGTACTAGGTGCAAAGACCCTGGCTTGTCTGTAAACCCCAATAAATGCCAAGCCATTATCATTGGCAGCCAAAGGTCAATCACAAGATTAGATTTAACAACTTTGCCTACTCTAATGTACGATGAGACCGCTATAGATTTCTGTCCAGTGGTCAAGAATCTTGGCTTACACATGGATTGCACTTTAAGTTGGCGTAACCAAGTAACTTAAGTCAGCCAGAAAATTACCGGTACCCTACGTGCTTTAAATCGTTTAAGGAACTTCCTTCCATCCAAGACCAAGATTATGCTTGTGCAATCTTTGGTTTTCCCGTTGATCGACTATGGTGATGTATGCTACTATGACCTGAATGCTGAACTTCTCAACAAACGGGATCGTCTTCTTAATAACTGCATTTGATTAATTTTTAATCTTCGCAAGTATGATCATGTATCTACTTATCGTTCTCAGTTGAAGTGGCTTCCTGTTCGTCAGAGACGCAGTATGCGTGCCCTCACTACTCTTTACTCTATCCTTATGTCTCCTAATTTCCCAAAATACCTTATTTCTCATTTTCAATACTTATGTTCCAACCATGATCGAAACCTTCGTTCTTCCCATAATCTTCTCTTACTTTATCCGTCCCATACTTCCGCTTTAATTCACTCGTCCTTTCCCATTCAAGCAATCCTTCTTTGGAATGCCCTCCCTCTAAAAATCAGGATGTCTACTACGAAGGATAGCTTTAAATCAAGAGTAAAACAGCTGTTATTAGATAAGTTGGCAGAAGAATCTGAATAATAATTATGTATATACTACACATATAAATATTTATGTATAAGTATATAGATATTTATGTATATGATTATATATTTAACATTATATTTATCATATTTTTGTAGATATGTATAATTTAGTTACAATTATAGTACCTATCAATATGTATATTGAACTATGTATATGTGTACTAGGTTTATGCTAAAAACTTCGTTCTTCACCTAATTTGTTGAATACACCTACTTTTAATCCCTGCACCACTCTAAGGTAGACTGGGAGAGAATGCCTATGGAATTAAGTCCGCCTTTATACGCTCCGTGTATATAAAGTAATTCAATAAATAAAAGTGTTTCAAAATGTATTGCATAGTTTAGAAGTTCTTAGTATACAGGGTGTCACAAGACCCATCACCAAGCCGAAGTCTACTAGTTGTGGACATCATGCCAAGTCATACGAACCAAAAATAATACCTGGGAAACGATGTTTTTTTTTTAAGTTTTCACATTTTTTAAACCGCAGTTAAAAGCGCGCGCGTGCAATGCTCGTAATACCTATTTATCCATGGGGTTATAGGGCATCTAAAGAACATATTGGCGGGGTAAATGCATCGATTTTGTACCTAATTAGAAAAATTCCATACTAACTTTGAGTCTCAATATCTCCTGAACCAGTAATTGCCCAGGTATGGTGCCGAAGTAAAAAATGTTCGTAGTGATTGGTACAACATGGGATTTCAGTTTTCGTTAAGGGTCTTTTTACACCCTATATAAAAATATGTTAAGTATGATGTCTGTATTTAAATATTTACTTATCTCTCTTACAGATTAAAAATTCAACCAAAGGGCAACTTCTTTATGAGTTTTTTGACCGCTCATGGGTTAATTGCATGGATTCTGCAAAGCCAGTATAATATTAAATTACTAAGATGTAGTTCCAAAAGTAAATTTTGATAATTGATATAAATTTATGATATTTTGGTTGAAGATTAAAGTATTCTATTGTTATGTCCATAATCTAGATAACAGGAATTCTTAAATCTTTAATAAAACAATATAGAAATAAAGAAAATACATTTACTGTCTTACTAATAAAAATTACGACACAGTGTATACAAGTACAGGGTGTCCCGTGGCAGATTTCCGAATTTGAATCAAAATATTTCTATGACCGTTGCGCGGCGGGGCGGGAGGGCGGCTTATTTCGACGCGACGTTCGTGCGGATTATTTAGTCACGATGTTGCAGTGGAGTAGTGAGCACCGTGCGTTCGCTGTCGAGGCATACTTCAAAGCAAACGAATCGTGCGTAATTGCGCGAAGAAGATTTTGTTCTCACTACAATATCCGTAGATTGAGTGACGCTTTAAGTGAAAATTTGATCAGAGCGTGGGTGCAGAAGTTCCGTGCAACAGGTTCAACCATAAATAATCTGAATCTAGGCCCTAGTCGAACTTCAAGGACGGAAGAAAACATTGCACGCATTGAAAGCAGCGTGCAAGAAAATCCACGACAGTCAGTGCGCCGCAGAGCATCATCTTTGGGACTTTCAAAAACAACGGTACATCGAATTTTAAGCACCAACGACATTAAACTTCACCATTTTAAGATCCAAGTAGTGCAGGCTTTGCAACTTGGTGATTATAGAGCGCGAAAAGAATTTTGTGAAAACATGTTAAGCAGATTTCACACTGTTAACACAATTTGGTTTAGCGATGAGGCACATTTCCATCTAAATGGATTTGTCAATAAGCAAAACTGCCGCTATTGGGCACCCAAGGGACAAAACCCGCGACTTAAATACCAACAAGCACTGCACAGCCCAAAAGTGACCGTTTGGGTCGCTTTTTCCACCAATGGAATAATTGGACCTTTTTACTTTGAAAATTCCCAAGGAGTAACCACAACTGTCGATGGTGATTCATACCGCCGCATGATCGAGGAATATTTTATGCCTAATCTTCGAGAACACCCATCGTATAGTTCACATACGTGGTTCCTACAGGATGGCGCCACACCTCATACAGCAAGGGCCACCAAAATTAATACAGCGAGTACAAAATGCATGTGCTAGGTTTTGTTACAAAATCCCACCGCGCACACATGTCACTCCATTTTTGAACAATGGGAACTTCATGAAGATGACTGCACGTAGGCACCTTCATTTGGCAACATTGCTTTTCGGTATAGTTTTATATAAAAAACCAGCTTACCTCTATGAGAAGTTGACATGGTCGCGAGAGGTTAATACATATAATACAAGGGCCTCATCAGATCTCTTGGTCACCTTGAAGCACCGTACTTCCTCATTCAGAGGTGGATTCCGATTTGCTTCCACGAAATGTTGGAATGATCTTCCTCCTCCCCTGCGTAGCCTGAAAACAGTACACACATTCCAAACTAAATTTAAGCAAATATTATTACAAAGACAAACATTATCATAGGTATTATACAGTGAAGCGGTAACTTACATTTCATCGATATTAAACACGCGTAATATATGACATTTTCATCATCTGTAGTATAATATTATGTAAACAAATTGTATCTTATAAATTAGTTTGTATTAATAGTAGTAGTTTAGTATTAGTTATTTGTTTTATTGGTACAATTTTATTATAACAATTAAAACTTTGAGCAATAGCCGACCGAACACACCATCTGTCAAGTGCATGTCATGCCGCGTTTCCACGCTTGCCAAGCCTCGACAAGCTTCCACAAGCTCCAAGCGTCCACAAATCTCGCTTGGCGTTTGGGAGCCGTTTACACGCTTGTGAATGCGTCAGTATGCTACGTACATCCAAGCATGGCGGACACCGAACTTGTATCGACTATAACCTTTGGTTTTACCTACTTTTATTTGAAATACACTTAAAGAGAAGCAAAACCAATTATTTTGTATGATGTAGATTGCCAGGGCCTCTTCCTTACCGTCTACGGAAAACCTTACCTACATAGCCTCGAAATATTACTGATGCCATATAGGTTACGGCATTAGTTATGTCAATACACCTGCATATTATTAATATGTTCCCTCGTGACATTCCTCTGGGAGCGATATAGTGCATAATCATACAAACAAGCAAAAGAAGTTCAACCAGCCACTCATTTTGAGACAACTAGACGTGCGTTCGTTTCGAGATCACAGCGACTACTAAGCACGCGCCAACGTGTGAACGCGTCGCAAGCGCTTGCCGCAAGCGCCCTTTGATCTGTGTCCAAAAACCGACACTAGACCGGATCCTGTACAAGCGTCCACAAGCTCACGCAAGCCAAGCCAAACGGCCTGTTTACACGCTTGTGCTTGTGGAAGCTTGTCGAGGCTTGGCAAGCGTGGAAACGCGGCATCAAGTGTGACAACTTGACAGACGTGATTGTAAAGCGTTCGGAAACGTATAAAAAAAGTTATCTATTTATCTTGATTTATAATAAGGAATTTATATTCTATATTGTTTTTATTATGATTATTTAATCTATGTATGTATATTTATTTGATATTTATATATTAATTTATAGTGTATGTACTATTTATATTAATTATAACTAGTTTTAAGAGTTTATATGTATGTAAGTAAGTAGGTCCTGCGGGAAGATCAGTGTTGCAGTCTCACCCGATTCTGCAACTAATACTGACGCAGGTACCTTATTTGCGATCCAAAAACTGTTTTTCTATAGTCCATTTCACACTATGCTGTTGTATCTACTGCATTGGAGTTGCAAATAAAAAACAATTTCATTTCATTTCACCATGACCATCCTTCGGGAATGATTCCCTACAAAATTGATAAGTCGCTTTGGCGACATCCCATGGCCACCAAGATCGCCGGATCTAACCCCCATGGACTTTTTTCTATGGGGGTACCTTAAGGGCAAAGTGTACAATAGCAACCCGGCCACTTTATCGGCATTAAAAGAAAATATTGTAAGGGAAGTGAACGCTATTCCTCAATTTAAAGTTACCATTGACTTAGCGCTTAATCTCTTATCATTTCAGAGTCTATAAATGATGAACAAACAAACAAAGATTTTTATATACTATTTAATTCCCCATTCCTTAAAATATCGGAGACGATACCATAAAACAGGTTCCGCTTGAATGCATTCCAGGAATGTCAATTCTAATTCATTAGTCCAACTAACGCTGCTCATAATCAAAGGGCTCAAACGGTATCAGTACCTATCACTCAAATAAGTAGGTAAACTACTCTCTTCGGCAACTCGCGCGCAACTGAGAAACGTGCGAATGTGGAGCCGTTTATGTTCTCGCCTGTTTCGCGCGTTCTCGGCTCCTTTGTCTCGCGCCAAAAAACCGACACAAACTGGAGAACAATCCGAGAACCTGCGAAGAATATGTGAATCGGCTCCACATTCACGTTTCTCGTGGTTTTTCCGCGTTCGCGCGTGATTCTCACGTGCATGTGGAGCGGGCTTTTGTCTCGCGCCAAAAAACCGACACAAACTGGAGAACAATCCGAGAACCTGCGAAGAATATGTGAATCGGCTCCACATTCACGTTTCTCGTGGTTTTTCCGCGTTCGCGCGTGATTCTCACGTGCATGTGGAGCGGGCTTTTGTCTCGCGCCAAAAAACCGACACAAACTGGAGAACAATCCGAGAACCTGCGAAGAATATGTGAATCGGCTCCACATTCACGTTTCTCGTGGTTTTTCCGCGTTCGCGCGTGATTCTCACGTGCATGTGGAGCGGGCTTTTGTCTCGCGCCAAAAAACCGACACAAACTGGAGAACAATCCGAGAACCTGCAAAGAACATGCGAATCGGCTCCACATCCACGTTTCTCGTGGCTTTCGCGCGTTCGCGCGAGATTCTCGCGTGAATGTGGAGCGCGCCTAATGGCGGCTCCACATTAGTGCCGTGAAGCTCCGTGAACTGGCGCGAACGTGAATGTGGATGGTTTTCGCGTTGTTCACGCGCGTTCGTGCCTGTTCCCCGACCAGAGTCGGTATTTTGTCCCGCGACAAAGGATTCGCGCCTCTTTCGCGCAGGATTCACGCGTACACATCCACATTCGCGGCCCAGTGCCAGTTTTCTACGGACTTCATTGGCGTATAGACGTGTGCAGTCCCTGCGCGCGTGCTTATAAAATAAAGCCACGTCTGAAGATTTAGGATAACGAAACTGAAATGCGCTTTTAGAGCATTACCACACGTATAATGTACTGTGGGATGCAAAAAACCTGCATCGTAGGAATAAAAAGGAGTGTTAAGATGCCTGGACGCGGATTAGTACTTAAATGGATATTGAAATCAAGGAATTAAAAAAGAAAAAATACTCCTTGCTTCCAGTTATTTCTAATAACTCTCTTGCTTTGTACGTGTAAATAGTAATATGTTACCACAGCAAACATAGTAGCGGTCATAGTGGAATTGGCGTGCCATTTGTAGTAGATCGGCAAAGTTAATCAACGTTTGCACAGGTTGCTACTAGGATGGTTGACCACATGTGGCATTTTTATCAGAGCGTTATCGTGCTCCGGTGGGCACGTAAAGCTGTCGGTCTCGGTTCTTGTCTCAGGACAAGGATTCTTAGGCCAACTCGGAGGCCTTTGGGCGGACTAAAAACTCCGACACCAGAGTTGGCCACACACTCACACCAAACAGAAGAAAGAAAGAACAGCAAACATAGTTATTGCGGCAGCAGCTTCTACGTCCATTTCGCGGCGAGTCTCACGAAAGACTGCGAACATCCCATGAATGTGGACGACACAACTTATGCCGTGAATTCACGGCGTGAATTTGCGCGTGAATTCACGGCACTAATGTGGAGCCGCCATAATGTATTTGTCACGTATGTAGCTATTGTCGTATCGGGTAGATACCTGTAAAGGCAATTGTATGTTGATAAAAAAAAGTGATCTTATTTCATTTCACAGGTAAATACTTAAATTTTTTGTACGTAAATCAAGTAAAAACAAATAATTTGAAACACAACCTATCATTATAAAGTGTTGCTAGATGTGGGAATAAAATTGCCAAAAATGTTTTTAGTTTGTTCTTTGTATTCAGAAAATTAAATATTGTATTTTACTAATTGATTACATTTTGTTAGTTATCGTTTTGATAGTGTCTCATATTTGTGCGCCTCGATGGCAATATGGTTAGCGTAACCGACTGCCAAGCCTGAGATTGCGGGTTCGATTCCCGAACATTTGTGTGCATGAAAATCGATGTTTGTCTTGGGCTAGGTGTTTCTTTGTATAATATTTATTTTTTATTTACAAAAAAAATTATAGATGTATATTTATCCATTGTCTAGTACCCATTGCACAATCTCTCCTTAGTTTGGGCTAGATGGTGTTGTGTGTATGTGATAGAATATATTATTATATGTTTAAGCTTTCCTGTCGACCCTGTAGTAGCCAATCGATGGATTGAAATAGACGTTACCGCAAAAGAAAATTGGTATAAGCCTACTAAAAATACAAAGATATGTTCAAAACATTTTCACCAAAAGGATATGTATACAACGAAAAAAGGTTTGAGAAAAATACGCCGTGGTGCTGTGCCACCAAAGGTAAAGCTGATTTTCCACCAGAGTGGCGAGACGAGGCGAGGTGAGGAGAGAATTGAAAGGAGATGTACCATTCGGCCATACATTATGGGCCTGGCACGGCCAAACACGACACCATGTGTGTTTTGAAGAGAAATGACTACTCTATTAACCTGTATAATTTCTTTTAAGTAACTTTTGGTGGAAATAAGATACGAGATATTTGAAATGGAAATTATTCCAGAACTAAAAATACCTCAAAATTGAATTTTAACATAAATATAATACCTAGATGTAAATAAAGGTATGTCTTTGCGTCATAAAAAACAAAAACTACATAAAGAGAGGCCAATAATAATGAATAATCACCTGTGTACTAAGGAACCTCGTACTATGTATAGGTACTCGTCCAAAAAAACTAACCACAATCACAAACACCGCTGCATATTCTTAGCATAGGTAGAAGGTACTGATCATTATTATTAAATTTATATTCAATTACATTACATTAAAACCGTACGAAAACACCAATAAATCAGAGCAAAATATTCACGATGCGCAGTAGCAACACGAATGACATAACAGATAAAAAATGTGTTGCAAATGGTTTGAAAAAATATTTCTACTATCGATTAAAAAACAAAACGATTTTTACCGATTAATATTTATGGAATATATAATAAATTATATATTTCTTGATTCTTTTTACAAATATACTTATAAAGTAAATAAAATATATTGTTTTCTAATATAATAATAAAAATATTATTTCCTTAAAACAATTTCTGCCTACCATACTTCACTTTATTTTTAATGCTGGCGACATAAGACATTCATCTGCTATTACCATAGCCTATTCAAAATAATAATCTTTAAATACTAAATTCTTTCACCGAAGCTCTATCAAGAAACGGAAACGATGTATAAATTTTAAAAATTATATGTTTAATTTCAACGATTCACAACTTTCTGGCCGCTACAGGCCGTATTTGGTATTTCTCAAATGGCAAATTTTCAATTCTCTCCCAGCGCATCTTTGGTGGAAACAGTGTGGATTGGCGAGAATACGCGAGGTGTGAATTGAAATATTTGTTTGGGTAAAAATGAACCGTATTGCTTCCGACATAGAGTATGAATTAACTTTGCAACAGCAACCCGCTTCTCGCGATAGAAATTGCGTGTATTGCAAGACGAACTCAAACAGCACTGTACCTATATCTCTATCTAATGAAGCCTACGGGCGGCGCGGCGGTCACGCGCGAGCTCGCGATGGCAATTTTTAGTGGAAAAGGGTCAGTGCGATTTCAATTCTCTTCTTGCCTAGTCTCGTCTCGCCACTCTGGTGGAAAATCACCTTAACGTTCTAGATAAAATATATTAGCTCATGTTAAGCTAACTGCTTGAGGATGTAGCGACCGCCGGAGCCGCCGGCGTCCGCGCCATTTTTATAACAAAAAAATTACATCAAGTTCAAGAATTGAGAAGCCGCCGTCTGGCGCGATATTTTACTAAATTATGTTTGATCATGTTTAAAGTTCTTCTCGATAGATTTTAATATTTTATAGTTATCAAACTGTTGATCTCTTTTTAGCATTTTTACCGGTCTTCATCGGACTCTGACAGCGACAGTAACGATAAAGGTGATATGCTGCCTAATGTAGAGAATATCAATACGGAAGAATACGATGATTTGCGTCCTGTAAGTAAAATTGCTCACACATTATAGTGGTAAACGTACAGAGAAAATGAAAATATGTTGTACCCTTTACTTTTTTATTACAGAGCACTTCCACGGGTCAATTATCTATAGATACTACAGTAATTCAACCTGTAGTTCAAAGAACAAAAAAGAAACCTACAGCACCTGAGCCTGTAAGATACTTTGCAGTTATTGTAATTTGCTTATACGTTGTCGCTACATTCTAAATATATTTTATTTAATTCCAGAAAATTGACTCGTCGGATTTAGATTCTATCTTTGATACTCCTAGGAAGCTAAAAATACGACGAGACCTAAAAAGAAAAACTGCACTCCAAATGAAACATGCCAAATGGATAAAATCTTTAAAACAAAAAATCTGAGATTAAAGAAGCGAAATGCGTCACTCAAAAATATTCTAATATCACTAAAAAAGCAAAGGTTTATAGACAATGATATTGCAAATGCTTTATCTCAGAATGTGTTTGCTGCAGATTTATTATAACTCTCTGTATAATAAAATTACCAAGAATAAAAAGCGACCCAAAGTATACCCCAAAACTTAGAAAATTCTGTCTTACTTTAAATTTTTACTACCTCACTAACTAAATTCAATACTTGTCTTCCACACCTAAAAACTTTGTCAAATTGGTATCGGGTTGTAGATGGTGCACCGGGTTTTACACGTGAAGCTTTTGAGCTACTCAGTTTAAAGGTAAAAAACTCCAACAAAAAACTCATTTGTGCTTTGATTGCTGACGAAAGGTCGATAAGGCGCCAGCGCATTTTTGATGGCAATCAAGACCATGGATATGTGGACATGGGTACATCGGATAGTGGTGTTAAGGCTTCTGAAGCTTATGTATTATTACTTGTCTGCCTAAACGAACATTTTAAAATTCCCTTGGGTTATTTTCTGTGTCATGGTCTAACGGGTACACAAAAAGCTAATCTCATTAAAGTTAAGAACAATGTGAGGATTCTGGAGTAAAAGTTGTGTCATTGACATTTGATGGACATACGACAAATATATCTTGTATGGAAATATTAGGGTGCCAAATCAAAAATCCACATCAGTTAAAAACTACGTTCAAACATCCGTCTGCAGAACAAAGCGTGGCTAATTTTTAAATCCATGTCATATGGTGAAGTTGGTGCGCAACCACTTCCAAAACAACAAAACATTTCTCAATAAAGATGAAAATGAAATTGGTTGGGACTACATTGTGAAAGTTAATAATTTGCAAGAGAGCACAGAATTACATATAGCAAATAAACTAACAAGAAAACATTTAAATTTCCGAAATTCTATCATGAATGTCAAGTTAGCTGTACAACTTCTCAGCAGGAGTGTTGCTCTAGCCTTAAGATTCTGTCGAGAAGATCTAAAACTGGCTGATTTTCAAAATAGTGCTGCTACTGAAGACTTCGTTATGCTGTTTAACAATATCTTTGATATTTTTAACACGAGAAGACTGACCAAACACGGCTTTAATCATCCAATTTCCTTAGAAACTAAAGATAAAGTTTACACCTTTTTAGACCGGATGAAAGAAAGAACATACCATGAAAGCCAAAAGTCAGTGAAATTAGCTAAGGTACCCGCGGGTATTAAGGCCTGTCGGGCCTAAGTAACAAAAAACGTACGATATACAGTAATTGACGATCAAGGTTACACTCACACAAGCTCAGAGCGTATACAAGCCGCTGCGAAGTGGCGGATGAACGCTTGCACTTCTCCCCCCGCCACACTATGGTTCGTCTAGAACAAGCTAGCTAGACAAAATTATTTTATTTGATTTTTATGTCTAGATGCGGTTAATAAGCAAAGATATAAGGTTTTTGGTACTTTTTTCAAGGCAGTTTGTCATTTGAGCTGGTATCATGAAAAAAAAAACATTTATCGGGCATATGTGTATAATATATTTTTTGAACATTTTATAAAGTGATTTATCCCTCGACGTCGCTATAAAATCTAATAACAGATGCATAAAATATCTAAGAACTAAATCTATTACTCATTATCATCACTATCATCAGATGAATCATCCATTGAATAGTCATGATCGTGAGGGGCAGAACTATGAAAAGTAGAAATCATATTAACATTTTGTTCCTTACAGCTAGGTGGGACAATTAAATCTAATACTTCAGTTGGAAGCGTACCTATTTTCTTCCGAGGAACTTCTCGTAAACCGTTTATTACAGGGTCAGATGTTATCAATAACATATTAAGTAAATCTCTATTCGTAGCCTCCCGTGATCGCTTTCGTGTGTTGTGCTCACGAAATCTTCTGCAGTCCTTATTCCGAGCTTCCTGTGCTTCCTCGGAAAGCTGGCCTATAGGTAGAAGGGACGATCTAATTACTTCGCCACTGTGCAAAAGTATTTTGTGGACAGTAGCGGGCATGTAATACCATGAATAGAGATTTACATAAAGTTGTCTAGTTTCTTGAGCTAAGTTAACGAATTTTTCAATATTTATATCATATCCCGATGATAAAGTGCGAAGTAGTATGCCAAATTTTTGTATTAGTGAAACATCTAACCCTGTAATATCGGCACTAGCCTCGGGATTTCCAAAAAATCTTCGCGCGGTGTTCCCGTCATTAGTGCTACCGAACCCTGGTTTTGGTTTGTCTACAATCAAGCCCATTTCGCTTTTAAATCGTTTTTTAATGTCATCTGAACGTTGTTTCACACTAGCTTTGTCTTCGGCTGTTCTTAACTGCCATTTTTTTATATTTAGTCGATAGCTAATGTGAAGCAAGCATTCAAAGCACCTTATCCAAGCGTGCAACGTAGACAAACCAAAACCAAGATTATCTTTGTCCGCAGCAAACTCTTTTGACAGATCATTCATCATTGTTGGAGTTGCCCCACAAATAAAACATTTTTGTGAGGAAGAAGTTTCGGTCAGAGCATTGCAAACTTTTCCGTCAATCATTGTTAAAAGCATAACATGTGTGACAGATACTTCGGTCTCCATCACCTTGCAGGTTGTCGGCAATAAAGCGTTTATCTCTTCTAAAACCTTATTGGTTTCCGAAATCGTAAAATCTTTCGTTTCCTTAGAAAAGATAAACTTTATTGGCCGACAATACATTGTAGAACAGGGCCGAGGATTCTGCCACACAATATTACCACTTTCATCTTTCAATTGAAGAGGAACGAAAGAAAATACAAATAAAAACTCGTCACTATCGTCACAATTAGTGAATTTTTGTTTGTACATACTATGACCGGAACTTCCATCACAACCCCATTTACTGATTAATGTGAATGACGTGCAAGGTAACAGACTATGAACAACTTCTTGTTGTGCTGAAACTAAACGTTCGGCAGTCTTATCAAGAATTGCCTGAACTTTGATTTCAGCATGCGTTTCATTGACTGTAATTTGTTCACCTGACGGGTAGCAGGCTATTTTAGCCTTTCTAACACTGTACATTGACGGAAACACCTTATGTCCAGCTTTAATACTCCACTTCCGAGTCTGCTTATAGCTATGGCTACTTGATTTACTATCAACGTAGTACGCTAAAGCTTCCTCACTTGTTAAACTCCTGGGGGCACTTTCTTCACTCGTGGTCTTGGTTATTGAAGGATCACTAGTCACATCTTTAATTTGACGTGCTACACTTCTCTGACCCGAGATTCGAGCTGACACTTCAGCGGCGTAAATTAATTCACTAGCACTTCTGGACTGTAATAGATCGTCTACACGTCGTCTCTTCGTTTTGAGACTAGAATGTTCAAAATCTTTAGTAGGTCTTCCGGGTCCCGGTTCTCCAGATGTAGTTGGCAGAGATAAATAAACGGACACATCGAAAGATATGTCAAGACCCTCCAGCCACGTCGAATACTTTTGTAGGAATTGCTCTCGATTTCTTCCACAGCTGCTCCACTTTTCAGCAAATTTCGTTGAATATCTTGAGATTAGTACTTTAATATCTCGCAGAGACTGCTCCGTAACACCATCAAAATTATATCTCAAAGATATAAACCGAAAGAGCTCCTCATTCCGCGTTTCCTTCGGGTGTTTCAGCCATTCTTCGAAAAAATCCATTCTTGAGACGGTAAAAACTGTTGAAAGAAAAAAATAAATAAAAATTAGTTGTGCAAATATATCGCAATGAATTTTTTTACGTATAACTACTAGACACTTATGAGAATCGTATATGATAGGTTCTACGGTGGGGACAAGTGGGGACATGTTATTATTTGACCGATGAATTTGAAAAAATGAGTAAAAAAGTGGGTGAAAATTCAAACATTTCATTTTATAAGACTAAAGAATGAAGTTCCCATGTTGAAAATGAAATAAAATATAACTACTTACCCTTACGTATACAATCCATCACAAAAACACTTTCACAAATTTCTTTTAGTGACATAAACAATGCTATCAAATATGATGTAAAAATGCAAATGAATGCCCTTTAAATAGTCAACATCTTATAAACATACCTTAATGACGCTCTTAATGAGGGTAGTATTGATAATTAATAGGTGTAATCCTCAATGTATAGGGGTAATGAGTTCGTAATAGTAATTAACTTCCAGGAATTTAAGAGTTGTTTTTGTCTAGCTAGCTTGTTCTAGACGAACCATAGTGCGCCAGTGTCGTCGAAATCATTCAGCGGTGCGGTCACGCGGCACGAATTATAAAAATTGGCTCCAGTAAAACGTAAGTTATTTTGAAAATATAATATTTACAAACCTGTATTGACTGTCCGTTTATTAATTAATGTATGCTTGTCCCTAGGTTACCATATTAAAGGACTTGTAATTGTAAAATTTTTATTATTATTTTTTCTGTAACCAGGTGGTCGGCGGATATTAAGGCCTATAAAATTTTACTATAGGCCTTATTATACTCCTATTTTTTTAAACTGCTATATAAGTAGGAGCGTGTTTTTTAAATGTTTCTTGGTGGGTAGTATGTACGTAGTTATAAATTTTAAATTTATTTATCATTGTTTTCAGTGCTTACGGTCACGATGCCTCCCAAACGGGCATTGTGGTCAGAAGACGATCTGATCGCAGCTGTTAGAGCAGTACAAAGAGGAACTTTGAGTACGTATAAGGCTGCAGAGAGATATAAGGTTCCTAGAAGAACAATCAGAAATCATCTGCAGTCTGGCAGTTTAAAGAAAAGTTTGGGACGTAAACCTATATTAAATGAAGAGGAAGCTCAACTTGTGCAAAGGATAATCCGGTATTCTGAAATGGGTTTGCCTGTGACACCAAGAATTTTGCGTCGATTGGTGTATAAATATTGTGAGCAAAATAATATAAAACACAATTTTAATGATCAGGGCAAACGTGCAGGCAAGGACTGATTCAAAGCGTTCATGAAAAGACACCATGAAATATCCATAAGAAAAGCGCAATTCATGAACCCAGCTAGAGCCCAAAAGCTAAATAAATTTATTGTTGATGACCATTTTAAAAAACTGAGAGATATCTACGATAAATTTGACTTATATGATCATCCCGAGAAAATTTATAATATGGATGAGAAAGGATGCCGTCTCACTATCCACCACCAGCAAAGTGTTTTGGCCAAAAAAGGGGCTAAAAGGGTTCATTTGCAGTCTTCTGAACATGCTGAAAGCGTTACCATCGCGGGATGTGTTAATGCTCTTGGCACAGCCATACCACCTATGGTCATATTTAAGGGAAAACGTTTGAAACCAGAATTGTACGATAATTTGCCTCAAGGATCTTTAGTAGAAAAATCAGCAAAGGGGTATATGACCAATGAACTTTTCAAAATATTTTTAAAACACTTGTCTAGATACAAAAGCCAGGGACCATGCCTTTTAATATTTGACGGAGCAGCATCTCATTTAGATCTTTCCATAGTCGATATATCCGATTCACTTGGCATTAATTTGTACTGCCTACCTTCAAACACGACCCATAAATTACAGCCCCTCGACAAAGCCGTATATCGATCATTTGAACACCACTGGGATGCTGAATTGTTATCATTTTTAGACCAAAACAGAGACAAAAAGCTCACTAAAGCACGCTTTAATGTCATTCTTTCAAGCGTTTGGTCTAAATGTATGACACACAGCAATATAACGAGTGGCTTTAAAGCGACTGGCTTGTATCCCTTCAACCCACAGGCCATACCAGAAACAGCTTTTGCCCCTTCCATTTTAACGGAAGCTCCTGCACCAGATGGTGCACAAGAAAACGCACCAGCTCTCGAACATCCTCATGCACAAGCTTCAGATTCCGGAGATACAACACCGTCTATTTTATCGGAAGCCTCAACGCCTGATCGTGATCAAGAGAATATACCACCTATTCATAGTGATCAACAGAAGAGTTCGGAATCTGCTACTAGTTCACCATCAACTTTGACACCGATTCCAATACCCGATGTCTTGCTTGGAAATATTTCACCTGTTGTTTGTCTTCGACCAGCGACTCTAGAACAAACTAAGCAATCACCAGCTATAGCATCAACATCCACAGGTCAGGTCTCAAGAGAATCAATCGTGCAACGTAGCTATTATCGCACAGTTTATGGAACAAGCTCTAGTTCAGATGAATCTGATGATTTACCACTCAGTCGGTTGAAAAGAAATGATTTTTATGATCTTTTGCCTACGCCTGTTAAAGTTCAAACATGCACACCGACTGTTAGACGAAAAGCCATTAATTATCGAGGTACTCCAGTCACAAAAGATCTATTTGATAAATATAATCAAGAGAAAATAAATAGTAAAGAAGTGAAAGGTAACAAAAGAAAGAAAAATAAACAAGACGAAAACTTTACTGATGTTAAAACAGGTAGAAAAGAAAAAACGAAGTTTAAAAAAACTTTAAATCCTAAGAAAGCTGAAATCGTATCTGCAAAAAGTCTACTACCATCAAAGGTAAATCACAAAAACAAGTGAGTTGGTACTGTCATGCCTGCAAAGAAGATAGAATGGACGATGCAATGAGGCAATGCTCACGGTGCGCCAAGTGGTACCACGAAGAGTGTGTCGGTTTGACTGCAGAAGATACTGATGACTTTCAATGTCCTGGTGGATGCGAATAAAGGCAATTTATTTAATTTTCTAAGACCACTATGCTTCCTATAGCTTTATGTTAATGATTATTGATCTCAAGAATACCAAATTACGTAGTATAAGTTGATTTTTAGATAGTTTAAAGTGAAGGCCTTTTTACCCTACCCTAGTATAATAAGGCCTACAGACTGCGTTTTAAAAAAAGTTATATATTGTTTTGGTTTTAAGCCAGAGAAGCTATTTTTTGTTTAAACTCTGTAGTAATTTAAGTACATGACTGATTATTAATTAAACTTGTTGATTATGTTGGATATTTTTCATTTTATTACGAGTTTCCCTTAGCTAGGCCTTAATACCCGCGGGTACCTTATAAAAAGTTATGAAGTCGTGCTAGAAACGCAGGCCAATAAAAGATTTTTGGGAATACTAATATGTATTGAAAGTCAGCACATTTTTGAGACAAATGTAATAGCGAACGAAATGAATTACATTACAACGTATCAAATTAGTCAAGACCACATTGAACTTTTTTTTGGTACTGTACGTATGCATGGCGGTCATAATGACAATCCAAATGCCCGCCAATTTAGGGGCATTTATAGAAAATTGTTGAGTCATATGGAAATAAAAGCAGGTGAAACGGGAAATTGCATTTCATTAGAGGATATTTCAATTTTGACATGTTCTTCAGCATTAAAATGTATAAATGACACTACATCTTCTCAAAGGTATGATGAGGATGATGAAGAATATGGGAAGCTCCAATAACCACAAAATCTAATGAGGAAGCTTTTCTCAGTTGCGTGCTTGACATCCCTGAAAACCATGTTTTATCAAATCAGATTATTGGTTATATTGCCGGTTTCGAAGTGCAAAAGTTAAAAAATAAAATAAAATGTTTGTATTGGTCAAGTGCCTTAACAGCTACAAATGAGCTTTGGTTTTACAAATCGGTTGTTTTGAGAGACAAAGGTGGTTTGTGTTATGTTTCAAAAGAAATATTTTCTATATGTCATATTGCTGTTCGAAACAGCTGTTCGAAATTATTAAAAAGAAAACCGGTTGATAAAAGCCCTCAAGCATTTAGACAACTGGTCCTATCAATAATGAAAAAGTTCATAGGCACTTCCTGCTTTCCCAGATCGGACGAACATGTAAATGGTCATATGCATAACACTAATTAAGTACGTGTTACATACATACATACATAGACTCACGCCTGTTTCCCGGAGGGGTAGGCAGAGACTACGGAACGCCATTTGCAACGATCCTGACATACCTCACTTGCTTCACTCACTCCCATCAAGTTTCTCATGCATGCTCTTCTGTTAAGTACGTGTTGTGGTAGAAAAATATGTCAGAACAAGGTTTTTTTATATTGCAAAAAGAGAAAATATTATGAGGGATGTTGAATCAAAGCAAAAACTTTTTAGGAAACAGATACAATTGCAGGGCTATTAAATAAGAATCTATTGCTATAAAATAATTGTTAAATAAATACTAAAGTTCAATATATCATACCTTTCTTTTATTATTGAAAACCTTATACATCGACACCTCCTATATCATTTAATATCAAACAGGATTTTATAGTTGTCAATAATGTTGTTTTAGAATCAAATTATAGTTTTAAATTGCGTCTCCTACAACCGATTTTCGCGAAAAATATACAAATATCTACACAAACTTACTTCGCATAACATTTGTCTATGATTTTTATGGTTTGTTAACGTTTTGTGTTAATGTTTCGCGAAAATGTTCCTCACAGAAAATGCGTCTTAATGTGAGTTTATACAGTCATACAGGCATTTAAATTTAAACGCATTGAACGGCGGCATTCATCATTAGATAAATTTTTAGATTAGATTATGGATCCGCACAGACAGACGGCAAAGTTTAACTTGAACAGTTTCTACTGATTTCATAATGAGCTTTTGACCCAGCAGTACACAGCTGCTACGACATGTGTGTGTCGATCTATTTTTATAGTTGTAGATTCATGACGTTCGTAAACCTTGTGATTTAAGTGAATAAAGAATTTTGAATTTGAATGGTTGATAAATTTGCTATTATTTTAAAAACATGTACTTGTGAATATACTCATATTTATCTTATGTTTTTAAAGATCATAACAAACACGACAAATCATCGCATTACAAAGCATATTTTCCCATTTTTTGTGGGTAAATGCCTGATGATGGTATCACTGAAGCCATATTTGCGTGCGTTAGATGAGCGTCGATTCATACAGCTTACGCACACAAGGATACTGAAGATGGCACGTGTTTACGCTTAATTTTTCTTCCAGACACGGCTTCTAAGTGTTATTATTCTAAGGTAAAAACTTAGGATTCATGCGGGAAAGGGAAACGACAAGACCAATAGTACACCAGCAAACGTGGTTATGTCTTTGTGCAGTGATCTGTTCGACAAAGGCCACACTTTGTACACCGATAATTGGTACACAAGTGTTGATTTAGCGCGATAGCTTTTGAATAAAGAAACACATCTTGTTGGTACTATACGAAACATCAAATTCAAAACAACATCATCCTAAAAAAATAATTACTGCGGAACTGAAGCGGGGAGAGGCCATTGCCATGGAAAGTATTGTAAAGACAAGAAAGATGTTTATGTTCTTTCAACTAAGCACACCGACGAAGATACTCAACTAAGGAGTGAAGTAGTAGGACCTTCTTTATTGAGCTGGGTTAAAACAATAGAATCTTTTAAAATTATTAACTTTTTCCTACAAAAAAGTCGATAACTCAATTTTGCTGCGTAACCAAGATGCTTTGGAGAATTTCTTTGGTTTCTATGGCAATATAATGCCGTGCACATGGTCAATATAAAGTCAGGTGCCTCTCAGTTTGTATCAGCATATAAAACTTTAATTTTAAATAATTTAACGTCGACTTACGCGGTTAGTTCCAACTGTGAAGCAGACGATGGCTTCGCTTTGGAACCCTTTATGTGACTATACCGGCTTTAGATACCGATATCTTAGTAAATATATTTATTTATTTATCTATATCTATAAACTCCTACTCATTACTGACTTATCTCTTTTCTGACATCTTGTTTATCTTTCTGTCTATAGGTGGTTGCCGTATCCTTGGCTATGAGCCATTCCACAATGAGCACTATGATGACCCGGAAGGCCACAGCGAAGGATCTAGAGAACAAGCTGAGAATAACCTTGATAGAATTAAAGAAGTGCCAGGAGGAGAATATACACCTACTGAAGGAGCGTGCAGACTGTGAAGAGGACATCAGGATTGTCAACGATAGGGTTTCCAACCTGAAGGCTCAGCTCGCAGAACTCCATATTGAGTATATGGACACACTGGCCCAGCGAGATAGGTTACAGGAGGAAATACATTTATTGACCGCTAGCAATGATGGCCATTCATGGTCTATGAGTCGCATTAGGGAACTTGAATGCTGTTTAGAACAATCTGTAATAAATATTAAATCCCTAGAACAGACTGTTGAGGAATTAAACAGTAGAAAAACTCAGAACCTTTATACAGAGGTTGTAGGTACTAGCTTAGGTCACAGATCTACTAAACCATTTAAATTAAACACAAGTGGCCTGAAACGACATAGAAAATATAATAAACTAAACAAACACATTAGGAAACTAATCGTTAGCCTAAAACAATACAAGAAAAATAAAGTAACATCCCAGCAATATAAAGTTTTAGTTTCTGAGCGTTCAGAATTGTTATTAGACTTAGAAAAGTACAACACAGAGTTGATAAATAGTAAAATGCTGTATGATCAACATACTAGGGATCTCAAAGGTCAAATTACCTCTCTACAGTCTCAAATAGATAGGATGAACACCCAATATCAAAATGAGGTTCAGGATTATATTAGGAAATATGATGAGATAGCTCAGGTGGGTAGGCAAAATCTTGAGTATGTGAAAGCTTTGACAAACACCAATACTTGTCTAAATAGCATAAAATCAACCATACCCACTTGTGAGTCTCAGAATATTTTTGATATTGACAAAAGTTATTATTTAGCAAATAATACAACAGATAGGTCTTCCTTAGGTAGGAATGGCACAAATAAAGTTTATATGTTCTCTGATAGGTTAGGTTTAGGTTTAGGTAGTTTAATAAATTGTGAATTGAAACAACACAATATTATTAATTATTGCTATCCAGAGTCTTCTTTTTCACATCTAATTGATAAATTAAATACAACAATATTTGATAGGGAGTCCACAATAATTATTTCATACGGTGATAGTCAAATGGTGACTAAAAAAGATATAATAAATTTAACAGAAGTTATGTTATCGCTTCACAGAACATATGATTGCAAATTTATTAGTATGACTTTGCCTTATGCTTATAGTTTAAATGCTATGATGAATAGACATATTCATGAACATAACTTGATGTTATACAATTTGACATGGCAATATAAGGATTTTATTTTATTTTTTGACATCAATAATTTTATTAATAATTTTACATTGACCAAAGATACTATGTATCTGCCACTATTTTATAAAAGACAAGTTGCTAAATTATTAGCATATAATATACAAAATGACACAGGTACATGTAGGGTATCCAAGAATTTAGTTTCTGTAAATAGTTCCTATCCTTATAATTCTTCTATTGAGAATACTGACACAAGTTCTTTAAACTTAAGAACAGGACAAAGGGTAGACATATTGAACTGACTGTAGCACATCAAAACATACAAGGTCTATCTGGCAAGGATTTAGAATTAGGTTTATATTTAGAAAATCATAGTATTAAAGTTATGTGCATTACGGAACACTGGCTTAAAGAATACCAGATTAAATTCATAAATAACACACAATACACAGTACACAGTGCCTTCTCTAGGAAACAAGCTATTCATGGTGGATCATTGATTATTGTTTCAAACAGTTTAACATGTAAAGAACGGAAAGACATAGCTAGCCTGTCTATAGAACGCACGGTGGAACTGTCATGCATTGAGCTTGAGCAGCATATTATTATATGTGTATATCGTCCTCCATTAAGTGACTTTAATTTGTTTGAATCTGTTATGGAAGATGCAATTAGTAAAATTAGGAGCAATAAGAAAGGGATTATAGTTTGTGGTGATTTTAATGTTAACATTCTTGAAAATTCAATAATGACTTGTAGATTTTTAAACCTTTTTAGATCATTTAATTTGAAAAGTTTATTTCTTGAACCAACTAGAATCACAGCAACATCTTTCACCTGTCTTGATAACATATTTAGTAATTGTATTGTTTCAGATAGAGTAGTTACTTCTGAATTAACTTCGGATCACTGTGGTCAATTAGCTAGGTTTCCATATTACAATGATAGCATCGTACAGAGAGTGTTGTTAGGCCATTACCTAGGCATAAGTATAATGAATTCCGGAATAAAGTATTGATTGGAATGAATACTATGAATCCTGACTTAATAGAAATAGATTCTCCAAATAAGAATTTTAACAATTTATTTAATATAGTTAATAAAACGTTTCAGAATACTTTTAAGACTAAGGAGAAAGTAATTAAGGAATCTCGAGCTTTTAATGAGTGGGCTACTGCGGGTATTTACAAAAGCAGAGCAAAAATGTATGAGTTGTATGGTATGAAAAAATACAATTCTGATTTAAACTTCACTGAGTATGTTAGGAATTATTCTAAAATATTTAAAAGAGTGTGCAATACAGCTAAAGCTATATTCGTTAGGAATAAAATTAAACAATCTTCGAATAAAGTTAAGGCAACCTGGCGAGCTATTAATGAAACAACAGGTAAGACAACATTAAGAAGTAATAGTTTTAGTCTTCTTGATAATGATAAATTAATTCATAATGACGAAGAAGTCGCACACACATTTAATAACTTTTTTGCTAGCATACCACTTACTACTACTAGAGAATTAAAATCATCAGCTATAGTCGCAGAAAACCTATTAGAGTCTAGTGTAGGAAAATGTGAAGTAATATTTAAATTTCATAGTATTAGTTCTACCGATATTATAAATACTTTTAGGTCTTTAGAGTCTAAAAATACAGGTGATCTCTGGGGCATTTCTGTTAAGGTTTTGACAAGTATAATTGATGTAGTGGCTCCTTATTTAAGCAACTTATTCAATAAGTGTATTAAATCTGGCAGTTTTCCAGATCTTATGAAACATAGTAGAATAATACCTCTGTTCAAATCCGGCAATAAGACTGATCCTAGTAATTATAGGCCAATATCGATACTACCTGCTTTTAGTAAGATTTTTGAAAAGATCATACTCAAGCAACTACTAAGACATTTTAATCAAAACAGCCTCCTTCATGGTGAGCAATATGGTTTTACCAAGGGTCTTTCGACAACAGATGCAGGAGTAGCGTTACTCAAACATATCTACAGTGCTTGGGAGAATTCCCAAAATGCTGTTGGTGTGTTCTGCGACCTTTCGAAAGCATTCGATTGTGTCTGCCATGAGACGCTCTTGTGCAAGCTTAGGCATTACGGCGTCCAGACTAAAGCATTGGATGTCATTAAGTCGTACTTAAGTGACAGGATCCAATGTGTTGAAATAAATGGCTCAAAATCC
This sequence comes from Euclidia mi, assembly GCA_944739405.2. Taxonomy (NCBI): domain Eukaryota; kingdom Metazoa; phylum Arthropoda; class Insecta; order Lepidoptera; family Erebidae; genus Euclidia; species Euclidia mi. The sequence goes on from OX123184.2 coordinate 117,641,770, forward strand.
AGTGGCTTACCTGTTGATTTAGGAGTGCCACAGGGCAGCATCCTAGGGCCTTTCTTGTTTCTTGTTTACATAAACGATTTACCTTTTTACTTGAGAAACATTTGTGACGTTGTACTGTTTGCTGACGATACTTCTTTGATATTTAAAGAAGATAGAAATAAGGAACACTTTAACGAAATAAACAGTGCACTCATTCAAGTGACTAAATGGTTTAATGTAAACAATCTAGTACTGAACGCCAAAAAAACAAAATGTGTTAAGTTTGCTCTGCCTAATGTCAGAAACCTTGGTCCTAACATAGTTTTAAATGACGATGTACTCGAAACAACTGAATCCACATTATTTCTAGGATTAACACTTGATTCGAAGTTACAGTGGGGTGCGCATGTTACATATCTCTCAGGGAAACTTAGCTCAGCTGCTTATGCCGTTAAGAAGGTTCGTAGGTTGACCGATGTCGATACGGCTAGATTGGTTTATTTTAGTTATTTTCATAGTGTTATGTCATATGGCATATTGTTATGGGGTAGAGCTGCTGATATCCAAAATATTTTTATATTGCAGAAACGGGCAGTTAGGGCCATTTACCAGTTAAAGACAAGAGTCTCACTCAAAGAAAAATTTAAAACTATTGGTATTCTTACTGTGGCGTCACAATATATTTATGCCAGTGTTATGCATGTAAGACTAAACATAAATTCTTATAAAATGAATAGTGACAGACACAATATCAATACTAGAAATAGACATAAATTATGTGTTCCGTATTTTCGTTTGCACAAAACGCATAGCTCTTTTATTGGGCTCAGTATTCGCATATACAATAAATTACCAACTTATATTTTAGACTTGCCATTAAGTTCGTTTCAGGCAGAAGTTAAAAAGAATCTTATAAATAAGGCATATTACAGTTTGAAGGATTATTTTGATGACAGGAGCGCTTGGAAGTAGTTGTTCGCTTTTGACTAGGTCAATAATTAGTAGTTTTATTTTATAGTGTAGTTAATTACGATATTCTCATTTCATACTATATTTTGCATTCATGTTCCACACTTTCATTATAACTTTGCGGATTTGTTAAATGTGGGTAACTCGTGGTCATGGGCTAACTAATAGGTTGTCGATTGCTTTGGTTTCATAATACCGTTACTTTCTGTTTCATTCACTTCTACCATAGTTCTGACCATGTTCGCGAGTTGCCTACATTAAAAAGACGTAAGTGGATGCTCCTGTTTCACCATATTTACTTTGGGAGGCTTACTATATGAACATCATTTACTGCTTGAGTATGATATCAATAGCTACTAAAAATTTTACTAGTAGATGTCTACAATGTGAAACAGTTGCAGCTCCTTACAAAAATAAAATGTACCACCATTATATTTGTTTGAAAAGAGTGGCCATGAGTTTTATTGCCCGTTCTTTCTCGTGGTTCTACCTATTGCATTGCGAACGTGGCAGTAAATGTAAATGTAGAATCATTAAGTAACGTAATTAACTTAAATTTTGACGTTCATAAGCGTCACTTTGTGGCCTAGATGAATAAATGATTTTGATTTTGATTTTTGAATGATAAAAATAAACAAAGCGTCGGTTATTGTAGTGAGTGAATAGCAGTAGAAGCCAAAAGAGCAATCAATAAGAGTTGTGCCGTATGTAAATATGACATGGAAACAGAAGTTTTGCAACATTTCCATGATTACATAAAAAATAAAGAATTCTAAAATAAAAGATGGCTCTGCTATCCCACTAGGTGTTTGTTCGACTTCTCTGCACAAGTTCAAAATATTACATATACCATTTTTAAAACCAGTGCCACTAAAGAAAAGCTAATGGAATATATAAAATTTGTGGTAAGTGTAAATATAAATTTAAATTTTCTTAAATGTGAAGTACATGGTACGACGATGAAGGAATTCATAATTAATGAAAGTACTCAATTTTTTAATAACAACTGGTGCGAGAAAGTTGGCCACCTACTCACTTGCAAAACCACAACATTACGACACTGATTATATGTTTAAGAACTCAGGTCGTAAGGTTTATTTGAAAAGCAGAGGATCAAAGAGACGCATACAAAACAAATACTTATAATGAATACGAAAAGAAAAAAAAATGAACAAATTGATAAATAGGTATATCAATCATTATTTTTTGCCGTAAATATTGTGATTTGGAAAATAAACGTTACTCTATAAACATTATCTATCGTTTTTTATATTTCTAAAATAATTATGATTATAATTATAATACTTGACCTTGTCCGAGCAGGAGTCTCCGGTATAATTTACGACCTCATCCCATATGCTGGTGAAGACACAGACTACGAAAATAGCCTAGGTCTTGGAGCAAAAGTTGTCATAGTTCTTTGCAAGACTATACAGGAAAAACCAGTAATTGTCAATGTTGACAACTTTTTTACATCGTTTGAGCTCATCTATCACTTACGCTACGAATATTACATTTCCAGCACAGGCAACCGACTGAGAGGCTGTCAATATTATATGTTACCGTCTGATAAGGAACTGGCAAAGAAAGGTCGGGTGCCAGCCAACAGGTTGTTTGTAATGAGAATAAGCTTGCTGTGGTAAAATGGTTTGACAACAAAGCTGTTACATTGGCAAGTTCTTTTATTGATTCGCACCCAATAGAAAAAATCAAAAGATATTGGAAGGAAAATAATATAATAATAATAATAATAATATTTTTATTGCCAAGTAAATCATTGTAGTACATTACATGTTAAGTAGTTACAGTATCAAGTAGTTTACTTACTGTTTTCCTAGCTAGGCTATGAAATAGCCTGTATTAAGGAAAAACAGCTCCAAACCCGCATTAATACAAAATACATAATATTTAACGACACTAGTTGCAATATAAAAGAAGGTATGTAAACTACAGTTTTAACACTTTTTGTATAACATGCATTATTAAGACAATAGGTGAAGATATTATGCAAAAATTTATAAGTTGGTGTGTGTGTGTGTGTGCGTGTGTGTGTGTGTGTGTGTGTGTGTGTGTGATGTGTGTGTGTGTGTGTGTGTGTGTGTGTGTGGGTGTGTGTGCGCGCGTATGTATGTGAGTGTGTGTGAGTGTATGCAACCGTATCCAAAAAGGCAAATAGAAGCTATATATCAGGACAAAGCGATTAGCATATTTTCTGTCTCATCGTAATTTTTATGCAATAGGTTATTTAGGACGGCCGACTTACAATCATGACTAGGTAAGTTATATATATAAATGTGCCTGTTTATCTGGTTGTAGAGGTAAGGTCCCAGGTAATAGAAAAATCTTTTAATGAAAGAAAAATGCATTCTAGGTATAATACAGATGTTATCCCTGCGACGCTTGGAAGAATGTATGTATGGAGTCTTGCGATGTTGCAACATTACCGTGTGAAAAACGTAAATTTGTCGTACATTTAGAATGTTCCAGTTTCTATATAAATCGTCAGTCGGGTACAACATAGGACGAAACGTGGCTACTTTTAAAACTGCTCTATGAGCAATCTCCAATGATTTGAGAGTTGTTTTATGAGTACCTCCCCAGATAGAAATACAATAAGATATTATAGATTTGCAGAGGGCATAGTAAACACTACGTATGATTGTAATATTAGCGACGTAACGAAGCGATCTAAATATAAATATAAGCTTGCGAACTCTAGACGTCAGTGCTTCAACCTGAGGTTTATAGTTTAGGTATTTGTCTAAAATAACGCCGAGATACCTGATACTGTCAACAGAGCTTATGTGAGGACAATGACAATTTATTACAGAGTCATTCAAGCAACTATGAAATATCAAATCTAATGGGGTATTAGGCAGGGTGGTGGACGAGATAGAGTACGTTAAAAATTTTGTTTTTGCAACGTTCAGAGTAAGAGCATGAGAAGATAACCAATCCGCTACATTGTTTAAGCCGGCTTGGGACGTTTTTTGTAGCTCAGTCCAGGAATCAGAAACAAAGGTAATAGCCGTGTCATCAGCATATGAAGTGATTTTGGAATTAGGGATCTTCAGATTACAAAGGTCATTAATAAAAATTAGGAATAGAGATGGCCCGAGTATACTTCCTTGTGGAACACCAATGGATATAGGAAGCTCATCACTAGTGTAGTTACCTATCTTGACCATCTGTGTACGATCTGTGAGGTAACTTTTGAAGAATGCTAACTGTGTCTAAATGAATGCAGAATGCTAAATAAGTCTAGAGTGGACGTAGATTATCCACAAATAGTTAAACAATATAATGCTCACATGGCTGGCGTAGATTTAGCAGACATGCTGGTGTCCTTATGCCGCTCCAATTTTAAAACCAACAGATGGTACGATGGCACTTGACATATACGTCAATAACGCCTGGCTAATCTATAGAAGAGAGAAACTCAGAAACTACTACTCTGAAAAAATTTAGGGTGCAGTTGGTAAGTAAACTGTGCCGAAAAAATAGAATACGTCAGATACATACAAGGGCAACAGAAAATGAAGCTACAGTCAAAATTAAGACTCCTATGGCTCTAGGAGTTGGGACCACCAGATTCTATTCAATACGACAACGTAGGCCACTTACCAAAATTTGTGGCTCAAGGCAGGTGCAAGTTTTGCAAGAAAGGGTATACTAGTGTTTGTTGTGTTAAGTGTAACCTTAGGTTATGCATGCTAGAAAAGAGAAACTGCTATTACTTGCCATTATCACGTCAACGTCTAGAACTGGACGTGAGACGCTAGACGATGGTAATAGCAGTTTTGCCCTCATTTCGTCCTCTTTTGGCTCAATGCCGATGAAAATTATATAGTAATTTCAATGAAAACAGATTTTGTGTAACTTTCCAATAAACATATCTTTTTACAATTTATTTTTATTTTGGTAGTATCTGCCAACCCCAATGGGAGACAGGCGTGATGATATAGAGAGATAGATTTTATTTTGGTAGTTAGTCTAATTTTCAATGGTCGCCGGTTCGATTCTCGCTCAAGTCAAACATTTGTGTGCATGAACATGGATGTTATTCTTGGTCTGAGTGTTTCTATGTATAATATGTATTAAAATAGAAAGTATAGGTATAGGTATGTATATTTATCCATTACATCTAGTACCCATAACACAAGCTCTGCTTAGCTTGGGACTAGATGGTGATGTGTGTATGTGGTAGAATATGGTAGAATATGATATTCAAATCGCAATGCTGGTAGTCTACAACATATATCATAGCATTTACTTTCTACAGTGTTTCGCAATGTCGTACCTGAACAACATATTATGTTTTCTCAAAAGTATACATATAATATAGATTTTTTTACATTTTACAGAGCCATTATGAGCATAACTAAACCTATCAAAAAGGAAAAAACACGAAATTGAGAAAAAAATCTCTTGCGAACTAAAGCGATATGTTATGGTCTATTTGGGAAGATTCTGTAGGATGCATTCACAAATATTTACTTTACTTTCTGATTTTTTATTTGCCAGTGATACTCATACCACATATACATTTATTAAATTATAAATAAAAAATGCAATTTAGGGATAAATACGAACTATTTGTCAATTCTGATATTATGCTAAAACTACAAATTCTTCTGCAGATAGATGCAACAGAACTTTCAATGGCTTGTATTGGGCAAAAACGACAAATAAACTTGAAACTTGTGACTTCCATCTTATCTTTAGGTGGGGATAAACAATAACTTATGATTAAGAGAAAACATTGTCACTACCTCGCATTCCTACCAATATTGTTTTTATAAGAGGCAGTTATGGGTTTACAATCTAGGGATACATACAGGATCTGACGATCAAGGGCACTGTAATGTCTGGGTAGAGGGTGAAGCTATAAGGGGCTCCCAAGAAGTGGCTTCTTGTCTGATTAAGCACTTAAAAGAAAGACTAAAAGAAGGAGTGAGTGAGTGACCAATCTTATATAGTGGAGTGATTCCTGCGGTGGCCAAAACAGGAACATTAAGCTCACTCTTATGCTTAAAGCTTTTTTAAATGATCACCCATCATTACAAAAAAAAAATAAGGTTTTTGGAGTCTGGTCACAGCTTTTTACCGAATGACAAAGACTTCTGATCAAAATCAAACAAATATCATCAAGTGTATCTACATGAAGATTATAGATAACAAAAGCTACAAAAAAAAAACCACTTCTGGTACACAGAATAGAAACCAAAGGTTTCCTTAGCTTGGCAAAACTTGAAATTACTAATAGAAAGTTTATTACTGGGAAAAAAAAATCTTGGCTAGAAACAAAATAAATATTATTTAATGTTTTCCTTGTATATGCAAAGTAATTTAGAAGATGATTATAAAGAGTTAGATCTAAAAAAAAGTCAACATGGTAGACAACCCTTAATCTCGAGAGATTTGATGGATCTGCTTTGGCCAAATGGCTAACCTGTATCAGCTGCGAAATTAAATGATATTGAATCGCTTATGCATTTCATTCCGCGTGATGCTCATGCATCCTACAAAAACTTGATGGGTAACAATAATGTAGAAGATAATATAGATGGGTTTTGCAGAGAACTTGATTTTGATTTATAGGATGGAGTGGAGGAAAGCAATATTGAATAATTTCAGTAAGCTAAGGTGACTGTTTACGACTCTTGTTTATCTTTTAATTAATTTTAAGTTATTAAATTGTGTGAATCAGTAAATATTTTAATATATATAAAAAAGAACCAAACCCTATGGATTATCTAAGTGTTTTTTGTAAAAGATTCTCGCATAGTTCAAATCTTATAAATCTTCCCATGAAAATTCACTGTATATTACTTGTAAAAAATTGTACATTGTTAGTCTTTTAGGACTGCCAATTTTCTAAAAGATAATTTAGCATAAAAGTTTTTTATTCACAGTCAAACTTTTGAACTGCATTTAATCAAAAGTAAAAAAAAGTTGTTGGATCTTTTCTGGGACATTCTCCAATGTTGAGGATAAAACGATTCTGGCCGTAGTATACTGACTAATACAACTACAATAGGAGAAAATCGAATGATTTCCGACACTTGTATACTAGTGCAACTATCCATTGACAAAAAACAAAAATAGAAATTATTTTAATTACATTTACATGCAAAAATTTACTAGAATCGTCATTAACTCCTGTGTCCCACACGCCTGTTGCCGGCTATTTGGTCACATAAAATATTCAAATACAAATAAAAATGTTTGTTTTAAATGTGAAGTTGACTTCAAAGATCTTATATCTTCAATCCTAATTAATTTAAACTTTTCACTTAATAAACAAATAAAAAAATCAGCCTGTTAAAAATTGTTACAAAAAAATCATCATTATTAAAACAAAATATGTTTGCAATTTATCTACGTCCCGAAAACTCAAACAAAGTCAGTTCAATGCCTACGGGCTTCCCATCGGCGCCCCTCAGTTGAGCCACACACTTCGAACGGACTGCACGTGTCGGATTTCTCTGAAAGGTAAGTTTGAATTTGATTCTCCAAAATGTGTTTTTTTAAAGTCATTATCCTTTTTTAGCATATCGTAGCAATTAACTATTGTGCTCATCATAATTTCTGCTTTCATTATATATAGTTAAAGAGTTTAAATCCCTCTTGAGGTGTTTTAAGCAAGATCGTTTCATTTTCGACAAGTAACGACACGTTTTCTTGTGATCGTCATTATTGATAATATCATTATCCTGAAAAAGTATGTAAAGTATAATGACGAATGCGTTAGGTTAATGACGTCCGTGTTTTTAATAATGACAACTTATTAGGTTAATGACGCGGAGTATTGATATTGTTGTAAACATCATATTTAATTGAGTATCAACATTGGGTAGGTACTACTATCTCGTACGTAAATATAGACGTAAAATACCAACTATATTTTACGATTTTTTTACATGACTTGCTTTGAGTACTTACCTGTTTCAGCTGTACTTTAGGTACATATTTTTTATGCTTGTTTAAAATTAATTTTAATTTTTTTAGATACGACATCGACATGCCTAGGAAGAAGCAATCTGAAGAAAGTCGTAAAGCAAAACAGAGATTCTGTCAGAAGCGCAGATATCAAGAAATAAAAAATGATCCAGAGCTTTTGGCTATTGAACAGGAAAAAAGGCGTAACAAGTATAAAAAGAGAAAAGAAGAGGGTAAACTGAAGCCAATTACCAAATTAACTCCTCGTACCCAACGCGAACAAAGAAAAAAATGGAGAGAGAATTCTAAGAGGTAGGTACATACATTGTATATTTTATACTAGCTGCTGCCCGCAACGTCGTCTGCGTGAATGCGTTGAAGAAATAAAGGTTCACTGCTCGTCCCCCGTAGGTGATAGCGTGATAATATGTAGCCTATATGTTGACCCGACTTCTTAATAATATTCGTGCCAAATTTGAAGTAAATCCATGCAGTACTTTTTGAGTTTATCCCGGACATACATACAGACAAACAGAAAAATAAGTCTAAAACTATATTATCTATATATTTTAGATACAGACTACGTAAAAAGGGAGAAAAAGAGAAGGAACTTTCATTTGATGCTGTAACTATAGAACCAATAGCAGCAGAAGAGTCTAGTGTTGATGTTACAGAACAGAAAGAAGATCCTTTACATGAATATTCTTTAGCCCTGAAGGAAGCGGTAAGAAAAATTAGGAACAAAGAACGTAAAAAGAAAAGTCAACTGATTAGCATTATTAACAAATATAAAAAACAAATTGAAAACCAAAGGAAAACTATACAAAGATTAAATAAAAGTCTCAATAAACAACAAACAAATTACGACAATTATTATACGCCAGTTTTTTGTAACTCAAAAACTAAAGTTGGCATAGAAGCGGAAGAAAAATGGTATGTGGAAAAAGTTAGACAATTCTACACTGATGATGCAAATAGCAGTATCGCTGCCGGTAAGAAAGAATTTGTTACGAAAAACAAAATAAAGATGCAGAAACGATATCTTAATGCACCTTTAAAAACACTATATTCCAAATTTCGATCTGAGTGCAACATAAGAATAAGTTACTCCTATTTCTGCAAATTGAGGCCTTTTTGGACAGTGTTTCCAAAACCGATAAATAGAGATACCTGTTTATGTTCTCGTCATTGTAATATAGATTTATTGATAAAAGCTCTTCATAAAGCTGGCATAGTAAATGTAAAATCTAGTGATGAGGTACTATCCAAGTTATGCTGTGACCCTAGGCGTTCGGCTTGTTTAAATAGAACCTGTAATATTTGTGCATTAACGAAACTCGAATATTATAACATTTCTGGTGGCAATGTTACCTTTTACGAATGGAAAAAATCAGTAAAAGAAGTTATACTTAAAAACGGAAGCAAAAGAAAGCAACAGCTAACACAAAAATTCAAAGATACGATTAGTATTTCAGCAGCTATAAAGAAACTTGAAGCAGATTTAATACCTTTTTATAATCACGTTTTCAAAATTGTTTCACAATATAACTCCATTAAAACGCTTAAACAGAACCTTACGCTTCAGGATGCTTGTCTTCATGTAGATTTTTCGGAAAATTATTCCTTGAAATTTGCTGCTGAAGTACAGTCGTTCCATTTCGGGGGCAGTCGCCAGCAAGTTTCCCTACACACTTCGGTTATGTATACCCACAATTTTAGTTCAGGCTTTGTAACCCCTATATCAGCATGTACAATCAGTGATTGTTTGCGTCATGACGCACCAGCTATTTGGGCTCATTTGGTGCCCATAATACAGCACGTTCTTAAAGTAAATCCCTTTATAGACACGTTACACTTCTTATCCGATTCTCCGTCGTCCCAATACAGGAACAAATACATGTTTTTTATTATAAGTCAAATACGTAAGGATTTTCCTCAAATCGTTAAAATAACATGGAACTATTCCGAAGCTGGACATGGAAAGGGTGCTCCGGATGGCGTTGGAGCAGTCCTTAAAAGGACTGCCGACCGTATGGTTCTTTATGGTCAAGATATTGGAACATATGATCAATTTTATGACATGATAATAAATACAGTTGAAAATATTACTGTTAAAAAAGTGGATGAAAGTGAGATCATAACAAAAGAAAGCTTGATTCCAACTAACTTGAAACCATATAAGGGCACCCTTTCCGTGTATCAGGTCCTTTGGGATGTAACAGTCCCACAAACAGTTTTTAGAACAGTAAGTTGCTTTGATTGTAATGCTGATAAAAAATGTATTCATGGGTATGATTTAGGTCGTATTACAAACAATAATCATGAATATGTTGAAAATATTGATCCTGATTATGTTGCTCCGATGTCCAAGGCCAATCATCACACTAACATTCCAAAAAAAATTAACATCCTTTCGGATGTTACAATAAAACACGGTAACACTGTTATCGATCCTTTCAAAGATCCTAAACCATCAACATCAAAGATGTTTTGATTTTTTTCTTTTAATTATGTTTCTCTTTTATGAATAATTGTGTAAAACTAGCTGTGATTGTGCAGACGCCGACACATCAACCTACCCCATCTGTTAATTTTCTGTAGCAGATTTACACGAAAAATTAGTTGTTTTATTTTTTTCGTAAAATATGATTTTTATAAAAAAAGCAAATACATAATTCATGTTTGTTCGGGCAAGACAGATTGGGGTAGGTTCATGTGAGGGCGTGTGTTATCGAAAATATTATGACTGATAGAAAAGATATGTTTACTGAATAAATAATAAGAAAGACTACTTTTATTAACATTTTTTAGGTAGGTACCTGATTTAAAAACTACCCAAAAACTGTTTGTTTTTTATTTACAATTTATAAAAAGACAGTATATTTATATCATCTTACTAAGTGAAAAAATTGATATATTATTTGTTGAAATAAAAAGAAGACTGATTGTGTTGAGTTTTGATAAATAAGTTTAGCTTTATTTGAAATGTTTGCCACAATTAATATTGTTGTAATTGGTATTGTGAGACAAGAATGTATATTTGAATTCGAAGTATAATCTATAATTTTGTATTACTAGCGGGTGAGAATAATATATTAATAATGACCTTTTGACATATATGTATGTATCTACGTACAATTTATATCAAACTATCAAAATTTTAATAATATAGGTTTATGTATAAGAAGTCAAAAAGATATGTGAATCAAACATTGGATATAATTGAACAAACTGTGATTTTACTATTAAAATGATGTTGATTGTTAATTTTGTGTCTGATTTATTTATTTGGACGTTTTTTGCCCCACAATTAACATTAGATGTCATTGTTCATAACATTAGTCATTTATCCTCATTTTATTGTCATTTTAATCAACACATGGTCATTATTCGCAACAGGCATTTTTGAAAAACCTTGATATATTTCCAAAATAATAACATTACAATGGTGCTTCTTACATAGTTTTCCTTATTATGAATCAAGTAATGATGCTAGCACAAAATAACTGCTTTGCCACAAGGTTTATTAGCTTTCGTCTAAAACCAGCTAAAATATATTCCGATCAAAGAATGTCCCTTCTGCTTAACAGGGTCCAATTAACCTGTACACCTAATGGTTTGGTCTGACTGTATTTCAACATGTGATGGAGAGAGCATAACATATAATTAGTAGAATGCAATAGAATGTAATTGTATTTAATGTTAGCACAGAGATGTGTATTACTTGTGATTAGGGTTGCCAACCGTACTCTAAATTAGAGTATTGTACTCTATCATGTAACCATACTCTATAATCTATAACACTAATAGAGTATGCTAAAATACTCTTTTTTAAACATTTTTTACTAAACTAGTACTAGTCATATAATATTACGCAAAAACCCATAATCAAAACCAAAACCAGAAGACTATTTACTGTTAATATGTTGGTATCTCCAATTCCTCAAACCACATTCGGACAATCGTGAATGCAGCATACACAATCATGGACAGTTTATATTCAGAAGTTATAATTTTTAAAAGAACTCCAAGCTGAATTGTTAAATACAACAGATTTTATGCAAAAATCAACGGCAGAAAATGGCAATTTATTTGTAAGAAGTGTCCTGCAGAATATGATTGTTTAAAAAAAATTATTGGTCACATACTCTCTGTTCCCGCCACTTCAGCATTTACTGAAAGAGTCTTTTCGGTCATAAATGTGAAGTAACGAGAAGAGAGAAACAGAGCTTCATTGAAATTAATTAAGAATGAGCTTTGATTTACATAAAGTTAGAGTTAGATGTTTGGTCTTATACAATTATTTAGAAAACAATGAAAAATTTTTATTTGCCGCAAAAAGTACAAAAAATACCTTTTTTAAATTTAAAATAAATGATACTCTATTTTTAAAGTCCATACTCTATATTTATCTTCTTTGAAATCAGATATACTCTATTTCTTCTAAAAAAAGTTGGCAACCCTACTTGTGATAGACAATTATATATGATTTTTCAATACATATAGAAACTAATAACCCAGACATGCCAATATTTCAGTGTCCACTAGTTTTCAAGTGCCGGATTAGTGAGACAACTGTAAGAACTAATATAAAATTTATCACACCTGTGAAGAATCACAAAAATATCTAAAACATTCCTCATCTAGGTTCTTTCTTTGCCTATTCCGTCACAATAGTACAGATGTTGACATGTTGGCATTGAACGTGAGACTAAAGAAATATAGAAAACAAAATCAACAGCTACCTAACAGTAAGTATACTGCAACTAAATACACCACTTTAGCAACTGAGCTTTCTTCATTCAAGAAGTTATTTTGCCACACACAATAGTACTACAGTATGTAGGTTCTTATTGTTCACACAAGCAGACCAGACATTACATGTTGGACAGATGAGAAATGATAGTTTTGAATAGTATGAAACATAGACATATTAGACATGTATCAAGTGAAGAATAAAACCCTTCTCTAAGGATATATTATAGAGAGCACTAGCTCGAGAGCATCACTATAATCGATATCTGCTAATCTAGACGACACACAATGACACAACACGAAAAACAAAGCTTCTTCCATTGATTCTCAATGTCGACGCTGGACTTGAAAGATACAACTGACCAAAGTTCCCATCAAAATCCGTCACGTGATTATCCCAAAGTGTCCCTAAGCCCCAAGGTCACACACTTCTTCCATTGCTTCACAATTTCAACGCTGGACTTGAAAGATTCAAGTGGCCGTAGGCAAAACCAGTCACGTGCTTATCCGTACCTATCCACCCTGAGGCTACACGTACACACTGTCTGACTGTCCCATTATTGCTTTGTATATTCCAGTATTTTATCTATCGGCAACAAATTAATAAGCCAAAGCACTAAAAGGAGTAGAAGTAGAAGGACTTTAAAAATAATTAATACAATGTAATGTATACATATAATAGTGATATGTGATGTAATGTCATTGTCAGTCGTAGACACAGATAAACGTCATACTCACAGACTAGACCATAGAGGATCTCTATGGACTAGACCGGACCAGTGTTGCCAACAGCGCTGGGCCTAATGTCGCCGTTTCTCATGCGTGACGTAGCCTAATATCGCCGAATTTCAGTTGTAGTTACCTAAAGTAGCCCAAACCTCTAAATATCAATAGGAATAAATAAAATGTAGTTTTTAACAACTATTTATAAGAGGTTTATAACGCCCAGTGCGTTATAAACAGGCTTAAGCCATCTTGAAAACACGATGATAAATTAAATTTAAAGTTAACATTTTAAAAACTACTTAAACAAATAAAATATATTTTTATACGGGTAAGGTACCTATTCTGATTCGTCCTCTGCTAGCAATAATAAGGCATCACCAAGACTTTCGCCGTCTTCAGTAGAAGTTGATGTGCTAGCTGGCGCAAGATCCACCGGAAACATACATTTCTCTCCCAGCGTGCAAACTCACCATGTGATTGCTTGGTTGAAAGTTGTTACAACACATACTTCTTACATTCATAAGGGTACGAATTCTAAGATTGGCGATCAGCATGGGTAGTTGCATGCGATTCCAAAATATAAAAAAATGACCCTAGGGTAGCCTAATTGGCGACCAGTCACCTTTTAGATTTTTTCATCGCCGACTCTCGTTCTGAGTAGCCTAAATGGCGAAATATCGCCTACGTTGGCAACACTGGACCGGACTCAGAGAGGTTGGACTACGTTATAATTATTTCTTTGACCGGACCGGACCATAGAGATATTAGAATAGAGTGGCAGAGTGGGGGCAATTCGTGTCCGCCGGAGGGAGAGAGAACGCAATAGGTTAAAGGCTCCCTGCATCTCTCTCTAACAGTACATGCACAACATCAACATTACGCAATGGCGTGCTACCTGTAACTATTATTTATATTAGTTTATTAGTAATCAATAGTTAAAAAGTTGTTTTTATTGATACACGAAGATAGTTTGAAGTGACAAAAAGTTTATATATTTTTAAACTATTGATTACTGATGAACTGATATAAATATTAGTTACAGGTAGCACCCCATTGCGCAATGTTGATGTTGTGCATGTACTGTTAGAGAGAGAGATGCAGGGGCCTTTAACCTATTGCGTTCTCTCTCCCACCGGCGGACACGACACAGTATTGAATTAGGTACTATTCTGCCACTCTATCCTTTATATCTCTATGGACCGGACTAGACTATAGGCGTTAGTACAATATAGTCTGTGACCACAGAACATAAATCATTATCATTGTAAGAGAAATAAAATTGTTGATTTCTTACTTATATGTTTATGATTGAAAATAAGAGTTATAAATAATAAAATTTAAAAACACTGTTCACATGTATTCATACTGATTCGCTGTCATTGCCAGTAAGAGTGAGAAAGTCAATATCGTGTATCTCCATTAGCATGACTGCGAAACTATTATGTAGTCTGCCTGCATTTTAGAACCGACCTATCTGACTGGTTTTTCAGATATACATGTAAAATAATGATGTAAAAAACATACATTAATTGCAGCTCTGCTGAAACACTAATTCCCTGCGAAATGAAGAGTGAGAAAATCAAAATCATGCAACTTCAATAGCACGACTGAGAAAGTATCGTGTGGTCTGCCCGCGTGTCAGAACCGACCTATGTGTCTGCCTTTGTGAATATATGTTTATAATAATAATATGAATAACATATATAATTTTTAGCTTTGCTAAAATAACGTAAATTTTATGAAATTTTGGGAACTATGATATTACATAAAATATAGAAGGAACTGGAACAAGTGTCTGCCATTAAGTTTTTCTACAAAAAAATATATATATTTTAAGATATCAAAACGGCAGACATGCTGCGATCACGTTTTGAAAGTCGATTTTCACGCTTTTCGACTTCTAGGCACGCCTAAAGGAACCCTCTATGGGAATAGTGAACCCCCATTTGATCTACGGCACATGAATTAGTATAACTAGCAAAAATATGGAGTTTGCTACTATACCGTAAGTCTGCGGAACACTGGCTCTCAGACTATTAATACATTGCAGGAAGTCAGTCATAGGAATGTCCATTGCATTTCTAACATCAATAGCATTACTACCTTCATATGCGGTTTTATCAACTATTTCATTGCCAGAGATACCTCGGTGTGATACCCACAGAAATGCATTTTTTTTGTGCTTAAGGTAATATTGATAAATTATTTCTTTGATGAAGAATAGAATATAATTTGTCTTAAAAGAAACTGTGAGGTTAGTTAAGGCTATAATCAAACTCAGTGAATCAGAAACAATCAAAAAGTATTTACAATTGTTAATTTGGCGAATATAACTTAATTGACATCTACATAATATAATAATGAATTTATAGATACTAAAATCAAACTGATTTATTCTAATTGGACACAAGCCTATTGTCTATAATATTTGGCGCACAGCACTAGGCGCTGCAAGACATGAACATAATTGACAGAAACAGCAACACACACACTTTTTGGAGGGCGCGCGCAGGATTGTTTGATTTTACATTTTTGTAACGAACCATACCACATTTACGCGACATACAGTCCGCTTTGCACAGTATCTCATATTTTACTTGTTTAAGGATTATACACATATTGATCAATTTTCTGTCAGATTTTGATACAAGTTTCTTTTATACGTAATGTTTCTGATTGGTACTATAAGTCAACCAAGCCAACTAGATGAATGTCAACGTGACAAAATTCAACATAATTCAATAATTATAATCCAGAAATTCCTAGTACCGATTGCAGGCGGAATGTACGTTCACACGCCGCGTTCGCACGTTACGATAAATAATTTCTGGATTATAATTGTTGAATTATGTTGAATTTTGTCAGGTTGACATTCGTCTAGTTGGCTTGGTCGACTAGTATAATTAAAATTTAGTTTATTAAACTAGAAAGTGAAAAGCATTTTTTCGAAGCACTTGATTCGATAACGGATCGATCCACTGGATCGTATCAAATGGAGCGGATTGATACTTGGATTGATACATTGTGTTACGATTCATTGCGATCCAAAATATCGATACAAAGCACCTGGATAATTGTTTATGGTCAATTGCGCGTTCCAGCTATTAACGGCGATCACCGATCTCGGAATAACATACAAAATTAGCGTGCATACCTACGAAATATTGTGCGAATAAAATGGCTGCCGTTTGGTTTGTACCATAGAGATAGAAGGGATAGAGTGGCAGAGAGGGGCCAATGAGTGTCCGTCGGTGCAAGAGAGAACGCTATAGTTAAAGGCATAGAGATATAAAGGATAGAGTGGCAGAGTGGGGCCAATGAGTGCCCGTCGGAGCGAGAGAGAAGGCTACAGTTAAAGGCCCCCTGCATCTCTCTCTAACAGTACATGCACAACATCAACATTGCGCAATGGCGTGCTACCTGAACTATTATTTATATCAGTTTATCAGTAATCAATTAGTTTAAAAGTTGTTTTCATTGATACACCAAGATAGTTTGAAATGACAAAAAAGTGTATAATAATATATTTTAAACTATTGATTACTGATGAACTGATATACATAATAGTTACAGGTAGCACGCAATTGCGCAATGTTGATGTTGTGCATGTACTGTTAGAGAGAGATGCAGGGGGCCTTTAACTGTAGCGTTCGTTTCTGTATATTTTGAATGGCTTTTAAAGCGGTATTCTTTAGGCCTATTGTCCACGTAAACCGCACGTCATGCGCACGCTTTCGTCAATTGACGATTGCAAGACGAATGCTTGCATCTTGCGTATAAAAAATCAAAACTGTGTCCACGTCTCGTCATGCGGTCGTCATGCGATGCGCGCGGTAGCATGCCGCATGGTGGACACAGTTTTGATTTTTTATACGCAAGATGCAAGCAATCGTCTTGCAATCGTCAATTGACGAAAGCGTGCGCATGACGTGCGGTTTACGTGGACAATAGGCCTTACGGATTGTCACCACCCCAGATCATCCCATGGGTGTCGTAAGAGCCGACAGAGGGAGCATATTATGCAGAGAACATCACTGGAAGAGACGGAAAACTTGATATAAACCCTATACCAACCCGTTTGGCCAGCGTGGTATAGTAGGCCAATTCCTCCTTTCAAAGGAGAGGCCTAGTCCAGCAGTGGATTGTTAAGGGCTGATGATGATTCTGATAACCTAATGTCATAATTAAACATCGTTATCCAGCGGGTCAAGGTCGTGGCATTCGACGCTAGGGTTGCCGCGCGTACCCATATAGCATGCACATTTTTTTTTTAATAATAGTTTAATGTTATTACTTGATTTCTTTATGTAATTAAGAATCTATATTTCAATTTGTCCTTGTGTATCTTATTAAAATATCAAAATTAAATTATATTTTAATAATCACTCGTAACTAAGTCAATACAAAATAATTAATGTAGATTTTTCGTTAGAAATAATTTTGATATAAAACACGTAAATATTTTACAATTACTTTTTATTGAATATTTTTTGTTAAAATATTCCTTGAAGATCTTTAGGCCTACTTGGAATAAATAACCAACAACTTATTTATACTGCTTTCTGTTAGTTTAAGATGTCTGCTGGAAAAAAAACTATTTTAAGTAAGAAAATGACCTTTCGACTTCATTTGACATAACAATGATGTATTTTTTTTAAACTTGTGAAATAATTTGAAAAGTTTATATTGTTAATTTTTCACTTAATGTTAGTGTTGCCAATTTTAAAAATATGTTAACACTTTTTAACATTACAACAAAAATATGAAAGTAAAGAATAGATTAAAACATATTTTTAACATAGATGGTTGTAAAAATTTGATCCAATATATGACGACTGCGAAATAATAATTTAATATTTCTGAAAATAATTTCGCCTTAACTTTCAAATTACATTGAAGTAGTTAAGAGTAATTAGTGAAAAAGTTATTACAATACGAAAAAAATACAATACTATATAGCTATACTTTTAAAAAAACATTTAAAACTATAATATATTTTAATTAAATAAAGGTATTGTACGATATAACATAATCGATAAAGCTTATTAAATGTGTGCACCTACGTGACGCATACGTATGACAACCCTATTGTCGTGCACTACCGCACTGCCACCATTTTTACCCGCTCGATAACGATGTTTAGTCATAATCGTATAATTTAACATAAACAGTTCGTCGTTGACACATACGATCCCGTTACAATTTCATTCAAATATCAGATAATTTAGAAGAATACGCTTTTTGTGACGTAAGTATGACACTGACATGATATCGAGACTATATGTTTATTTAGCAGAATTGGGCCCCAGTTTATCAGTAATCGATAGTTTAAAAGTTGTTTTTATTGATACACGAAGATAGTTTGAAATGACAAAAAAGTG
The DNA here is from genome assembly GCA_944739405.2 of Euclidia mi. Lineage (NCBI taxonomy): Eukaryota > Metazoa > Arthropoda > Insecta > Lepidoptera > Erebidae > Euclidia > Euclidia mi. Next base: position 117,660,522 of record OX123184.2, read on the forward strand.
TATATATTGTAAAAAAATTGACCATAATACAAATTCGATGTTTGGGGACACAGCGACAACACACTTTGACAATTGCCAACCCCATTGTAGAATGTAGAGCATGCGTTGTTAAAGAGAGATGCAGGGCCTTCACAGATTTAACAAGAATCAGATGGAGCGTATTCGTCCAACTAAGTGAGGCACGTTGACAGCTATGTGTGCGTGACATTTGGTGACTGGCACTGCACGGACACGCGCGTCTATGTGTGTGAAAAGTTGCCAGATTATGAATAATCTCCCACTATTTTGCATATAGTTATTGCAAACGAATATAAAAATATTACATATTTTATATTCGTTTGCGGTTTTTAAGAATTTATCATGGATTTAATTAATGCTTTTAATATGTAATGCTGTAGTGAAAATTATTGAAATAAAAGATACCATTAATGTATGCTTTTATAAATACATTTCTTAAATGTAGGTACCGAGTTAAGTTTTAACTAATTTTATTCGTAAATTGAGAAATAAATAGATTATGTTTTGTGATTCATAGCCTCGATCCAGAGGAGATACCTATATAATACCAACTACATATATTTACGAATACCAATCATGAGGTTCAGAGCTTAGATCGGCGAATATGTTGTTTATTTTTTGTTTAGAAATTCTCAGTATAGTATCTGGAAATGTTTGGTTAATTGCAATAGGCTTGCGTCCTAAATATTAATTAGCTAAAAACATTTTGTCATGCACACAATAAATTATGAATATTATGGTTCATAAATCATAACCAAAAGAAATTGCAATTAAAAATAAATAATGGCTACAATCCATAATTTCTGTTTCTGTACTTAATGTACACACGGCGCCAAGTCAAGCTAAATAGTTGAAGTACGATTTTGATACTTATTCCCTTCACTATAAGAACGGTACAAAGGTCAAAGTGTATAGCTTGACGAGTAGCCGCGTGTACACGAATATTTGGATCGTTTGGGGATCGAACTCAAAACAATGTATATACTAATGGAAATTCTTTTCGTCTATTTATAAGAAAAAAGATAATCTATAATATAATAATAATAATATATCAAGACGAATAACTACCGGAAATATATCCTGAGGGATGGCACTAGCGATATTTGCCGTGCCTGTCACCAGCCCGGTGAATCCCTCAGGCATATTGTTTCCGGTTGTTCACGTCTTGCTAACGGCGAGTACTTGCACAGACATAACCAAGTAGCCAGAATCATTCACCAGCAACTTGCTCTGAAATACAAACTTGTAGACATCGAGGTACCATACTACAGGTATGTGGCAGAGCCAGTTCTCGAAAATGGCCATGCCACATTGTACTGGGATTGATCTATCGTCACAGACAGGACTGTTGTAGCCAACAAACCTGATATTGTGGTGATAGATCGATCAGAGCGCCTCGCAATAATTGTTGATGTCACCATTCCTCATGACGAGAATCTCGTGAAAGCCGAGAAAGACAAACAGATTAAATATCTGGACTTGGCTCACGAGATTGTCGACATGTGGGATGTGGACTCGGCAATTATTGTGCCGATAGTTGTAACGGTTAATGGCCTAATTATTGTGCCGATAGTTGTAACGGTAAATTCAAATTCAAAATCGTTTATTCATTTGGGTCACAATGTGACGCTTATGAACGTCAAAATAATAAATTTATAAAATAATTACTTAAAGACTCTACATTTACATTTACTGCCACGTTCGCAAAGCAATAGGTTGAACCATGAGAAAGAACGGGCAATAAAACTCACGGTCACTCTTTTTCTTCGCCAGGTTTTGCATAATACACATTATTTACATTTTGTAAGGTGCTGCAACTGTTACACCTTCTATATCACTTGTATATATTTACTGTACATAATAATACTCAAGCATAATACTTTTGATGTTCATTTGGTTAGTCTCCTCAGAATAGACATGGTGAAACAGGAGCATCCACTTACATTATATATACCTAATAATGCAGGCAATCCGCGAAAGTGATCAGACCCATGATGGAAATGATGCAGTTAAATATTAAAATCTAATACCAGCCCGCAAGACCGTCATCGACCAGTCATCGCATGTAGCACCCGTTCACGAGTATGACGCATGTGCCAGCCATCATCCCTCTCGGCATATTAGAGTAAAATGGCCTAATAGCCAAGAGCCTCGATCGTCACCATAAGAGGCTCGCGTTGGGTGCTTGGATCAAGGGCCTGATGCAAGTACTTCTCGACACGGCACGTATTGTGAGGAAGTGCCTGTCTCTGGAGCCCTAACCACCGACAGCTTGTACCCTGTGCCCGTTGCTGGTGGGATCCCACGGCTTTTTTATATTTTTAAATGTATTTTATTTTTTATTGTATATTTAAAAATTTTAATTAAATCTGAAGAAAAATAAATAAAGGAATAATAATAATACTTTTATTTTCAATAAAACGTTTTACAAAGGTTGTTGAGGCCTTCTTTTAAGTATTGTTACGAGCTGGGGTTCGACGATAAATTATAACTCACTATGCCACTTAAACTGAACTTTATTTATACACAAACACTACACACACTTATTTACACAACCAGTAAAAACACACTTATTTCACACTTTTCCACTTCACTAATAAGAACAACACTAAACACTTCCGACTTATTTTCTCCTTCGCTTGATGTTGATCGCTTTCCGTATTCAATTGAACTCCCGGTCCGTTCGCTCGTACTCTATTTATACTGGCCGGATAACATCACTAGCGCATTCTAGATACTTCCACAAAACTGTCGAATAATCGCGAACAGTCTATGCTCGATACAGCAACGCCATCTAGTACAGAGTAGCTGAATTACCTTTAAACCACCGATACATTCAATCTCTTCTAGTACCCCCATTCACCGATAGATGGCGTAACAGTATTAAGATACTTGTGTCAGAAGAATATACTTTTACAATACGTTAATGTATTTTTCATTAACATGACAATCATTATTACGTACATAATCAATTGACAAGTGCATTTTCCCTAATTCAGGGAAAATAGTGTCGACGTAAACTGGCAACACTTACATATTTTCTGCAGAAATACGAATTTTATCGAAATAATATTATAAAACAGTCAAATAATCCATAGTTATCTGTAAAAATATATTCCATCTTCCCGTTTTTGCTTTTGGAAACAACTTTTACAATGTTTAAAAACGCAAGACGGCATTTTATGAATTTAAAAGCTGGATTGATCGTGGCGTGTGAACTGTGCGATGTATTTAGTAGTGATCTGTGGTGCGATGCTTGGCAGCGCACTGAGCCGAATTTGAATTCGCTTTTCAATTTTGTATTTGCTTTAGTGGCCTCACTCAAGTGTTCCGCGCGCTCCGTCTGCCTTGTGTTCTATAGTCTTAGCAGGGCCTTTAACTGTTGCGTTCTCTCTCCCACCGGCGGACACGACACAGTATTAAGTTAGGTACTATTCTGCCACTCTATCCTTTATATCTTTATGGTTTGTACTCCTGAATATAGGTAATCGGTATCGACAATGAGCCGCTTAGAGGTAAATAAGGTTTGGGGTGTTATAACCTGGCTGTATCATTTATTTTGAACTTTGTTATTCGTAAAGCATTTTCCATTGTTATCTGCGTTTTGGGTCTCTGGGAAACCGATGTGCTTCTCGGTGTTTACAATTCAACGCACTATAATGATGAGGCATTCTTGAGAAATAAAAGAAATTTGGACTTTGCTTACAAAAAAAAGGGTTTTGACAGTTCTTACGTCAAAACATAGAAAAGTCGCTTATGTGCCAGGTAGCAGGATAAAAAGGCAGTTTTCTCCCTATTGATACCTAATAAATGCTTGTTTGAAGTGATATATACATATCACTTCAAAGTCAAACAAGCATTTATTAGGTATCAAACATGATGAACATAGGTTCAGCACAGCTTCGTAGGAAACTGGAACGCGATTTGACCATAGTCACGTATACATTGTATACCATAGATTATACACTTATACTGGTATAGATAAGCCACTCACAGTTCGAAATTGAAGTTCAATAGACATCCTCGACCACTAGATGGCGTTAGTAGTGAATTCATTTTTCAAAATAAAATGTTTAATTTCAGTGTTATTTAATAGGTAAATGACAACTATTATGTAAAATAATATGCAATTTAAAAGTAAAAACATATAAAAATCACAAAAAGTAGAAACTAGTTTCTTGCTAAGCGTGGATTAGATCCACGGATTTATAATATATGGGCTCAGCACGCTTCCATTACGCCACGCAGCTCTTGGCAGAGTGGGCGAAATTACCGTTCAGTTATCGCTACATATATTTCTAGATGTAAAAGCTAAAATGACTTTCCCCGGGCGCTAGATGGCGTTAGTTTGTATGGATAATTTTTAATTATGGGATTGTAGGGAAGTTTCATAGGCCTGTTGTATACCTTTATTTAATCTGTGACGTATGATGGTGACAATGTCAAGTGTCAACGTGACGTTTAATTTCAGACAGATGTTCATACTGTATGTATTATTGTTGATTTTGTTGATTCTAATGGAACAATAAATAATGTTTTTTTTTAAATGTTCTCCTGGCATCTTCTGGCTGCATAGAAACTGAATGTTTAATTCAAACACCCGTTCGTGCTGGCCGCACGACCGTCTTCAGTGAGCGTCATGCCACGGCGCGTGCTATGGCCGCTAGATAATAATTTATTACGTGTGCATACATCTCAGAAACTTATTCTTACGTCGAGTATAACACACAGAGGATCAGTGTGTAGCCTCAGGGTGCACCATGGGATGAACACGTGACTAATTTTGATGAGAACTTCGGTCACTTGTATCCTTCAAGTCCAGCGTCGACAATGTGAAGCAATGGAAGAAGCTTGGTTTGCTTTGTTTGTTGTGTCATTGTGTGCCATCTAAGTCTTTGACATGAGCAGATCTCCATTGTTGTGATGCTCTCAAGCTTGTAGATTTTATTCTTCACTTGATACTTGTATTTTTCATACTATTCAAAACTATAATTTTCAATATTTTCCATCTGTCCAACATATTATTTCTATGGTCTGCTTGTGTGAGCAATACATACTTAGTGTATTACAGATACACTCTTGTGTGTGGCAAAATAACTTCTTGAATGAAGAGAGCTCAGTTGTTAAAGTGGTGTTTGTAGTTGCAGTATACTTACTGTTAGGGGTCTGTTGATTTTGTTTTGTTCTTGTTTGTTTTCCGTGTGAGTGTGTGGCCAACTGTGGTATCGGAGTTTTCAGACCGCCCAAAGGCCTCCGACATGGCCTAACAACCCATATCCTTAGACAAGAGCCGGGACCGACAGCTTTACGTGCCCTCCGAAGCATGGTAGCGCTCAGATGAAAATGCCACACACGGTCACCCATCCAAGTGGCAACCTGTGTTTTGTTCTATATTTGTTTGTCTCTTGTTCAATGCCAATATGTCATGGTCGTTCAGTCAGCATTAAGACAAAGAAAGAAAAGAAGAGGAATGTTTTAGATATTTTTGTAATTCTTTACAGGTGTTTTAAATGATTAAGTTATAACTGTTGTCTCGCCCATCAGGCACTTTTGAAAACTAGTGGACACTGAGATATTGGCATGTCTGGATTATTGGAAAATATACCTATATCTTTCTCTTAGCGTTATCCCAGTTTCAATCTGGGGTCCGCTTACTAGTCTAACCGGATTTGGCTGAATATTAGCTTTTCTGCAGAGCGACTGCCTGTCTGACCTCCGCAACCCGAAGGGATAGCGATATTCCATGGTTTAGACTAGTGTCAGTTTATTTAGAAGGTACTGACGCCCTGTAACGACTGTCAAAGATCTTCATGACAACCGGGACCGACGGCTTAACGTGCTCTCCGAAGCACGGGACAAGCGATAATTAACAATTCAATACGCACATAACTCCGAAAAGTCATTGGTGCGCGCCGTGGATTCGAACCCGATACCCTCTGCATGGCAGTCTGTTGGTATATCCACTCGGCTATCGCTGCCTATATAGGAAAATATACCTATATATGTATAGAAAAATCATGTATGATCACCTATCACATATAACCAATGATCGGAGTAGGTAGATTGATTTTTGGTACTTGTATCATAAATAACATGATACACATAATAAGTTTTTAAGGTCATCGGAAAATTTAAAACTGAAGATGCCGGGACATTCCACGAGCTTTTTTGATAAATCCTTTACTGTTACTGCTGTACGTTTATAGAATGCTCTACCGCTACCTATTAGACAGGCTCAGACAGTAACAAAATTTAAAGCGATGGTAAAGGAACACTATCTGTCCTTGTAGCTTAAGCTATCATTCTACTATAATAATTTATATCATTATAATTCGTGTTATTATATATTATACAGTAGAATTCATTTATAACGACTTCGCTTATAATGACTAACTGGTTTTAGCGACGATAATATTTAGTCAAGTTAGGTTTAATAATTAGGTACTGAGAAAAAATAACCGTTTAGTGCGACTCGGGTTTAACCCTTAAATGCATAGAGCTTTTTCAGTTTGGATTTTAAAATAAGAAAAACATTGAGCATGTGTATTATGTGTGTTTATTTAATAATTAAATAATAAAAACATTTATAGACAGTATTTGACATACTTATATAAAAAAAACTATATGAGGGATAAATCCCTCACCATGCACTTATAAGATATTAAGTAGTATGGAATGTAGTAAAACAGTTGTTATTTTTGTTGAGGCACAAATTGATGCCACATTTGGCACAGCTAATAGTAGTATAGCCTGTACACTGTGGATACTTGCACCAAAGAGATACTCCAACATTTGGCCAATGCCCTACACCATCCATTCGTACATCCTTTGGGGAATTGGTTTTGACTGGGCTCTTTTCTTTTTGACTTGCAATTCATGTTCAAGGCTAGAATTGCTGGGTCGACCTCGTTTATTACTAATGCCTTTAATCAGTGGAGTGTTTAAATAATTACTTGTTAATAATTAAAATATCAGCAACAGTAATGAATTCCCAAGCTTTTTCAAATTTGATTGAACTTTCTCTCGAAAATACATTGTTTGATGATGACAGATTTTATTGATAACGTGCATTAGTCAAACATATTTGAAAATTAGAATCCATCATAATACAAATAAAAAATAATGCACCTAAACAGAAATCTGATCTTTCTTTACAAAGACAGTAGGTAATATTTAAAGGACAGTAATTTGAAGGTTTAATAAGAACTGTCTGCGTTTCATACTCACGACTACTATATAAATACTATCCATTAACTAGCATTCTGACTGCTGTGGACACAAACTTACAGAATGTATAACATGTACATACTTACTGTACTTTTCAAGTCTGTTTGATTTTGAACCTATATTAAAACTTTGATCGATATCGATAGCGGATTTGCTCAATCACTAAAAAAGTTACGAAATTTGTGTTCAAATGGTCTTTAGCCCTAGCTGACAAACATAGTGCCATTTTCTTCTGGCAACTCTAATTTGTCATATGAGTGAAGAGTATAGCTATATTCAATTTGTTCATAAAAATATCGTTCATTCCATGCTTTAGTTATTCTTCTGTGGTTTTATCGCCAGACTGAGAAATACTAGGCTAAGGCTTTAGAAGGTTTCTTGTCTCTATTTCTTAGCAGTGTTTGATAAAGTTTACTTCAGAATACCTCTTAGTTTATGACTACTTGAAAGGTCATAATGCACACAATACATTGAATGACAGATAGCCGCACAAAAATATCCTATTCATAAAAAGATACAATCTTATTGCTGTTTCTAAGAAAAAGTGTTTTCATTAAGTATGTATAAAAATATAAAAAGAGTTGTATTTACTTTTTTGACTCAATATATCACATATTAGTATGTGATGGATTTTTCTATCAGTATGCAGTTAAAAATAATATACATATAGGCAATGATAGTGTGGAACTTAGTGAAACCATTATAGTTGTTTAGGCATAAATGCCACATTTGACACAGCATAAGGAGATCTATCCTGTTCAATATGGATACTTACAAAGAAGCGACACCAACATCTGGCCAGTGCCCTAGACCATACATCCATATATCTAATGGAGGGATTGGTTTGGATTGTGACCTCTTTTTCTTAGCTAGCAACTGCCTCTCCAGCCTGTAAGAGCTTGGCCGACATCTTTTATTTTCGTTTGTGTCTGAGTTACATAATACAAAAGACAGCTTGTTTCTGAACTCACCTAAGTTCAAAATGTTATTCTTTGCAACATTTTCACCAAGCCACAAGACCCATCACCAAGCCGAAGTCTACTCGTTGTGGAGATCATGCCAAGTCATACTAACCAAAACTATTACCTGGGAAACAATTTTTTTTTGAGTTTTAACACATTTTAAACCGCAATTAAAAGCGCGCACGTTCAATGCTCGAAATACCTACTTATCCATGGGGTTATAGGACATCTAAAGAACATAATTGCGGGGTAAATGCATCGATTTTGTACCTAATTAGAAAAATTCCATACTCATTTTGAGCCTCAATATCTCCTGAACCAGTAGAAAAAATGTTCGTAGTGATTGGTACAACACGGGATTTCAGTTTTCGTTAAGGGTCTTTTTTACACCCTGTATAATCCAGGAGTTTATTACAGATGGATCAAGCAAATTAAAAAAATTACAAATATACCATTTGCGAGATTTGACAAATATGTGATATTTATCCAGGAAACTATCTAATAAGTCAACACCCCCCATTTGAGTGTCGTTCTCTGTTATGGCCTTTGGACACAATATAACAACTGTTTCCTTTTTCTTTTTATCAAACCTTTGCCAGTTGACACAGGCTCTGCTCCTACTTAACTTGATAACATACTCAGTATTTTATTGTCCTTCCATGCTTTGCAAGATAAATCAATTCCCTCATAATTATAATGCTGTTCTTTATTCATAAGTACCCCTAGGGCTTTTTTTTCATCATCTCTTTTTTTGTCAGGTAATTTGTTGGTGGGAATTCTATTTTGTTGAATTGTGATGGCACATACATATAGAAATTATCAAAAAAGATTATATGGTTGACCATCTGTGCAAAATCTCTGGTTAAGTGAAGTACAAGACTGTTTGTAAGACCTAAGTCAGGCTCACCTTCAGGGCATATTCAGATGACACACGCCGATCACGCACATGCACGCGTTGTGCCCGCCTTAAACCAGCACACGCGCTGCATCCGCTTCGCACACGCCTCGCGCCTACTTAAACTACTAGTGACTGGAGTACTTCGTTCACTAGGCATAGTGGCTTCCAGGTGTCACAACGTGTGCACGTTTAAACCAAAATGGATTTGACTTGGTTAAACAAAGTTCTAATTATATTCTATATGTATAAACAATGGAAGAAAGAAAAAGACAGTAAAAAGATTAATACTACAATAAAATACTGGATTCACTATATTAACACGCAGAGAGAAGCATGGCGAATTTCATATCCTTTATGCGGAATTACGCAATTATGATGATGAATTTTATAACTATCTTCGAATGACTAAAAGGACATTTAATAAATGACTGTCCGTTTTAAACATTAAACTGAAGCATCAGCACACAGCTATGCGAGATAGTATTTCTTCTGCCGAAAGGCTGGTTGTAACTTTGAGGTAAGTAGTCACGGTCTCGCTCAAGATTGTAGCATGCGCGTATGGTTGAAAATATTTTTGTATTTCCAAAAGGTTTATAGTTTATTTACAAACGAGCACAAAAATAGAAAAAGCGCATGTCCTTTTTAAATAAATTATTTCAAACTATAGTAATATGGCTCCAATTTTGAACGTGACTATACACATTGAAACATATTTTTGTTGTAATCCTTTATTAATTTTAGAAAATGTAAGATAATTACATTAATCAAAAACGATAATTATCTTAAATTACAGCGGTAGATATTACAGTAGAAAAATAATAAAATTAATTCAGTGTCTCAAAGTCAAGGTCGTCACTCATACTGGATTGCACACTGGGTTGACTTTGTTCAATTCTAGTGTGTCAAATTCTAGTTCGGAACTATAATTAGTAAGCCTAGATTGGCTTCTCACATTAGAGGGTACAGCTGCAGTAGAATATCCATAAGCTTCAGTATCATAGGTTGGATGGGCTGTTGCAATTGTATATTTTGTGATTCTGACGTGTTGCTGTTTAGATTTCTTTGTTTAAAATTTCTTAGTATTGAAATAACTTGATATTGGAATTCGATAACTTCATCGTCATTGAACTTCTCTACTGTTGGAGCAATACTCTTGCAAAATGCCATAATTCTGCTGTCATCAGAAGTTTTCTTTTCTTCTTTTTGCATAGAATCGATAAATTGCATCATTTTTATATCTGCTGTCATCAGAAGTTTTCTTTTCTTCTTTTTGCATAGAATCGATAAATTGCATCATTTTTATATCTATTGCACTCAAATTTTTATCTTGCACTTGGTCTTTCTTCTTCTTCTTGATCATTGATGTATCATGGCTGTCATCGCTTTCAGTGTTGCAGGGTGGTACCATATTTGACTCAGTATTTCTATGTTGGGCAATTTTTGTCAAAAATTTCATATTGTCGTAGTATGTGTACTTATGAACTGATGGATTAGATCCCGATCCCGACTTGCTCTCGCTTAATTTTCTATGACATTTGTAGAGGACTCAGGTGTATTTTTGAGGCGATGAAATAAAATATTGCGTTAAGTTCTAAAGTACGTCTATTTGCGAGTAAGAACAGAGAGGAATTAACAATTTAAAATATAAAGACTTAAATAACTAAGGAGTAATCTCGCCTAACGTTGCGTTGCTCTTCACCTTTTGATAGGCGCTTCAACATACCCCCGGGCGTTGAAAGCTTCGCTTTCAACAAACTAAATATCTTCGCTTATAGGAAGCGGGCACAGTTTACTGAAGGATCTTCTGACGACTCCAGTCGAGGTCTTGATGTCTGCCACACGAGCAACTTGATCAGATCCTGGGTAAAGAGCCACGATTCTACCCAGCTTCCATCTCAAAGGCGGCAGTAGGTAATAATTGGGGTTTCTAGATCAGATCAGATCTAGAAACCCCAATTATTACATTTCATCTATTCAAATACTATATTATCTGTGTGATACAATGGGACACAATTAATTTACACTATCATCTGAGGTACTGCTATCTCCAGATTCTATTATATACCAGTCTACATTCTCTTGAGTAATCTACGTGTCGCTAACCCGAACAAACTTAAGAGTATTCTCGCCGCTCTTAATCATAAGGTAATGAATATCTTCTAAATTCGATTTCACTGAATCGTGCATCTTTCGGTGGAACAAATCTTTTGTTTGAGTTGTATCAACATGTTGTAGGTTTGATGAATCAGTATCCAACTTTGTTTGACTTATGTTCTTTTGCTACTCAGTGACGATAATAATCGAAGACCATACTCATCCCGTCCTCTAATCGGAACATCAACCAATGTTTGTAACCTTCCCTTTTCATTTTTTGCCATAATACTAATAGTAGAACTTTAATAAAATAATATAGATTTTATTTATTCTTTCTTACTATCTTGTTAATTATGACACTTATGAGAGATCGAATTATTGTTAAAAATAATTACTAATAAAATGAGGAGGACAGTTTCGGAATTCCTTCCTAGTGGCAGTAATAAAGTTTGTAAGATGCTGCCACGCGTCCGTGTTCTGGTCTGTGCAATTTTTCACACAGACAATAGCATGACGCCACCTATTCAAAGGTTGCACATTTTTTATTTCATCGCACGTGTAAACCTTTAATTCTATGAAAGGCGTTCCCGGTTTGTTTTCAAACATTTGGCGCGAATGCCCGTTAGCAAGCCTTCTACTTATGTAGGACTGTAGTTGCGGAACTGGTTTACCCGCGACAGGAAGCGGTTCCGCTGTATCCTCTTCACTATCGCTGCCGAAGATGTCACGAACAGTTGCCTTCCTCGGAGCGATCGTTTTCTTTTTCGCCAATGTTGGGGACGGGGCATGACTGTGGACAGGACGCGATGTGCTCGGTGTCGCCGACAAAGTTGATGATGACGCGTGTTTCCTTTTTATGATTTTTTCACAGGCTCAGGTACAGGCGGGCAGGGCTGTTGGACCTCTTCGTCAGATGAAGGGAACAACACTTCGGCATTTCCTTGATGCAACCTGAAATGTATTAATAAATTATTAAGTTTATTTATTTATAACGTCAAACATGTAATATATTTTTATCTATTCTTATACTAAATATTATAAGTAAGTTTACTACAGTTTAATTTTGAACATAATTCTAGTACGATTATACTTTTTTTCTAAACCAAACATTTATTTTGAGCAAGTATTACCTAAAACACTTATACTAGCACTTCTATTGCAATTAATTATTGCCTGAATGAATAGATAAGTGTTCAACATAATCATCTAATGGTTTCACACTGATTAAATGAGAAAAAGAATGAATAGATGCATATATGTAATAAATTATTACGTTGAGACCGATTATAAACACAAATATTAGGTACTTAAATTTTATTAACTGCCAGATACTGTTCCTGGGTCCTCAGAATTTGCAGTGATGCTCCCGGTGCCGCAAGTTCTATTTAAATAGCCACAAATCTACGTCACACTGCCCCAAATAAGGTACGTAAGTTTGACCAAAAACTCCTGAGTCAGATGTGTCCCTCCAAATAAAGAAAATGCTTACGCAATAAACTTGCATTCTCAATCTTAAATATACGCAATGAAGATTTAAACCTAATCCTTAATGCTCTGAGTGATTTCATAATACTACTGTTACACCCGGCTTCCATTGTGGGTTTATATCATAATAAATGTATGAGAACAGCTACAACAAACAGACATGACATTCAGATCTTCAATATCAGTATTGGATGATAGTAAACAAAGCAGGCGCTGGCGCCGCTCTGTCGGGTGAGTCCTATTTTATCACACCATATACGTCAGGTATTGGGAATCACATAAAATTATTACGTTTTCGACTCTAAGTGCATTTAATGTAAAAAATATAAAAGGAGAAAAATTAAGCAAGATTTATTTCATTTCTAATTCCCAGTCCAGAGAGCAGGGTGCAATTATAATTTGGTAAGTTCTTATATTTTTTTTATTCAAAAACAACATTTTATATTCAATATATTTGTAACAAAAATATACTGAATACAGATTGTTTACCGTATTTTTTTAAGCTGTGCAAACAATAGAGTAGGTACTATCAGAATAATGTTATTCGTATCTGTTTAAGAATAATCCATGCTACACACTTAAGTATATCTTGTAAAGTAGTTAATTAAATATCATTTATTATCAATTTCAGAATCATGTCACTGTCTCCATCCTACAGCCCCGTTTTGGATATTGAAGATATAAATAGAACATCATTTTACAATAACGAAGAAGGCGCTAGTTTACGTGAGGTGAGTAACTAATCAATCGTACATGATTATTAAGTAGGTACTTTTTGTGAATGATAAGTGCATATGTTTATAAAATCCGTTCTTTTTTTGCAGAATGTGTTGGGAGACGATAATCCTATTACGAATCCTTTTTATTATGCTCAAGACCGTGAGGGCTGGTACGCTGAAGTAGCGGCAAAGTCACATCAAGAAAGTAGGGAGGCCAAAGCAAAAAAGCTGTCATTGAAGAAAAACAAAATTATCAAATCGAGGCATTTAAAAAATAAATCCTTTATTCAGCGTAAAGAGTCAGGACGTGCTCACCACTTAAAAAAAATCACTATACATGATTTGCAAGGTAATTCATACGATGAAACGGATCCCGACAGTGCGAGTGTAAATATACAGTACTTAGTAACGAATGCCTATGATGAAATCATGAACGAGACCAATAATTTAGTTAGTAAAATAGTTAAAACATTATAGCCGTAACACACGCTCGAACTTGTCCGGCGGACAAAACCCGTTGGTCCGGCGGACCAAATCCGCTCTCGCTACAGACGACCGGATCGGACAGTTGCTTCACGTAAGCCATATCCGACCCGACCGATCTGCAAACTAGCGGACCGAGGCGGACTCAATTAATAATAATTATGTTCGCCGGACTACTCTACAGACGGGCAGATTTGGTCGGGAGGCGGAGTAAATCCGTGGTCTGTTCGGACCAAGTTCGAGCGTGTGTTAGTGCCATTAGGCAAATCGGATTATCTGTAACATGTACTTACATACATAGGTTGTACTCTGTAATATATTTTATATATTTCTGTATATATTTTAGATTTTAGAAAATCTTTATAATAATATAATGTAATAGTAATACTATATCTTATATAAAATAGTTAAAACATTATTTAAATCGAATTTTCTGTAAAATGCACCTACATACGTTGTAATTTATAATTAATATATTTACACTTTTTTAAATTTAAGATGGAAAGTGTGAAATTATCGTTATAAAAAGTTACGTATTAATAAATTGTGTACCACAATTCCTTCTTTTTTTCAATCTGGCTAAATAGAACAAATCGTTATAAGTAATACATGAATAATAGAGATGTTATACAAATAAGAGATCATGTTCACAGGTTTCGTGTGGCACAGAACCACACACGTTGTTAATCCTTACTAATGCTTAAAATAATTAACATTTATTCATTCAATACCTATGAGAATCAGCTACTGCCTGAATATAATCGAGTGATTGCTAATTGTATCCCATTGTATCACACAGATAATATAGTATTTGAATAGATGAAATGTAATAATTGGGGTTTCTAGATCTGATCTGATCTAGAAACCCCAATTATTACCTACTCAGGCACTCGCTAGCTCGCAACAACACGCGAGCTGCGAGGCGAGGTACGAGGCGAAACGCGAGGCGAGAGTGTAAACTAGTTATAAACAAGAGTACACACGCGACAGCGACAGCCGGCGTAGCGGCTTAAGCGCCGAGACAGTACGCACGTCTCCTGTGTCCGGCACTCATTGGGGCATGTTACATTGTCAATAATATCACGATACCGTGGTAATATTGATGGTGTAATAGGCTGTATCGCGGTATCGTGATAATATCACAAATTATTCAAACATCTTGAAATCCGCGATACTCAGGGGGCGGGGCTTCAATATTATTGAAATGTAAGCGCATCGAGATATTTTTCTGTCAGTATGCGTTCGCAGCAATGGCGAAACGACGTCAAAGTTGTGACGATTCTTATGTCCTTTGTCAAAGTGACGATTATGAATTACGCTCCATCGTTGATGCAGGAGGTAAAAATGGTCTGGAGGAATTACCTAATTCTTCTTCATGAAACATGCCCGTCCTTGTGGAACCCAAAAGATAAAAATTAATTAAATAAAATTAATAAAAATTAAGACTTCGGCAAGTTGTTTTTGTTGTTTCTGAATGTTAGTATACATACATATTACAAAGTCTCACGCCTATAACCTCGAAGAGGTAGGCAAAGGTGTATTTTTACACCCACTTTTCGCCAGATATACTTTAGTCCCACGTAGTAAGTGGCGAGCCTATTGCCGTACCGGGCACATTTCCAGACTCCGTGCTGCTACTGAGAATTTCGTTACAGAAAAACCCAATAACACTGCCCGACCCAGGAATCGAACCCGGGAACTCCCGATCCCACGCGCACATTTATGCCGCGAGACCAACCAGGCAGTCGTATAGGGTTTGATGTCGAGTTTTCCGTCTCTACGCAAAGATAGTATTTGCATCGTGTTATCCCTTAGTCGCCTCTTACGACACCCACGGAAAAATAGGGGGTGGTGAGTTGGTGACAATTGTATTCTATGCCGTCAATCACACGGTTAACTGTAGTATGTTAGTAAATGTGTATATTGATTTCGTTTTGAAATCCAGTCTTTTACCCACAGACCGTGCTTTTACCCAAAACTTCCTCTTTTTGCGCTTAGTTTTTAATGCGCATGCGCGTATTATTGCTATAGCGGCTTCCCTTTACAATCCATGTTCTTTTTAAAATTTGTTCAAATTTAATCTTGCACTAAACACTACTTTCTCTAGTAGTTTCAAACGCGTACTGATGGTGATATTATTGATAATGTAATAGCCCATATCAATACTTGTGGTATCGCGATACTAGGATCATGATAATATTGACAAGTGTAACATGCCCCATTGCCCATACATCGCTGATCGGTAAACATATGTAGTTACTCATAACATCTCGCTTACAACAGAAGTAGATGGTACCTAAACATTAATGCAACTGTAGGTGTTAGCGTATACAACGTAACAACTTCACTACAATATTAAGTTTATAAGCGTTACCGCGGACTGAGCAACTGTCTGCTTCGACACACCCCAACCCACTATTGGTTGCGGCGTTAAACTATACACCATCTAGGATTTCTAAGATTAGGAGACCTAGGCACGTATTAGACGAACCTGACGATAACACTACACTTGCTCAAATCAGAGCACACACGGCTCGCGAAGCCATACAACTTCGACCGCGGTTCCGTACTCGCCGACGAGGCCGGAATACGCGACGCGCTAACGTTAATACCGCGGGATACCTTAGTCCCGCATTGCCGGCAGCGCCCCAAGCCGAGGTCCGTGGGAGTCCACCCTTGGGGAGTCAAAACGCTGTCTAGTATACTTTAACGGGTTGGGAGCCTTCTGCGCTCACGCATAGTCCGCGTAAAGTTGTCAAGGCCATCAGCGGCCAACAACTAGTCCACACACACAAAAAAAAAAAAAAAAAACGAGCAACTGTCACTCGCCGCTTGTATTCAATCGCAATAACGTGTTTTGTGTGTGACAGTATAGTACAACATATCCCAGTATAATCTCTTTCATTTATCACCAACTATCCCTAAAGTGGTGACCCGCGTGAGTGAACAATTGTGACCTTTAAAACATTTCGTAAATATAATTTGTAGAGCTGTGCAAAATGACTACTCCACCGCCTACACCGTCTATTTTGGCCGCATCGGAACTGGCAGCAATATCCCTGACCTCCAAAATCCCGGCATTTTGGACTGGCCAACCAAGAGTATGGTTTATTCGCACCGAGGCAATGTTGGCGCCACAAAAACTTTCAGACGAAGCCAAGTACGATATATTGGTGTTAAAATTAAGCAAAGAAGCTATACAACAGGTCACTGATATTTTGATAGAACCACCAGCAGTGAAAAGGTTTGATGCACTCAAAAGCCGCTTATTGCGAATATACGAGGAGTCCAAGAACAGACAGAAAAACTCATAAGCGAGATGGAGGTTGGTGACCAAAAACCGTCCCAGCTTTTGCGGCGCATGAGGGAGCTCGCGAAAGACAAAATTCCCGACGACACTCTCAGAATTTTATGGCAAGGTCATTTACCAGACACCATTCGTGCAGTTTTGGCTGTGTCGGAGACTAAGGAGTTGGATCACTTGTCGTCAATTGCAGACAACGTATTTGAAACAGTGAGCTGGAAAGATCTCGGATGAACTATAGACGTCGACGGAACAACAATTATCGGTCCCGTTCCGCGTCCCATAATCGCAACCGTGACCAGTCTACATCACGGCGCTTACCCGACAATCCCGATGGTCTCTGCACTTATCATCATCGTTTTCACGCACGGGCCAGGAAATGTGTAGAGCCGTGCTCTTGGAACAAGTCTCAGCAGGAAAACTAAGCAAGGTGCAGTCAACGGCGGAGCTCTGCGCCATATCTCCCGGACACCGCCTTAGAATCAAGGACATTAACAGTGGACTAGACTTTTTAGTGGATACCGGCGCAAATGTGTCAGTTCTACCGGTAAATAAAAAGTGCAGTGCTAATCAGTGTAGTGAGTACAAGTTATTTGCAGCCAACGGTTCGGAGATAAAAACGTATGGTCAAAGGTCTTTAGTTTTAAATTTTAAGTTACGTCGACCCTACTGATGGGATTTCGTGATCGCGGACGTGAAGCAGCCAATAATAGGCGCAGATTTTTTGAGTCATCATAAGCTTCTTGCCGACGTCGGGTCACGAAAACTCATCGATCAAGTTACCGATTTGAATGTCGTTGCGACATTGACATGTATGTATGAACCTTCAGTACTATCAGTTAGCATTAACCATCCTTATCATGAGTTACTATCAAAATTTCCTAGTATCACCAAACCAATGACATTCACAGAATCACCGCCCAGCCCGATACAGCACCACATTATAACCACTGGACCTCCAGTTTTTGCTAGAGCTAGGCCTCTTCCGCCAGCACGTTATAAACTTGTGAAAGCTGAGTTCCAAAAAATGCAAGAACTCTGTATTTGTCGGCCTTCAAAAAGCGCTTGGGCAAGTCCCCTTCATGTTGTTCAAAAGAAAAATGGCGACATCAGACCATGCGGCGATTATCGCCGACTGAACGCCATCACAAAGCCCGACAGATACCCAATTCCACGCATACAGGATTTCACATTCAACTTATCAGGCAAAAATATTTTTTTCTAAAATTGGTATTAACCGCGCATTTCATTTTATAGAAACAGCACCTGCAGATATAGAAAAAACTGCCATAATAACACCTTTTGGCTAATTTGAATTCCCGCGCATGACATTTGGCTTGCGCAACGTAGCACAATCTTTCCAAAGATTTATGGATTCAGTTTTCAGTGGTCTAGATTTTGTATTTAATTTGTTGACTACGCATTAATTAGTAGTAAAAATGCTAGCGAGCATCTTAAACATTTATCTATAGTATTTCAAAGACTTTAGGACTACGGTATCACGATTAATTTGTCTAAATGTGTATTCGGTCAAAGTTCATTAGAATTTCTAGGGTATCATGTGTCAGCTAAAGGCATCCGTCCTGCAGAGGAGAAGGTCAAGGCCATCATCGACTACAAAAAGCCAGAGACAGTTGAGCAACTGCGTCGCTTCACAGGTATGGTTAATTTCTATCGTGCTCATTTACCCAACGCAGCGTCATATCAGCCCTTGTTCAATAAATATATAGGAAGTGCCAAAAAGAACGATAAAACTAAAATTCAATGGTCGGACGAAGCGAGTGAAGCCTTCGAACAATGTAAGCAAGGTCTTAAACAGGCCGCTACGTTGTCTCACGCACGGACTGATACGACACTCGCGTTGATGACCGACGCTTCAAATTTTTGCATCGGTGCAGTTTTACAGCAGCAGGTTAACGGCGTTTGGGAACCCTTAGGTTATTATTCCAAAAAGTTAAGTCACGCCCAACAAATGTACTCAGCATATGATCGCGAGTTGCTAGCTATATATATGTCCATAAAATATTTCCGTAAATTATTCGAAGGTCGCCCGATCACCGTGTATACCGATCACAAACCATTGACATACGCATTTTCAAAATTAAGTAAAGAATCTAATGAGACCCCCCGTAGAATTAGGCATTTACTTTACATTAGCGAATTCACTACCAATATTTGTCACATACATGGACACGAAAATGTCGTCGCAGACAGTTTATCGCGCATAGAAACAGTGTATTGTCCCACGGTTCTAGACTACGATAAAATTGCACGAGTTCAAGAAAGCGATGACTACGTGACCCAAGTAAATTCTAATACGAACATCAACACGTGTATAGTTTTAAAGAAATTCTATTTACCTATGTATAATAAAGCATAACGATCAAATAACGACCGATCAAGGTAGGCAATTTGAGAGCAATTTATTTAGAGAACTTTTAAAGATTATGGGTATAAAAAAATTTTGAACTACACCTTATAGACCGCAGAGCAACGGTATGGTAGAACGCTGGCACAGGAGCATGAAACAGGCTTTATCAGCGCGTCTCAAAACAATACATCATGGAGTGACGAGTTACCAACGGTTTTACTGGGATTACGTGCAGTAGGCAGAAGTGATAATGGGGTAAGTCTCGCGGAATGTTTATATGGTAAAACAATTCGGTTGCCTGGAGATTTTTATCATATCTCAAACAACCAAATAGTCTCAGACCACGAGTATTTAGATCGTTTAAGGAAACATACAGGTAGTTTAAGACCAATTTCGCAGAAATTTCGGGATTCACGCACGCTGTTCGTACATAAAGAATTAGGTAAGTGTGAACATGTCTTTATCAGGAACGATGCAGTACGCAGACCGTTGACGTCTCCGTATGAAGGCCCTTATCGCGTTTTACAAAGAAATGCAAAGGTATTCAAGATTCAGTTACCTAATAGAGTAGTGCATATATCAATAGATATACTGAAACCAGCTTACATTTTGAACGAGCAAAGTGAGGGAAGTAATGATAATAAGGTAAATAAAGTACAACTTGGGCAAAATAAAGTGAATGATGAACCTAGCAGTGGTTATCTCAGCGTTAGCAAAGACATAGATAGTAACTTAGTTGGTAAGAAAACGAGGTGTGGTCGGCAAATAAGACCACCAGTTAGATTTAATTTATAGTTTTTCAGATAATATACCAAATACACTGTTCTGTATCGTGTGATTGGTCTACTCTATGCATTATATAATTCATTAGTGAGCCCAAGCAAATCCGTCAAACACAACATGTTTATGTTATATATATTTACTCGCGTAAGAAAATAATTGCACCATATTCATGTAAGCAAACTTTATTAGGTATGTTTGAAAGTAGCAAATTTATATATTAACTAATTATATGCATACTTGCAATATTGTAAAGTAGAGCACAAACTATTTCTCTTTCTATTTTATTTTGTGTACGGTGTGTGAAGGTCACTTCGATGAGATATAATTGAAACACAGGAACAACGTTCACGATATATGTATATATTCCAATAAAGTTGTACACAGTTGTTACAGACAGATATCCGAGAGTGACTAAAGCTAAGACATATTTTATTATTATAAATCTAGTCTACCAAATTAGGGATTGAATGATGCAGGTGATGTGCAATCAATCATGTGACACATAAGTAAATATAGGTAGGTACAACACTTCCCTTCCTTGTAAAAGAATAAATGCAAAAATACATACGTTTTGAACACAAAACTGTCATGACGAAATACGGTTACAACTACAAGAAACAAGATCCTATATGAATATAATTAGATAATGAATAAAACTAAATACACGGGTTAAATGCGATTACATAATTATTAGTAAATTACACTGCCCATTTTGTCACTTTACAATTTTCACTTTCTGTGCACTGTACCCTACTGAATTTCGTAACACACACATATTTCACCAGAACGCGTATGATTCGTCGTCATCAGGCAACGGTATATGCTGGTACGGCCTGATCACGCGCTCTGCGGCTGGCTCGTGCTCCCTGCAGCTCTCGTCTCAGGTGTTGCGTATATTTTCTTACGCAAAATTTCCACACTATGTAGCATATGACGATGATGAGTGTGGTAGTGATGAGGAAAGCTAACATGTTTAGCTTATCATGCGTCATCTCATGCAGCTGGCTCGTAGTTGCTCGGTTATCCGCTCCATTCTGGGCGATGATGACCTCTTCTCGGCTTTGACTCTTGCCCATTTTGTATACACTCAGAAAATGACAGTACGTATTAACAATAGTGATTATGTTGTTTCTTCAAGCTGTGAGTTTGTAATGATTAATACTCGTAGAGTTCATGTAGCCATAAATTGAACTGTCGGTTTTATAATTCGTCCGGATCGGGTTCTGTCCTTATTTTTATTGTTAACATGCTCATTTAGGTTGTCGTTAGGTGCTTCGGATTTTGTTCATTCCTTAGCCTTATTTGGCGACGTATATTGTATTACTGAGTCATTGTGCACTAAGAAAGCTGGTTTTAAGCGATCTATCGAAATTATTTTAATATTATCAGAGATCATTATTTTATAATGTTTGTTCCCTCGTTCAATGACTTTGTAGGGTCCAGAGTACGGGGCTGTCAAAGGTTTGGTAGTGTGATCGCAGCGAACAAAAACATGTGTACATGTTGCCAAGGCTGGATGTACGAAAATGTTTTCTTGTCTGTGTTGTTTTCTTGGAATTACAGCAAATTTTCGGATACGTGTGCGGAGATCTTGTAAAAATGATTCATTTTCTCGAAAGCTCGGCGCTGATGGCTCAAAAAAGTCTCCTGGGAGCTTTAATGTTGTTCCATAGACCAACTCGGCAGCTGATATACCAGTATCATCACGTAAGCTGGCTCTCAAACCCAATAAGACAGTAGGCAATTCATAAACCCAATATTCGGTGTTCCCGCGTGACGTCAGTGCTGATTTAAGCGTTTTAACCTCCTGCGTACATCTGTACTACACAAAGTACGTAGGAGAAATAAAAATCTGTGGTCTCTATTTTCATTACTAGTTCTAAAAAAAATTTACTGGCAACATAAAGTGACTACACTGGTTAATACAAAAAATAAGACAACACATTTGACATCTGTCATTCCTTTGAAAATGTCGTCGGAAGGTGGGCGAGCGGACGTGCGTTTACGCAGAAGTAAGTTTATCCATGTTAATCTTTTCTGTTTTTGAGTGATTTCATAGTTTTTTGTGTAAAACCAGTTAGTGATAGTACAAACTAATTGCTCAGAGTAATATTTTACCAATAAATCAAATATTCCTTACCTAACCCTGATTTTATTTTCTATGTCCTCTGCAAAGTACAAAAGTATGTAATTAATATTTTTCACATCTGTCTTCCCGAGTACTATATAAAGTACGTTAACAATTTCTTATTTTTTTTAGATTTAACACCTAACCTCATCGCAGACGTTTTGAATGACTCCGACTTCGACTTTTCTGGAGATGATTCAGACGAAGATCCCGAGTTTCAACCACCAGAAACCAACCAAACAGTCTGTGATCACCGTAATAGCGGTTCCAGTAGTTCAAGCGAAGATGAAGATGATTTGGTTATTTCTGTGCCTTCTCCAGCAACATCAGACAACTCGGATTGTCCTTCAACTTCATCATACTTACCACGAGCAAGAGGACGTTCAAGGGGAACATCTCGTGGGCAATGTCGTGGTCGTAGCCGGGGTAGAGGTGAGAACTCACAATTATTATCCACTCGACATATAGCTATTAGAAATCGACAAAATAACTCTGGCATTCAGGATACTTGGATACACGAGGCACTTGATACAGAAATAAATAGTTTAATGCAACCTGCCCACATCAAGAAAAATACTGAAGAATGGGAGTGGTACCAGTTTTATGAACAATACGTAGACGATAATATTTTAGACCACATAGTAACTTGTACAAACAGGACACAAGTATTAGAGACCGGCAAATCTATGGGACTAACTTTAAAAGAGCTTAAGGTCTATATAGGTATTACCATGATCATGTCCGCATTACAATATCCGCAAATTTCCATGTATTGGTCGGAAAAGTGGAAAGTTCCAACGATTGCCAAAGCTATGACTCGAAACCGATTTTTTTACATTAGACTGAGATTAAAATGCGTCTATGACCCTGAAGTGACGTCAGAACAAAAACTTAAAAAAATATGGAAAATCCAGCCTTTATTTGATCGCTTATTAGCCGCATGTCATGAACAAGACCGTCCTCGAGAAATGAGTATTGATGAAATGATTATCCCTTTTACTGGGAAATGTCCCATGCGTCAGTACTGTCCCAACAAACCCAACCCAGTAGGTCTCAAAGTTTTTGTTTTGGCTTCACCAAAAGGTGTAGTTTGCGACATGGCAGTATATCAGGGAGACACTACATTCCCTGACTTAATTAACAAAGGATTTTGTTTGGGAGAAGCAGCAGTAATTCACATGACAAGAACTTTAGTTCCGGGACACTTATTATTTTTTGATCGGTTCTTTACGACGGCAAAACTTTGTGATGAATTACTAAGATTAGGATTTCATGCCACGGGCACTATTATGAGAAACAGAATCCCGAAGAACTGCATATTAACTGATGAAAAGACATTTAAAAAGAAAGCGAGAGGAAGTACTGAAGTAAAAGTTAGAGAAGACCAAAAACTTGCTGTGACTATGTGGCTGGATAACAAGCCAGTTATTATGATGTCAACTTGTTATTGCAATCAAAATCACGACGAATGCGAGCGATGGTCAAAGAAAAATAAAGCATACGAAAGAGTCAGAAGGCCAGACGTCATTAAAAATTATAACGAAAAAATGGGTGGCGTCGATCTCGCCGATAGAATGCTTTATGTTTGCCCATCGCGAAATCGTACAAAAAAATGGACAATACGCGTAATTTCGCATCTTTTCGACCTGGCCGTTGTAAATGCTTGGTTGCAGTATAGAATGGTAGAAGTAGAGAAGGGTACACCAAAAAAAAATATCGTTCGAATGCGAGAATACAAGCTAAATTTAGGCACCAAACTAATTGATGACAATGAAGAAGAATCTGATGATGACGGTGAAGTTGAATACGAAGAACTTGAGCCGAAACATAAAAAACGTAAGATTTTAATTAAACCAGTTCCTTCCAAAGAAAACCGTACCAAAAGTGCAGCGCATTTGCCAGCATATGGTACAAAACAGTGTCGCTGCAGAAAGAATGGCTGTGATAAAAAAACTACGGTATTTTGCAAGAAATGTGAAATTTAGCTATGTTTTACGCCTAATCGGAATTGTTTTACTGATTTCCATGAAGACTGTTGATTCGTAGTTGACTGTTTAGTCTTACAAACTTTAATATAAGTATAAATGATTGATCTCTAATGTTCCTCCTATTGAATTACTGTAAGTTTATAAGAAGAGTTTAGTTTTTCTTTAATTATGTTGTGAAGAAGAGTTTGATTTCTGTTAATTTTGAAAAAAATTATAAAACTACGTAAAATTATACATCTAATCTATTATTTATTGCTCCTATCTGCTCACTATATTACTTAAAATAGGCTATGTCCTTTATAAAGCACATAATAGTTTAGTTCCCTTGTACTTTGTATAGAACATAGTGAAAAACCAGTTTTCCCGGTACTTGAATTTTTCTAATATTTTTCCCGTAATAAGTGATACTCTAATAGTGCAATACAAAAGTTTCAGAAAGAAACAATAGAAAAAGGGTGTCTGGTACTCAGGAGGCTATGCCACCTTTCTATCATACTGTTGGCTTGAGGATGGTATGCAGTGGTACGAATCTTTGATATGCCTAATCGCTTCGCTAGGTTACAGAATAGGTGCGACTCGAATTGACGGCCTTGGTCTGTAGTGATTCTGGCGGGACACCCGAATCTTGTGATCCAGTGAGTGTATAATGCCTCTGAAACACTTTCAGCTGTGATATCCTTCAGGCATTTGAGTTCTGGCCATCCTGTTGCTCTGTCAATCATTGTCAAAATATACCTGTAGCCTTGACAATATGTTAAGGGTCCCACAATGTCGATATTTAGATGCTCAAAACTATTGCTTATAGGAAATGAGCTGAGTGGCGATATTGTGTGTCGTTGTATTTTCGATTTTTGGCAGTCTATGCATGCTCTAGTCCAATTGTTGATGTCAGTATTCATGGATTTCCAAAAGTATCTATTTGTAATTAATCTCCGAGTGGCACGTGTACCACTATGACTGATACCGTGAATTGCTTCGAAAGCTGTAACACGATACTCTTTCGGTAGATATGGACGAGCTTGTTGTTTCGATACTTCACAATATATTGGCTCATTACAATGTGGATGAATTAAAGTTATAAAGCATAAATTATTCGATTTCAGTAATTCCATCAATTCTCCGTCATTCCGCTGTGCTCTGGAAATTTCAGTATAATCGAGTGGTGAGGGCATGTCGATTTGTTCAATTCTGGACAAAGTATCCGCAACGATATTTTGTGACCCTGGAATGTGTTCTATTGCTGTGCAAAATTGACTTATAAAATCAAGGTGTCGAAGTCTTCTCGGTGTGTCACTGCCATTCGTAGCTTTTTTGTGAAGGGCGTACACGAGTGGTTTGTGATCCGTAAAAACAGTCACTTCTTGACCTTCGATCATGTGCCGGAAATGCTTCACTGCCATGTATATAGAGAGCAGTTCCCTGTCGTAGGCACTGTAGCGCTGTTGAGCTTCGCTAAATTTGCACGAAAAGAAAGATAGTGGTTTCCAACTTTGTTTAATTTTCTGTTGAAGTACTGCACCAGCACAGGTGTTAGATGCGTCAGTCATTATAGCTAGAAGTGCACCTGCGACAGGGTATGACAGCATGACAGCCTCGCGTAAGCTGTTTTTGCACTGTTCACACGCATCTTCTGATTCCTTGTTCCATGTGATTTTCGTCTTGTCATTGCGTTTGGTATTGTGTAAATAAGCATTCAAAATCGACTGATATCTAGCGGCCTGCGGTAAATGACTTCTATAGAAATTGATCATTCCCATAAAGCGGCGTAATTGTGAAATTGTTTCCGGTTTCTTGTATTCTGAAATTACTGTGACTCGTTCTCTCAAGGGTCGTATGCCTTCCTTTGAAACGTGGTAACCCAGAAAGTCTATTTCTGATTTTCCAAAGTCGCATTTAGCTAAGTTAATTGTTACGCCGTGTTGGTTTAGACGTTTGAATACTGTATCTAGGTGTATTCTATGATCGGACTCCGAATCCGAAAAAATTAATGTGTCGTCGACGAAATTGAAAATGAAGTCTAGTCCTTGGAAAACAACGTGGTTCATAACCGCTGGAAGGTCTGTGCAGCTGGAAGGTCTTAGGCCGAAGGTCATTCGCGGAAATTCAAAAAGGCCAAATGGAGTTATAATGGCCATCTTCTCTATATCTTCCGGTGCAGTAGGAATAAAATGATACGCACGTTGCAAATCGATTCGTGAAAATATCTTCTTTCCAGCGAGCAGATAAGTAAAATCGTGTATCTATATAATCGTGTATCTGTATAAATAGTATATAACGTCGTGGGCAGGGGATACCTATCCGGCTTCGTGGTACCATTTAGACTGCGATAATCACCGCACGCATTGAAGGTCTGCATATGCCAATTTGTTGCATATATTCAAATTCTTTCTTGACTTTCAGGTATTTGTCGGGAGGGAGGGGGCGTGCACGAGCAAATACAGGTGTTCCGGTAGTCTCGATGTAGTGCATTACGTTATGTCTTGGGGTGTCCTTGTAGCATAAAGGTTTTGTGATGTCCGGATACGCTGATAACAAATCATAGTAGGGATTTGTAACATCAATTGTTTTGATTGTATGTTGATTGTAATTCACTATAGACCCGATAACGTTTAGATTCGTCACCGAATCAATAAGTCGTCTACCGCTCACGTCCACTAAGAGTTTGTGATGTTTTAAAAAGTCCGCACCGAGAATTGGCTGTTTCACATCAGCTAAAATAAACGTCCAAGAATGAGGTCGTCGTAACTTTAGGTTTAGCACTAAGTTTTTGGTTCCATATGTTCTTATTACACTACCGTTCGCGGCATACAGCTTATAACTATCACATTCACTATAACTAAACGGTTTTTTTACAGCAGGTATCACGGCTGTGACACATAAGTAAATATAGGTAGGTACAGTAATATTGGGAATTATAAGTTGTACGTAATATAAACTATATAATTATGTGTGTGTGTTTTTAATAAATATTTTATCTATTATCAATGAGTGTTGTCTGTCGAACCAGTGCCGGTAATACCCTTGTAGCGCTTTAGTAAGTCTCACACTTATCTTACGTTTGGACACAGTAGTCAAGTCTAGGGTTCGTTTCCCGTTGAATACCTATAATTGTAGCCAAGGCTCGGGTTCGATTCCCGTGTATACCTATAAGTAGTCAAATTTAAATTCAATTTATTCTGTTAAATAAAAAGGTACAATTTACTTATTTAGAGTACAAAAGCTTTGTTTTAGGATCCTGATATAAGAATATATGCCTGACCTAGGATAAACTTGTGTTTCAGGCGATTAGGGCTAATTAGATACCATAAAATATATAATCACTTACTACAATATTTTTAGTAGGTCATGTTTTAGTACAGTAATACTAGATCTTCAATATCTTATCTATAGTGATCACTAAATGGACTAAATTAACAAATTCATTTAGGCCATTCAGTGATGAATTAAGGATACACTGTCACTACTCCAACTCAACTCGAGGGTGTGGTAAAAGGTGATTAAGGGAAAACTTATAGCAGACTAGAGGACGCCAGCACTTACGCCTGCATTTTTTTTTAAATCTACCCGTTTGACCGATCCCGTGGGAATTTCGGGAAATCCCTTCTTAGTGCACCCCTACGATCCCCAACGAACATACATGCCAAATTTTAGCTTCCTGCGCCCAATAGTTTCGGCTGTAGCGTGTCTGTCAGTCAGTCAGTAACGCAAGGATTTTATATATTAAGATAACAGCACTGCAAGAAAAGGAAAATACCAACTCGTCTGGCCAGCATGGTATAGCGATGTTCCTCCATATTTCTGGAGGAGACCTGTGCCCAGCAGTGGGACATTTATGGCTTAGATTTTATAAATACCATATATAAACATTTGTAGTATCTAAGTTTATGGGTTGAAAAGGACAGTTTGTTCACTTATATTTAATTTTGTTTTCAGTTACCACATAGCTCGGCCTCGAACTCATCAAATATTATTCCACCATTGCCTTCACTCACACCACCCTTACCAGTGCTAAAAACAACATTACCTCCAGCATCACCAACTATAATACCACCAATACCATCCTCACCACCACAGATGCCAGTAGTTATAGAAAATATTGCTTCAAACCAAAATGTTCTGCCACAAGAGAACAACAGAAACAGGCGCCCTATTGTACGAAGGCGATGTACCCGTGACGTCATGACACCAGAGGCAGCTCGGCGTACCCTGGTGGATATCAGTAAGGAGCGGCAGGAAATAGAAAGCGGCAACCAGGAAATTTTGCAGCAAATGTTGGTTGTCCTTAATAATATAGCAGAGAACATTAGTAGGTTAGTATATGAGCTTGTTGATAACTAGTAAAAGAATATTTACATTTATTTATTTATTTAAGTACATAAATAAATCTTTCACTATCATAACTGGTTAGTACCCAATGCAAAAGTGGGGTATTGTTACATGTTTATATAATTTTAAACAAAATCACATGAAAAAGAAGTTAAACAATATAGTTTTTTAAATTCCTTTGTGCTACTACCCACTGATGATGACACCGAGGTTGAAAGACTGATTCTTGGGCTCAGGTCAGATGCGACGGCGGGCTGGGACGGCATATCAGCGAAGCTTTTAAAATCATGTTTGCCAACTCTAACGCCTGTTGTTACGCACATCACATATGTAACTGTTCCATATCCTCAGGGAACTTTTCAAAAGTTATTAAAAACGCAATCGTTCATCCAATTTTAAATGTGGGGACAGACACAGTGTAAATAATTACAGACCCATCTTCATCTTACCAGCTATTTTCAAAATCCTGGAGAAAATAATCAATAATCGTTTACTGAACTATTTAGAAGCACGTAATATTTTAGCAACTAATCAGTATGGATTTAGATCAAAAAAATCTACCGTAGATGCTATCGCAACGTTAGTAGATGTGTAGCCTTTCTAGACAAAGGGAAGACGTGCATGGGTATCTTACTCGACATTTCCAAGGCTTTTGACTCTGTGTCTGTTCCGCATCTACTCTCCAAATTGGAAGCCATTGGTGTCCGTGGAGTCACTCATAAACTTTTCCAAGATTATCTTAGTGATCGAACCCAGCGTGTTTACATAGATGGTTTGATGAGTGACACAAAAACGTTAACTTTTGGAGTCCCACAGGGTTCTGTTCTCAGCCCAACCCTCTTTATAATATATATATAAATAGTCTCTGCAAGTTCTTACTAGTGAACTGCAATATTTATACATATGCGGACGATACGGCTCTTAAATCAGTGATGGACTGGCTCTATACGAATATGTTAACTATTAATTTAAATAAAAATACCTATATGTCATTCTGTCTGAGACCATCAGAGTCACTTGTCCATGATCACCTTGTTCTCAAATCAAATCAAAATCATTTATTCATCTAGGTCACAATGTGACGCTTATGAACGTCAATTTTAAAATTAAATTACTTAATGCTTCTACATTTACATTTACTGCCTCGTTCGCAAAGCAATAGGTAGAGCCACGAGAAAGAACGGGCAATAAAACTCGAGGCCACTCTTTTAAATCGCTGGTACATATTTTCATTTTTGTAAGGAGCTGCAACTGTTACACATTGTACTAAATTACTTGTAGATAGTAATCAGTTACAGACATCATACTTAAGCAATTAATGTAGTTACTAAATGATGTGTTTTAGTTAGCCTTCCAATGCGAATATTGTGTAACAGGAGCATCCACCGGGGATCAAGAGGCAACTAAGACTCTTGAGTCACTGCAATTACGCAGGGACGTGGCCTCAATGGCTCTCTTCTACCGCATCTATCACGGTGAGTGCTCCGAAGAGCTCTGTCAACTAATCCCACCCTCTCCTTTCCTATCCCGAACGACACGTGCTGGGTTGAGGTGCCACTCTTACACGGTAGAACAGATACCGTCACGCACCAAACGGTTCGGCGCCTCTTATCTCTGCCGTACCATTAAGATGTGGAACTCTTTACCAGTCCACGTGTTTCCCTCTACTTATGATCCCGGGTCCTTTAAGCGGGGCGTGAAAAAGCTTTACTCAATGGGGTTCGAATCCACGGCGCGCACCAATGACTCGTTACAGGGCGTCAGTACCTTCTAACATAAACTGACACTAGTCTAAACCATGGAATTTCGCTATCCCTTCGGGTTGCGGAGGTCAGACAGGCAGTCGATCCGTGGAAAAGCTAATATTCAGCCAAATCCGGTTAGACTAGTAAGCGGACCCCAAAACTGTGATAACGCTAAGAGAATGATTATATATATATATATATATATATATATATATATATATCGGAGGAAGCTATGATTGTTGATTTTATAAATAATTCACTTTAAAATTATAATTTAACCTTATTTGATTTGTGAAATATTTCTATAGCTTAAAACCTTATTTATCTAAGTTATTTAAAAAGTTGTGAATGTACTAGTTCAGATAATGACCAATCAGAGCAGGACGCGGGTCGAGGTTCCATCTAATTTAAAAGAACTGACAGCTAATGGTGACATTAGTAGGTATATGGTGTTCTGTGCATTGTCTTTTGAGAGCAATCGGCAGATCGAATTGGATTATTGAGTATAGAGAAAGTAAATTAAGATAGTTGCCCTGAACCCGCTCCTCGGTCTTGTCTGATAATATTATTTGTATTTAGCAACAGTGTAATCTTATAAATATTGTTCAACACTAATTAAAATATTGTCAAACTTAGCTGATTGTGTTTTGTGCCTGCATTTTACCCCAATGACGCCCACTAAGTCCGCAACCAATAATAGCAATGTCGATGAAAGTAATCCTTTCTCCGACATCAGAAGTGGCCGCGGTGCAGGCACAAAACGAGAGCGGCGAACAGGCAATGGCAAATGATGGTTGGCGAGCATTATTCGAAGCGCAACAAACCAGCATAATGCTTCTCGTGGAGGCGACGATAAGAGAATCACGCTGCTTAAATTTCATCCGGAAGATGCTGATACTGACGCCCGGGCTTGGCTGGTGACGGCTGACATCAGCTTATAGGACCGAGGTTTGCAGGGAAGTAAATTGATTCTCATAGTAAGGCCATGAAAAGCTCCACCGCAACGTGGTTTTTTTTTCTCCTTTCGACACGTTAGAATTATGTGCAGCTACGATATTGAAGTTACTTACTGCTAAACCGCAAGAAAGTGAATGTATTGCTGCATAAGCAAGCCACTTACTTTACTGATGTGACAGTGAAACAAATTAGACAAGGAAAAAATTGTAGTATTGTTTAGTCTATTGAAAATGTCTGACAATGGTCACACTGAACTGTCACTTCCGTTCTTGCCTTGAAAAATTATCACGCCGGTCTTGGTCGTCTCGTACGTAAAATATCGCCTTTTGAATTAACGCGAATTGAATTAACTTGTATAATTGACCTAAATTGAGTAAACCGTCCTGAATGCCGCCTGATCTAGTGCTGGCAACGGTAAATTGTGATAAAAGACATTGTGAACTATTGATTAACATTTGCGAAAATTGTGAATCCGTTATCGACGTCCACGTGCCAACGTGTCTTGAAAACGTCGCGTTTGCAGCTTAATAGCTAAGTATAAGATACTTCATTCATTTATTTTGGCCAATATACTTGTATGAATGTGTCTAATTTAGCTCAACCCTGACATCAGTAAAGATCGGGTAAGTGAAATATAATATTGATAGTTGTAATTTGAATTTCAATTCATCACTGTGCAACGCAGTGCATTGTGTCTGGATCATTGTCTATCGTGGTCAGGTAGATGTATACACCTTCCACTGCAACTCTGTCCTGAAAATCCCTACCTGGCTACGGTAATTCTAGACACCTTAATACTTGCGCATTTGGGACAAATCGAGCCAAGGTTACGCGTTTTTTTTTTCTGAGGCAATAACTACGCGCTGTAAAATGTTACGTAATCTAATGGCTTTTTCTTATCGCAAGCAAAGTTACCAAGAAATATGAAATACCGTAGCAAGCACTACGCAAGATAGTAAACGTCCTACGTTAAGTTCTATTTCAACGAATTGTTTTGCTTGTGGAAAGCTTGGCTATAAATCTTTTGAATGTTTCAGTCGATCGAGTGACAAGCAGCAAACAACTCCGACCCCTGAGCCCCCCAATACGGCCGTTGCTACGCGGGTTCCTGTAATTTGCTACAAGTGTGGTCACGTGGCATCACGGTGCTCAACAAAAACATTGGCAGTAGGGAGCAGCAGTGCACAGCCGGCCCCCGCACCCGCCGTGAAACGAGTGGACACGTGTGCTCTGAAACCTGTCACCGGAATAATTACGCAATTTGGTGAGCAGTTCTCAGTTTGTTTTGATTCCGGTAGAGGCCATTGAAAATTAAACTGGCGGAAAGAGATGGCGAGGTGGCCGTTTAAGGATGTAATCAGTAAGAATGTAGACTAGACTAGTAACAGGCGAGGAGGCCATTTAGATTATCAAAGAGGCGTGGAGGCCACTTGATAAACAGCGAGGAGGCTGTTGTTTGTTTGTTGTACAGAAAGTAGGGGCGAGGAGGCCATTTAGATTATCAAAGAGGCGTGGAGGCCATTTGATAAACAGCGAGGAGGCTGTTGTTTGTTTGTTGTATAGACTTAATTTAGTACGTAGTGTGGAGTAAATTAGAATTCAGATTATATCCTTAACGAAGTTATTTCGCAGAAGATAAAATGTACACGATCTCCTTGGTCAGGAGTGGCCGAACTACACCATTATCTTTCTTTTTCGCAGATACCTATGATGCGCGGCCTTCAACATCACACGAGGACGTGTGATATATCAGGACGACTGTGTCGAAGCAATGATGCGCGGCCTTCAACTTCACATAAGAACGTGTGATAGGTCAGGACGGCCGTGTCGGAGGAAGCTATGATTGTTGATTTTATAAATAATTCACTTTAAAATTATAATTTAACCTTATTTGATTTGTGAAATATTTCTATAGCTTAAAACCTTATTTATCTTAGTTATTTAAAAGTTCTGAATGTACTAGTTCAGATAATGACCAATCAGAGCAGGACGCGTGTCTCGAGCGGGGTCGAGGTTCCATCTAATTTAAAAGAACTGACAGCTAATGGTGACATTGGTAGGTATATGGTGTTCTGTGCATTGTCTTTTGAGAGCAATCGGCAGATAGAGTTGGATTATTGAGTATAGAGAAAGTAAATTAAGATAGTTGCCCTGAACCTGCTGCTCGGTCTTGTCTGATAGTATTATTTGTATTTAGCAACAGTGTAATCTTATAAATATTGTTCAACACTAATTAAAATATTGTTAAACTTAGCTGATTGTGTTTTGTGCCCGCATTTTACCCCAATGACGCCCACTAAGTCCGCAACCAATAATAGCAATGTCGATGATAGTGATCTTTCTCCGACATATATATATATATGTCGCAACGCGTAACGTACATACTTACCAAGATGTTACCTAAACTGAGCACTAGATGTCGCTCGTGAGAGTGCGTGTGACATAATCAGCCTGTCACTTGTCAAGTTCGCGAAACGTCAATGTCAATGTCATTCGTGAGCACATTCGGCCTGTCATTTGTCAAAGTTCAGAGGCGATGTCGATTAAGTCGGTCAGTTGAGTCGAGACGTGCAAGCGAGAGTGAGCTCACGAAAGGCATCCGTTTCCATCCGATTAGTTTGTGTATAATTGTGATTGGTGATATTCTTAAATCATTAAAGAAGACATTTACTATCCATATGTGGTGTTATTTTGTATCCCCACAAGATGCAAGAGGAGAATAACCGTGTACCAGATGACTGCAACTTTATGGGTTCCCCGTCATCAGAAGTGGGATGGGACCACAACGACCCACGTGTTCAAAATGAAGACGCTAGTAACGAAAAATTGCTGGGCCTGTTGGAACTACAAAATCGTAATTTTTTGACGCTGATGCAAGCCATGAAAATACCGATTACATCGTCGCATGGCCTTTGTTTACCGGGATTCGATCCTGAGCAACAAGATATGGATGCACGTGCTTCGGTCACGACTGCAGACATGTGATTGAAGATCAAGACTCGCATTGCGCCCCGCTTGTGGTCGCACTAATGCGTATCGTTTCCTGGGATGATATTGTGCAATGCAGTGTGCACAAAGGCGCGAGCGATAGAGACTGCTAACGCTGCTATGCTGGTGAATCAGCTGAGCATTCAATTGCAACCTTGGTGAGCGTATTTTGTCTGATTTCTTTATTGGTACCTACTGCCAATTTTATTAAGTGACGGTACTTGTAAAACATTACGCGTTTAACCTTGGAAATGTCGTAATCGTTGTGGTGATGTCGCGATCACATCGTACCGAGTGTTGTTGGTTCGATTCCTACACGAGACACTGAAATGTGGAACCACTTGACCTTTGCCGTGTTTTATGCTAGCGTATGGTTGTCTGACTACCACAGTGACTTAGCTATAGCGTAGATATCGAATGGAGGTTTTGAGTTTGATACGCCGGTTAAAAAGAAAGCGATTATTTTTACTTCTACATGCGAGGGTGGCTCGCACTCATGAACCTTGTGATCATATTATGCTTGCTTGCTAATAAATTATCTTGTCTCGGTCTTACTTTATGGACTGTATCAGTAACGAGAGTGAGCGTACAGGCCGACTTGCATTATTCCAAACAAGTGCGGTTGGTTGGTTAGTGTAACCTGACCATAATCGAAAGATTTTACTAGCGCCATTATTTTATCGACTCGTGGTGTTGATAATATCTAAAGGTTTTCGTTTAAACTTGATCTAAGTAAAAAGTGACACTGTTACTCGTTGTAATTCTGAGTTGTACAGACGATCTCGATGTTGCAATTACACCTGCTTCTTTGTGTGCATAAATTTTTAACATGGCACATTAAAATGTTTCTTACTCTGATTATAAGATGGCACCACTAGTAAAATTAAATTCAATTTAAGATTTTACGCGTGAAAATGACCTACTGTGTATTTTTAAAATTAATGTGATACGCTGGGAATTTTTATCAAGTGCCCCGAGTTCTCTGGCCAATTCCAGGTTATGCTTAGGACGTTTAAGAGTGATAGTGTTTCTAGTAGAAGTTATTTAACTCGATTACCAGACATAGAAGAAAATGACTGAGTTATCATCGTAGTGCTTTACGATAATCAGTTTCAGAGATTTTAATTGTCATTGTAGGTAGGACTAGGTTAGTGATCGTTAGTGATGATTGTATGCTTAACCTTATTCTCATTAAATAGGTACTTTGTTAGTCATTGTGATAATTTTGTGGTACCCACGTTACCGTCAATGTAGATTTGCATAAATTGGATAAGCCGTTTGTGCGGCTGCATGTTTAGCCATGCGTTGCCATTGTTTGGACCGGCAAAGTGTCTTTCTGGTTAGTCAAGTTTACCCTTGAGCTTTTGTGACAGCCGTTAGTGCATTGTCAGAGTATCACAAACGTTGTCCATCGTCTTGAACGCGTAAGGTCCGTTGCTGTATTGCTAATGATTAGGTTAGGTTATGCTTCGTATTTAGACTATCCATGACAAAATTATAACGCTGAAAAGACTGATTGGATACCTTGGTAGTAAACTTAACATCTAAACTATCATGCAGCCTAGTAAGATTTTCTTATAGTCTGCTATGTGATAAGGAAAATCAAAGTAACATGATCAACAAGACTAAGTACTTTAATATTACTTTGTTAAACGCTCGAAATGATTATACGGGTGGTGTTGTGTAACCGGATGGTGGTTGTAATGAGTTTCCTATTATTTTAACGAGTATGCGTGTTGTTCAACATATCAGCTTCGAGAGAAATAATTAGTTGTGGTTTTCATTAGAACCTGTCATGATTTTGTTTAGAGTAGCTTTATTCCCCACCGACTTGGGTCAGGAATAGCCGAACGACTAGAATGAGTGTTGTGCGATAATTTTCTTTTATTCCTAGAGTGAAGTACATTAAAGTGTGGTCGTTGATCGCAATCACGGATACCCTGCTACTCAAGTAGCTCTTATTTGATTTTTGATCGCTAAAATTACCTACCTCTGGTTTCTGTGTCGTATGACAAGAGCATGTTGCGAGAATCTGAATGTGCTCATGGACTGACGATTACTTATTTCGGAACTGTAGTCTTTGCCTCTATGTAGCCAAAGGAAATCAGTTTGTCCGAAAGTAGCTTATCGGTTCTCGCCATGTTCGCATTTGGTTTTAGTTTTTGTCAGTGGTCAAATCCAGTTTTGACATAGCTCATTGAGAGTATGGACGGGAGTTACGTTCCGCGGTTGTGAAGTAGTAAATGAATTTGATAATCGCCTAAAATTTACGAAGTGTGGACGTTGAATTAGTCTGAAACAACGGATACTCTATTTAGTGGGTATACAATGAGACGAATCTTTGAAATACTAATGGTAGATTTATTTCCTTTTTGGGTAATCCTGGTGGCTAGCGCGGCCTGCTGGCCGGCGCGGCCTGGTAGCTGGCGCGGCATGGTGGCCGGCGCGGCATGGTGGCCGGCGCGGCATGGTGGCTTGCGCAGTCTGGCGACCGGCACAGTTTGGCGGCCGGCGCGGCCTGGTTGCGAGTGTGGCTTGGTGGCCAGCATAGCCCGTGTGTGTCGCGCGGCCCTTGTGTGTCGCGCGGCCTGTGAGTGTCGCGCGGCCCATGTGTGTCGCGCGGCCCGTGTGTGGCGCGCGGCCCGTGTGTAGCGCGCGGCCCGTGTGTGGCGCGCGGCCCGTGTGTGGCGCGCGGCCCTTGTGTGTCGCGCGGCCCTTGTGTGTCGCGCGGCCCGTGTGTGTCGCGCGGCCCGTGTGTGTCGCGCGGCCCGTGTGTGGCGCGCGGCCCGTGAGTGGCGCGCGGCCCGTGTGTGGCGCGCGGCCCTTGTGTGGCGCGGGGCTTGTATGTGGCTCTGAGAAGCTTGGTAAATGGTATAACTAAAGCCTACCTGGCCGAAACTGGCAATGAAAGTGAAGGTA
This sequence comes from Euclidia mi, assembly GCA_944739405.2. Taxonomy (NCBI): domain Eukaryota; kingdom Metazoa; phylum Arthropoda; class Insecta; order Lepidoptera; family Erebidae; genus Euclidia; species Euclidia mi. Next base: position 117,697,917 of record OX123184.2, read on the forward strand.
GTTTATTAAAGGAGTTTGCTTAGAAGGTTTAGAATCCAAAAACCTTAGCTTTAATGTTTTGGTTAACTGGGTTTGAAATATCTTAAAGGCCCATTTGAAGTCACAGAAGTTCTTTACGATGATCATTATAATCGCAAAGCCCTTAATTCTAAGCGTAACTGTAAGTACGCACGCTGCAGGTTGAGAAAAATGCCTGAATTTCAAAGTACAACTGACGAAATTGAGGTAGAACAAAATAGTTCTAATATTGAAGAAAGTGTTTAAGTTTACATGATGATCGGATCGGATCGTGCCAGAGGCTGACGTGTAGCCGTAGCTCGGTAGAAATCGGCGTCTACTAAGTAGTCCGTGAGTAGGCGGTATTGCAGTCGGCCCTGGCTGAGGTCGGGTTTCAGTCGCGTTCCCATGTGGGTTTCGCAAAAAGCAGAGTAACTGGAGGTAACTGGGCTATGCATAGCCATGATCACATGTAGGGCTTAAATGTTATGGTTTACTTGGTTTGAAAAACAAAATATCTTGAGAGATACAGCGATAGTGAAATGTCAGTTTTACTTTGAGTTCCTGATTACCTGACTGATTAAACTCGATGTTGATAGAGTAGGTTTGTATTCGTAGTTCTTGTCACTCTTATATGCCCCTGGTTAAGGGATGCCGCTGGTTAAGTGATGCCCCTGGTTAAGGGAAGCCCCTGGTTAAGGGATGCCCCTGGTTAAGGGATGCCGCTGGTTAAGTGATGCCCCTGGTTAAGGGATGCCCCTGGTTAAGGGATGCCGCTGGTTAAGTGATGCCCCTGGTTAAGGGAAGCCCCTGGTTAAGGGATGCCCCTGGTTAAGGGATGCCGCTGGTTAAGTGATGCCTCTGGTTAAGGGATGCCCCTGGTTAAGGGATGCCGCTGGCTAAGTGATGCCCCTGGTTAACATTTTCACGGACAGTAAACGAGACACAATTTAAATTTTATTGTTATCACGTCTATAGGCGTTTACTGTCCTTCAAAGTGTTAAGGGATGCTAGATGAACACTTACACGAGGACGTGTAAGGCGCAGGACGGCCGTGTCGCAACGCGTAACGTACATACTTACCAAGATGTTACCTAAACTGAGCACTAGATGTCGCTCGTGAGAGTGCGTGTGACATAATCAGCCTGTCACTTGTCAAGTTCGCGAAACGTCAATGTCAATGTCATTCGTGAGCACATTCGGCCTGTCATTTGTCAAAGTTCAGAGGCGATGTCGATTAAGTCGGTCAGTTGAGTCGAGACGTGCAAGCGAGAGTGAGCTCACGAAAGGCATCCGTTTCCATCCGATTAGTTTGTGTATAATTGTGATTGGTGATATTCTTAAATCATTAAAGAAGACATTTACTATCCATATGTGGTGTTATTTTGTATCCCCACAAGATGCAAGAGGAGAATAACCGTGTACCAGATGACTGCAACTTTATGGGTTCCCCGTCATATATATATATATATATATAATATTATCTCTCATACTGCACTCTGAATCAGATCTCATATTCTTAGCGGCCAAATTTGTAACTTGCAGCGTGACTTTATATGTAAGGTACTTTAGGTGATCGTTATACAAATGTTACACGGTGCAATAAAAAGTTGTGAACGATTTTATATCTGTGTCTTATTTCTCTTTCTTGAGCAAAATCAACTCTCATTGTTAAACACCTACCCTGGTACTGACCTGGTTCACATAGTTGACCCGGTTACCCACAGTAACAATAATAATAATAATATATTTTATTTCAGATAATAAATCCATAGTATGTTAGTAGTACTTATAACTTATGTTAGTAAAAATTTATCTGTACTTAAGTATAAAAATTATAATTAATTCATATATACGTCAGTGCACATGAAGACTGACCCAGTGTTTAGCAAAAGAGAGATACACGACTACGAAATGATTTAGTTAGTGCAAAACTATTCATTTATTGCTGATGTCGGACACAAAAATATTTTTGATCTTCTTTTGATGATGGTTGATGTTTTTGGACTAGTTTGGCTGTCTACAAAAGATACTGAGATATACCCCAAGAATTATACATTTACTCACAGACTGCAAATATAAGAAAAGTTCAGTCTAGGCAATGTAACCCCCCACATAAATGGTCTTGCAAAATCATATACTAATTTTTGTTAGTATTCTGTACAGTATTATATAATAATATAGGTCTTTACCTATGAAATTGCCGTTTTTCATGAAGTAAATTAAGCGTATTTCTTTTTATAATTTTCACTTCTATTAATCAAAGTAATCACCCATGCAATCAATGCATCTTTGCCAATGCATTGGTAGTTTATTGACGCTTCTTGAAGAAATCAGGTGGACGGGAGGCAACAAATTCTTCAAAGGCATTTTGTCCTGCCGATTGATTTTTTTTTCCCGCCAAGAAGTTATCCAAATTCTGGAAAAGTAGAAGTCTGTAGGCGCAAAATCTCGTGAGTACGGCGGATGATGGAGAACTACCGACCCCAGCTCTTGTAGCTTGGAGACCGTCTGCTGTGCAGTTTGAGAGATTCAGTATCTGAATCTATATATACATACATACATATTGTCACGCCTTTTATCCCCGAAGGGATAGGCAGAGGTGTATTTCTACACCCACTTTTCGCCAGATATACTTTAGTCCCACGTAATAAGGGGCGAGCCTATTGCCGTACCGGGTACATTTCCAGACTCCGTGCTGCTACTGAGAATTTCGTGACAGAAAAACCCAATAACCCACTGCCCGTCCTAGGAATCGAACCTAATGATATATGCAACAATTATGTATCCACACGGCAAATATATATATGTGTGTGTGTGTGTGTGTATAACACTTTTGCGGGCACGCGCACACAAACACACACACACACACACACACACACACATACACACACACATAGACACACACTCACACACATGTCATGTACTTTGGATCGTTGTGTAATAACCATAAGTTCTTAATCTGTAATCAGGTTTCAACTAAACTATATAACTAATAAAGCTATAACACAAATTCAATCTTTTTTTGGGTACCAGAGTCACAAAAACACTACTTACCATGTTATATTGTGAACCCAACATTCCATTGTTTTTTCAAACTCAAACTCAAAATCGTTTATTCATCTAGGTCACAAGGTAACGCTTATGAACGTCAATTTTTAAATTGAATTACTTAATGCTTCTACATTTACATTTACTGCCTCGTTCGCAAAGCAATAGGTAGAACGACGAGAAAGAACGGGCAGTAAAACTCGTGGCCACTCTTTTGAATCGCCAATATTATGTTACATATGTATTTAATTTTTGTAAGGAGCTGCAACTGTTTCACATTGTACTAAATTACTTGAAAATAGTAATTAGTTACAGACATAATACTTAAGAAATTAATGCAGTTACTAAATTAAGTGCCTTAGTTAGTCTTCCAATGTGAATATTGTGTAACAGGAGCATCCACCTACGTCTTATAATGTAGGCAACTCGCGACCATGTTCAGAACTATGGTGGAAATGTATGTTACAGAAGTGACTGTATATGAATACACAAAATTACAAAAACATTCGTTTACAGCCCATGATCACGAGTTATCTTCATCTTACAGTGCAGTAAAACTTTAATAAAATTAGTGGAACAACAATGCAAATGTAAATGTAGTACCTAAGTTTAATGACCTAATAATACATGAACAGTAATTTAAAAGAACTAGAAATATTATATAAAGATTAACTGAAAAATGCAAAGTATCTATATAATTTTAATAAGGTATAAAGATCATGAGTTGTCTAGCGTAAGTGACCAGCTATCCTTATCACTGAAATAATCATTTATAGTATAATAACCTTTCTTAATAAGGCAGTCTTTTATTTTAGTTTTAAATGTACTAAATGGTAATTCTAAATTTTTTTCAGCTGTAAGTAGTTTGTACAATTTTTGAGAAAATAAACGTATTATTATTATTTATTATTATAGCTAAAATCTTTAATAAAACAAAAACAGTAAAGGTATATTACTTCTGTTCGTATCTTTCTTTTATCTCTGCACACATACCTCACACATCTTCAATACCCCCTACATTGGTGACCCCGACGTAATAGATTACGACGAGGTAGCTAAACTACAGAGTATTGTAGCGGCTGCTGACGCTACAAATTATATACAAGGCATGCTATTGTGTAAGTGCGGCGCAGCAGTCGTTTCCAAGCTTCCCTACAGTTAGGTCGTAGTTAGGTAGTTTATTTATATTTAAATGTGGTACCACAGTAAAGGTATATTACTTCTGTTCGTATCTTTCTTTTATATCTGCACACATACCTCACACATCTTCAATACCCCCTACATTGTGGTGCTAAGGGGGCCTACTATATCTATGTGAACGTGTGAAAACTTATCAGCCCTCTCATATTTGCCTGAGCCTGATAGCGTATGCCTTGTGATTTTTACTTTTTGACATTGGACGCATGATCTCGCCCACTGTGAAATGTAATTAACATAATTATGTATTAAGTTAATATGACTACCATGTCATTTAGTTAATATTTAGACTTTTAAGACATCGGTAACACTGAACACTAGTCGATAACATGAGCGGTACATCCAGCAAAGACCAAGTTATTGCGAGGCGACCGTGTACAACTCTATGATAACACAGAAGCTGGACACGATGCACTGGATTATCGTCGCAATAGTTATCCTCATCGGTCTCGCAGCCGGATTCATGACATGGCGACATTGCAAAGGTTCGGCGAAAGGATGGGTGCGCAGGCAAGTGTTCGCGAGTAACGCCACGCTGGCTAGCGTGCAGACGGTCCCTCGTCAGCAAGCGCCAACGCCACAGTACGCGTCATAGATCGGCGCCACATTCCACGTCTATCGACCGTCGTTACGTGTCGGTGTCAGTGATGATAAATAGGATTAAGATTATTGTAGTTATACTGGGGTAAATATATATATATTATTTTCTTTTGTAAAGGGGGGAGTACTGTAGGGACACATTACTACTAGTGTACCTATTTACCTAATGTACGATTGCGTGATGTATGTGTGTAATGTAAGGTGATGTATGTGTGAGGTAGAGACGGCTGCGTCCGTCGCCTAAGATTTTTCAGTATGAAATATACGGAGTTACGGGCAATACGTATTTTATTTCTACTCACACACATTACCTAAAGTCAATAAAAATATATAGTACAAAAAAATCTTATTATAAACAGATGACACACAGACAACAAAACAAAAAAATGATGAAAATTCTTATTCTAAACAAATACATTAACCACAATATTATATTATGCAGTAAAAGCCTTATTAATTATTATATACATACAATAAACAAATATATAATGAGCGACTCATAGACAATAAACAAAATAACACAAAAACATTATAAACACATGACACAATATAAACAAAATAAAATAAAATCTTATTATTATGCCAAGTCAATGACAATAGAACACATGAATTAAGTATTACAAAACTAAAAAATAATAATTATAATAATATGTGTAATTATTAACAAATAATAGTAATATTTATTAGTAAGAATATACATACATTACAAAATATGCAAAGTGATAAATGTAGAGAGTTTTAATCGATTGAATTAAGTAAACAAGAATTATACTATACATAAACTGACGGACTCATAAATTGCATCAAAGTTCAGGATTACTTTGAAATGATTTTTTTAATAAGTATGCAAACTTTTTAGATTAAATTATATAAATATGGAGAGACTGGCTCTTAATCTTAATAAAAAAAAAACAAAATTTAAAAATAGAACTGCAGTAAAACTAATGAATATAACCGGGAAAAGAACATTTACTCGTAGTATCAGATTTGCGTGTTATTTAAAGCAAAGTTTTAAATTGATTCGCATTAATTTTTTATTCTTTTGTCAATTGAAGTATTGTTACCAGCAGAATTGTTGGGTTAGTTTCTTAACTCATCGAGAGTTTTTAAAACCATAATATGGATACTTCGTCCGAACAAGCGGCTCAAATTGTAGCACTGGTGCGGGAGGGCTTGGATCAACGAACGATTGGTAGAAATTTAAATTTAAACCAGTCTACGGTTTCTAGAATATACAGAAGGTTTGTGGAGACCGGTTCTTACAGAAGGAGGCGTGGTACAGGCAGGACTCGAGCAACCACCGGTCGTGATGACCGATTTATTGTTACAACTTCCCTGCGTAATCGTTTCCTCACGTTAGTTAACATTAAAACAGAGCCTAATGAAGTGCGTGAAATAAATGTGAGTGCACGAACAATAAGAAGACGGTTAAAGGAATCGAATATCACCACTTTTAGACCAGCAAATGGTCCAAAGTTGTCTGTAGCTCACAGACAAGCTCGCTTAAGATTTGCGCGTGATCACCTAAATTGGACAATGGGCCTCCGTATTGTTCACGGACGAGTGTAGGACATGTTTATATGGTGCAGATGGTCGCAGAAGAGTCTATTGTCGACGTGGGGAGCGATATGCTCAAAGTTGCATTGAGGAGCGTGTTCCTTTTGGAGGCGGTTCGTGTATGGTCTGGGGTGGCATATCGATGAACGGGCGAACAGAACTTGTGTTCATAGACATGGTCCGTCAAAACGGTAATAGAGGGGTTTGACTGCATATCGCTACATAACAGAGATTTTAGAAGATCACGTGGTGCCTTACATGGGATTCATAGGCGAAAATTTTACTTTAATGCAGGATAATGCCCGTCCGCACGCTGCTACACAAGTTCGACAATATTGCGAAGAGGTTGGGATACGTACAATAAATTGGCCAGCACGCAGCCCGGATCTTAATCCCATTGAACAATTTTGGGACAATTTAAAAAGAGCTGTACATGCGAGAAATCCTGTGTCCACGACAGTGGCAGCACTAAGAACAGCGCTTTCAGAAGAATGGGACAATATTCCGCAAGATCTTTTGATAACCCTAATAAAATCTATGCGGAACCGATTAGAATCCGTAATAAGGGCACGTGGAGGCAATACACCTTATTAAGGTAGTGGGATTGTTAATATGTATAAGCATACAGCAATTGTATAAAAATTATGTCGAAAAAGGCTATTTATCTTATATATTAGCGTATAAATTTAGTCAGGATCACGTGGAGCTTTTTATGGAAATTTTAGGAGTCAAGGTGGTTTTAACAATAACCCCAATTCACCCCAATTTTAGTCCGCTTACAAAAAGATTTTATTACATTTAGAGCTCAACACTAAATTCACTGACAATTCAATCCCTTTAGAGAACGTACCTATTCTTAACTGTGGATCCACAGTTTCAAATATAAACAATACGAGCATTGGATACCGGTTTTATATAGATTCTGAGCATTTACAAGCAAAAGACAAAAATTCAGAGGTTTACCAGGACAATTGTGACGTTTTCTCTGAATAATTATCTAACTACAGCTCATAATATGTTGATCAAATAGTTGGATATATATCCGGATTTGGAAGTCTACTTAAAATAATAAAATGTGAGCCGTATAAAGATTCTTTACTAGCACCTAACAAACTATGGTTTCACAAATTGGTTGATTTAAAAGACTTCGGTGGTTATATGCTAGTGAAGATGTTTTTACAGTATGTAAAAAAACGGAAAATGTAATTAGACGAGAGCAGCGTATTCATTGTGATACAGTTAAAAGCTAAAAGACACTTCACATACATTCTCTACATCAGCCGGCTTTATATAACCATAAAATTAACCTAATGAAGGCTGTCATCGAGAAATATATTGATGTTCGGCTACATTACATTGCAAAAAAAGTTACTGAAAAGTTTAAAGCAAAATCAAAAAGGCAATTATATAATAAGTTAAATCTTTTTCAAGGAACATAATTCTTCTTAACTGTTAGCACTTAGCACTTATCCTTTTTACAACATTCTTTAACCTTCTTCATAATTTTTAATAAAACTATATACATATATATTTCTTTGGTTTGTTTACCTTTGTATTTGGTATTGTATATACCTTTGTCTTGCCGACGATTCGACCTTCTTGCAACGGCCGTGGTCACGGTGGAACTGAAATTGTATTTCTTATTTAGAGTACTTGGTTTTCATTAAGGTATTGCTTTTCTCCTAGAATGAGTACAAGAACTGACCTATTTTATGTTTAAATTAGTTTTTCATTTGTAAAATCCAGTTAAATAAACATTTATCATTTACACGAAAGTCATTAGTTTTATAAATAAAAATCCTTCTCGAGACATAATTCATTAACTGACATGATACTTACTTAATATAAACTAGCATTTAATAGAAATAAAAAAACGGGTTTTGTAATCTCGGCATACTATGTAAACATACAGAGAAAACATATACATATTTTATGCATAAAAAAAAATCTCGACAGTAAAAAAAAAATTGTATGTGAATAAAATAATATTCGACTCCACTTATTCCTTATCGTACCTGCGAGTTGCAGTCGTAAAATTGTATTGCTTTTAGTACTTGCTTTTCTAAACACAGCTTTAAATTACACGTATAGGGTTGACTTTACTCTAATTCATACTTATAACACAACTATAACTACGTATCTATAGTTGGCGACACTTTTAAGTGTAAGTTTTGTATGGAACTGTGTATGTAGGGATTTTATACATCAATGATATAGAAGTATCAAAATAAAGTTTTACTAATGATGAAGAGATTTATCGGAGAGAAAAGAAATCAAAAGTCTACGACGTGAAGGGTTTAGGTATTAAAAGAAAGTTCCACTAATGACGAAGATGTTATTATAGAATATCAGAGTTAAGGGTTTGAACAGTACATTAACTCTACGAAAAATGATAATATAATTTGAATGAAAATAAAATGGTATTAGATGTTGGAGATACTATATTGACACGTTATTACTCTTCCTGCCAATGGAAATATTATGTCGGCATTATTGAGAATGTCAACAAGTCTGAAAAACAATATTCAGTTTCGTATTATAAAACCAAACGCCTAGCCAATAGTGTCAAGTTTATAAAACATAAACGTATAGATAAGGATTCATCACTACCTGAATCTTGTATTGTGAAATCAATAGAATTGATTAAAATATCAGAAAACCCGGAAGAGTATCTTCTATATAATGGCGAAGACATCATTTATTTTAACAATTAATATTTTGTGGGCATATCTTAATATGCGACCAAATATTAGAGTTAGGTAAAAAGTACTGCAATTAGTTATTAAGTATACCATTTTCATTCGTTCCGTTTCAATTGTACCAAATATAAAAACTTACGTAAAAGTCGTACTATTAGTTATTAAGTACACCATTTTTATTCCTGCCATTACAATAATTGTATCAAATATTAAACTTAAGTAGAAGTACTGGGTACTATATTAGTTACTAAGTATACCATTTTTATTGCTGCCATTTTAATTGTACCAAATATTTAACTTAAATAAAAGTACTAGTTACTATTAGTTATTAAGTATACAATTTTTATTCCTGCCATTTCAATTACTAAACTTAAGTAGAAGCATTAATATTTTGTGTAAGACATTTATTTTTGATTAAATAATAAATATTATTTTGAAACTTGTTTTAGTGACAGCCCTATAGAAAACGAATGATTTGTATGAAAATCGTTTTGCAACCAATGACAACTTGACCTAGTATCCAGTATTACCAGATTTATAAGGTTGTAGGTAATTCGAAAAGTGATACCATATTAAAAATACGTTAAATATGACCAAATTGACCTAAAATAGGAAATAATAGGCAATTATCGATGAAATAATTGTTAGGTCAAGATGCCAAAGTTGTGTCAATTTTTTTCTTGTTAGAAGGCCAATTTCAAGGTATTTTAAAGAAATCGATAGTTACTATGAATTATTTATTAGTTCATTATGATCACAAACAAATCAAATAATATTAAAAAATCTATCAGTATCATAGTTATTTGCTAAATTCGAAAAAAATGTGGTCAAGTTGTCAAAGTTGACGGTACTATGATTGCAGCCAATAAATGAAACAAAAAATATGTGAATACTACAACAACAACATCAGATCAAGTCAAGTCTAGTAAATAATAAAGCAAAAAAAATAACAACCCATACCCACAAACTGCAATATAAATGTAAAATAATGCATATGGTAAATGTTCAGACTGTTCACATTACAAGTAAATTGTTCCAGATAGATGAATTTATTGTCAGATAAGCTCAACAATCCCTTGCCAACAAGGGTAACTACAACAACAACTGGATGAACACAGTTTTTGATGGGCTGTGTGGCGACATAAATGGATCACCACTCAACCAGATGGAAACCGACACATGCAGTTAAAACTAACATACCACATATAAAACTTAAGCCTAATTCTACTGAAACAATAATTTAAAGAAATAAATTACATTGACACCAAGAGTATTAAAAGAACACATGGTGTCAAACCTATCCATATGCGGTTGCCATCATAAGAAGGATGCCTGATTACTCTACAAAGTTTTTATTATGCTTCGCCAACTAAACTCTTTTATTGGGATCATTGAATCGAGATCCTCTGGATAATTTCTTTGGTAGTAGGTATTTATAAGAGCCACGACTACAAATACAACACAATTCCTGACATGCTAATATTTCAGCATCCACTAGTTTTTGAGTTTGTCGGATTAGAAGTACTAATAACATAACATCATAACATATCTTCTATATTCACGCCTTTCATCCCCGAAGGGGTAGGCAGAGGTGTATTAAATAGTACTAATGTAATAAATAATTATTTAATTCAGCTGAAAAGCATACAAACCTAGAACTAGTACATTCCTCATCTACTTTCTTTGCCTATTATGTCAAAATGTACAAAACATTAGATGTCACCTATGAATAGGAAACACCTATATTGAGGTAAATGAATATGTTAAAATATCTCTATTCGGTGTTGCGTACGTTTGAAATTATTTTTCCCCAAACCACATAATTTCATGTCATTAAAAATTTAATAAATTTGTTTATATACGCATAGGGTTCCCACCAAGAACTTAGGGTCCCAAGCCAACCTCACCTGCAAGTGGTGCACCTGCCGATCAACGGACGAGGCTCTGGCAAACAAAATATCCCGATAAGTGGCAATAGGCTCGCCACCTATTACGTGGGATCAAAACACAGGCGAAAAGTGGGCGTTTAATATGCCTCTCTGCTTACCCCTTCGGGGAAACAGGCGTGAGTGTATGTATGTATGTACTTGTACCAACGGTGAATCAAAATACATATACTAGGTGTATAGTATACAAAATAATGAATTGATAATGTATAGTGAATGAACTTACATGGTATAACTTCTTTAATTCACCAAGCGTCCAGCCGACTTATTATGAGATCTAACAATGGTTTTTCTATTGTGTCTGCTAATTATCGGACGAGCAGGTTGTAAGTTTTTATGCGAAGATTAGAGTCATATTTTTATTTAATCATATTTTTTTTTTAATTTATGCACAAACAATGTGTACAAAGGATGACATAATGCCATAAGGCATTCTCTACCTGTCAACCTTAAGGTGGAGCAGAGATAAAGTGGTAGGTGCATTAATACTGAACTGAAATTTAAGTTTATATTGTAACATAATAATTATTATATACATAATAGGGATATAATGCATACATAGACATAAATAATTATATATACATATATACCTAAATATACATACATTCTACATATACATAAATACTTATAGTAATGGATGTGAGTGATGTGCTGATTCCTTCAATCTCTTGAAAAGAAGCTCTCGTACTTTCATTTTGAATGCAAAACGGTTGGTGGACAGTCTGATTTCAGGAGGGAGTGTATTCCATAAGAGAATAGACTGCACAAAGAAGGAAGAGTTAACGAATCCAGTAGAGTGACTGGGGCAAGAAAGAAGAAGATTATGTGAAGAACGTAGATTTCTATCATGAATAGAAGATATTATATTGAAAGTACGGAGTGAGATAAGTTGGAGGGGAAGGAGACCTAAGAATGGAGAAGAGAGTGGTAAGAGCACGCAAGCACCGGCGCTGACGAATTGGAAGCCATTTAAGTTCGGAAAGATAAGTAGAGACGTGGTCATACTTACGAAGATTGTAAATGAATCGAATGCAGTTATTTAGAAGTCGGTCGTACTTATTGAGGTGTTCTGCATTCAGGTCATAATAGCACACATCTCCATAGTCGATTAAGGGAAATATTAAAGCCTGCACAAGCATTGTTTTGGTCTTGAAAGGAAGAAAATTCTTAAGGCGGTTTCTTTCTGACTAACTCTCGTCACCTGCGCCTGCCAATCAAGAGTGGAATCAATGTACAGGCCTAGGTCTTTTACAGCTGAACTGAATGCAATGACCAAGCCATTAAACAAAATAGGAGGTAAAGTATTGACGTCAAGTCTAGGTATTAAGCGGCGACTGCCTACAATAATGGCCTGACACTTTGCTGGATTTACGTCTAAACCGAATTTCTGACACCAGGCCATCATTGTCTCAAGATCCCTATTTATATCTCCAATGGCCACTGTCACGTCATCCACCCTCGCTTGGGAGTACAACTGCAAGTCATCAGCATAGAGATGATACGAACATCGAAGATTAGGAGTTAAGAAATTAATAAAGATAGAGAAAAGTAAAGGAGAAAGAATGCCACCCTGAGGAACACCAGAGCTAATGTCATGCCAACTAGATGACATTTCATCACAGTGAACAGACTTCTGGCGTTCCTGAAGATACGATGAGAACCATTCCAGTGCATTCGGTGAGATCATGAGATGGGAGAGGATCGATAGAAGGATATCGTGACTGACAGTGTTGAAGGCATTGGAGAAGTCGACCAAAGTAAGCACAGTGACCTTGGTGGCCTCCATGCCTGCCCTAACATCGCCAGTCACTTTTAGGAGAGCGGAAGTCGTGCTATGACCTGGCCTAAAACCGGATTGTAGTGGACTAAGCAGGTTGTTTTGATATATGAACTGAGACAACTGTTTATGAACACAGGCTTCTAGCACTTTGGATAGGAAGGGGAGGATAGAGATTGGACGGAAATGGTTAGGGAGAGAAGGGTTCGTTGTCTTAGGAAGTGGGATAACAAAGGCTTTACGCCACAAGGAGGGGAAAGAACCGCTGTCAATTGAACAATTAATAATGTGGCATATAGGAGGGATGAGATGATCAAGGATAGGGACAATCATGCGGCGGCTGATGGCATCAAACCCAACAGCGTTGGATTTGATAGAAAGGATAATCTTCTTGACCTCACCCAATGCAACTGGACAAAAAAGGAAAGGGTCAATATTAGTTCGGGGAAGCCCAGCAATGTAATCTACCGTAAGACGTATGGTTTGATGATCCAGTTGGGTAGTAGACGAGAAATGCTTATTTAAATCATCCAAACCAATCGTCATTTGAGGAGCTGTGTGTTGCTGTTTGCCAATACCTAGAGTCCCGAGGAACTTCCAGATACTGGCAGAGGACGAGGAATTGATACTGTCGAAAATATGGCGGCGTTTAGCGTTGCGTATCATCTGATTACATCGATTCCTTGCAGCTATATACAGACTCCAGTTCTCGTCAGACCGCTCCTTTTTGAACTTGCGAAAAGCTCGATCACGGCGCCTCATGGCCATTTGAACGCCCCTAGTGAGCCAAGGTGCCGGAGGACGTTTTAATTTAACTCTCCTGATAGGAACCTGTGTATTATAAAGATTAAGTACAGTTTCGTTGAAAATTAAAACCTTGTCATCTACCGTGTTGGCTGCAAACAGAGAAGACCAATTAAGTTCAGCTGCATCTTTTTTCAGCTTCTCGTTATCCATACGTCCAAAACAACGCAAGTGCAGAACCTTAGGGCGAGGTTTAGGAGGTTTAAGGAAATAGGAAAGGTAGATAAGATCATGACGGGAAAAGCTGGGAGCAAGGTATTGGCCATGGGAGTGTACCAAGGATGGAGCTGAAGTAATAATCAAGTCTAACCAGGTGTCTACTCCTACGATATTGTGGTGAGTGGGTTCGAGAGGAAGAGTGTGTAGACTGGCAGACTCAATTAATTTAAGGAGGTTATGAGAGCGAGAGGAATTGGTGGCAAGGAGGTCGGTGTTGAAATCTCCCATGATGATATGGTGTGCATATTCAGACCCTAAAGATTCCAGAATCGATTCGAGACTGGAGAAGTAATTAACGGAGGGGGGACAATAAACAACTCCTAGAACCGTTTTGGCTCCACTGACTGAAACCTCAAGAAAAAGGTACTCGGCAGAAGCAGAATAATTAGGCGGTGAAGATAAAAGCAGTTTATACGGAAGAGTGCTACGCAGGTAAATGGCCACACCACCACCTCCCCTGTCCACCCTATCATTACGAATAAGAATAAAACCAGGGAGAGGGTAGGCGGTAGAAAGTAAGTGAGGTTTCAGCCAGCTCTCTGAAATCAGAATGCCATGAACGTTTGCATTACTGAAAGTCTCGAAGAGGTCGTTATAGTGGCTAGGAACACTTTGCGCATTAATATGGCAGACATTAAACATGCGTTTTGTAGCTTCATTAAATGTACGCTTGACAAAGTCACCAAGAGAGTCGGTTGCAGCAAAAAAGCTGGTATTGTTTGAGGAATTGGAGGAATCATTAACAGAATGAAAACAAATTTTTTTGCAGCTTTTCTCGAGGCCATGAGTTACAGATGCGTTGGTGCGTTGGATTGAAGCCACGGGCCGAAAAAATTGGACACCAAAAATGTCGTCAAGGATCTGTTCCACTCATTTTGAGAAAAATGTCTTGCTAAAAGGAATAAGCTAACTGTATGTTGCCTAATGCTGTTCCCCTACTGGTAAGTGTTTTTCTAACCTGCAGGTGGGTAGGTTAGGCAGTACAGATTTAAGATTGTACCATTATTTTTGGTCTACCATAAAATTAATTTAAAAGCTCCTTATAAAGATACGTAAATGCTACCAAGTTCGCCTAGGTAGGTACTTTTTTTACATGCAAGAAAGTTTTTTCTTATCTTAACTTACATAATATTTCGTAAATTTTATGTGTCAGGGATGTAAAATAAAAATTCCCGAACCTACCACAATTTCACATAATCAAGAATCTATGGAAATCGATGATAATTTACCTCAATCTAGTTCAAATACAATATCTCAGAGAGACCTTGTTAGTACTTACTTCATTTTCATTTTTGTAGTTTTTAGTTCTGTATAGTATTTTGTTTTCTTATTTTCTAATGTGGGGTGCAAATTAAGTGTTTTCATCTATCTACTTACGTGCTTGATTACTAAAAGGAAAAAAGTAAAATAATTAATGTTTTCATATAACTTGGTTCCTAATTTCCCATAGCGTACCCATTGTAGGTATGTTGCTTTAATATAACATCGCTGTTATTATTTCAGGCTTAAGAACCAGAGGCAACGATGGCTGCAACTGAAGATGCCCAAAAATGTCCTCATTTAAATAAATCCACGACACTGAGTTAATTCTGTCAGTGTGAGTTAGTCAGTCTGATTTATCATATCACACTAATATTATAAATGTGAAATTTAGTTTGTTAGTATGTTTGTTACTCTTTCACACAGAAATGGCTGAACGGATTTGGCTGAAACTTGGAATATACAAAGTTTATGACCTGGAATAACACATAGATTACTTTTGATACCGGTACCAGTACGGCTAGTATAATATATACTGCAGATGATCATCACATAAATCGACACTTTGTTATTTTTAGGTTAAGTCACCAACTACAATGTATATACCTAGAACGTTGCGAAGAAAAATTCACCGAACTGTAAAACAATCAAAAGACAGACTCAAAAAACTGCGAGCTCTTCGGGCAAAAAGTAGGCGTTTAACAAAGAAAGTTGCAAATCTATAAAATGTTATTGCGGATCTCAAAGCAAAGTTTCTGGTCAGTGAAGAGGATGGAGATTTATTTGAGTCAATTGATCCTGTGAATAAAGATTATTGAAAAAATATTTACATCCTAACACGGGGCAGCAGGGCAACGACTCGTTGTCCATCGCTCCTGAGGATGCCTCGTTGTCCATCGCTCCTGAGGATGCCTCGTGCAGAGGCGAAACACGTGTCGAAGAATAGTCGGTGCATACAGCGGGATACTGCAAGTCAGGTATCTTCCTGGAACCCATACCATTCCTATATCCCTTATCCTTTTAGAGGAGTTCGGTATTGTCAACCTTTTTCTATTGCAATAGTTGGGGTAGTCAATCCGAGGGTGCGTGGTGGGTTCCTCTTTCCTTCCATTAGGTTACAATGGAGTTCCGCCAAGTAACGCCTGATTCAATCAACTATATTTACATCCTGCTTCTTATGTACGAGAATATTTCAACACTTGTCTGCCTCACCCATCCACTCTTACTGCATGGTACAAGAGCATTGATGCTAATCCAGGGTTCACCACAGAATCATTAAATTGTATTCAATTACTAGCAAAACGGGACAAGGATAAACAAGTGCTGTAAGTATGGATGAGAGGGCTATTAGGAAGTATGTTCAATGGGATGGCGAGAAATGTATAGGTCTTGTAAATTACAGAGAGGGTTTGGATGGCCATAGTTTTTCTGAAGCAAAAGAGGCTTTGCTCTTCATGGTGACGAGTAGAGATGGGTAGGTCCGCAAATAATTCGGAGTGAGATCCGGATATGCATCCAGGTCCCGTGTCCGTCGGACCCATATGGGTCCGGTGAACTGAATGAACTGATAGACACGGGGGATCCGGAACCGATCGCGCGATTTCGTTCTTCTTTGTGTTTTATTTCGTTCCCGGCACTTCTCGGTCCGCCATTCACGATTCAGTTCCACGCACTAGATGCGTTTCGTTACCGCTCCGGTACTGATGACGCATGTCGTACCTAATGCTTGCGAATCATGGAACTCGGGAGTGAAATACTATAACCACGATTCATATTAGATTTAGTACTTGACTAATCAAATGTATGTATAATATCCTTTTAGTATAATCCTTTTAGTATAATCAAAAAAAATACCTGTGAATTTTATATTATCATTATTTATTAAAATATGGCACAAATCAGTCTTATGCTTTTGTACTTGTTGGATAAGTATTTATCATAATTACACATTTAACCTAAAATCATAATTAACAGAATAAAATAAAGATGAAATAATCAAAAACAGAACATAAACACGTTTTATGAAATAATAAAAAAACACACTGAAATAAAAATCTGTCAATCGTACTTAGGTACACATCCCAAAACAATATTTAAATAATTTCGTTTTATGACACTGAGCAGTCTCAAACCAGTTTATTTTAAATTATGAGCAAGAAATGTAATTTGGGAAGACTTTTCTGGTTTGAGCCTGCTTCGTCTGTCGTTTATGAGCTGGCCCATTTTGAAGAAAATCCTCTCACATGGCACGGAAGTGGCAGAGATGCACAGCCGTTTTAACATGACTCTATAAAGGCGTGGATAAATATTCATCCTTTCCTTCCACCATGTGAGTGGATTTTGGTTTCTCTCTAGGAGTACCTCATTTAAATATTTATCTATTTCAATTATCGTGGAGGCCGTGGCGTTCTGTGGGGCAACCAAACTTTTAACTTTACTATCAATTTTTTCCCATAGTAATGCGTCTGAATTTGACACAGGATTAATATTGAGTTCCACCACGTTAACTTGTGAATGTTCATGGTTAATTTTTATTTTGCAACACGTTTGTGTCAAACTGGCTACTGCTCGTTCAGAATGCCTATTATTGGAAAAACCGTGAGATTTAACCCTGGGATCAAGTATAGTTGCCTCAGCAATAAGTTCTTGGCTTTATATATCCCGAAATCTTATGCGGATTTAATTTAGAATAGTCTCAGCGCTATTAGTTTTATGCAGCTGTCACTTTCTTCGGTTAAAATATGTGAGTTTAAATTTTCCAGCATAGAAGAAACAAATGTGGGAATTTTTGATAAAGTTACATGTTTTTCGGAACAAAGGGACTCGGTAACTATTTGAAAATTTTTTAGTACGTCGACACATTTTGCTATTATCTCCCACTCATCAGTTGTGATGTTGTTGAGCTCTGCATTTTCAATAACCAACGTAGTTATTACTGCGTTTTTCATTTGCAAGACTCTATAAAGCATATCATATGTCGCGTTCCATCGCGTCACACAATCTTGTTTTAATTTTAAAACTGGAAGATTAGCGTTTTCTTGTAACTTTACTGAGGCATATGACGAACGCTTGAAGTACTCAAAGATGTTTTTAACTTTAGTAATTATATTTCTTATAGACGGTTGTCGTAAGCCGCTATTGACCGCCAGATTTACAGAATGTGCCGTGCACCTTACATGTCTCCATCCTAAATTGCGCACAGCTCGTACAATATTATTGGCGTTATCTGTGACGACGGCACATATATTATTTTGGATATTCCATTCTGTCACTACATTTTTTAACATATTCGATATATTTTCAGCAGTATGCCTCTCCTCGAAATATACGCAATCTGGCAGAATATTTTGTAACTGTATATTGTCGTCAATGAAATGCGCTGTAATAGCGTAAAAGTGGTTCTGGTTATTTTGTGAAGTCCAGCCATCGGTGGTTAAACAAACAGGTGTATGTGGCTGAAGCATAGAACGGACTTGTTCCTTTGTTTCATTATAAATAGGCAATAGGGATGATGATATTGTTTTACGATTAGGAATTAGATATGCAGGACAAAGCAAATTAATTAATTTTCTAAACTCTGGGTCTTCTACAATTTTAAGAGGATGATATTCTTTTACAATCATTTTTATTAATCGTTTATCTATCTGCTAGGAACGATGAATAGGTAGTGGTCTTGTGGACGATGCATAGTTTGTAATCAAGTTCAAATTTGTTAGCTGTATTGATTGTAATGGTCGAGGTTCTTGTGTAAACGATGCAGACGGTATTGGCGCCGACGTGGATGGTACTGGTTCCGATGTGGATGGTATATGCGCCGATGTTGATGGAATTAGTTCTGGTTGTAATACGTTGGATGCAATATTAGTAGGGGCATTCGTTTCACGACGTAATTCGATATTAACATGCTTTCGTTTTATATGTCGCACCAGATTTCCTGTACCATTGCGAGCGTTATATGAAAGATTAATTGAGCAATATCGGCATTTTGCATTTCTTTCTGAGCATTCGAAATAGTTCCACAACTCACTGGTTTTAGTTGGTGGCATAGTAGAAGTAAGTTGTAGGTTAGTTCTAAAACAATAAAGCACGAAGCTAAGCAGCCAGGCAAATCACAGAAACAACAAACAATCACATGCAATAACTCCCTCATGAAGATTAAAATTATATATAATCAGATATGTTAATTTCTAAGTTAATTACTGTTCCCAAGGTGCAGTTCACTCAATCCAGCAGCCGGATTTAAGGGGGGGCAGGCGGGGCAATGGCCCCGGGGCCCCCACAAGAGGGGGGCCCCCACAACAGAGATCAAAAAAAAATTTCGGCATTTGTTCACTTCAATCCGCAAAGACATTCATGCAATGAACTTGAAAATCGTAAATCCAAATTAATGTTTAAAAATTATCGACATTATTACATTTTCATACCAAATAAATAAAATCAACAAGACAGGAATTGCCTATACCTTTTTTTGTAATTTAATCAAACACATATTTTTATACAATAAAATGACGAGTCAATTTTCTGAAAACCATAGGTAATTTATTGGCGTAAGGATTGAAGTAAGTAGATACCTATATTTTCAAAAACAACCAAATAATCCCCAGGACACGCAATGCTTAAAACGGTAAAAGATAGCAACTTAATATATAATTGACTAACTATTTCATAATTACAACCAAACAAGAACTGCCACACGATTCTGTAAAAATGTCAGAAGATTGAGTACATGGAGATAAGGTCGATGGTAGTCTCGAGGAAGGTGACACCTTAAAACCTTTAAAATCATGTAGTCACAATCAAGAGGAAGTGGATAATGGTTTAAAAAATGACATTGGTCTTTGGCCCGTCGTGATAACTGAAAGAATAATCAAATATTGGTCAAGAACGGTTCCGCAAAACTGCAAAATTGTGATGAAGTCTCACTCCAGAATTCTGTCCTACAATAATTCCGAGATAATACAAACATTCCGGCAATGTACAAAAACGTGTTTATACGTCGCAATCAAAATCAAGAGACTGTCAATCGATTCGAGCTATGTTTTTCTTTAACTACGAGAAAAATATATTGCGAAGCTTTTACCTACTCTTATGTCTACTTTAGTTAAGTGGAGTCCACTTCAGTGACTGCAAGCATGCAACGGGGCGCCTATACGAGCACGAGATATCGAAGACCCACTTGGAGTCAGTGATTAGTCTAGTGCCACGGGGAGAAGGCACGGGATTTATCAACCGAGTGCTAGCGACGCAGGAGGCACAGCACATCATCGCTGAACGGGGATTAATCTTCCGAGTACACGACAAAACATTAGATCACCGATAAATGGCATTTTTTTGGGTATTCTGGAATTGCTAGTTGAGTACGAACCACAGTTGGCATTCATTTAAACCGACATGCAAACAAAGTGAGTCGTTACGTCAATTACATTTCCTCAACGGTATGCGAAGAACTGATAAGTTCCATGTATAATCGAGTTCGGTCGTCTTGCGTTATTGCGAGTGGACGTGTGTCGATCGCTACTTGAAATTATAAATTGTATTTTTGTGATTGGCTGTGACAACTTAGCTTTGATTCCTTGTCACTCTCGCGGCGGTTATACCAGGAGTTTACACCCACTGGGTGGTCCTAGAGAGAGATACAAATATTCAATCAATATCACTCGAAAAAGTTTTTGAAATAAGTGACTGTGATTCGAACTTGCGCCACCGGAGGGAGGAACTGTTGACCGAAGCGCTTAACCACTCAGCCACGGTGTAGCCGACAACGACGTTCCAAATAGCGGTGAACTACGAGCGGCTGACGTCACCCGAGTGCGCTACAAAACAAGCTACCAGTGCTACGAGACGGAGCTACGTGCTACAAACGCCACGCCCATAGTGAACGCTACGCAACGGTGACTTTGAGTGCTACGATTCACATCGGCAAAATATATAGTCTACGCTCGGACGTAAACAATACAATAATTGTTTTGCGCTACTACAGGTAATAATTATAACTTCTATTTATTGATTATCAACTTGTGATCATGGCGGATGACCAGTGTTCATCACCTCAAAAACCCAAGACATCAAATAACATACTGGGTAATCAAACGCAGACGCAATCGGAACCTGACATCAATTTAGCGATCCAAATGAGCGAAAACGTTAACACTGGCAGAAATAAACGTCCCCGCCATAACAATTCACCACAAGCCGGACGAGCTTCGACGGCAAGCGCCGGCTTCAACCTGCAAGATCTCCAAGTGACACTAGCTAAGTGGAAAACGGAACACGATACCAGCATCGCAAAAATGTTAGGCGAACAAACCGCTCTCATAAGCAATTTAATCACAGAAATAAAGGAAATTAAGACTCAAAACGCCCAAATAAAAATATCAAATACGGAAATTTGTAATTCAAATGCCGAAATAGCTCAGTCTATGTCTTTCATGAACAATAAATTTGAAGATATGAGAAAAGAAATTGAGGACTTAAGAAAAGAGCGCCAAGAACAAAAAATATACATAGAGAGCTTGGAAAAAAAGATCATTGACTTACAGCTTAAAACAAGATCATCGAGTATCGAAATCCGTAATATTCCGCAAAAAGAGACGGAGACTAGCTCGAGTTTAATGCAAATAGTGTGCAGTATTGGCAAGGTCGCTGGGGTACACATACCCACAACTGAATTTCGTGACATATATCGTCTTCCAGGCAAGTCTATCAACTCGGCCACTCCACGACCAATTATTGCTGAATTTACAGTCGTGCAAACAAAAGAAAAAGTGATCTCCGCTGTTCAGTCTTTCAACAAATCCAAAAAATCCAGAGAAGATAAGATGAACACTGAAATCATCGGTATATCTGGGAAGCGCCAGCCAGTGTATGTGAATGATCAACTGCCTCCTAGCTCGAAAAAGCTGTTCTATATTTCACGTGAATTTGCAAAGAAAAATAACTTTCAATTTTGCTGGGTTTCCAACGGCAATATCTTTCTTAGGAAGCAAGTGGGTGAGAAACAAATTATAGTAAACAACGAAAAAAGTCTAAGTGATCTCCTCCCCATTTTGTGACTATGTACAGTAAAATTTTTGTTCCCTTTAAATATTTTCAAAGATGTATTACATGCATGTTCTAATTACTTCTTTATTTTTATATTATATCTAACCTACTATACATACCACACATCAAAGTCAATAGACACTCTAGCAATCTACGCATTAACACTACACGACTATCACTACAACACAAATACACCAACACACACCATTCCTATTCTAAACAACATGTATACTCAGAAATACTATTTGTCGGCTTTACCACATCTAAATAACTCTCAACCAATTTATACCTACACTAACCACAACACCCTACACATGTTTTCGCTACTTATAATTTACATAAATGGCTTCTATAATTGATATAAATCATGAACTTGATCACACCAATGCGGATAACGCCATCAGCTGTAACCCTGAGGATTGCAAGCACTATATCAATACGCTCGATAATTACATAAAAATACTTCACACTAATATCCGGAGCGTAAACAAAAACTTTGATAACCTTCAAACCCTAATACATAGAACTAAAATTGATTTCGATATCATAGTCCTGACCGAGTGCTGGCTGAGCAAAGTCTATAACTGTCCTAGTCTTGAAGGTTTTCAATCACATGCTACTATTAACAATTTAAACCAAAACGATGGTATTATCATTTACATAAGGACAGGCCAAAAAGTCATCATAAGGGAGCCAAACATCAATAATGCCAATTGCCTAATATGTGAAATTGAAAACAAATTAGCTGTGGTCTCAGTTTATCGTTCACCAGCATACCAAACCAAAGAAAACTTTGATAACTTTCTGACAAGCCTAAATAACGTATACTCTGATCTGTCAACGTATCCGAACATCGCCCTAGTAGGTGACCTAAATATTGACATTAAACAAGCCACTAGTAACGACCGCAGTCTTGACTACCTCATATTGAACGCATCCCACGGGCTAATGCCTACCCATTTAATACCTACTCGCATAGACAACTGTCTTGATCACACACTACTAAAGACAACTCTACCCAATACTACACTTGTCTTGGATTCGCACATTACTGACCATAAACCTACTATCCTAGCAGTATCCAATACGTCGGCCGTACGTAAAACTCAACACACCATCTCAAAACTAAATTATGACGCTATTAAAACTGATCTGGAAAATACAGACCTTAGTGACATCTATACAATGACCGACCCAAATAACTCTTTAAATTACATTATCGCAATAATTTCGTCAATTATTGCTAAAAACACGAAGCAAGTCACCATTCCAAAAAGGCAGAGAACCATAAAGGCTTGGATGACTCCTGGACTATTGAAATGTATTAGAAACCGAGACAAATTGCACTCAAAATCAAGAAAATCACCTGACAACATAATACTCAAAGTTACATACACCCGGTACCGTAATTTTTGCAATGGCCTACTTCGCAAGCTCAAGCGAGCTTACGAGAAGAGTGAACTAGAGAAGGCAAAAGGTAACCCGAGAGCCCTCTGGAAAGTAATTAAAGAAATTACAAACACGAAAAAAGTATGTGTTAGTCCTTCAGAGCTGTTAAATATAGAGAATAGTCCTAACGCGTCCATAAACGAGGTCTGCAAATATTTTAATAATATAGGTCAACATCTAGCCACCCAACATACATTAGCGACTCAAATCAACCCAAATAATAAAACTGCACAGCATGATTTAATACCCACGTTATCGCCTGTACAGTCTCTAGGATTAATAGCAGTGGATGAGGCCGAAGTAGAATCATACATTCTTCAGCTACGAGTTGATTGTGCTGTAGGCTGGGACGGGATACCATCCTTAGTTTTAAGACAAAGCCGAAATATACTTGTACCACCGCTAACGTTTATTTTCAATAGTTGTCTCCAGTTGGGAGTTTTCCCGGAGACGCTAAAAAGAGCTGTTATACATTCAATCCATAAGGGTGGGAGCAGAGACTGTGTCAATAACTATAGACCAATATCAGTACTTCCCTCTCTCTCTAAGTTGCTGGAAAAGATATTAAATAGACGTCTCAGAGCTTTTTTGCACAAACACAAAATAATTGCCGATAACCAATATGGCTTTCGGCCTGGCGTTTCCACAGAAGATGCTGTACTGGATCTCACGCAATTTGTAGCTGAAAATATGGACCGCAATAAGAAGTGTCTGGGTATATTCCTAGATCTGTCTAAAGCGTTTGACACAGTCTCTGTTCCCTTACTCATTACAAAACTTGAACACCTTGGTGTACGTGGTATGGCCCTAGATATTTTCAAGGATTACCTCAATAACCGTAAGCAGCTCGTGAAAATTGACTCACATCAAAGTGATGAAAGAGTTATTAATTACGGCGTGCCCCAAGGGAGCATACTCGGTCCTACCTTATTCCAAATCTACGTTAACGACCTCTGTAGGATGACGCTCCCAAACTGTAGGATCTATGCGTATGCAGACGACACTGCGATAGTAGTTAACGGTTCTACTTGGGAAGATGTTAAGGTAAAGGCCGAATTTGCCCTCAAAAATATCATGCAGTGGCTGAAACTCAATCTTTTGACCTTAAACATAAACAAAACTGCATACATCCCTTTCGCAATCCGTCGCGTAAACAGACCTTCCAATACCTATACAATATTGGCTCACTCATGTGTTACACCTCTGCCATCATGTGCTTGCTTACCTCTAACCAGAAAGGATGCTGTGAAATATCTGGGTGTGCAAATTGATGATGGGTTGCGATGGAACATTCACATTGACACTCTCGTCTGTAGAGTCATGCGACTTGTACACATTTTTAAAACTCTTAGGAGTCAGCGAACCTTGAAACGCTAAAAATGACCTACCTCGCCCTGTGCCAGTCGATTATTGGCTACTGCATAACTGTATGGGGTGGTGCAAATAAAACAACCCTTCTTAGAGCTGAGAGGGCACAGAGGGCTGTACTTAAGGTTATGACGAGAAAGCCCTTTATATACCCAACCTCACAACTATATTCAGAATGTAACATCCTGACTGTCCGACAGCTCTTTGTGCTCCGATCGACTCTAAGAAAACATAGCAGTGTTAGACCATCAAATCCAAATAAGCGCACAAACCTCCCACCGGGAGTGCAACACAAAACCTCGTTTGCTAAGCACCAATTCTATATTATAAGTACTCATCTCTATAGAAACCTCCATAAAAAACTCAATATAATAGACCTAAACACATACAAACTAAAACTTAAACTTACTGAGTGGCTCTTGAAGCAGGACTACTCAAATACAGAGTCACTGCTGATCTACATCTCATAAGTCTTCATCATACACATTCTCAGTTTCACAATATCCACTCGCCGACCAACATTCCACACCAATACACACCCCACACTAACACACATCCCACACCAACACACACCCCACACCAACATACATCCCACACCAACACACAACCCACACCAACACACATCCCACACTAACACGCATCCCACACCAACACACATTCCACACTCTCAACCACACCTTCTTACATAGTACACATCCTGACTCAAATATACACTCACCTTTACACAAATCGATATGGTACACTCGCTAGCTATAATCATACAACTAATCCAAAAGACCGAACACTGTCACTTAAGTAACAGGTTACCCTAGTTTAAGTGACAGGGTTATAATTATAAGCGGCACATAGTTGTTTACTGTATGAACTGTTTTTATAACTGCATTGTACCAATAGGTTATACAATTAGCTCTAATAATTTATAAACTATGTATAAGTTTTTGGCAATAAATATTTTTATTATTTTTATTATTTTATTATTATAATCAAGTACTTAATGAAATCGTAACGAGGATAAAAAAATCTTAGCACTATTCAGTTTCAATGGATTCTACTTGCGATGGATTCTATTCTACAACTTAAAATAGTTGTTCGATATAAGTATATATTTTTACCTAATTGCGGCCATACTGATGAAGCAATAGCAAATATAATACTAATATATAAAGCTGAAGAGTTTGTTTGTTTGGTTGAACGCGCTAATCTCAGGAACTACCGGTCCGATTTGAAAAATTATTTCTGTGTTAGATAGGTCATTTATCGAGGAAGGCTTATAACATCACTATGAGCCACGGGAATTGAGCAGTAGCCTTAAATAACGCGGGTGTAACCGCGGGCATCATCAAGTGTTTTAATATTTATTTTAGTTGACCATCAAATGAATATCCTTGATTGTCGTGGGCAATCGTTATCGTTGATAATCGTACGATAATGCTGCAAATATGAGTGGAAAATACAAGGTGTCTCAAAAGAAATTACACATTTGTTTTGCTTGTTGCGTGAGCGTAACTATTCCGAGCGGCGCAGGACTTATGTCAATTGGTAGCCTGGCTCTGGGGAATTTAGTGACTATGGAGCGTTTCTCGGGTGCAGACCGTGCGTTGAGCGTACGTGAGTTTTACGAAAACGGTAATTAGGCGACTGTAGCGCGTAAAAAAATCTGCAATATTTGTCACTTAAATGATATACCAAGCGCTCGACTTATTGGAAAATGGGTCGAGAAGTTTGAAGAGATTTTGCTTGTTTACGTGCCCATTAAGATAAAAATGAGCTTTGTCCGAAAACAAAAAATGGTAAACGCTGAAACAGTCATCTGGTTTATGAAGTTAAGCCTCTGATCAGCATCCTGTGGCTTCAATTCTTGCATCAACTGCATTTTGTACGGGTGCTTTAAATCTTTGTGTAAAATGCGGCATAATGATGATCTATACACGTTTAAAGCGACAGCACGCTTACGAATCAAAAGATTAGGGTCATCATGAACAGACTGAGTAACACTGTCTACGTTTTGCGACCGTTCTCGAAGACCTTGGACGCCCAGATTTTGGTTTATTCAGTGTCGAACCGGTCTCTTTAAACTTCTCGACTCATTTTTCAATAAATCGAGCGCTTAGTGCAACATTTAATACTTAGGGACTCGCTACAGGGTCCAATGAACCCAAACCTTCATAATTTCTTCCATAACATCAAAACTTTTACGTTTGTGACGGTGCCGCTCTAAGTACCTTTCAACGTTAGAGTAGCACGGCAGACGGCATTCTTAGTTGTCAGGTGGCGCGCTGCGTGTGAGTGCAACGGACGTGAAAGGTGTGTATGGGTCCACTAGAGCCCGTAGCGAGTAAATACGTGAGTATTTTTATATTTTTAAACTAGAGGAAGACAAGTGCACGAAACCTACTTTGGTTTTCAAAACAATGCCGCACTGGTATCGTATGTCCCCAAACTAGGAAAAGTAGTTCTTGTGGCATCTACTATGCACCACGATGCCAAAATAGACGTAAAAACTGGGGTAAAAAAAACCTGCGATGCTAAACGATTATAATACGTTGAAATGTGGAGTCGATGTAGTTGATCAGATGTACATATTCTGTATCAAGATGAACTCAAAGGTGGCCACTTTGTATATTTTTTGGATTATTGAATATTAGTGGACTAAACACTTACATTATTCATAACGCCAGAGTACCTTCTGATGATTTTACACGGAGAGATTTTATCAAAACATTAGCCATTTCTGTAATCAAACCCCACCTCCATGAAAGAATTTCTATCAGAAACATCCCGCAACATATCAAAAATCGTATACAAAACATAGTGCCAGAAATTGAGCCAACCCTTTCCAATCAGCTTGCACCCAGTGGTCGAAAAGTGCGTTGCGGTCTATGTAGTAGGAAAAAGGACAGGGAAACGAAAGTTTTTTGCGTAAAATGCAATATACCAGTTTGTGGAGAGCACATGAAACAACTTTGTACAAACTGTTTTGACTAAGTTTTAGGTAGCAAGAGATTAAACGGTGTTGAGATATGATTTTAACCCAAAGAAGTTATTTAATTATTTTTTAGTTTCGAAGCTGTTTTATGTTTGTTCAACGATTATTGATCTTGCATTGTTATTTGTCCTAAGTAGCTTACTTATAGTAGTATAAAAAAATTAAAAAGTTTTCCTTAAAATAAATAATAACAGAAATTACAGCAGTTAGTCTGAATCTTATGATAAAAAAGTAGCATAATTCCTTGTATTCTTGTAGACAAAATAGGATTAAGAAAAAACAATAAATATCAGTATTTCATTAATCACTATCTTTCTTTATTTACATGTAAACCTAGTACAAAAGTAAACGTTCACTTTTATTAAATAGTTTTGAAATAAACAATGAATATTAAACTGGGGCCAGTGAATCCCATAGCGAGTATTAACGTTACAAATTAGGGCGCGAGTCCTTAACATTTAAAGTGACAAATATGTCGAATATTGTTGAATTTTCTACGCGTTACAGTCGCCGAATTACCGTTTTTGTAAAACTCACGTACGCACAACACACGGTCTGCTCCCGAGAAACGCTCCATTAGGGACTAAATTTCCAAGAACCAGAACCGATTGACACCCCCCCCGCGCCGCTCGGAATAGTTGCGTTCACGCAATAAGCAAAAAAATGTGCAATTTCTTTTAAGAACCAGTACAAAGGGATGCAAGCTCTTATTTTGCAGAAAAAAATCTGCATTTATTAGCGTTTGTATCATGCTGTGGTCACTCACTGAATTTAGTAGTAAAAGCAGCTGCTAACTCTTGTGCATCAGCAGTACAAGTTTATACAGAATTTATATACGTTTTTACACCAAGTACAGAAATCTATCACCAAGAGAAACATTTTAAGCGACTGGTTTTATCAGCCCCTATTTTGCCTAGTTATCGATCGACTTTGTGTTTCTCTCATAGAAAGATTGCAAGCATACGAAGCTGTTCAATTTAGATTTGGATTCCTCAACCACTTAGATGAGATGGACGTTGCAGGTTTATTTGCCGCTGCAGAGGAATTAGTAATAATAATAATAATAATAATACCTAGCAACACGTCAACAAAGCAACATACAGTTTTCCTTGAATTTTTATATTTGCAATTTATAGCATATTTTTGTGTTTATATTGATATTTTCGACTACATGCCGGACTTTTTTATTGGATAAATATATAATTAGTACAAGCAACCATTAAATAAATTAAGAAAATAAATCACAAAAATATTATTGAAGATGACATCAAATGTCAAAGACAAATCAAATAAACATAAACTGAAAGTAAACAATAGTAAACAAATACATAAATACGAGGAAATGATATCATGTTGACGAGAGCTAAGGCAGCTGCTGCACGCCTGAGACCCCCGTACTCGTCGTTCAGCTCCGCCTCACAGCCGCCGGCACCAGCACCAGCATCGCCGACAAGTGTTGAGGCGTCGAGCTCATCGAACGACGAATATTTCTCTCCGCCGACGTCGCCACCACCTGTCCGCCGGCGAGGGAGAGGCCGGCCACCGACACGCTTGGGACCCCGAGACCCACCGGTCTCGAACAGGGCCCCCGCTACCGGTGGTAATGTGCACCGCATGCGATGGACGACTTCTATGAATGAGAACGTCATGCGGGCATATTTTGTGGCCACAGAGGGTGGAACCAATCTCAGTGCGTACCGTGATCGAATGCTGCCTTTGTTTCAGGCGCTTGAACCAGCTGTCAACGTGTCAACGCAACGGCTATCGGATCAAGTGCGGGCCATCCAGCGGTGTCGGCTGTTGGATGATACTGTGCTTGAGAGGCTACGCTCTGACGTGCAGGGAAGTCTCCCCATCACTTCTTCATCGCAAACTGGCACGGTAGATACACATGATACACATCAACAGTTGAATCTCCCTGATGAAGAGGTAGATGATGAGACTTCTCACGTAAGTACCCAGTGCAATGATCAGTTAAGGAGTGCTTTGGAATGTGCTATTGGGGAATACCGATCCATGGACCCAAATGTTCGGCCTCGTTTGCCTCGTTTGCCCATGCATAAGAGAAACATAGCGCTAATGAGTGCCCTGGATTCGTTATTATCAAACTATTTTGATAATAGCGAAAATCTTGGTGATACACATTCAATCCTGTATTGTGCGGCTGTAGCTGTATGTCGGGTAGCGGGAGTTAATCTGTGTGAAAATAATACCGCTCCTCGACGAACCGCTACTGTGCCAGCTTGGCAGTGCAGGATTGAGCGTCGTATCGCTGAGACTAGGGCACTCATTGGAAAGCTATCCTGTTTCAGGATGGGCAATACGCGACCGAGAGTGATGCGCTTTGTGACTCGAGCCTTCGCGGGAACTGGTATCAGTTCCCAGGATTATCAGGCACGAGTTACAGAGCGCATCGACTCTCTGAAGCAAAAAGTTTATGCATGGGCAAACCGTATCAGGCGATATAAAAAAAAGAGTGGATCGATATTGCCTGAATCGCACATTCCAAAGAGACGAGAGGTGGGTGTACAGAGGATGGGAGCAACCTGATTCCATGGCCGGTGAAGGTGATGGGTGTCGACCGGATGATGATGCCACTAATTCATTTTGGCGCAGCATTTGGTCGACGCCTGTCAGCCATGCGGAGGGTGATTGGATCCGGGATGTTGAGCGAGTATGTGAACGAATCCCAACTATGGAACCAATATTTATAACACAAGACGATATAGCCAGTGCAGTCCGTCCATTACAAAACTGGAAAGCAGCAGGACCGGACGGACTGCACAATTTTTGGCTTAAATGGTTCCGTAGTTCACATGCTTGCTTAGCGTCTCAGTTCCAATCATCATTGGAATCGGGTTTGCTACCAGACTTTTTAACATCCGGCCACACTCACCTGCTCTATAAATCTGGTGGTACCACGGACCCCAAGAATTATAGACCGATTACTTGTCTGCCAACAATTTATAAACTTCTTACATCCATTTTGAGAATAAAATTATCAAAACATATTTGATCATTCAATTTTATCAGTTTCTCAAAATGGATGTAGGAGTGGGGCGCGTGGTACTAAAGAACTCCTTCTGATTGATATGGCCATTAGCCAACAGGTACTAAAAAGTACTAAATAGTCTTTTATCAGGTGGTAACAAGGTGCGAGCCTGCAACGGATGGGCCATGCCAGTCCTTATGTATTCCTTCGGCATACTCAGGTGGACTCAGACTGAACTTGACGCCCTGGACAGAAAAGTCCGCTCAATGCTGACTGCATCTCGGATGCATCATCCACGCTCGTCGGTAATGAGGCTATACATCCCGCGGAAATGTGGTGGTCGAGGATTTTTATGTCTTAAGACCCTTCATAACCGCTAGCTGTATAACCTCAGAGAATATTTTCTGCAAATGAGTGTGGATATGCATCGAGATGTGGTTGCGTTGGATACTGGACTTACCCCGCTCGCTCTGGCTAAAGGGAACTGGCACAAACCTGCAGTACTTAGCATTGAGGACCGGAGAGAAGTATGGAAGGGCAAGGAGCTACATGGACGCTTCTATAAGGCCTTACACGGGTCTGATATAGATTTTAAGGCATCCGTTTCTTGGCTGCGCTTCGGTGATCTTTTCGGAGAAACCGAAGGTTTTGTCTGTGCAATTATGGATGAAGTTGTCATGACAAATAACTACCGCAAGTATATCCTGAGGGACGGTACTGTTGACATATGTCGGGCGTGTCACCAGCCCGGGGAATCTCTCAGGCATATTGTGTCCGGTTGTTCGAGTCTTGCCAATGGTCAGTATTTGCACAGACATAACCAAGTGGCTAGGATTGTCCATCAGCAACTAGCCCTTAAATATAAACTCATTGGTTCTGAGGTACCGTACTACAGATATGTGCCCGACCCAGTTCTCGAAAATGATCGTGCACTGTTGTATTGGGATCGGTCTATCATTACAGACAGGACTATTGTAGCCAATAAGCCTGATATTGTAGTGATAGACCGAGCAGAGCGTCTCGCAATGATTGTTGATATCACCATACCACATGACGCTAATCTCGTGAAGGCGGAAAATGATAAAAAGATTAAATATTTAGATCTAGCTCACGAGATTGTCGACATGTGGGATGTAGATTCAGCAATCATTGTTCCGATTGTCGTTTCAGTGAATGGATTGATCGCTAAGAGCCTCGACCAACATCTTAAGAGGCTCGCACTGGGCAGCTGGATCAAGGCCTTGATTCAGAAGGCGGTTCTTCTCGATACGGCACGCATTGTGAGGAAGTTCCTTTCTCTGAGGCCCTAACCACCGGTGGCTTGGTTCCTGTACCCGACACCGGTGGGTTTCCGTGGTCCCATTTTATATAGTTAAATTTATTGATATATTTAAGGTTTAATTATGTAAAATTCGATTATGTGAATACTGAATAATAAAGAGATAATAATAATAATAATATAATGTGATAAATAAACTAAACAAACTTGCATATTTAATAGATATAGCAGTACCCAATACTCATAACCTACAGAAGACAATTACTGTTTAAGGTAATGAGGTTCAGGAGTATATTAGAAAATATGATGAGATTGCACAAGTGGGGAGACAAAATTTAGAATATGTAAAGGCCTTAACAAATACTAATAGTTGTTTGAATGACAATGGTGACAATTCTGACAATGGTCACACTGAACTGTCACTTCCGTCTTCCGCTTGAAAAAAATGATCTCGCCGGGTGTCGTCTCGTACGTAAAATATCGCCTTTTGAATTAACGCGAATTGAATTAAATTGAGTAAACCGTTTTGAACGCCGCCTGATCTAGTGCTGGCAACGGTAAATTGATTGTGAACTATTGATTGACATTTGTGAAAATTGTGAATCTGGTATCGACTTCCACGTGCCAACGTGTCCTGAAAACGTCGCGTTTGAAGCTTAATAGCTAAGTATAAGATACTTCATTCATTTATTTTGGCCAATATACTTGTATGAATGTGTCTAATTTAGCTCAAGCCTGACATCAGCAAGGATAGCGGGTAAGTGAAACATAATATTGATATTGATTGATTTCAATTCATCACTGTGCAACGCAGTGCATTGTGTCTGGATCATTGTCTATCGTGGTCAGGTAGATGTATTACATCTTCCACTGCGCACTTCTGATACACCTTCCTGCCTGGCTACGGTAATTCTAGACATAATTTTGGTGCAGAGCTGTAGTTGAAATTTAGCCGCTGTTGCATTACTGAGTATAAACTCAGATTGGTATAAGCTTGTATCTTATCACCTTGTAGACAGTATTGTAGTGTTTGTCAGGTCATTTATTGTTTAAAATACATAATATTTAATTGTATAAGTTGACCTAGATAATTTGAAACACATTGTCACATAACCTCAATCAGTAATTGTTGATTTGTATTGTTGAAAAATCTAACTTAAATTTGTTGTTGCATTAATAAGTCAGTTTGTTTGGATACATAACAGCTGTATGTATCAATAAATTTAGTAAATTTAGTTCATTGCATATATTCATAAACATTGTAATAATCAAACTTGACCTTGCCACTTGGGCGGGTCACATTAATAAACTTTGTTTTGTTATAATATAGATAATATTGCTAGGTAACACATATTCTGTGCTTACTTACTATTGTATATCTCAAATAACACAGCCAGTCTGTCTGTTGCAAATAATTAATTAATTAATTTGAAGTTTCAACTTTTAATTTGTTATAAGTTATAACTTTGATAACTTTGACTTTGTTTTGTGTCAATATATATTGAAACTATTAATTTTGTTGGACAGTAGATACCTGTCACTTGCCTGCACTTGCAGTAAACAGGCTAATACTTTGTTGGTTTCAAAGAATTGAGAAAAATTAAGTTTTGATTGTTAATATTGTTTAACGCTTGTCCGGGCTCTTTTGAATTTTGATTATGTCAGCTATCAAGGACTTGCGTGCGGCTGCTGGTGCTATTGCATCAGATTTGCGCTGGTTTGCCTCAGCCAGTGCTTTAGTGAACCGGCCTGATCGCCAGCAGGCCTTACTTCAGAGGTACGAGCGGATTGACGATCGCCTGGCAAGTGTGGAACAGCAATTCCGCACTTTCAGCACTTGCTGT
The DNA here is from genome assembly GCA_944739405.2 of Euclidia mi. Lineage (NCBI taxonomy): Eukaryota > Metazoa > Arthropoda > Insecta > Lepidoptera > Erebidae > Euclidia > Euclidia mi. The sequence goes on from OX123184.2 coordinate 117,731,983, forward strand.
CTTGAAGTGTCAATCAATGATTTCACCGCTGACCAGCGAAATAAGGTCAGCGAAGACTATGCCCAGGTCTTAGACCTGTATGATGCTGTCTCCAATACTGCGAGACAACTAGTTGCCGATAGGGAAGGGCAACACGGCCTGAAGCAGGAGCTTCCTAGGTCAGCACCGGGGCTGGTGAGTAGGCTCCCTACTTTGGACCTCCCCCATTTTGATGGCTGCCTAGGAAGCTACCTGGGCTTCATTAATTTGTTCGACAGCCTAGTCAATGATAGGGCTGACCTTCGGCCGGCACAAAAGTTGGCCTATCTTATGTCGGTTCTGGATGGGGAGGCTAAGGGCCTCATCCAGCATCTGCCCGTGTCTGACGAGGCGTACCAGACGGCTCGGGACCTAATTACCCGTAGGTACCATAATAAGCGTGGCCTCGCCGACACGCACATCGAGCAGATTTTGGGTTTGCCGACGCTCACCCGGGTCTCTGGGTTGCGCACCCAACTGTTGAACCCGCTCTTGGTGGCCATCAACGCACTTAAGTGCCTTGACCTGCCCGTAGACCAATGGTTTTATCTATTGGTGCACATTGTGCTGAAGAAGCTGCCTGCCGACCTGAGGTCGCGTTTTGAACAGCGCTTTGGTGGGGATAGCGCGACCCATCTGCCCCCCTTTGCTGACCTGGAGAAGTTCCTGGAGGATGAGTGCCGGGTCTTGGACAACTCCGGTGGTGACACGCCGGCTAAGTCGCAGCCGCCCAAGGTCAAGGAGCAGGCTCGCGGTCACACCCGAGCCAATGTCGACCGGCGCCCTCCTCGCTTTGCGGTCACGCAGAGCCCAGCGGAGTGCTCCTACTGCAAGGTCACGGGGCACAGAACGGCCAGTTGTAGGGCATTCTTGGACCTTCATGTCGCCTCTCGTAGGCGCATCGCGAAAGCCCGCCGCCTTTGCTTCTCTTGTTTGGGGTCCCACTACCAGCGAGACTGCCCAAACTCTCGCCCCTGTCCTCACTGTGGAGGACAGCATTTGGACATTCTCTGCATGAATGCCAGAGAGGTTGGCCGCTTGTCCAACCAGCCGACGCCGCGCACGGGCGGGTGTTTTGAAGGTGGCAGCCGAGGCTCACCGGCGCGTAGCCGAGAGTCGCCTCGCTCAATTGATCGCCACTCCCCCCGCTTGGAGAACCGTAGCGTGCGCACGCCTCCTGTCTCTCGCGCACCTGAATGTGCTGTTCAGCGTCACCAGCACCATGACTGCTGCCCCAGGTATTCCCCTCCTTTGGCGGAGAGTCCCCGCCTTGACTCGCGCCCACCTCGTTTTGGGCGGGTGCGTCACTATGACCCGCCACAGATGGCGCGCGGATCGAGTCATCGCGCCTTTGAGGACTTCAAGCCGCACCCCCATTTTGATTTGCCTGGTCCTGGCCAACGGTCGCCGCCCAGGCAACAATAGGTCATTGACCCCTGCCCTATAACGCCAACCTCCCCCATTGAGACCGTTATCCTACCAACGGTTGCTGTTAGGGTCTGGGGACCCACGGGGACCTCTGTTGTTGTCCGTGCTATATTGGACACAGGTTCACAAGGTTGCATTGTTTCCACTTATTTGGTAGGGCAGGTTAAATTAAATATGGGCTCTTTTCCGTATTGTATACGGGGCATAGGTGACGTAGCCTCTAATGTTGAAGGACAAGTTAAAGTTTTGTTTGCCCCTGTTGAATCTTCACACCCGAGGATTGAAACCTCGGCTATTGTGCTGAAGAATATTCTAGGTATGCACCCACAGAAGCAGCTACCTGCTGCTGTGGTGAATTTGACTTCGGGATTGGAACTGGCAGACCCCAAATTTCACACACCGGAACAAATCGACTTGTTGATTGGCTCTGATGTCCTCGGTGGAATTTTGATTGGTGGGAAACGGGTCTTGGTGCCAAATGGTTTGACTGCCATCCCGACCATATTTGGATTTGCTTTGATGGGACCTGTACTTAGGGACCCCCCTCCACCAGAACTTGATAATTTGTTGGCTGTAGGCTCTGCTCTCTCTGATGCGGTTCAGAGGTTTTGGGAAGTAGAGGAGCCCCCTCAAGTTGCCCGTTTGAATCCAAAACATGAGGAGTGCGAGCTGTTCTTCCAGAACAACACTGGCCGACTCCGTTCTGGTCGGATTATTACGAGGCTACCCTTCCTGTCTGTTCGGCCTCCGCTTGGTGAGTCCACCTTTAGCCGAAAAGAGATTGTTAGCTATGGAGCATCGCATGGGTCGTGATCCGATGCTCAGACAGAAGTACATTGAGTTCATGAGAGAATATAAACAATTGGGACACATGTCTGTGTCAAATTTGGATTGGCGTTCGGTGGAGCACTACTTTCTCCCGCATCATGCGGTATTGAAGCCATCGACTGGCAAGCTGCGCACAGTGTTTGATGGTTCTGTGCAGACTTCAACAGGCGTATCCTTGAACCAGTGCTTGCATTCTGGTCCCAAGTTGGTCAAAGACCTTTGTGACGTCATCACCAGCTTCCGACGACATCAGATTGTCTTTGTGGCCGACATAAAAATGATGTTCAGGCAGACGATTATCCACCCTGTCCGACCGTCGCTTCCAGCTGGTCCTTTGGAGAGAGCATCCTCGCGATCCCATGGTCGTCTACGAGCTCAATACCAATACGTACGGGTTAAGGTCAAGCCCCTAATTGGCAATACGTTCTCTTTGGGAGCTCGCAGACCGCGAGGGCCTACGTTTCCCACGAGCCTCCGCCATCTTGAAGGACGATATTTACGTCGATGACATTTGCTCGGGCGCCTCCACAGCGGAAGAGGCGATCCTCCTGCGGGACGAATTGATAGGTATTTTGGCCTTCGCTGGTTATGAGTTGCGTAAATGGATTTCCAACTCACCAGCGCTTTTGGAAGGCTTGCCAGAGGATCATCAGCAGGATCCACATTTGTTTGAGATTGTTGACAACCCCGCCATGATGGTTGTTCTCGGCGTTCAGTACAGACCAGTCCAAGACATCTTTACGTATAACGTAGACTTGAAATTGCCTTGTTCTTGGACTAAACGTCTCGTGTTGTCTACTGTCGCCAGAACCTTTGATCCGAACGGTTGGATTTGTCCTATCATATTTTGGGCAAAATGCTTCTTGCAGAAGCTTTGGACAGCAGGATTGATTTGGGACGAACCTCTACACGGCACTCTTGTTGAGGAATGGACCTCTTTTGTGTCCTCACTTCCTGCCGTCAACGAGATCTCCTTGCCTCGTCCCATCCTTCCTCCCGGGAAGTACAAGGCCACCCTTCACGGGTTTTGTGACGTCTCGGAACGTGGTCACGCCGCCGTGGTGTACTTGCGCACAGTTAGTGCCTCAGGTCAGGTGAGGGTTTCCCTGATCATGGCAAAGAGCAAGGTGGCACCCCTTCGGACATCTCTGACCATTCCAAAATTGGAGCTCTCGGGGGCAGCCCTACTTGTACGCTTGTTGAACCACGTGTCCAGTACTTTGGGTAAAAGCATTTGTATTGATGGGACCTACGCCTGGACAGACAGCCAAATTGTACTTTGTTGGTTGAAGGCGTCTGTTCACACTTTGGAGGTCTTTGTTGCTAATCGCGTTTCCCAAATCCAGAAATCCGAAGTCAAGCTTGTTTGGAGACACGTGCCAGGTGAGCTCAACCCCGCTGATTGTGCCTCGCGCGGATGCTTGACGCCTAGTTTGAAAGGTCATTCGCTGTGGTGGGGTCCGGAATGGTTGAGTCGACCAGAAGTTGATTGGTCTCGAACGCCAGTTTTGAATACTTCTAATTTGCCGGGTCTACGAACACTCGCTCTTGAGAAGGTAGAATGCGCCTTTGACCCCGATTTCTTGTTGAATCGCTACAGCTCCCTTGACAAGTTGTTAGGTTTTACTGCTTGGATAAAGCGTTTTGTTTTTAATTTTAGGCACCCACAACAGAAACGACTGACACCGTTTATCTCACCACAGGAACGACAGGAGTCCCTCACCTTTTGGGTTCGTTCTGTGCAATTGGCGCATTTTGAGAAGGAGATTGCTATCCTTAAATCAGGGAGATCGAAATTGTCGGGAGCTATCTCTAAATTGAACCCCTTTTTGGACGAAACGGGTCTCTTGCGCGTTGGAGGGCGTCTCAAGAATGCCAACCTCCCTTACGGAGCACGTCACCCCCTTTTGTTACCCAAAAACGGTCATTTGGTACGCTTGTTGGTAACTGACCGTCACCTTAAAAATTCGCATGCTGGTTGTAATGCTTTGTTGGCTATTTTGCAACGCGAATTTTGGATTTTGTCTGCCCGAAGAATTATTCGGAGTGTAGTCTTTCGCTGCATCCCTTGCTATAAGCGCAAAGCTTCTACCATGCAGCCCTTGATGGGAGACTTACCGGCAGATCGCGTAACTGAGAGCAGGACGTTTGACGGTGTTGGCACGGACTTCGCAGGTCCCTTTTTGGTGAAAACGTCGACACTTCGAAACAGCAAGACTGTTAAGGCCTGCTTGTGTGTTTTTGTTTGTCTTTCCACAAAGGCCGTACATTTGGAACTGGTCTCCTCGCTTACGACCGAGGCGTTTGTAGCCACATTTGACAGATTTGTATCCCGCAGAGGGCTGCCTTCCTTGATCCGTTCTGACTGCGGCACTAACTTTAAAAGCACTTATAATTATCTGAATGATGTTGTTAATTTCCTTGAAACCAACAAAGCTGATATAGGTGATAGGCTTGCCCGACGTGGGATAAATTGGTTGTTTTCCCCACCAAATTGTCCACACTGGGGTGGTATATTTGAGGCCGCCGTAAAATCGGCCAAAACAGACTTGCGCAGGACAATCGGTGAATCTGTCCTTACATTTGAGGAACTCGCAACTGTGTTTTGTAAGATTGAGGCCGTTTTGAACTCTCGGCCATTGTGCCCGATCTCCTCAGATCCGAATGATTTGGAGGCCCTTACGCCGGGCCATTTTTTGATTGGTCGCCCACTTGTCGCCTTACCTGAGTACCCCTATATTGATACGAGACCTGGTCGTCTCTCGCGTTTTGAATTGGTACGCCAGATTACTCAGAGCTTTTGGAAACGCTGGAATTTGGAATATTTGCACATACTCCAGCAACGCGTTAAGTGGACCGACAAGACCGATCCACCCAAGATTGGTGACCTCGTGTTGATCAAGGAGGCTAACCTTCCGCCACTCAGATGGCGCAGGGGGCGCATCCTTCGTTTGGTAACTGGGGCTGATGGAGTTCCCCGATTTGCTGAGGTCTTGGTGGACGGTTCGATTCTGAGGAGAGCGGTTGCAACATTGTCACGTCTACCAACCGATTAGCGGACCGGTAGGCCGGTCCGGGGCGGGTGGATGTTTGAAATAGAATTAGTTTTTATTATAAGTCAAATCGATTAGATCGATTGAGTAACATTTTGTTTAGTCTATTGAAAATTTCTGACAATGGTCACACTGAACTGTCACTTCCGTCTTCCGCTTGAAAAAAATGATCTCGCCGGGTGTCGTCTCGTACGTAAAATATCGCCTTTTGAATTAACGCGAATTGAATTAAATTGAGTAAACCGTTTTGAACGCCGCCTGATCTAGTGCTGGCAACGGTAAATTGATTGTGAACTATTGATTGACATTTGTGAAAATTGTGAATCTGGTATCGACTTCCACGTGCCAACGTGTCCTGAAAACGTCGCGTTTGAAGCTTAATAGCTAAGTATAAGATACTTCATTCATTTATTTTGGCCAATATACTTGTATGAATGTGTCTAATTTAGCTCAAGCCTGACATCAGCAAGGATAGCGGGTAAGTGAAACATAATATTGATATTGATTGATTTCAATTCATCACTGTGCAACGCAGTGCATTGTGTCTGGATCATTGTCTATCGTGGTCAGGTAGATGTATTACATCTTCCACTGCGCACTTCTGATACACCTTCCTGCCTGGCTACGGTAATTCTAGACAATTTAATTTGACAGAAGTTATGTTATCGCTTCATAGCAAATTTGAATGCAAATTTATAAATCTTGCTTTGCCATATTCTTATAGCTTAAATGAAACAATGAATAGTTATATTCATGAACTCAACTTGTGCTTGTACAATTTGACATGGCAATATAAAGATTTTATTTTATTATTTGACATTAATAAATTTATTAGTAATTTTACATTGACCAAAGATACTATGTATCTGCCACTATTTTATAGAAGACAAGTTGCTAAATTATTAGCATTTAATTTACAAAATGACACAGGTACATGTAGGGTATCCAAGAATTTAGCTTCTGTAAATAGTTCCTATCTTAATAATTCTTCTATTGAATATACTGACACAAGTTCTTTAAACTTAAGACTAGGACAAAGGGTAGACAAATTCAACTGAATGTAGCACATCAAAACATACAAGGTCTATCTGGCAAGGATTTAGAATTAAGTTTATATTTAGAAAATCACAGTATACAAGTTATGTGTATTACAGAACACTGGCTAAAAGAGTACCAAATTAAATTCTTAAATAACTCGCAATACAAGGTACACAGTGCCTTCTCTAGGAAACACGCTATTCATGGTGGATCCTTGATTATTGTTTCAAATAGCTTAACATGTAAAGAACGGAAAGACATAGCAAGTTTGTCTATAGAACGCACTGTGGAACTGTCATGTGTAGAACTTGAACAGCATATTATCATATCTGTATATCGTCCACCGTTAAGTAACTTTAGCTTGTTTGAATCAGTTATTGAAGATGCAATTACTAAAATTAGGAGCAATAAGAAAGGTATTATAGTTTGTGGTGATTTTAATGTAAATATTCTTGATCATTCAGTAATGACTAGTAGATTTTTAAATCTATTTAAATCATTTAATTAAAAAAATTTGTTCCTTGAACCAACTAGGATTACAGCAACATCATCCACCTGTCTTGACAATATATTTAGTAACTGTACAGTTTCGAATAAATTAGTTAGTTCTGAATTAACTTCGGATCACTGTGGTCAATTAGCTACGTTTCCGTATTATAGTGATAGCATCATACAGAAAGTGTTAGTTAGGCCATTACCTAGGCATAAGTTTAATGAATTCCGGAATAAAATTTTGATTGGAATGAATGCTATGAGTCCTGATGTAATGGAGATTGATTCGCCAAATGAAAATTTCAATAATTTATTTAATGTAGTTAACAAGGAATTTCAGAATACTTTTAGGACTAAGGAGAAAGTAGTTAAGGAATCTCGAGCTTTTAGTGAGTGGACTACTGCAGGTATTTACAAAAGCAGAGCAAAGATGTACGAGTTGTACGGTATGAAGAGATACAATTCTGATTCGAACTTCACTGAGTATGTTAGGAATTATTCCAAGATATTTAAAAGAGTGTGCAATACAGCTAAGGCATTATTCTTTAGGAACAAAATTGAACAATCCTCAAATAAAATTAAGGCAACCTGGCGAGCTATTAATGAAGCAACAGGTAAGACAACACTAAGAGGTAATAGTTTTAGTTTATTTGATAGTGACAGATTAATTCATAATGACAAAGAAGTTGCACACACATTTAATAAATTCTTTGCTAGCATACCGATTACTACTACTAGAGAATTAAAATCATCAGCTATAGTCGCAGAAAACCTATTAGAATCTAGTGTAGGAAAATGTGATGTATTATTTAAGTTCCATTGTATTAATTCTACCGACATTATAAGTACTTTTCAATCTCTAGAGTCTAAGAATACAGGTGATCTCTGGGGCATTTCTGTTAAGGTTTTAAAAAGTATAATTGATGTAGTAGCTCCTTATTTAAGCAGCTTATTTAATAAGTGTATTGAATCAGGTGTTTTTCCCGACCTTATGAAACACAGTAGGTTAATACCTCTTTTCAAATCCGGCAGTAAGACTGATCCTAGTAATTATAGGCCAATATCGATACTACCTGCCTTTAGTAAGATTTTTGAAAAGATCATACTCAAGCAATTACTTAGACATTTTAATCTAAACAGCCTCCTTCATAGTGAGCAATATGGATTTACCAAGGGTCACTCGACAACAGATGCAGGAGTAGCGTTACTTAAACACATATTCAGTGCATGGGAGAATGCCCAAAATGCTATTGGTGTGTTTTGCAACCTTTCGAAAGCATTCGATTGTGTCTGCCATGAAACGCTCTTATGCAAACTTAGACATTACGGCGTACAGACTAAAGCATTGGAAGTCATTAAGTCATACTTAAGTGACAGAATTCAATGTGTTGAAATAAACGGCTCAAAATCCAGTGGCTTACCTGTTGATTCAAGAGTGCCGCAAGGCAGCATCCTAGGGCCTTTCTTGTTTCTTGTTTACATAAACGATTTACCTTTTTACTTGAAAAACATTTGTGACGTTGTACTGTTTGCTGACGATACTTCTTTGATATTCAAAGTAGATAGAAATAAGGAACATTTTAACGAAATAAACAGTGCGCTCATCCAAGTAACTAAATGGTTTAATGTAAACAATCTAGTACTGAACGCCAAAAAAACAAAATGTCTTAAATTTGCTCTGCCTAATGTCAGAAACCTTGGTCCTAGTATAGCTCTAAATGACGATGTTCTCGAAACATCTGAATCTACATTATTTCTAGGAATAACACTTGATTCGAAATTACAGTGGGGTGCGCACGTTACATATCTCTCAGGGAAACTTAGCTCAGCTGCTTATGCCATTAAGAAGGTTCGTAGGTTGACTGATGTCGATACGGCTAGATTGGTTTATTTTAGCTATTTTCATAGTGTTATGTCATATGGCATATTATTATGGGGTAGGGCCGCTGACATCGAAAATATTTTTATATTACAAAAACGGGCAGTTAGGGCCATTTACCAGTTAAAGACAAGTGTCTCACTTAAAGAAAAATTTAAAAATATTGGTATTCTTACTGTAGCATCGCAATATATTTATGCCAGTGTTATGCATGTACGACTACATATAAATTCTTACAAAATGAATAGTGACATACACAATATTAATACTAGGAACAGGCACAAATTATGTGTACCATATTTCCGTTTACACAAAACGCATAGCTCTTTTATTGGGCTTAGTATAAGAATGTTTAATAAAATTCCAAGTAATATTTTAGACTTGCCTTTAAGGTCGTTTCAGACAATTGTTAAAAATAATCTTTTACTAAAGTCATATTATAGTTTAAATGAGTATCCTGACGACAAGTACGCTTGGAAATGAATATTATTTTATTAGGTCAATTTCTTTTATTATTAGGTCAATAGGCAGTTTTATAGTGTAGTTAATTACCGTATTCTCTTTTATACTACATTTGCATTCTTGTTCTACTCTTTTTATTATAAGTTATCGGATTTGTAAGGTGAGGGTAACTCGTGGTCATGAACTGCTAACTAATAGATTGTAAATTGCTGCAGGTTCATATGCCATTACTTTTCGGAACATACTGTTCCACCAAAGATCAGAACAGTCATGTTCGCGAGTTGCTTACATCAAAAGACGTAAGTGGATGCTCCTGTTTCACCATATTCACTTTGGGAGGCTTACTAAATGAACATAATTTATTGCTTGAGTATGATATCAATAACTATTAACTTTTGCAATAGTAGATAACTCACAATGTGAAACAGTTGCAGCTCCTTACAAATATAACATGTAAAAGAATTATACTGGCAGTTAAAAAGAGTGGCCACGAGTTTTATTGCCCGTTCTTTCTCGTGGTTCTACCTATTGCATTGCGAACGTGGCAGTAAATGTAAATGTAGAATCATCTAGTAATTAACTTTAATCTTTGACGTTCATAAGCGTTACTTTGTGACCTAAATGAATAAATGATTTTGAGTTTGAGTTGAGTTTACTGAAAAAATTCATAAATACACTGAATTAAAGGAAGAAATAACTAGAATTTGGCATATGGACAAAGTATATATTGTGCCACTGGTGCTATCTAGCACAGGCGTCATACCCAAACACCTACATCACTATTTACGACAAATAGACCTACCCACAAACCTCTACATCACAATGCAGAAAGCCGCTATACTCAACACTTGCCGTATAGTGCGTAAGTTTTTGCAGGACGAACCTCTTCTATCAAGTAGTGCCCCAAATGAACTCCACTTGGTCTAGGCCCGTGGTTTTTATAAGATACCGATATAATCGAGAAACTCAAATGTAATCAACAATAATAATAATAATGGTTTATTTGCTAAAACATGGTGAAATGGTTGTTACAAATATTGTTGTTTACACATGTTTTGCCAAGTATGGCGTGCAAATATTATGTCAATTATAAGTAAGAAGATTAAATTAAATTACATTAAATTATTATGGAATTAGAATAGAATTATATAATATTATGCATTAAATTGTAATATCTTTGTCATCCAGGTAATCATTTAAATTATAATAATTTTTATTCAATAAAAGTTTATACAATGTCTTTTTAAATGTCATAATGGGTAAATATTGAAAATTATTTGGTAAGTGATTAAATATTTTAATGCACGTACAATACACATTTTGCTTATACATTTCTAATTTGATTGCGGGTAAATGTAGTCTGTTCTTATGTCTTGTGCGACTATTTTCTGAATCACCCATCCTTTGAAAAAGGTCAGGGTGCTTTCTTACAAACATACATAATTCCAGAATATATAAACATGGAAGTGGTAATATTTTAAGTTTGCGGAATAGTGGTTTACAGCTGTCAAGGAAATCAGCTCCACACATTGCACGAACACATTTCTTTTGGGCTCTGAATAACCTATTCATTTCGACTGAGTTTCCCCAAATGATAAGTCCATATCTCAGTGCAGAACATACATAGGCATGGTACGCAATCATTGCAGTGTCCAAGTTAATAGTTCGTCTGATATTTCTTAAAACGTAAACAAATCGGTCTATTTTAGCTAGAGTTTTATCAATGTGCGGCTTCCAGCTGCAATATTTATCAATTGTTACACCCAAAAATACACACTCATTATTACTGTTTATATAATTATCTTTATAATGGATGTCTAGTTTATCTGTGGTTGCATTGAATGTCTGAAATTGAATTATATTTGTTTTAGTCATGTTAATTTTAAGGTTATTTTGTTGTAACCAAGTAATGGCACAGTCAAGGGTTTTATTAATTTCCATTTCTAAGTCATGTTTGTTATTACTTTTTATTATTAATGTCGTGTCGTCAGCGAATTGTAAACAGTCTTTATTTATAGCGTCAGGGAGGTCGTTTATGTATAATAGGAACAGAATAGGAGCTAAAATACTGCCTTGAGGCGTACCGTAATTATTTTTATTTTTTTGTTTTAACTCAGTTTTAACAGTTTTAGCTATTTCGACACATTGTGATCTTTCTGTTAGGTAGCTTTTAATCCAATCATTGGCATTTCCGCGTATACCATATGAAGAAAGCTTAGATAACAATGTTTTATGGCAGACAAAGTCAAATGCCTTTGTCATATCTAGAAACACAGCAGCGATTTTTGACTTCTGATTTAAAGCTTCTATTACATGTTTGACTAATGAAAAGCATGCTAGAGTGGTTGAACTTTCTTTTCTAAATCCGTATTGTTCCTTCTTAATAATGTTGCATGCATTGATGAAACTCTCTATTTTATTATACATAACCCTTTCGAAGACTTTCGATAGAATTGGAATAAGAGTGATCGGTCTATAATTATTCATGTCTGTTGTTATTCCTTTTTTGTAAACAGGCTTTACTATTGACATTTTGAGGCGATTTGGGAAAATGCCTTCTGTTAAGGACATATTAATTATGTATGTCAGTGGATACACAATGCTCGTCGAGCATATTTTTAAGATCTTTGTGCTTAACTCATCATAACCAGTGGAAAAAGTGTTTTTAAGAGATTGGATAATTTTGTAGACGTAGTTTTCATCAACAGGTGAAAGAAAAATTGTTTTTGGGTTCTCAGAGATTGAACCAGTGTTATTGTGTCGTGGAGCTGTCTGTATTGTTTGACTTGTGCTTGCTATGGATACGTAGTGATTATTAAATAATTCGGATTTTATATGGGTTATCGTAAGTCTTGTCATTAACTTTTATTGAATCAATCTCTAATCTAGTGGTGGTCCTCTTAGTGTTAGTCTGGATCAATTGCCATGCTGCTTTATTTGTGTTTTTGGCTGTAGTAATGTGTTGGAAGCTATTTATTTGTTGGGCTCTATAGAATCTTTTTATTCTGTTTCTTATTGTCCCTACATAAATGATACTTTAGATATAGAGACCTTTTTTTTATACAGCATTTTTTTATACTTTTAGTTAAGCCTCGATTTTTTATATGTTTTTGTGTATGTTTTACCTTAATATAAGGAAAGCATAAGTTGTAAAAAGCAGTATAGTATCGTGAAATTTGTCGAAAGCCTCATTCGTTGTTTTGCATTCATATACCTCTGAGAATGATAGCTGTGACATGCATTCTGTAAACTTATCGATATTTTCTTTGCTAAGGTCTCTCTTGCTAGTAAACCAGAATTTGGGAATATTTTTGTATTTGGTATTTGATTCGACAGTGCATGATATCGACTAAGCAAATTCGTGGTCAGACAACGCTAAGCAATGTTGATGCGGTTTTGCGTTAGATACATTACTAATTATTAAATCTAGGCAGGCATCTTTGCGAGTCGGTTGTTCAATGTGGCTTTTAAAGTTATAATTGCTTAAAATAGATTTTAAGTCATTAGATGTTTTACTTGTTTTTAACATATCTATGTTCCAATCTCCACAGAGTATTATTTTTTTATTCTTATAATATTTGTATAATACATTGATGAGAGCTTCTAAATTGTAAAGGAAAATATTTGTATCTGATGACGGAGTTCTATATATGCATACTAATATGAGGTTATATTTTGATATTTCTATGGCACAATATTCGAAATGTAAAGCAATTGCAGGCTGAAGGTTATTAAGTAAGTTACATTGTAAGTAATTTTTAATCAGAATGCACGAACCTCCTCTACGTTGATTAGCTCGGGAGTAGAACGATACTAGTTTGTAACCATTTACCCTGACATTTGCTTCAGAACCTCGTTTAAGAAATGTTTCCGTTACACATATAATATCGATTGAGCCTAGTGTTTTTTCTAGGTCCGCTAGGGCTACTTCTATTAGTTCTTGTTTGTTTAACAGGCCGGCAATATTTTGATGAATTAATGTGAAAGTTGTATATTTAGTACGAATATCGAAAAAACAGAGATTCAGATTGATTAACGGTTTTATTGAATGTATGAAAATAAGAGGTAATTTTAGTTTGATTATATTTTATTGGATTTATTACGTTTTTATGTTGGACCGGTGAAGAATTTATAGTATGTTTTCTATTTTTATATATGCTTTTAATATTTTTGAGGTAGTCAATGTATTCAATTTCATAGCCTAATTGTAAACACAAGTTAAATTTATAATTTTTATAGTAATTATTTAGGTCTTTTATGTTATTACTGTGTTCATAAAAAGTATAGGGTATTTTAATATATTTACAGTTTTTATAGCCCTGTGTGATTAATTCTAAATTGTTATTAATCATGTTCTCATTCAAATATGGATTATGTTGTACATTGGTAACAAATACATTTGTGAACCGCAACTTATATAAAGCATTACACAACTCTGACAAAAGTAGATAGGGCTTTTTATCGTTAGAACCTACCATTAATACTACAATATCATCAGATGTTAGTTTACTAGAAAATTCTTCACTGCAGCTGCTCAAAATTTGGGAACTAGTTGCGTATGGTTTGATTATAGACGAGATTTTGTATTTACCGTTCCATTTCTTTAGTCCGAACTTTGTCAGTATTTTCGTCAATCCGCGGGCTTGTTGGTCTCCAAGAATAACTATATTATATTCCTTATCGGCTGATCTAGATGAGGTACATGATATATTTTTCTCGACGGGTAGTTGCATTATGCAGCTTTCTTTAATCAACTGTGATTGACAAGTAGCGTCATCTGTTGCCGAGGAGTCAGTACTTATTTTCAAATCTTCTTTCGTAACGATACTAATATTATTGCAGTCTTGTTTATTGCTGTGCGTCGCAAATTCATTTTGTTGTGATCTATTGCTGGCTTTTTTGTGTTTATTCTTTTGTGAAGAGTTTTTAATACTAGGTGAACCATAATATGCTTCTTTAAAATGTGATATACGCCTTTCTTGTATTTTATTCTGCTGTTTAAGTTCATGGTTTTCGGAAATTAAATCTTCTATCTCCTTGTGCGCACTCTGCAGTTCACCGTTTAGTTTTCTTATTTCTTCTTTAAGGATTTCTATATCATCTGAGTTAGGTATGTCTGGTAAGCTTTTAGAGTGTGGATTTATGCTAGTGAAGTAAATGATAAGTCCAGTGAATCAACGGACGCGTTTCGGCGATTCTTCCTTAATGTTATATTATTGAGGCTTATTCTTCCTTCAAGACTATCCATTTTCACATAAGATTAAGCTAATAAGATATTCAATATTGATTTAGTGTAATGCCATCTATTGTAATGTACCTAACAATCTCTTTATCTTATTCAATTATGTTGAAGTGTTAGTGGTTATGCACTTCGACGTTAGATGTCATTTTAATCAATATTCTTCAATGTATGATTTCAAGAAAAAATTTAACATTTTAACAGCTGTTTTATAACAGAATTTATCTATAATTCCTGTTTAATGTATTCTGGATGGTGTATTTACACTAATAGATGTTGTATTTGTACTCAAAGTTTGTCTTCAGTTATAATATCTCAGTCAGTTATGTTGAAGTGTTAGTGGACTTAGTGGTTTTGCTATTCGATGCTAGATGTCACTTTTATCAATTTTCTTTAGTTCAAATTTTAACAGCTATTTTTATGGTAAAATATCTATAATTCCTGTTTTTCGTGCTCTGGATGATGTATTTTTCACTAATAAATGTTGTATTTGTACTCACAGGTCCGTCTTTAGATATTTTTGCGGGTATAATCAAGTATTGGAGATTATCCTTTTTGAATTCAAAAGTTTATAGTCCATAGTCACTGATTTGATATTTATGTAAATAACTCACTTTACTGTTCACTAAAGTTTTAGATAACATTTGCACGAAAGAAGTACATTATTATATATAAGATAATAGTCCGTACAAACAGTTTAAAGAACTTTAGATATTATTTATACTTTGAAATACACAGAGTTATTGTTTACTCAGATGAAGCGCCATCTGTGTAAAAGTTTACAAAGACGATTTAAAATCTATACTTGGCAATGAGTTGGTACAAGTTGTATCATTAATAGACTTGAAAACAGGACTGTGAAAAAGACCAATCAAAGGAACTGTTGTATAATCGCATTCTTGAAAATCAGAATTGCCGAGCTACTTTCCCGAACATCGAAATTACATTAGGAATGTACTTGGTATTAGCTTTGTGCAACTGCACCGAAGAACACTCGTTTTCAAAAAGAATAGGCTCCGAACAACGATGGAAATAAAAGGGCTTTCGAAACTAACCCTAAATAATAATGAAAGCGATTTACTCCGCAAACTAGACTTCAGCGAAATAATCGACGACTTTTCATCCAAAAAAGTTCGCATAGTGCCATTACATTAACACGACACATTAACACAGTTATTTCGTTTTTAATCAATTGTATTTTTTTATTTCCTGAAGTTTAATTTGCAGACAGTGTATTTTTTAATGGTTTAAGGGAAAAAATATACGGACAATAAATAGGGGCCCCCACAGCTACATTGCCTCGGGGCCTCCTGACCTCTAAATCCGGGCCTGCACCCAGTTACCCCTGATTTACACGATGTTAGTTGTGAAATTAGTATCTATACTCGGTTCACGATCGCGAGCAACAGAAGGTAAACAAACGTTTAGCTTGTCTTAATAAAATAATATAAAATGTCATACTGCACATACATTGTATAATATGTAAATGTTCATCTGACTTTAACATTAAAACCGTTTGACAACTTCAACGTCACTTTGAGTATTTGTTTACTTTAAGTCGCACACGATCGTGATCGAAGTAAAAATATTATATTGTAAAGGTACCTAATTAAAATTATCCGTGTAAAGCATTAATTTTAAAGCGTTTAAATAGTAGGTAGACAACAGGGCCGAACCGTCCCTATGTGCAATGTGCGCGGCGCACACAGGCGCCAGGGTGACTTGGGCGCCGCGCGCCGAGATATGCGTTTTGACAAAATCTTAATATATAAAATCCTTGCGTTACTGACTGACTGACAGACACGCTACAGCCGAAACCATTGGGCGCAGGAAGCTGAAATTTGGCATGTATGTTCCTTGGGGACCGTAGGGGTGCACTAAGGAGGGATTTCCCGAAATTCCCACGGGATCGGCCAAAACGGGTAAATTAAAAAAAAAATGCTAGTAGCTGCTGGCGTCCTCTAGTATAGATAAAAATCAATGTAACTCGTCCCTGGCTCAACATTTTTTTGTCATACGTTCATAAAAATACTTTTGTAAGTAAGTACCTATACCTTTATTTTTTACACCAATAATCCTACAGCCGCAAATTTTCACGCACGAATTAAACACTTCTAAGATTGTGTAAGTATAAAGTTGTGTAAGAGCTGATTTTTCAATCGACATAACATAAAAGTACCTATAAATACCTACACACATCAACAAAGTCTAGGGATATTTTATATTGCATCAAATATCTAAAAATCTATGAAGAATTTTCTGATACAGTAAATAGAAGAATCATAGATTATTTTAAGGTCTTTAATAAAAATAAAAAACATTTCGTGTTTTTTTTTGTTTTAAATAAAAAAAATAATTTTTTTAATCATCATGGAAAATTAGTATGATAACAACAAACATTTCTTCTTAAAAAACTATTAATTTTAATAAAAAATGGAAAAAATCTTGTAAAATCTAATCATTAATAATCAGTGTTGCCACCTCTTACATTGATTACACATCGACATCGATTGTTAATACTTAAAATTAAATTGTCAATGTCTTGCTGCGGTATGAGGTCCCATGTCCTTTGCAAGTGTTCGTAAAGTTGTTGTTCAGTCGTCAAATTTGGTGGAAAATCTCAATCAAAGCTTTTCGTTGTAACATGTCCCAGGCATGCTCGATAGGATTTAAGTCGGGCGACTGTGCAGGCCAATCCAAAACTTGAATATCGTGCTCTCGGAGAGCGGTCGATACCAGCCGCGCCGTATGGCAAGGAGCATTATCGTGCATGAGTAGAAATTCATGGCCTATTTGAGTTCTGTGTGGGACAATAACGGGCTCTACTACCTCCTCGTGGTATTTTTGTGCAGTCATGCTGCCTTGGATCCTAACGAGTTGGGTTCGTCCGCCAAGACGAATTCCTGCCCACACCATGATTGTCCCGCCTTGGTATGGGTGGACCTCCTGAGGGTGCCGTAGACGGCTAACTCTCCCTGGAGCTCTCCAAACGCGTGTTCTTCGTGAATCCGGGTGAAACCCAAACCGGGACTCATCGGTGAACAGCACCAACGACCATTGTTCGTCACTCCATGGTAAATGCTCCCGAGCCCACGAAAGCCGCCGACCGCGATTGCCACGTCGCAATGCTGGAACACGCAATGGTCTTCGAGCATGAAGATCAACTTCATGTAACCTTCTTCGCACGGTTTGGTCGCTTACCAGCAGCTGGTGGTCCTCCTGGAGCCTTTGCACTAGTTGCAGCGCTGTGATATTGGGTTGTCTTCTGGCGGTCATTTGGAGAAATCGATCCTGTCTCTGCGTAGTAACACGATATCTACCTGTGTGCTGTTCGGCCACATCTCCAGTACTGCGATAACGTGACCACAACCTTGATATCACATTTTGACTGGTATGTAGGGCCTCAGCAACGACGCGTTGAATTGCACCATTTTCTAACATGCCCACGGCTCGTAACATTTCATCTCGACTCAAATGACGACGTGACATGACTTTTAAAGTTCGTACGTCACGTTAAATTAAAAAAGAAAAACAATTAAAAACCCTTTTCATTAATAATTATAATAAAACAGTTTTAACTTTCTTTAATGTAACGAATTACTAGCAAATTTGCCGCCATATTTTGTTTATCATTTTGTTTTTTTTCTTTCCATGTTCAAATTTTGAAAATAGAATAAAAGAGGATTTAATCTGTATATAAACTTTTTGTGGAAACTAACAAGGTTCTAAACTATAAACTCGTAAATAATTTAGGATTAAGATATCCCTAGACTTTGTTGATGTGTGTATATTAGTTCAACATTTTGAAATTATAAAAATAAGTTTTAATAAGGTAGATCGATCGGTTAACTTTTACATTCAGCCAGGCTACAGTTTATCCGTATAATAATATAAGCAATATATAAAAGTTATTTCATAACTGTTTAGAGTTGCCTTAGGCAGGCAGGAAATTGTTCAGAGTGCGCAGTGGAAGTTGTAATATATCTGTCCTGTCTAAATATATATGTCCTGACCACGACAAGGCAAAGATCTAGACACCTATACTGCGACTGCACAGCGATGAATTCAAAGTTATATGCAAATTTACTTACCAAATCTTCACTGATGTTCCGGAGTGGACCTATAACATTAAACTCATAATTTTGGCCAAAATAACAAGCAAATCGTTATAGTTACTACTCGAAAGTCCAGTTCGGCGTCCTTCTTCAGAACACGATGCACGTTGGCGGATTACACTAGTTTTACAATGTTCAATATGTTACAAATGTTCAATAGTTCACAAGTTTGACTTTTATCACAATTTACCGAGGCCAGCACTAGATCAAGCGGCATTCACAAGGGTTTACGACACGAATTCACTTCGACACCACTACGATTCGCGAAGCACCCATGTGCTTTCAAGGGGCGATATTTCCAATGGAGGACAAAACCGTAGGTATCAATTTACTTTTGTCAATCGCTCACAACCTCGTCGGACAACTTCACATAGCGACGGTTGCGAGGTTGTTAATTACTATAATTAATTCCAAAACGCAAAAATACAAAACTGCGTGAGCGCAAGAAAATTTGTATACCGGGATACTGACAATGAACCAAAGTGAATGAATGACAGTTCAAAGTGTGACCATAGTCAAAATTTATAATAGACTAAACAAAACGATCCTTAACCGATATAATCGATTTGACTTATCACAAACAATATTTCTATATTAAACATCCACTCGCCCCGGACCGGCCTACCGGTCCGCTAATCAGTTGGTAGACGTGACAACGTTGCAACCGCTCTCCTCAGAATCGAACCGTCCACCAAGACCTCAGCGGGGAACTCCATCAGCCCCAGTTACCAAACGAAGAATGCGCCCCCTGCGTCATCTGACTGGCGGAAGGTTAACCTCCTTGATCAAAACGAGGTCACCAATCTTGGGTGGATCGGTCTTGTCGGTCCACTTAACGCGTTGCTGGAGTATGTGCAAACATTCCAAATTCCAGCGTTTCCAAAAGCTCTGAGTAATCTGGCGTACCAATTCAAAAAGCGAGAGACGACCAGGTCTCGTATCAATATAGGGGTACTCAGGCAAGGCGACAAGTGGGCGACCAATCAAAAACTGGCCCGGCGTAAGGGCTTTCAAATCATTCGGATCTGAGGAGATCGGGCACAATGGCCTAGAGTTCAAAACAGCCCCAATCTTACAAAACACAGTTGCGAGTTCCTCAAATGTAAGGACAGATTCACCGATTGTCCTGCGCAAGTGTGTTTTGACCGATTTTACAGCGGCCTCAAAAATACCACTCCAGTGAGGACAATTTGGTGGGTAAAACAACCAATTTATACCACGTCGGGCAAGCCTACTGCCTATGTCAGCCTTGTTGGTTTCAAGGAAATTAACAACATCATTCAAATAATTTTAAGTGCCCTTGAAATTAGTGCCGCAATCAGAACGGATCAAGGAAGGCAGCCCTCTACGGGATACAAATCTGTCAAATGTGGCTACAAACGCCTCGGTCGTAAGCGAGGAGACCAGTTCCAAACTGCCAAATGAACGGCCTTTGTGGAGAGGCAAACAAAAACGCACAAGTAGGCCTTAACAGTCTTGCTGTTTCGAAGTGTCGATATTTTCACCAAAAAGGGACCTGCGAAGTCCGTGCCAACACCGTCAAACGTCCTGCTCTCCGTTACGCGATCTCCCGGTAAGTCTCCCATCAAGGGCTGCATGGTAGAAACCTTGAGCTTATAGCAAAGGATGCAGCGAAAGACTACACTCCGAATAATTCTTCGGGCAGACGAAATCCAAAACTCGCGTTGCAAAATGGCCAATGGTCCTTGGGTAACAAAAGGGGGTGACGTGCCCCGTAAGGGAGGTTGGCGTTCTTGAGACGCCCTCCAACGCGCAAGAGACCCGTTTCGTCCAAAAAGGGGTTCAATTTAGATACAGCGCCCGATAATTTCAATTTCCCTGACTTAAGGATAGCAATCTCCTTCTCAAAATGCGCCAATTGCACAGAACGAATCCAAAAGGTGAGGGACTCCTGTCGTTCCTGTGGTGAGAGAAACTGTGTCAGTCGTTTCTGTTGTGGGTGCCTAAAGTTAAAAACAAAACGCTTTATCCAAGCAGTAACACCTAACAACTTGTCGAGGGAGCTGTAACGATTTAACAAAAAATCGGGGTTGAAGGCGCATTCCACCTTCTCAAGAGCGAGTGTTCGTAGACACGGCAAATTGGAAGTATTCAAAACTGGCGTTCGAGGCCAATCAATTTCTGGTCGACTCAACCATTCCGGACCCCACCACAGCGAATGGCCTATTAAACTAGGCGTCAAGCATCCGCGCGAGGCACAATCAGTGGGGTTGAGCTCACCTGGCACGTGTCTCCAAACAAGTTTGACTTCGGATTTCTGGATTTGGGAAACGCGATTAGCGACAAATACCTCCAAAGTGTGGACAGACGCCTTCAACCAACAAAGAACAATTTGGCTGTCTGTCTAGGCGTAGGTCCCATTAATACAAATTGATTTACCCAAAGTGTTAGACACGTGATTCAATAAGCGTACAAGTAGGGTTGCTCCCGAGAGCTCCAATTTCGGGATGGTCAGAGATGTCCGAAGGGGTGCAACCTTGCTCTTCGCCATGATCAGGGAAACCTTCACCTGACCTGAGGCGCTGACTGTACGCAAGGACACCACAAAACCCGTGAAGGGTTGCTTTGTACTTCCCGGGAGTAAGGATGGGACGAGGCAAGGAGATCTCTTTGACGGCAGGAAGTGAGGATACAAAAGAGGTCCATTCCTCAACAAGAGTACCGCGTAGAGGTTCGCCCCAGGACAATCCTGCTGTCCAAAGCTTCTGCAAGAAGCATTTCATCACCCAAAATATAACTGGACAGATCCAACCGCTCGGATCAAGTTTCTGGCGACAGTAGACAATACGAGACGTTTAGTCCAAGAACAAGGCAATTTCAAGTCTACTTTATACGTAAAGATGTCTTGGACTGGTCTGTACTGGCGGGGTTGTCAACAATCTCAAACAAATGTGGATCCTGCTGATGATCCTCTGGCAAGCGTCCCAAAAGCGCTGGTGAGTTGGAAATCCATTTGCCCAACTCATAACCAGCGGAGGCCAAAATACCTATCAATTCGTCCCGCAGGAGGGTCGCCTCATCCGCTGTGGAGGCGCCTGAACAAATGTCATCGACGTAAATATACGATCTCGAATAATCTCTGCCTTTGCCTCGTATACCTACTAACAAGTCTTCTATATACGTCAATTATGGATTTATAACGCTGGCATCCACGTTGGGTCTAATGATCAAGGACGATGCAATGTCTGGATTGAAGGGGAAGCCGGGAGAGGAGCCCAAGAAGTTGGCTCGTACCTTATTAATTTCATCAAAAATCACCTGAGGGATGGCGTAGAGAACTTAGTCCTTTGGAGCGACTTTTGCGGAGGACAAAATAGAAATGTTAAAATAATTATAATGTTAAAAACTGTACTTAACCCATATATGCCCAAGAGCACAAAAACGACCCAACGGTACATGTTCAGTGGCAAAGCGCCATAAATAAAAACCGTATATTATTTTCATAGTTACGCTATCTACGAGTTGTCGGCAGAACTACATACGTTGTAAGAGCGTTACATTATGCAAAATTAAAGCAATAACAGTTGAAACTTAGGAGAAAAGTAGGGACACGTTTTTTTGGTCGAAAATGTAAGACCTTCGCTGACAAAAATGTGAGTACTTATTTATTTGCTTGAAATCTTGCAATTATTGTTAATGAATTAATAAAATGAATATAGTTTGTATGTTGGTAACATATCAAATCTGTTCAGGACTATCTATTTTTGCTAATTTTGGATGAAATGTTTGTTAGGGTCGAAATCGACCCCTTGGGCAAAAATGATACAGAGTGTACTTCTTTTTCGCAGGTCACGGCGCGTGCTCTCAACGCATGAAATTCCTGATGTCTTGGAGAATTTGACTAATAGTGATGATTTTGGTGGCGTTGACATATATTTGGACCCGCCTTAAGGTGGTAAAATATCCGACGGTGACTCAGGGTACGAAGAATGTTATGATATTGCGAGCTTTTGCCGTCATTATCTTCTTGCCCCGGATGAGTTGATATTACAAGGCAATGAAGAATCCAGTATCAAGATTACAGAGAATATATCCATTCAACAACCGGAGGTTGAGGTTCCTTTGGATATCCATCCAATCACTCCCCCCACTAGTCGCAGTGCATCTCATCAGTCGATAGAGAGAAAGTAGTATCTAGGTTTTTGCTGAAAGCATATATATCAGAATGCTTCACAGTGTGCCACCTCCAAATCGAAGAAAAGTTCAAAAAACTCAATAGGCTCACTTTCAGCCGACAATGTTGTTACTGCTCGTGGTGGTGGTGCTGACCACTCAATTTCAGATTGACGTAGGTTCCGTTTGGTTAATTTCCTTTGTGCATCAAAGGAAAAAAGTTGTGCATTACTACGTTATCGCCTCGATGTGTGACTGCGACTACTGAAGGGAGTGATTGGATGATAGCTAGATAATAGATAACCAAAGGAACCTCAAACTCTGGTTGTTGAATGGATATATTCTCTGTAACGTTGATATTGGATTCTTCATTGCCTAAAGCTCGCAATATCATTACATTCTTTGTCCCCTGAGTCAGCTTCGGATATTGTTCCTCCTAAAGGCGGGTCCAAATATATGTCAACGCCACCAAAATCATCACTATCGGTCAAATTCTCCAAGACATCAGCAATTTCATTCGTTGGGAGCACGCGCCGTTTTCGACCTGCGAAAAAGAAGTACACTCTGTATAATTTTTGCCCAAGGGGTCGTTATCGACCACCTGAAAAAAAGTGACTTCCAGGTACTGAACTGAAATCTACTAGTTTTCAGTTTAATTACTTCCATTAGAGACAACAATATCCAAAATTCATTAAAATTGGTGATCTAAATATTTCTGGGCATATATGGGTTAACAGCCATCCAAATCTTAAAACGATAACTTTTAAATATTTAGAGTCCGGCCATTCCTTTTTGCCTAATGACACTGATTTTAGCAAGATTGAATGTGAGCTTAAGCATCATGAGTGAATTTACACCGCAGAAGAATACATAAACGTCATGAAAATCTCTAAAAAGAAAAACCTCCTTCATGTTACAAGAATGAAAACACAAGATTTTTTAAGCACTAAAAAATAGAAAGGAAAATAGTTAACCGCAAAATATGTACAAATAAAAATAAAATAAACTAGCTCAAAACGAAACAGATGTTATTAAATAAAGAAAATCAACACTTGATTACTATGACATCAGACTGTGGAGATATTCAAAAGCTGGATCTGTCAAAAAAACAACAAAGGTGTTGTAATGCAATTTTCAGAAGAAGATTTTAAAGTTGTTTGGACCCAGGGAAAACCTATTCCCCAAGCAAAGCTTGATGATCTCAGATCTATGTTTAATTTAATACCTGAAGACTGCGACGCATTTTACAATAACCTTGACAGAAATAGTAACGTCCACGAGGATGTCGATGGATACGGGGCAACTCTTGACTTTGACTTGGAGGATGAAAGAAATTAACATGCGCCCTCATTTTTAGCCTGTTTTATATATATATATTTAATTTTAATGGTTGTGTTTGATGTGATTTTACTAGCATTGTGTTTAAGGTCAATAAATGTAAAAAAAAATATTACCTTTACCTATTTCGTTTTTTTATAAATAATTTTCTAGTACAAGGGTAGTTTTGAGTCCAATTTGAGAAAAAAATAAAAAAAAATCTGTCTTAACAATCTAAAGTTTAATGGTAAGGACTCAAGCCACATTTAACTTAATATCTTGAAATGTATTGCAAAATATATCACAAACTTGATGGACAAATACAATATAAACTATCCTTTGATGATAAGAGCCATATAAAAAAAAATAATAGCCTTTTGTCAGAGAAATTACAGCTCAAACTTCAAACGCTCATAACTCAAAAGTGACTTTGTGTGGATTGAGTCCTTTCTGCTTAACTACGTCCAATTGTAAGAATTGTGAAGAGAAGTAAGCAACACTTACATAGACTGGCGCTATCCATGATGTCAAAATATTTATTAATAATTCGCGAAGCTCTAACCATGTGCTTTTCAAAAGGCGATACCTATTTTACGAGACGACAAAACGTGTTAAATTTTCAAGACAAGAACAAAAAGTGATGTGACGATAGACACTAAAAAATATTACTAAACTGATTTAGTCGACTATTTATAATAGCAATACTTATATCTATTTATATATCTATTTCAAACAGGGAATATATCTAGACTTTTTTGAGGCGTATGTGATATTTTGCTAATTGAGCTTTGTGGACTATCGGGACAGATGCTAAAGGAAGCACTGCCAATGCATGCTAGTTCGTTTCTTCGTTCAGTATCCTGCGATAGCCGCTGAGATCTTGTTATTCTTCTTAGCCTACTAACCGGTGACGTGGGTGAATCAATATAGGACAAAAAGTCGTATTCTTTAAAGGTCTCTGGAAGATAGGAACTTGTCTGAGACTGAACTTCTACACGATTAATAATGTTAAACTCATTCTAAACATCTTGTGTTACAGTTTGCAGTATCTCTCTAGGTTTTGTTACATTGTTGGTGCTTGAGGTTGGGGATGATTGAGGAATATTTGAAAGAGGATCAAGGTTCTCAGATAGATAGAGAGGTTCTTCATTTATTGTGAGCTCATCCGTTTCTGGTAACTTATCCACTTTTTTCTTTAAATATTATCGTCTAGAACTCTGCCTACTTTTCTTCCTACGAACCTTTTGTTGGCTTGGAGTCAAATCACTCATTGGTAGTACTGTGCCCCGAGCTTTTTTCCTTTGGTAACTCTCTCTTGACTCTACAAGCAAGAATGGCCAAGATAAAAAATGATCCAGATTTGTACGCACAATGTATAAATCTTATCACTAAATATATAAATCTGGATCATTTTTTATCTTGGCCATTCTACGGCGCTCAGCCAGTTTCTTCCTAAGACGTTTTTCTTCAATAGATAATTTAATTCGAGGCATGATTTCAATCTGCAACAATAGTTGCCATTAAATTTTAGAGAAGAAAGGGTTACAGTTGCAGTAGCTACATGCAAGGTATCAATCAAGGTAAAATACGTCAAAATCTGTTTTTGGGTTTAGGTTTTCCGAATAAACCCAGGAAAGGTTATAAATTAAATGTTATATGCATAGTTCATCGTTTGCCATTGTTACAGTCGGGTAATACTACTTAAAATAGATTTATAACGCACAAGTAAAGCTAAATATCATCGCTCTGGTCTTTTTGGACAGAGCAATCAGAGCCATAGCGATCAGAAAAAGACACAAAATCATAAACATAGCCGAATTTAAAAGCAATAGAAAGTTGTGATTTCGTCTCATAAAAAACATCATAACGATCACTTAATTCACATAACAAACACATTCACTGGCTTACTACTGAATTTAAATAACATGCCATAGAAATAAAAAAAATCGGGAACCAAATCCAGAGCAATCATAAACTTACCTTCGTAATGTTGGAACGCGGGAACGTGGCACACGGAGTATCCTCCTCGGCGGTTAGACCACCACTACTGACGTTGTCCCGCGGGAGGGGAATAGAGTGTCTATAACGCGTAACTAGGGATGAGCGCGATGTTTTACCTCAGCGCAGAGCGATGAGATAAAATGCCCGGTCACGATTTTAAATTCAAATTGTGGCAACATTATTGTTAATATAACTAAAATATTTTATTACTATGGAGATTAACTATTTGTTATGTAATATAAATAAGTTGTTTGATGTGATCCTTCTCATTAAAAAGTAAAAAATATTTTTTTCCTTCCATCGGCAGTTGGGTCAACCCAGAGCGATCAGGGTTTTAGGGTTTAAGATTTATTTTAATAATCAAAATAAACTTATTAATAATATTAGCCTTGTACCATTTAGATTAGACACCGAACTGTCTATAATAAAATATTTTGAAAACGTTTTTCGATTTTAAAATGATTTTATCCCGCCCGACACGTAAAAATGCCTCTGATGATCGACCCAGTTATGTGCCCCCTAGTTAAGTTACAGAAGTGATGGTGAAACGTAATTTTACATAGGGGCTGGTTTAGGGGAGCTTTTAGGTAACTTATGTATAGGGTAGTATAGGGGGTGATGGTGAAAACGGGCATAAGTCTGTAGTTATATACTCTTTGTTTGTGTGTCAAATTGTTGCCAGCGTAAGGCCGTTGAACATTACCTAATAAGGGAAAAGCTTCGTCGCCTACTAGTACAAAGAGAAGAGGCGCACCGTTGTTTGTTATTGGAGCTGGTTCGGGCAAATCTAACACTTTTTCACGTATTTCGTTGTAAAAACTGCTATTACGGAAAATTGTTGTCAGAACTTTTTCCATAAGAGCCAAATCCACATATATGTATTCATAATTTGAATAACACACTGCCAATACGTTGATTGAAAATATTTTTTTAAATTTTTATAAAGGGAATCGCTATCGCATGGCCTTATTATCCTAATATGTTTGCCGTCGATGGCACCTATGCAGTTAGGAAAGGAGAATGCCAGTTTTTGTATGGAAGCCTGTACCGTTAGATTTTTCATGAAATGAACATTTTTAGCCAGCTTATTGTTTAATATTACCGTAGGCATCACATAACCATATTTTAAAAAATCCGCCGCAAATAATGCAAAAGAAGGAATTTGTGCTTGATTTCTAATTGTTTATAACGATTTCAATAAGTTAATGATGTTACAAGTTAAAAGAAACGTAGTTTCGACCCAGAGGAACAAACCTCAACTCAACGGATAAAAACAAAATAATAACACAAACAAACACGATCGATGTGTACACAGACTTTATTGTACTAACGTAGATGTGTAGGCGACGTTGTGTAGGGTTGATATTTGACACTTTTGACAGTTGCTCAAGTTATCAAATGTTACCCTGCAAGTGTTGCTATCTCGATTCAATTATATCTAAAATCGATATCAACTAAAAACAATCGATTAATGAATAAATTGCTCAACCAAAGACTGGAATCAAGTTAAGTAGCCAAATATGTATTTCTATTTAATAAAATCACACAGAACACAGTTTTTTTTATTCACTATCATAGTACCTTCTATTGAATCAAAATCATTTAATCGTGTAAGCAATCGTTAATGTTGAGAATATTATTACAATCGATTTTTTGTGGCTCGGAATCGACTTTTTTGTGCTGGCAATGCATGCATTCGGAAGTTGTTGATCTTAGTTCTACTTTTTTATATTTCGTAAACGCGGATTTAATAATGTTTCATAATTTAGTAATGGCATTCAAAATGTGTCAAAGTATTTACGGTATATCATTTTTTTAAAGCACTTGGAACAGGTTTCGGCATTCTCCTTTGCTTTCAAATTAAAGTTATTTGCAATTGTTTTCCAGTCTGATGCTTTTCTGGATGGCATGCAAATATGAAAAAAGTATCTTTTCTATTATTGTTGAAAATCCTCTTCTGAAGGCAAATTGTAAATCTTTGAATGAAGCTCTAGTAGCTAAATAACTGAAAGAAACAAATATTAATTAAATTTATAATTTTTCAGCTGCGAAATTACAAAAAAATATGGAAAGGCATTAGAGATTGTTACACAAGACATAAAAGTAAAAAAACAAAAAATGGGTCGGAAGCAACCACGAACATCTTTATTTATTTGTCTTTTCTTAACCCATTATCAAATACTCGACTGAAGGAAAAATTACAAAAAGAATCCCAGGATTCTTGTCCGTATTCTAGAAGAGTAAGTGTCAAAGACGACAAGTCTGAGAAAATAATCAAAATTCCAACTACAAGAATGAACGAAAAGGAGGAAAAATATCCAGATTACAATTTTTTTATGTCATTACTGGATAATACCCTTTGTTCCCAGTAGTTTTACTAAACAGTTCTACTGTAGGACTAATGGGACGTTTATTCCCTCTAGTTCTACTTTTGAATATACTATTGAATAGTGGAACAAGTGAGAACATTATTTCTCAATAGTTCTTCTACATTTTATTTTGAGACAAAAATATTCTAAATGACCAAAAATATATTACGTTTTCAATAATATTTAAAAAGACATGATATCTTTATAGCATATACATAAATGTAATAATTTAAAACCACTAATAAATAATAAAAGAATCTGTGAAATTTCTGTATTACTTGAATATTATTTTCTCGTTATACAATTACCTACAATGTGCCCGGTAACGGCAATAGGCTCGCCCCCTATTATACAGGGATACAGGCGTGAGACTATAAAAAATATATATTAAAATAACCTACTTAATCTAATAATCTTAATATAATCTTAACCTATAGCTTATATGCCTAGAATAACAAAATCAACATTATAATAATTAAAAATCGTATAAAAATCATCAGTTCTTATTTAAGATTAAAATCTGTGAAATGTCTGTTTTTTGTAATATAATTCTCATAATATGATTATAATATTAATGTGTACGTAATTCTAAAGGAATAAAGACCATAATTAAAAATAGGTACCTACTTAAATATTATCCTTTTTTGGATTACACGCATAGGTATTAAACTAAAAAATAGCGCCTATTAAAAATCCAATGGTTATTATTTACCTTATCTTTTCCAGAAAAAGCCCAACACTCACTGATATCGCCGCATTCTAGTTGCATCTGCGCATTTATAATAAAATCATCTGCATCAATATAATGCGTTTTGCTACTTTTCGATTGTGAAATCTAAGGAAAATTTTGTTGCCTATCACTACGTAATGAATGAGTCATCAATGTCATCCTTCGACGCTATTGTTTGTAAGGTGACACTCTCTGTATGTACACCACATTTTAATTAAGTTTTCTTTCAACCAGTATTTTTTAAAATATTGTTGAACCGTTTTCCATGCATCAGTTTGTTCTGTTATTTCTGTCATTATATACTGCCATCCTATATCTACTTGCGTTTCTGGCAAAAATGGAAGCTTGGTTTATAAATGTATGATTATTTTGTCAGAAAGTTAATGGAAAAGTTATACTGACATCCATTAACTTTTATTTTCATCTTAGATAGCACCATGATCACAGATTCTTCAAAATCAATCGTTACTTTTTGAGGGCACCACTGTTGAATCTGGGACTTAATTACATTATAAAGAACTGAATAGTAGAACTGTAATGAATACAGGGTGTCACAAGACCCATCACCAAGCCGAAGTCTACTGGTTGTGTACATCATGGCAAGTCATACTTACCAAAAATAATACCTGGGTAAGGATCTGTTTTTAAGTTTTAAATTTTTTAAACCCCAATTAAAAGCGCGCGCGTGCAATGATCGAAATACCTAATTATCCATGGGGTCATAGGACATCTAAAGAACATATTGGCGGGGTAAATGTATCGATTTTGTACCTAATTAGAAAAATTCCATTCTAACTTTGAGCCTCAATATCTCCCGAACCAGTAATTTCCCAGGTATGGTGCCGAAGTAAAAAATGTTCGTAGAGATTGGTACAACATGGGGTTTCAGTTTTTATTAAGGGTCTTTTTACACCCTTTATATTCATAACAGGTATGGATATTACGTTACTTGCCACACATATTCATATTAGGATAAACGAATCTGATATATTAGGTTACTCGATATTCATCAAATATTAGTCAGACAAGACGCGGGAAGTCGCCAATGTTCACGAGGCGAAGACATATTCATCATAATATTAAATTTATATTATCGAAGCGCGCCGTAGTTACTCGTCACCGCGTCGCGTGCGTCGACTTGCTACGAGCTGGTAGCGCTTAGTGCCATCTCTCTCACTCTCTGCATTCGTTGATATGCGAGAGCGAGATCGGTATAATACGCACTCTCACTTGCAAGTAATTTGTTAATGTGAATGAATGAAAAAAATATTTGGTCACAAAAGCACAATGGACACAAGGTAGATAGATACATATTTAGATTATGACACTAACATGCAATATGCATACAGACTGCACGGTTGGCGTAGTGGTTTAAGCGGCCGCCTCACCGCTTGACACTGCGCCGAAGTGTTGTGGGTTCGATCCCCACACGAGACAACACTTTGTGTGATTCATAAATTGTTGTTTCGAGTCTGGGTGTTCATTGTGTCCGTTAGTTGTATGTTTGTAAAGTCCCCCGCGACACAGGATTTAGTCCTAATGCGGGAGTTGTCTTTTTAAAAAAGAAAAGAAAAAGAAAAAAAAAGTAATAAGAACAATTATTAAACAGAAGTAAACATAACAAATAAAGAATATATTAAAAGTGCAGAAATACAATACAATAAAAGAATAAAAAGATGATGTATGTGTCCCAGCGCTGACCAAATAGGTAGCCAGATCAGCATTTTGTCAAGTAATGCTAGTGCATACCAGACACTGATATTATTCCGGCCCCTTGCATGCGTCACGGATGCGCAAACCATTGCCGCGCCACAAAGTGCAATTCCATGTGTACCTACATATGTGTATGTTTTCTTGTTTGTACAGTGTGTTGCGTTGTGACTTTATATAAATAAAAAAAACCTATACCAAATTCATAAAGTTATAAAATAAATACTGCTGTCTGTAAGTAAAGTGTAAAGATTCGGTCACAGTGCTAGACCACGAATGATGCTGTCGCAAATTATAATAAAATTAGAATTCCAATTGAAGGTAAATATTAATCAGTATTATTTTATTATACATAACTTATAATTTATTGGATTGGATATATTATACATAACTTATAATATATTTTCTATGACTAGTGTATTGAATAAAGATTGTATATTATTATTAAGGCATTGACTATAACAGAAATTAAAAAATAAATAAAACTTATAAATTAATAAATGAAATTGATATTAAATTGATTATAATTATATAATATATTGTGTAGGTATTTACATAAGTATAAATTTGTCTGTAGGCATTCAAACAAAAGACATGTCCATATTTACGATACCCAGCTCGCATTGAGCATCTAATAGATGTTTTTTAAGTCGCTTTTTAAATGTTAAAGAACTGTTTATTTGCCTCAGAGGTGGGGGCAAATTGTTCCATATCTTAGAAGCTGCGTATCGAAAGCTACCCCCAAAAGCAGCGGTGTTATGACTGTGTATACACAGTTGTTGTGCGCACCTTCTACTCGAACATTGTCTTTGATTAGTGACCCAATTAAGTTTGGTATATAGGTATGACGGCTCTTTGTACTTGATGACACCGAAAAGTAGGCATGCCAAGTGAAGTTTCCTGAGGGATTTCATTTTTAACATTAAATGTTGGTTCAAGAATGGTGTTACATGACTTTTGAATGGAATAGAAAAACAAAAACGGGCGCAAGCATTCTGAACACGTTGAATGAGACGGTGATTTCTGGCTAAAAATCTCGGACCATAAACTGTGTCCGCGTAATTGAGTCACGAGAGTACCAGGGATTCTACCAGTTGCACTCGGAGTTCCTCAGACAAGTGTGGCCTAATTTTGTACAAAACCTTCAGTCTGTAAAAACAATTTCGAACAGAATCCGCGATATGATCTTCGAATCTGAGCTCACTGTCCATGCGTAGCCCAAGATTGCGGGCTTGGTTAACCCTGATCGATCAACGCACTTAAGTGCCTTGACCTGCCCGTGGACCTATGGTCCTATCTATTGGTGCACATTGTACTAAAAAAGCTGCCTGCCGACCTGAGGTCGCGTTTTGAACAGCGCTTTGGTGGGGATAGCGCGACCCATCTGCCCCCCTTTGCTGACCTGGAGAGCTTCCTGGAGGATGAGTGCCGGGTCTTGGACAACTCCGGTGGTGACACGCCGGCTAAGACGCAGCCGCCCAAGGTCAAGGAGCAGGCTCGCGTTCACACCCGAGCCAATGTTGACCGGCGCCCTCCTCGCTTTGCGGTCACGCAGAGCCCAGCGGAGTGCTCCTACTGCAAGGTCACGGGGCACAGAACGGCCAATTGTAGGGCATTCTTGGACCTGCATGTCGCCTCTCGTAGGCGCATCGCGAATGCCCGCCGCCTTTGCTTCTCTTGTTTGGGGTCCCACTACCAGCGAGACTGCCCAAATTCTCGCCCCTGTCCTCACTGTGGAGGACAGCATTTGGACATTCTCTGTATGAATGCCAGAGAGGTTGGCCGCTTGTCCAACCAGCCGACGCCGCGCACGGGCGGGTGTTTTGAAGGTGGCAGCCGAGGCTCACCGGCGCGTAGCCGAGAGTCGCCTCGCTCAATTGATCGCCACTCGCCCGGCTTGGAGAACCGTAGCGTGCGCACGCCTCCTCTCTCTCGCGCACCTGAATGTGCTGTTCAGCGTCACCAGCACCATGACTGCTGCCCCAGGTATTCCCCTCCTTTGGCGGAGCGTCCCCGCCTTGACTCGCGCCCACCTCGTTTCGGGCGGGTGCGTCATTATGACCCCCCACAGATGGCGCGCGGATCGAGTCATCGCGCCTTTGAGGACTTCAAGCCGCACCCACATTTTGACTTGCCTGGTCCTGGCCAACGGTCGCCGCCCAGGCAACAATAGGTCATTGACCCATGCCCTATAACGCCAACCACCCCCATTGAGACCGTTATCCTACCAACGGTTGCTGTTAGGGTCTGGGGACCCACGGGGACCTCTGTTGTTGTCCGTGCTATATTGGACACAGGTTCACAAGGTTGCATTGTTTTCACTTATTTGGTAGGGCAGGTTAAATTAAATATGGGTTTATTTCCAAATTGTATACGGGGCATAGGGGACGTAGCCTCTAATGTTGAAGGGCAAGTTAAGGTTTTGTTTGGCCCTGTTGAATCTTCACACCCGAGGATTAGAACCTCGGCTATTGTGCTGAAGAATATTTTGGGCATGCATCCACAGAAACAGCTACCTGCTGCTGTGGTGAATTTGACATCGAGATTGGAACTGGCAGACCCCAAATTTGACACACCGGGACAAATCGACTTGTTGATTGGCTCTGATGTCCTCGCACTATGGTTCGTCTAGAACAAGCTAGCTAGACAAAAACAACTCTTAAATTCCTGGAAGTTAATTACTATTACGAACTCATTACCCCTATACATTGAGGATTACACCTATTAATTATCAATACTACCCTCATTAAGAGCGTCATTAAGGTATGTTTATAAGATGTTGACTATTTAAAGGGCATTCATTTGCATTTTTACATCATATTTGATAGCATTGTTTATGTCACTAAAAGAAATTTGTGAAAGTGTTTTTGTGATGGATTGTATACGTAAGGGTAAGTAGTTATATTTTATTTCATTTTCAACATGGGAACTTCATTCTTTAGTCTTATAAAATGAAATGTTTGAATTTTCACCCACTTTTTTACTCATTTTTTCAAATTCATCGGTCAAATAATAACATGTCCCCACTTGTCCCCACCGTAGAACCTATCATATACGATTCTCATAAGTGTCTAGTAGTTATACGTAAAAAAATTCATTGCGATATATTTGCACAACTAATTTTTATTTATTTTTTTCTTTCAACAGTTTTTACCGTCTCAAGAATGGATTTTTTCGAAGAATGGCTGAAACACCCGAAGGAAACGCGGAATGAGGAGCTCTTTCGGTTTATATCTTTGAGATATAATTTTGATGGTGTTACGGAGCAGTCTCTGCGAGATATTAAAGTACTAATCTCAAGATATTCAACGAAATTTGCTGAAAAGTGGAGCAGCTGTGGAAGAAATCGAGAGCGATTCCTACAAAAGTATTCGACGTGGCTGGAGGGTCTTGACATATCTTTCGATGTGTCCGTTTATTTATCTCTGCCAACTACATCTGGAGAACCGGGACCCGGAAGACCTACTAAAGATTTTGAACATTCTAGTCTCAAAACGAAGAGACGACGTGTAGACGATCTATTACAGTCCAGAAGTGCTAGTGAATTAATTTACGCCGCTGAAGTGTCAGCTCGAATCTCGGGTCAGAGAAGTGTAGCACGTCAAATTAAAGATGTGACTAGTGATCCTTCAATAACCAAGACCACGAGTGAAGAAAGTGCCCCCAGGAGTTTAACAAGTGAGGAAGCTTTAGCGTACTACGTTGATAGTAAATCAAGTAGCCATAGCTATAAGCAGACTCGGAAGTGGAGTATTAAAGCTGGACATAAGGTGTTTCCGTCAATGTACAGTGTTAGAAAGGCTAAAATAGCCTGCTACCCGTCAGGTGAACAAATTACAGTCAATGAAACGCATGCTGAAATCAAAGTTCAGGCAATTCTTGATAAGACTGCCGAACGTTTAGTTTCAGCACAACAAGAAGTTGTTCATAGTCTGTTACCTTGCACGTCATTCACATTAATCAGTAAATGGGGTTGTGATGGAAGTTCCGGTCATAGTATGTACAAACAAAAATTCACTAATTGTGACGATAGTGACGAGTTTTTATTTGTATTTTCTTTCGTTCCTCTTCAATTGAAAGATGAAAGTGGTAATATTGTGTGGCAGAATCCTCGGCCCTGTTCTACAATGTATTGTCGGCCAATAAAGTTTATCTTTTCTAAGGAAACGAAAGATTTTACGATTTCGGGAACCAATAAGGTTTTAGAAGAGATAAACGCTTTATTGCCGACAACCTGCAAGGTGATGGAGACCGAAGTATCTGTCACACATGTTATGCTTTTAACAATGATTGACGGAAAAGTTTGCAATGCTCTGACCGAAACTTCTTCCTCACAAAAATGTTTTATTTGTGGGGCAACTCCAACAATGATGAATGATCTGTCAAAAGAGTTTGCTGCGGACAAAGATAATCTTGGTTTTGGTTTGTCTACGTTGCACGCTTGGATAAGGTGCTTTGAATGCTTGCTTCACATTAGCTATCGACTAAATATAAAAAAATGGCAGTTAAGAACAGCCGAAGACAAAGCTAGTGTGAAACAACGTTCAGATGACATTAAAAAACGATTTAAAAGCGAAATGGACTTGATTGTAGACAAACCAAAACCAGGGTTCGGTAACACTAATGACGGGAACACCGCGCGAAGATTTTTTGGAAATCCCGAGGCTAGTGCCGATATTACAGGGTTAGATGTTTCACTAATACAAAAATTTGGCATACTACTTCGCACTTTATCATCGGGATATGATATAAATATTGAAAAATTCGTTAACTTAGCTCAAGAAACTAGACAACTTTATGTAAATCTCTATTCATGGTATTACATGCCCGCTACTGTCCACAAAATACTCTTGCACAGTGGCGAAGTAATTAGATCGTCCCTTCTACCTATAGGCCAGCTTTCCGAGGAAGCACAGGAAGCTCGGAATAAGGACTGCAGAAGATTTCGTGAGCACAACACACGAAAGCGATCACGGGAGGCTACGAATAGAGATTTACTTAATATGTTATTGATAACATCTGACCCTGTAATAAACGGTTTACGAGAAGTTCCTCGGAAGAAAATAGGTACGCTTCCAACTGAAGTATTAGATTTAATTGTCCCACCTAGCTGTAAGGAACAAAATGTTAATATGATTTCTACTTTTCATAGTTCTGCCCCTCACGATCATGACTATTCAATGGATGATTCATCTGATGATAGTGATGATAATGAGTAATAGATTTAGTTCTTAGATATTTTATGCATCTGTTATTAGATTTTATAGCGACGTCGAGGGATAAATCACTTTATAAAATGTTCAAAAAATATGTTATACACATATGCCCGATAAATGTTTTTTTTTTCATGATACCAGCTCAAATGACAAACTGCCTTGAAAAAAGTACCAAAAACCTTATATCTTTGCTTATTAACCGCATCTAGACATAAAAATCAAATAAAATAATTTTGTCTAGCTAGCTTGTTCTAGACGAACCATAGTGCCTCGGTGGAATTTTGATTGGTGGGAAACGGGTCTTGGTGCCAAATGGTTTGGCTGCCATCCCGACCATATTTGGATTTGCTTTGATGGGACCTGTACCTAGGGACCCCCCTCCACCCGAACTTGATAATTTGTTGGCTGTAGGCTCTGCTCTCTCTGATGCAGTTCAGAGGTTTTGGGAGGTAGAGGAGCCCCCTCAAGTTGCCCGTTTGAATCCAGAACATGAGGAGTGCGAGCTGTTTTTCCGGAACAACACTGGTCGACTCCGTTCTGGTCGGATTATTACGAGGCTACCCTTTCTGTCTGTTCGGCCTCCGCTTGGTGAGTCACGACCTTTAGCCGAAAAGAGATTGTTGGCTATGGAGCGCCGCATGGGTCGTGATCCGGAGCTCAGACAGAAGTACATTGAGTTCATGAGAGAATATGAACAATTGGGACACATGTCCGTGACAAATTTGGATTGGCGTTCGGTGGAGCACTACTTTCTCCCGCATCATGCGGTATTGAAGCCATCGACTGGCAAGCTGCGCACCGTATTTGATGGTTCTGCGCAGACTTCAACAGGCGTATCCTTGAACCAGTGCTTGCATTCTGGTCCCAAGTTGGTCAAGGACCTTTGTGACGTCATCACCAGCTTCCGACGACATCAGGTTGTCTTTGTGGCCGACATAAAAATGATGTTCAGGCAGACGATTATCCACCCTGATGACCGTCGCTTCCAGCTGATCCTTTGGAGAGAGTCTCCTCGTGATCCCATGGTCGTCTACGAGCTCAATACTAATACGTATGGGTTAAGGTCAAGCCCCTACTTGGCAATACGTTCTCTTTGGGAGCTCGCAGACCGCGAAGGCCTACGTTTCCCACGAGCCTCTGCCATCTTGAAAGACGATATTTACGTTGATGACATTTGCTCGGGCGCCTCCACAGTGGACGAGGCGATCCTCCTGCGGGACGAACTGATAGGTATTTTGGCCTCCGCTGGTTATGAGTTGCGCAAATGGATTTCCAACTCACCAGCGCTTTTGGAAGGCTTGCCAGAGGATCATCAGCAAGATCCACATTTGTTTGAGATTGTTGACAACCCCGCCATGATGGCTGTTCTAGGCGTTCAGTACAGACCAGTCCAAGACATCTTTACGTATAACGTAGACTTGAAATTGCCTTGTTCTTGGACTAAACGTCTCGTGTTGTCTACTGTCGCCAGAACCTTTGATCCGAACGGTTGGATTTGTCCTATCATATTTTGGGCAAAATGCTTCTTGCAGAAGCTTTGGACAGCAGGATTGACCTGGGACGAACCTCTACACGGCACTCTTGTTGAGGAATGGACCTCTTTTGTATCCTCACTTCCTGCCGTCAACGAGATCTCCTTGCCTCGTCCCATCCTTCCTCCCGGGAAGTACAAGGCCACCCTTCACGGGTTTTATGACGCCTCGGAATGTGGTCACGCGGCCGTGGTGTACTTGCGCACAGTCAGTGCCTCAGGTCAGGTGAGAGTCTCCCTGATCATGGCGAAGAGCAAGGTAGCACCCCTTCGGACATCTCTGACCATTCCGAAATTGGAGCTCTCGGGAGCAGCCCTACTTGTACGCTTGTTGAATCACGTGTCCAGTACCTTGGGTAAAAGCATTTGCATTAATGGGACCTACGCCTGGACAGACAGCCAAATTGTTCTTTGTTGGTTGAAGGCTTCTGTCCACACCTTGGAGGTATTTGTCGCTAATCGCGTTTCCCAAATCCAGAAATCCGAAGTCAAACTTGTTTGGAGACACGTGCCTGGTGAGCTCAACCCCGCTGATTGTGCCTCGCGCGGATGCTTGACGCCTAGTTTGATAGGTCATTCGCTGTGGTGGGGTCCGGAATGGTTGAGTCGACCAGAAATTGATTGGCCTCGAACGCCAGTTTTGAATACTTCTAATTTGCCGGGTCTACGAACACTCGCTCTTGAGAAGGTAGAATGCGCCTTCGACCCCGATTTTTTGTTGAATCGTTACAGCTCCCTCGACAAGTTGTTAGGTGTTA
The DNA here is from genome assembly GCA_944739405.2 of Euclidia mi. Classification (NCBI taxonomy): domain Eukaryota; kingdom Metazoa; phylum Arthropoda; class Insecta; order Lepidoptera; family Erebidae; genus Euclidia; species Euclidia mi. Next base: position 117,770,301 of record OX123184.2, read on the forward strand.
CTGCTTGGATAAAGCGTTTAGTTTTTAACTTTAGGCACCCACAACAGAAACGACTGACACTGTTTATTTCACCACAGGAACGACAGGAGTCTCTCACCTTTTGGGTTCGTTCTGTGCAATTGGCGCATTTTGAGAAGAAGATTGCTATCCTTAAGTCAGGGAGATCGAAATTGTCGGGAGCTGTCTCTAAATTGAACCCCTTTTTGGACGAAACGGGTCTCTTGCGCGTTGGAGGGCGTCTCAAGAACGCCAACCTCCCTTACGGGGCTCGTCACCCCCTTTTGTTACCTAAGGACGGTCATTTGGTACGCTTGTTGGTAACTGACCGTCACCTTAAAAATTCGCATGCTGGTTGTAATGCTTTGTTGGCCATTTTGCAACGTGAGTTTTGGATTTTGTCTGCCCGAAGAATTATTCGGAGTGTAGTCTTTCGCTGCATCCCTTGCTATAAGCTCAAGGCTTCTACCATGCAGCCCTTGATGGGAGACTTACCGGCAGATCGCGTAACTGAGAGCAGGACGTTTGACGGTGTTGGCACGGACTTCGCTGGTCCCCTTTTGGTGAAAACGTCGACACTTCGAAACAGCAAGACTGTTAAGGCCTACTTGTGTGTTTTTGTTGTTCTCTCCACAAAGGCCACACTACACTTAGAACTGGTCGCCTCGCTTACGACCGAGGCGTTTGTAGCCACATTTGACAGATTTGTATCCCGCAGGGGGCTGCCTTCCTTGATCCGTTCTGACTGCGGCACTAACTTCAAGGGCACCTATAATTATTTGAATGATGTTGTTAATTTCCTTGAAACCAACAAAGCTGATATAGGTGATAGGCTTGCCCGACGTGGGATAAATTGGTTGTTTTCCCCACCAAATTGTCCACACTGGGGTGGTATATTTGAGGCCGCCGTAAAATCGGCCAAACACACTTGCGCAGGACAATCGGTGAATCTGTCCTTACATTTGAGGAACTCGCAACTGTGTTTTGTAAGATCGAGGCCGTTTTGAACTCTCGGCCGTTGTGCCCGATCTCCTCAGATCCGAATGATTTGGAGGCTCTTACGCCGGGCCATTTTTTGATTGGTCGCTCACTTGTCGCCTTGCCTGAGTACCCCTACATTGATACGAGACCTGGTCGTCTCTCGCGCTTTGAATTGGTACGCCAGATTACTCAGAGCTTTTGGAAACGCTGGAATTTGGAATATTTGCACATACTCCAGCAACGCGTTAAGTGGACCGACAAGGCCGATCCACCCAAGATTGGTGACCTCGTTTTGATCAAGGAGGCTAACCTTCCGCCACTCAGATGGCGCAGGGGGCGCATCCTTCGTTTGGTAACTGGGACTGATGGAGTTCCCCGATTTGCTGAGGTCTTGGTGGACGGTTCGATTCTGAGGAGAGCGGTTGCAACATTGTCACGTCTACCAACTGATTAGCGGACCGGTAGGCCGGTCCGGGGCGGGTGGATGTTTGAAATATTTTGTTTAGTCTATTGAAAATTTCTGACAATGGTCACACTGAACTGTCAACTTCCCCTTCCGGAAAAGACTTGATTGTGAGCACACCTTTTTTTTTTGCATTTCGTGTGAATTGTTTAATTGAACTAAATTGAGTAAACTCTCGTAAAACTGCCGCTTTTGATTTGTCCGGCACTGATCAGTCCGCAGTGTTGATCAATTTGTGATATTATATATATGGAACACTGGCATTTTGAGAAATTGTGAATTCTACTACCACTTGCATCGTGCATTGAAGACGCTGCATTGGAGTCTGGTAAAGTAAAGATAATTCACTTGCTAATATTGGCCAATTTTAGTCTTGTGTGTATCTAGCTTGCCTCCAGGACTCCACTCAAGAACATCACCAGGAGATATAAGGTAAAATTTTCATGTACTTACTTAATACTTAATTCGCTGTGTAACACAGTACATTTGTGTCTGAGATTTGTTGTGGCTGACAAGGGCTGATGAATAGAGTCACGCTTCCACAAATCTGCTGCAATTAATCCCAGCTCCTTCTAGCCAAATTCTAGACAATGCTGATAGGTCGTAGATCCGACACGGTACTTGGATTGGGATTTTTAGGAAGCGGCCTAACAGCCCACAAGTCGGGAAAAATTGAAGTTGCAAACGAATTATTTATTATATCGGTCACAGGAGTGACAATGTAAGGCAAAGACAAGGTCAACATTTTTAGGGTGATACCATCACAGCCCTCAGCATTCGATCTCATACCCACAATGTGCCGCATGACGACCGTCTCATCTACATGAAACTCGTAATACGTTACTAAAGATATCGTTGGCCTTGCTTCACCGGGAATCGAAAAATGTGTGCGTACGTAAGACTTACGTACCTATGAACGTGTAAACATGGCGGGCTTTGGATGAAAGTTGTTTAGGTGATTGTCCAATAAACAAGCAATGTTGATGAATATTCATTTAGGTGCTTTTACGGCAAATAATATATGCTATTACTATAATAGCCCAATGCTCTATATTTGTAATTTTTGACGTAATGGTGTGACCTTGTTTAGTCGCTGTAATTGCATGCCGCTGAGGTGTGCATGTGCAAAGACAATTTAAATAAGTAATATAATATTGAATCGATCCATGTGGAGAGCGTTGGTGGCGACATACGTCCCGCAGTGGACGTCTTTCGGCTGATAACATCATACCCATTCAGTTCAAAATTCATCATCATGATATGATCATATTATGATGATGAATATTGAATTGAATGGGTAGTTTCCAACGAAATATTAGCTATACCTCCGCGGCCTATCGACTGCTTCCATGATCCAGTGGATAGCGTTTGCGTCTACTGTACCTCTACCATGAGCCGCTATAAACAAATAGGACGCTAGCGACCAAAACGCTAGCGTCGCAACGTAGGTCAAATAGATTACTATCTTGCCCTTACGTTACCACAAGCATAACAAAGCAATACGATATCGCTCATGTAAGCTCGACAGCTAGTATGGTTTGCGGAATGATTATGTTGGCAATTTTGAAGTTACTAGCTAACTTCACTCTTATGTTTTGTTTCTTTTTTGATTGATAATAAGAAAAGAGAAAGAGTCATATGCTCAAATATTAGCATTGAGTTCATGTTAAAAATTGTGTGACAGTCACAACATGGAGTGACCCTATATAATCCGGCAAAATAAAAAGGTAAGCGGTTGGTCGGTTACTTATGATGTTTTGGAACACTCGAACTTTACCTCCTTATATGTGTCATTCTCGTATTCAATTTGTTGAATTTTGCTGTTGTTTTGCTAGTGGGTCGCGGCGAGTTTGAAATAAATTAAGTGTTTAGGTTTGATATATTAAAATACGTATTAAAAACAACGAGAACAAGCGCGTCACAATTTCAGTTGTTGGTGGAGTTCATGGAAAGGTATGTGAATGGAATTATTTTAAAATTTAAACTTACAGTATCAGCAAAAGTTTGCTCGTAAGTTGCGCACCAAGATTAGTCAAGCCACTTGAAATGCCTTTGTAACCGGCTCAAGTGCTAAGCTTTTGAACCGCTTATCTTGGTCGCACTTACGAAGTCTTAATTTTATTAAGAGAAACTTCTGTATGCCTTAGTTGCAACAAAATAAGTAATAAATTAGTTATATTAAATTTGAAATATACATATTATGATATTTGTTTATTTATTTAATGTTAGTATAATAATATCTGATACACTGATGGTACCAATATAACAAGATACGAATAATTATATTTCAGGAATGGTGACCTAAGTAAACCTTCCAGCGGCCCACAAGGCAGACTAACAAATATTCAGCAATGGGCTCAGTTAGTTAACAGAGATTTTGAATGCTGACTCAACTGGTGACACGAAGACTGCAGATAAATGGACCTAGTTATGCAAACAGGAACCAATTCACACACATGTCAAAATCGAGATAAGGACGCAGAAGCTTTTAAAAATGAACCTATCGACCCTGTAAATATCATAATGATCTGACAATTTTGACAGAACAAAACATTTCCATGACAAGGTTATCAACCAACATAACAGCACTCGTTCAATAAACTAACAAGATCCATGTCCCATAGTCACCCAAAAATCCTACAAAATCATTGAAATTGTTTTTTTCAACAAGGCTCATACCACATGGTCCCTTGCATAGTTTATTTTATGATCAAATAAGTAGAACCATGCGGGTTGGTTCTTGTTTGCATATTAAAATAAACATCATCCTATATGTTTATAAAGACTCACATTACTTGGTTCCTTGATGATATAACTTTATTTACAATTTCTAAGAAGTCATGTCCTTTGAGTCTGTATTGTGTAATAAATTCCTTAATAAAATCATTCATACAAATCAGTGATCCATATTGTTATATTATTACGTTGTTTTATGGTCACTAGTTTTTCTAAATTCAATATTTTTTTAATGTTATATGTATTTTGTGTGATAAGGTGTGGTATGAATATGGCAGTTCTTCCCAAATGCAATAGAAGGAAAGCAATATCGACAGTGGCAACACTGTCAAAAACAAATTCGATTGTTCGGTACGCTCAGTGATTAAAACTTGTAAATTAAGTAGATACTGTTTTCAACAATGAAGAGAGTGAACACCAGGATACAAACTATGATTTCTAGCTGCATCGATCATTTAGATGATAAGGAGAACGGTAATCAAAGTACGTACATCATTTTGAGGTTATAAAAAGTTTTTGTTGCTTCTTGAAACTTTTTACTAGGTTATTTCTTTAGTTTGTTGCACGATTATAACAAAATGATGTTTTATAACAACAGGGCCGTAATAGTTCAGATCCTTTGTATTAACAATTATAATTATTATTATCATCGTGTATCTGCATTATTGGAAGTTAGGCAATAATAATAAACTACTTTGCCTTATAAATATATTTTTTTCAGATTTTTATGATGACTCTCGACCAAGTAGTCCAATGCAGGTTTCTTCAGGTATTGTTTATATTATTTCTGTATGTTTTGCATTTTGATGACTTTTTTGCGTGCTGTTGCTTTAGTACTTCTTCTGTCATACGGAAAAGGAGCGTAACTATATTTCAGTTTAGTGGTTTAGGCGTGAAAGCGTAACTGACAAACATACAAAGTTACTTTCGCATATGATATAAATATAATTATATTATATGCGATATATTTCACATATAATTTTTCAAGTTATAATATAAATCACAATTTAAACTACATCAAAGTCTTAATTACCTCTACAGGCATGTTTTAATTAGCTGTTTGTGATTAAAAGCTGGCTATTTTCTAGATTGGCTGCGCAAGCGAAGAACGCACGGTGTGGTTAATAATTCGCATGAACAAAAAATTTTCAAAGGGGGTGATGGAACTATATCTGATCGCAATGTGTCTGCTCAATTACTTACCGTCTCTGCTGAAACTTCCCAGTGTCCTCTATCTCCTCCGCTGTCTTTCGCTACTAATTTGGTAAAGGAAAAGAAAACAACATTAAGTTCTACTGGTGGTACTGATGAGCTTGAAACTGCTGTTGAAAAAAGCATAGAACCACCTCCATACTCACCGCTAACCCCACGTACAGTCATTGCTCAAAATAACGAAACTTCTGCAGCTGTATTGGCAGATATTAACTGCAACAAAGCTTTACTAACATCAAAATCGCTTACCGAGACATCTGCTGAAAAAAGTGTATCACCGCTTCCTCCTATGTCTCCGGAAACAGCGTCTTTATTTTATACTTTAGCTGATTCAACGGATAATAATTATTTGAACACTGAAGGGATATCTGATACGTCAACAATCGCAACCTTGAGATGTGGCGAAGCTCCATTATTTATTGATAGCGATGATTCGGTAAAAGATCCTAACTACTATGCGGATTATGGCTCGAGTGATGATAGCTCTAATGATTCAATTTCTTTGATACGTGGTACTGCATACACAGAAAGCAACCAAATACCTATCGGAATAAACGAGTTCGCTAGTCATCAACCAGAATCATTAAGTTTAAGACCTCATAATGCTCAACAAAATATTGCGCAAGTCGATGATGAGATGGCTTCTGTTTTAGACTCTGCTATAATATCTGATAGTGGTAAAGCTAATAATGATAGGCTACCCACAGGATCTGTCTCTGTTCACGAAACTGAATCTTTATTAACTGAAATACAGGCCAATGGAAGGCCAAAAAAAGGTAGAAAGCCAAAATATGGTGGGCTATCGCGGGAAGAAAGAAAGAAACGAAAGTACTCTAATTTGTCTTATGTCAACTCAAGGAAAAAGGTTGTCAGTCCTAAAACATTTATAGATTTTCAATGCAGTTGCCTAAAAAAGTGCCACGAAAATGTTTCGGTAGAAAACAGATTGGCTCAATTTAAAAAGTTTTATTCCTTAGGGTCTTATAATGCACAAAATATGTTTTTAACTGCTTTAATAAAAGAAGAACCTGTGAAGCGTCATTACGTTGCAACTGACAATAAAATCAAAGTTTCAAAGAAAAAGTCTTACGCCAATATTTTCTAGATGGTGTATCAGTTTATAGAGATATGTTTGTCAAAACATTACAGACGTCGGCAAAACGAATAAATACGTCACTTTGTAAACTGCGATCAAACAGTTCCATAACAGATAATCGTGGTGTGCATGGTGGTTGTAATAGAGCATCTCCGGAAAGCGAGGAGTTCTTGATTAACGTTATTAAAAAGCTGCCAACATATGTATCCCACTATCGCCGAGAAAAGGCAGAAGGGGCTAAGTTTTTGAGAGCAGACATGACTTTATCAAAAATATACGAGTTATACAGCGATGAAGCGAAAACCGCTGGCGTGAAAATATTGTCTGCTGCAAAAGTCAAACAATTGTTTCTCTCGAAATTTAACCTGCGTACTAAGCCACTTAAGAAAGATACGTGTAATAAGTGTGATTTTTTTGAAAGTCAGTTACATGTGTCTTCGCAACTAAATAGAGTTGATATTGAGCAGAAACGAATAGCGCATCAAGAAATCGCAAAATCTCTACAAAACCAACTGAGAACTGACATGAAGCTAGCTAAAGATGATCCCGCTGTCGAAACTCTGACTTTTGATCTGGAAAAAACGTTACCTTTACCCCGTATACCCACGAATATCGTCTTTTACAAAAGACAGCTCTGGGTATACAATTTAGGTATACATACGGGGAGCAAAGACGAAGCGCACTGTAATGTGTGGGTAGAAGGAGAAGCTGGCAGAGGTGCTCAAGAGGTGGGATCTTGTCTCATAAAACACATTATGGAAAGGCTTGATGGCAACGTAAATCGTCTGATTTTATGGAGCGATTCGTGTGGTGGTCAGAACCGCAATATAAAATTGGTACTAATGCTGAAAGCCTTGTTGAATGAACATCCAACTTTAAACCAGATACATTTGAAATTCCTTGAATCAGGGCATAGCTTCCTCCCAAATGATACAGATTTTGGAAAGATAGAATGTGCCTTAAAGCGTCAACAGAGGCTTTATACACCAGATGATTACATTCGGGTTATGAAAATTTGTAAAAAAACTAAACCAATGCTTGTACATAGGATGAAAAGTGAAGATTTCTTGTCATCATTAAAATTAGAAAAAAATATAATTAACAGAAAGAAAACGGTAGATGGAGAGAAAGTTTCATGGCTTCATACTAAAGAAATTATGATTAAAAAGGATGAAATGTTCAAAATTTACATGAAAACTAATTTGATTGAAGATTTTAAGGTAGTGGACATAAAAAAAAATGTTCGCGGTAGAGAATATTTTATAACAAAAGCGATAATGGAGCCACTTTGGCCCACAGGGAAACCTGTCCCTGACGCTAAGTTAAAGGATTTAAAAAGTATGCTTCACCTGATTCCGCAAGACTCACATGATTTTTATGTGAAACTTGTTGGAAAAGATGATATCGAAGACGATCTTGAAGGCTTTTCAGGTCAACCGGATTTTGATTTAGAATTGGCCTTAGATTAAGTACTTTTTATACTTATTTTAGGATTTAAAACGGGAGATTTACCGTCTTTTTATTTTTGATATTCGATTGTTTTTTTTTAGTTTTTAACGTTTTCATTGTCATATAATTCTAAGAATTTAAGATTGGATATGAATGGATAGAAATAAATGGATATGATTTTAAGAAAATATGGGATTTTCATTAATTTCCTACAAATGTATGGCATAATGATAAATTAACAAAGAACCAACACACACACAGATAGTTTTGTAGAAAGGAAGCAACGAATTTCCCTTACATTATTATTAAAAATATTAATGATTTTCATCAATGTTATATTTGTATAGATAGAACAAATTATTTGGTACAATATTGTAAACAATTTTTATTAAAAATAACAAACAATTTTAATGTATACAACATTTTGACAAAAATCGCTTTTTATCAAAACTGTCATTGTGTGGGTTGGTTCTGATTTGCTTAACTAGGTCCAAATGGAGAAAGGTTTGATTATTTAACACAATAACAAAGCTTGACATTCAATTCATTTAATGTTTTGATTCATAATTTATTAACATGAAATAAATATGTGTGTTACAGGTATGGAGCGATTTAAAAAATAATGTTAAGAAGAAGACAGCTCGCATACACAGGCATGCCATTGGAACTGGTGGCGGCCCTGCTAGCAAACTGCAGCTAACAGAGTTGGAGCAACGGGTGATGGATATTTTGGGTCCACAGGCAGCAACGGGAATTGTTCAAGTTGATGAAATCGGCTTATGTCAGGTTGTCTTTCTAAAACATTTATTTTTTAAGTTAAATTACTCTATTTAATGTTGTTGATCTATTAATATTGTATATATTCTTTTAACTCCCTTTAAAATTACTGTCTAATAAGAAATAAATATTTACAGGAGGACATACAGTCAGATTCTCCTTCAATTTTAAATATTCACTCAGGAATACCCGAAGGTGCAGAAAATAGTAAGTTTCTTGTGTTTAAGCAATGTGTTCTAACAATGGTACCAATATTATATAATTATTATAAATACAGAATTGTAGAATGCCCTACCTAGATCACACCTTAATTTTGTGAATACTTTTATAATATTGTGTACATAAAAGTAATATAGGTACTTAAAAATATTCCATATAATTACAGGTTTCATTTTGTGGAATCAACCAGGGACTAGTTCTCAAACGGCGCAATGCTCTCAAAACGTTACAGAGCCTCCTACACCCAGCGCCATTACAGTACATTCGCCCGAGGTGGAAATTTATGTTGAGGTGCCCACTGCCGAGGATACTATGCCTACCACGGAAGTACCTGAAGTACGTCAAGAACCTACGCCTTTGCCTCCAACTCCACGCCGTAGGCGCCGCCTGCTTCATACCGTTCCCTCACCTAGACGCAGAAGAACACGTACACAAACTCAGTCAGAATTAGCAAGACAAGCTTTTGTTAATTCTGACAATGAGTGGCGGGTTTTTCAGCGGGAATGTGAAAGGGAACGAGTTAGATTGCGGCAAAGTTATATTAGTCGCCGTTGCGTACAGACGTGTGCTCTATAACAATAATATAAATTTACGTTGACCTAGATCTATTGCGTTTTTTTGATGTGGTAGGCGCTTTGTCATTACAATAAAGCAGTTTGTTTACATAATGAACAGTTACAAATAAAACACAAGTAACTTCATCAACATGGATAGTCCCTTTAGTAGGAGTGATAGAACACTCCACTCTCCACCACCGACCCCGGCACCGAAGACCTCTCAACATCAGAGACAAGACCATGAAGAGAGAAGAGAAATGATCTCAACACCGGAGTTACAGAACTGGTTAGGAACTATTCAGCAGAGTCTTAATGAAGTTTGTGCTATCGCCTCTGAAGGTAAGCTTAACACCGAGCAAAAGTTGAAGATCAATACCAACTGCCGCAATGTTGCACAGGGTGTGTCCAGAATGATAATTCAATATCAGTCATTAAAGCTAAAAGCGTTGCAAAACCACCAAGCCCTTTCAGCTTTGACAGAAAAGCAAGACCTTATGGAGGAGTTAGCCCAGATAAAGCAGACCATCCAGGATTCGAGCGCCAAACAAGCTCCAGCCAGTACATCGTTTGCAGATATGGTGAAAAAGGGAGCCAACAGCTATATTCGTCCAAATAGTCTAAGCTCGGTAGCTATTTACCCTAGTGATACTTCAAAAACAAGCGAGGATACAAAAAGTATGGTTCAGAAAATCATAAGGCCTGAAGAAATGAAACTACAAGTTCGCGGTGTCCGAAAGACCAGGAATGAAGGTGTAATAATAAGCACGGAAACGAAAACTGATATAGAAAAATTGAAGCAATCAGTCCAACTCGCTGCATCAGGCTTAAAGATCGATGAACCATACAAACGTAAACCGCGCATTATTATAATAGGAGTCCCGACAGCAATGCGCGAAAATGAGGTCTTTAAATGTATTTTTGAGCAGAACATCGCTGATAAGTTACCAGGTATGACCCAGGATACATTTTTGTCTAATATCAAACTGAGCCACAAATCGGGCAAGAGAGACTCTGAATTCTGCAATCTTATATTAGAGGTAACAGCCGTAATCCGTAAAGCCCTGATCACACAGAATAGAATATTCATCAACTGGACCTCCTGTCCGGTAAGGGACTTCACACTTGTGACCAGGTGCTATAAATGTCAGCAGTACGGTCATGCGGCTAAGACTTGCAAGAATGCGACCTCTACATGCGGACATTGTGCTGAAGAAGGACATTCGATCCAGGACTGCAATAAAAAATCACAAGCACCTAAATGTGCAACGTGCCTACGCTTCAACAAACCGAGCAATCACTCTACGGGTGACGTCGACTGCCCGGCTAGAAAGGCTGCCGAAATCAGGTATATTAACACCATAGACTACGAAGGCGCCTAGGAGCGCCGCAACATAGCTTTATAACATTATTATTTAGGTGATTTAATCATCCTACGTAATTAATTTGCTTTTAATATTCATCTTTCTGTTCAATCATAATAGTTATTTTATGTACTTAACATCATTCCATTAGCATAGTGACCTACTAACATTGTAATAGGTATTGTGAATACACTTAGTTTTATAAAATGCATACATAGATGTTATAAACGTAATTAATAATTATATTGCTAAATCCAATAACATTGACACTATTAGCAATTCCGCCGACTTGCTTCTTTCATAAAATGATTAGCAAGCGATTATAATGATCAATTTTATTGTTTATATAAAAATTAGAAACTAAGCTTAATATCTTACCTTAATTTAATTATATTGTTTACTTTTGAATACTGTACTAATATTGCATCTCTTTAATATACTTACCTACCTACAAATAATTTTGAAAGAGAGACCCAATCTCCTGTGATACAGTTTTCTAACTAGTACAGGAGACTGGTGTTCTTCCCAATCAATAGGAAAACTGTAGCCTTAAGTTTAATTATGTATGAGTATATATTTTGTACCCTTGTGTTTTTCTGATAAATAAATTATTATTATATTATTATAAAGAGAGTTAGACCAATAAGAGCGTTGGTTGGATTTATTTGCTCAATTTTTAGTATTTTTAAATAGAACTACAGATATTATAGTACATCTTTATAGAAATCCCTGATTTATGCCAATTTTAGTTAAGTTTGATTTTATATTAGAAAATAACAATTTTATAGATTTTAAATGTTTGACTGATTCCTAATAGATATTAATTAATAGATGATATAGCTATACTTATATATATAGTTAATGTTAAGTTTTTATTGTAATACTTAGTAGTAGTAAATAATGTTACCATTGTCCATTTTTAAAAATTATAAAGACTGATAAATAAAAAAGTATATTATAAAAGAAATGTTCTTTAATTGTTTGAATTTGTCACAGTAAGCCTTCTAGCTAGCTGATCCCGTAACGCTCTGCCCATGATTAAATCATTGCTTCTAGCATTCTCCAGTAGTAAATCTCCTTGCTCATATTCTGTAGAAAAAAAATATAATAACAGTTACAGCACAGGACTAATTTCTTTAAGAATCTTATTTTAATCATAAGAATTTTATTATAATTACCTTCAGTTTGTTGCGAAATACCATCAGGGTCAGGTATATTGTGTTGTAAAGCAATGTTATGTAAGACACAACACGCTATAATGATCTGTGCACATTTTTCCGGACTATAGTGAAATGAAATGAAATGAATATTTATTTCGTGTAAACTTTTTTAAAGTGCTTACGAAAAGTCCTCCGCCTGGTGGAACAATGCAAAAACTACCTACTACCTACCGAAAACCTTACCATTAATGAAGATACTTGCGGTATTCGTGGACGCGTACACTTCCGGGTGTTCAATAAGGATAAGCCGGTTAAATACGGCATAAAATTTTACATGCTGAGACAGGCTATGCCTTGAGGATGGTGCCGTAGGTCGGGGACTCGAAAACTGTTCAAAAAATTGTCTTAGAATTGATGGAGGGCTATCTGCACAAACGGCACACAGTCTACATGGACAGATTTTCACCAGTCCTACCATTGTAGACCTTTTGTAGTTGCAAGAAACCCGAGCTAAAGAAAGCCGCGCTGCGACCAAAAGATGTGATGCCGCCCGCGTACTGTACTGATTAATATCACGAGACCAAGTCAACTTTCTGTACAGGTATGCCGGTGTTTTGTATAGAACAATACCAAACAATAGAGTTGCCAGATGAAGATGCCTGCGAGCAGTCATCTTCATGAGGTTCCCACTATTCAGGAATGGAGTGACATGTGAACGAGGTGGGATATTATAACAGAACCAAGCACAGGCGTTCTGTACTCGCTGAATAACTTTCTCTGTTCTATTCAATATACATGGACCAATCACAGTATCTGCATAATTAAGTTTCGACAAAATAAGAGTCTCACAAAGCAATATCCGCAATTCAGTACTCAAATGTTGTCGAATTCGATATAACAGTTTGAGACGGTAAAAACAGTTTTTGACAGCTTCCAGTACATGCGTCTCAAAATGCAATTCACCATCCATGACCAAACCTAGGTTTCGAGCCTCACTGACTTGTTCTATGGGACAATCGTTAACGAGTAGTACAGGATTTAGATTTTGTATCTTTCTAATGCATTGCTTTGAGCCTAATATTAAGAATTTGGATTCGGTGGGGTTGAGTGCCAGTGAATTTTTTTAGCCCAGTCAGAGATCTTATCTAAGTCTTTATTCATTTTATTTACAGATTCATGGCAGTCATTGGGCTGAAACGATATGTATAGTTGGAGGTCATCGGCATACATATGAAACTGTGTATTACATAAATGGTTGGTAACACCTGCACTGTACAATAAGAAGAGGAGAGGGCCGAGCACTGATCCCTGTGGAACACCTCGGGTTACCTGACAGCAAGAAGAAGTTGCATTGTTACCATCCCTGTCATTATCCAGTTGTACAAATTGAAATCTGTCAGTCAGATAACTATGGAACCATCTTACCGTTGCTGAGTCGCAGCCATAATACGAAAGTTTGGCAATAAGGAGTGAAATATTTATTGTTTGAAAGGCACGTGAAAAATCAAGTAGGGTAAGCAGGGTACCCATACCCTTGTCCCTCGCATCCAAGATATCGTCAACAACATCCACGAGAGTGGTGGTTGTACTGTGTCCCTGGCGAAAACCTGACTGTCTCTGAGGTATGATGCTATACTTCTCGAGGTACTTCTTGAATTGACTGTTCACCACCCTTTCCAATACTTTTGATAAAATAGGAAGTAAGCAGATTGGTCTGAGATCTTTAGGTGAGGTTGGATTGGGAACTTTGGGTATTGGTTTTACAACTGCGGTTTTCCACATATGAGGGAAGGTAGAAGTTGCAATGGATTTATTTATTATGGCTGTAATGTATGGAAGGCTATGAGGAAGAGTCATCTTAAGCATTTCAAGTGTAATGCTGTCAGCACCGGCTGCATTTGATTTGATACTGTTGATATGCAAGCGGACCACCTCCTCTCTGACCGGTTCAATACTGAAGGTATTTGAGTGGAACCTGTTTGTCTCAAAATATATCAAGTCAGACAGAGAAATTGTATCATTACCAGGGATGTTCAAGAAATGCTTGTTAAGATCCTCAGGATTGTTAAGGCTATGTGGTAAATCATGCCTCCCTTGTTTACCTATATTTATAGTAGATTTTAAATTACGCCATAGTTTTTTGGAATTTATTATGTGTCCATTTACATAAGTTTTAAAATAGGCTCTTTTCTCCTTATCAATTGCACTAGATACAATACATTTTAAATCTTTGTAACAATTTTCGTGTGTTTACTTAATTTGTATCGTGCCTGGTATTTGTTACGCAATTTCACTATCTCCTTAATTGTGTCTGTGATCCATGGGTAAGACCTTTCTCTAATTAAGACTCTGGTAATTGGTGCATGTAGATCAAATAAAGTTAGAAAGAAAGTATTAAATATTGTAACCATGTCACTCACATTGTCCTGAGTTGCTATATAGCCTATATAGCAACTCAGGACAATGCAAACTAGACTGGCCCTATATAATATAGGGCCAGTCTAGTTTGCAGAGGTCATCCTGGAAAACATCAAGCATGATCTTAGTTAATGGTCTGTAATGGATCCATTGCGGGGTAGGTTTACTAATCTTAAATATGCAAGTCACAGTAACAATGGCATGCTGCCCTAATTCAGGTATATATTGAACTGATACATTGTTTACTTGAGCATCAGTGCACACAATATCTATGAGAGTCTCGCTATGGTCTGTGAAATGTGTAGGTTGTTGGATGACTTGGCTGAGACTAGTGTATTGTAAGAAGTTATTTAACAGTATGGTACTGTTCTCATTTCTGTTTTGGTAGTTAATATTAAAATCTCCGAGGAGTACTGTTTTATTAGCTTTGCTGAAAGATGTGAGCGAGGCCGTGATCGCATCAAGAAAAGTGTTAAGAGCGTATACGCCTCGAGCGGCGGCTCGAGTTTAGGTTTTTATAGTACCGCGGTCGCCCGCACACCGCGCATGCGAGACCCGGCGCACTATGACGGTATCGCGTGGAATAATAATCTTGATCCTTCTTGCCATACATGAACAGTATTCGTTTATGTAATACGTCGATTATGATATGAAAGTATTCAAATTAATTATTTTCAATGTACATGCATTTAAAGGTATCAAATAACGATAGATATTACATATTTGTTTAGTAGGATGATGTTCCTCAGGATAACAACGACTATTTATAATAATTTGGCGCAGTTTTATTATATGATAGAAATAATTTATAATTGTTATCTACATAATTGTTACATTTCAAATATACATCTATTTTGTTATTAATGCATGAAAACCCACAAATGACACTAAATACAAAACCAAAAGAGTCGGGTAAAAGAAAATACTTAATTAATTAAAAGAAAGAAAAAAATATACAATATGTTGATTTGTATTTACAAAATATTGTAATTATACAATACATATTCACCTAAAATTATTTCACACAGTGTGCGATGATATAAATCCCTCTTTTTATAAAATTTTACATAGATAAGGCCAATTCTCGTATTTTATATGACATTGAAATTATATTTTGAACGAAATGAGATTAGATTTTAAATAGACTCAGAATTGGTATTCTTCTAATTTAAATGTCATTATCATCTAGAGTCCGTGTCACGAGAACATAGACATTTTGTAAACAAAGAATTTTTACTAAGTGACTTAGCGATAGTTCTGTCAAAAACAAATAATTTCAAATCAATGAGCGCAACGGTATAGGTCGGGTTCACGAAAGATGACCACTGCGCAGAAATCATTTTTTAGGTCTCCGTGGAGGTGCGGGGTGAGGCGCGGGTGGAATGCCAATGGTGTGGCTCCGTTCTTGACGCATTCCCTAAATGCGTCAAGAATGGAGCCACGCCATTGGTGCACGAATGTACACATGCGCGACGGCCGCCATTTCTGGTCAACTTTCGTGAAGCGACCTATACATAGATACGTGTCATTGGAAACTAATATGTCAATGGATCGGGTTTTTATCGATATTATGCGCTGTCAAACGGATCTTTTAATATTTTGAGGTACTGACGCCTAGAGTGTCAACATTTGGCGTTAGTTCATTGAAATGATACATTCTTGGGCTTAACATCTTTTTATCAGAGGATACAATTAATTTTTTAGTTATCAGGAAAGGGTTGGTGTTAAGTTAAATACAAGTTTATAGGATTGCAACGCTCTTCTCGCTGCCGGCATCTCGAAAAAGCGCGTGCAGAATATCAGATGGCAGAAAATTATTTATACCTTAAAAAGAAATTGCGTTTTCAGACTACCGTAACGTTTAATGGTTTTTGTTTAAGTTCATTCTGACGACACATTCTTCATTCACAGACAACGTAAAATCTCTATGCCTAGAAATGTTTATGCAATGTATTAGCTAGTTATCTGTTATATTATTCATTGTTGGTCAATAATTTAATATTTTAGAATAGATATGCTACTTTGAGCAATATTATTTATTGCGTAGTGATTTTTTAAAAATCGTGTCAATAATAAAGTAACATGTATGTACCTACTCTATAATTAACATACATGGTACTCTATTTTTCATTAATTTACAGATTATTACGTGTACCCCCCCGTGGGATCTCCACCTTGTCGTGGTGGGGGGGCTCAGTAACCGTGGGTTAGAAGCCACCCACGGTGAAGCTAAGCGGGATCCCGGGAGGGGACGCTCCACGTGGGCTTGGTAGAGGCCTGCGTAGGATGCGTCCTGTTAGGAGGCCGACCCCGTTCGTCTTTTTAAAAAAAACTCACAAATAGAATAATTACTATAAATAGTTTTACAACTGTTAAGGTCATTTAACATGGCATAATGCATTCTATCATCACTTAATGCAATGTAATTATTAGAAGGTTGAATCAAAGCAAATGTTTGAATATGAGAGTTTGACTCGTGAGGAGTCGGTAAGGGAATCACTTTATGAACAGTGAAATTATCTAGCGATATTAGCGGAATTTGTAACACAAAAACAATCTTATTATTATAGTAGTAACAGCTAAGTTGCGATACATCTATAATTGAATTAATATTATTTATATCTAATGGAACTGGAAATTCCAATTGCTTACTTATTTGATTGCTATGTTCTGACAATTCTTTGAAAAGATTCATTGGACTTATAACGCTAGGGTGCAGAACATTTAGCTTAGAAAATAAAATAGCATTAAGAGTAGTATCTAGTAAATTAGAGATAGACAATAAGGAACTTTCAATAACACTAAAAAGATTATTTATCTTAGAGATATAAAGAAGAATGTTATCAGTTTTGGTAATTTGAGAAAATATTTGATTCATAGCATTCATTTGTTGATTTAATTTTACTTCATTTTGATTAAGTTTAGAAATGGTAGAATTAAAGTTATTTATAGTTGATTTAATTATATGTATATTATCTCGAAACAAATGAAATAATTCCTTGTCGTTTTTGCGACAAGATTCAATTGCTGCATCATACTTGCGAGCATCATCGGCGTCTAATGTGCCG
This sequence comes from Euclidia mi, assembly GCA_944739405.2. Taxonomy (NCBI): domain Eukaryota; kingdom Metazoa; phylum Arthropoda; class Insecta; order Lepidoptera; family Erebidae; genus Euclidia; species Euclidia mi. Next base: position 117,787,795 of record OX123184.2, read on the forward strand.
AAAAAGAATTTAAGGATTTCGCCACCGAATTCTAAAGATCTTTTAACTTTATGTTTAGATTGATTACTTATAATATGAGACAGAGATTCGAGTTTGACATAACTAGATTCTATTAAGATTTCGATCGGGCTAGAAAAGTCTTTACATTCGGATAGATATTTGGATTGAGATTTTACGCATAGATTTAAGGTATTTTGCAATAGAGTTTCGATTTTGTTAAGATATGGATCTAGAGTTATTAAATCAATATGTGTAATGACTTTCCAATAGTCATTATAAAAATGTATATTAGTCTGAGGTTCAAAATATAAACCAGGACTATGAGAAATAGGAATTATATTGGAGTCTGCTTGGCAATGCCTTCCGCAGCATAATATTCTGGAAATGAGAAAATAGAAGAATTAAGAAGATGCTGGTTTAATTTCGTTAACATGATATTTAACTCGTTTGCGACCTACTTGCAAAGTGACATTTCGATTACCATGAACTTGAACGATTTTATATGGGCCTTTCCATATAGGAGACAGAGCCTTTCTTAAACGATGGTGATGTTTTAAATAAACTAAGTCACCAACTTTATAGGATATTTGACGCGAACTGTTGTCATAATATTGTTTTGACCTTTCTTTGTTATTTATTATATTTTGTATCGCTTTTTCGCGACTGAAACGCATACGATATTGTAAAGCCCGAATATATTCATGATATGTTGTATTAGTATGAGTTTCATAAAGTGAAGAAGGGATTACTGGTTTATAACCGTATAACAACTCATAAGGCGTGAAATTTGTACTAGAATGAGGCGTAGTATTGTAAGCTAAAATTGCAGTAAATAGGTAACAGTGCCAGTCGTTTTGATTTTCGTTAACAAAAGATTTGAGATACTCTTTTAAAGTGGCATGAGAGCGTTCCAGAGCTCCATTTGTCTGTGGATGATACGGAGTAGTGAAAAGATTTTTAATTTTTAGTATCTCTGTAAGCTGTTTAAATAAATCCGAAGTGAAACAAGTACCAAGATCAGTTAAAATAGTTTTAGGAAAACCAAAAAGAGACATAAAGTGTACAATATTCCGTGCAATTTCTTCACTGGTTGCTGTAACCATGGGATAAGCGCTAGAGAATTTAGTAAGGTCATCTTGTAGGGTTAATATGTATTTAAAATTTTGAAAACCTGCTTCGGGAAGGGGACCAACAACATCCAGTGCAAGTCGTTCAAATGGCCTTGTACTGGTGGAAGTGATTTCCATTGGAGCTTTATTTGACATTCTTAAAGGTTTATTAATTTGACATAGCTGACATTTCTTTACATAGTCAGTAATATCTGAGCGCATACCTTTCCAATAATAGGATGATTTTATTCTCTTGTACATTCGGTTAGAACCTGGGTGACCAGCAATTGGAGAATCATGGTTTTCTTTTAATATTTTTGGCACTTCGGCTGGAGTTGGATATATTAACTGATTTTTGTAAATGTGGATTTTAATATTGGTGTTACTAAAGATATAGGAAATCATATTATAGATTTTAGTATAAGGTAGCTTAGAAAAAGGGTCAGAGAAGTCTGATATTGCTAAATCAGTAACGTTTGAATTTTCTGTTATGATTTTATCTCTAAGCTTTAGAAGTAGGTTATAAATATCTTTAAATTTAGTCTCTTCATAGTGATGAACTTTAGTATATAAGAAATAGAAAGTTTTGTTCTTTTCGACAAACATTTGAATTGTGAAAGGTTCACGTTCAGAATTTAACAACGTTTCAGAATTTTCTAACTGTGTTAAAATTTCTTCACAGTGGGGTATAGAATTGTCGAAATCTAAAGAAACAGGGAGAACAATGGTATTTAATTTAGTTAAATGTAAACTTTGGGAATATTCTTGAATAATAGTATTAGAAATTGGAAGGCGATTAGTGAACTGGAGTTTAAAATATTTTTCATAAGTTAGGTTATTCAAACTATTAATATCTATAACATTAACGGGACACCGGGATAAGGCATCGGCGTTAGAATTGAGACGACCTTGTTTATACACGATTTCATAATCATACTCCTCAAGTTTGAGGCGCCAACGAATTAATCTACTGCCTGGGTCTTTGACGTTAAATAGCCATACGAGAGGTCTATGATCCGTAACGATTTTAAATTTATTACCGTATAGGTAAGGGCGAAACGTTTTAACGGCAAACAAAATAGCTAACAACTCCTTTTCGGTTGTCGAATAGTTTCCTTCAGCACGATTCAGAGTACGAGAGGCAAACGCTATCGGTTTGTCTTTCCCTATAGGTCCTTGCGAGAGGACAGCTCCGACGGCATAATTACTGGCGTCGGTAGTAACAATAAATGGTTGCGAAAAATCTGGATACTGGAGAATCGGTGCAGTAGTTAGTTTTTCTTTAAGAATTTCGAAGGCAGTTTGTTGTTCCGGGGACCAGTGGAAAGTGACATCTTTCTTTAATAAGGACGTAAGAGGTTTGGTAAGTTTTGAAAAATTGTTAATGAAACGGCGATAGTAGCCTATAAGGCCTAGAAAAGATTTGACCTCCTTAGGGTTTTTAGGAACTGGGAATTGAGACACGGCCTTGACCTTTTCGGGATTCGGAGAAAGACCTTTATCGGTGATGATGTGACCAAGGTAACTCACTTCGCGACGTAGGAACTCGCATTTATCAGGTTGGAGTTTTAGGTTGTATTTACGTAGTCTGTCAAAAACTAGTTCTAATTTTTCTATATGATTTGGTAAGGATGAGCTATAGATAATACAATCGTCCATGTAAACATAGCAATGTAGACCTTGTAACCCTGATAATACGGTGTTCATAAGTCGTTGGAAGGTAATAGGGCCATTTTTCAACCCGAAGGGCATCCTAGTGAATTCGTAGTGGCCGGACATAGTAGAATTAGAACTAACAGTGAAACCTGTTTTTGGTGCGTCCTTTTCGGACATTCTCAATTGATGGAAGGAACTTGCAAGGTCAAGCGTAGTAAAATATTTAGAATGACCTAGTTGGTCGAGGATATCAGTTATGAGAGGCAGCGGATAACTTTCTGAGACAGTGACATCGTTAAGGCGGCGATAATCTATTACAATTCGCCACTTCTTTTTGCCGGATGCATCTAACTTTTTGGGAACTACCCATACTGGGGCACTCCAAGGTGAAATTGAAGGACGTATAATATTTTGATTTAGCATCTTTCGAATTTGAGTATCGACTTCTTCCTTGTGACATTCAGGGAAGCGATACGATTTCACGTGAATAGGGGCTGCGTTACCCGTATCAATTGAATGTTCTACGGCAGAAGTAAAGGATAATGGTTCGCCTTCGAGATAAAATATATCTGTATACTCTGAACAACAATTAAGAAGAGCTTTCCTCTCTTCTTCATTTAAATGTGAACAGCGAATAGAATTTAATACTTGATTTGCCCGATCAGATTTAGAATAAGACATAGAATTAATATTATAAGAAGAATTATACTCTAGGTTTTCACCATAATCAATCGGTGACAACTCTACGACATAATCTTTGACCTCAAGGTCTAGGTCAGTAGTATTTAATATAGTAACGTTGACCTTTCTATTCGGTTTAATAGATACCATGCAATTTGCGACATAAACACCTTCCTTTAAGGTATGATCTAGTACTAAGGCTTCATTGTTTAGATAAAGCTCGGGAGAGTAATTGGATACGGCGCATTCGATAACGGCCTCGGAGCGTGCCGGTATCATATAAGTAGGTTGATGTAGAAAAATTGGTAATTCATGGCCATTAAAGGTTAACGTTTTGGAATTATAATCTATATTAGCTTCATACAGATGGAGGAAGTCATTACCTAATATACCATCATAATTTTTTAAGTTAACATTGTCATTTATGACGTGAAATTTATGTTGAAAAGATGTATTGTATACAATAAATGTTAAATAAACTCCTCCTAAAGTTTCACAATAGGAATTAGTATCATTTATACCTCTTATTTTAATAGTGTCAGAGGTAAGCTCAGGCATATTTCGCAAACTAGACTGTTTAACAATGCTGATACTTGCACCTGTATCGATAAGAAAATTAAGATAATTACTAGAGCCTTTCGTAAATAATTTCGTATAAGGTAACGATATTTTATTTGATAATGAGCTCATCTCGAAGATGGGTTCACTCATAGATTTAGAATTAGAATAAGTTTTAGTTATGGAACTAGAATGACTCAGTCCCTCTTTGGGCGGCTGAGATGTAAAAGAACTAGAATGACTCAGTCCCTCTTTGGGCGGCTGAGATGTAAAAGAACTAGAATGACTCAGTCCCTCTTTGGGCGGCTGAGATGTAAAAGAACTAGAATGACTCAGTCCCTCTTTGGGCGGCTGAGATGTAAAAGAGTTAGCATGACTCAGTCCCTCATTGGGCGGCTGAGATGTAAAAGAATTAGTGTGACTCAGTTCCCTTTTGGGCGGCTGAGATGTAGAAATAGTAATTGATTTAGTAGAATAATTCGCATAAGGTTTAGTATAAGATTTAGCATAAGAATTAGTATACGAATTATTATAAGACTTAAGATTAGAATTGGCATAAGATTTAGGATAAGAATTAGTATAAGTATTATCATTCGATTTAGGATAAGAAATAGTATAAGAGTTTGTGCCGTTATGATTTATCGATTTCGGCAGGCACGCATCCGAAATCTTAGTTAGTTTAAAGGTAATTGGTTATTAACTACGTCATCACCTTGAGATAAGGTGTGCACGGGCATATTATTGGAAGTTGATTTAGAATTAGACTGATTTTGACGTTGCGCGTTATACTGTCGTTTACGACATTGATCTATAGAGTGGCCTACATTTTTACAATAATTACAAGTAATAACATTTGTTTTAGGATTAGAATACTGTTTAAAATTCTTATTTTGTTGAGAATTAAAGTTAGACTTTTTATAAAAATTATTTGAATTCGAATTAGAGTTAGACGAAAATTTATGATTATCAGATTTACTAGAATTATTTTGGAAATCGTGTTTGGATTTATATTTTAAAGAATGAGACTGCAGATTAAATAATTTCTCTTCCTCAGTAGCGTGTTGCACAGCTTCATTGAGGGATGACGGGTTCCGACATCTGACAATATTTGAAATTGAAGGATTCAAACCTAACATAAATGTATTGAGTGCGAGATCTTCCATAGCGGCTAACCTGCCTGGAAGCTCTTTGGCGTCCCTGCAATTGTACTGGACGTCTGCTAAAATTCTAGTGAGAATATGTTCTACACGGAGGGAGTACTTAGTGACGTCTTCACATGTACTTTGTTTGCAGTTCTGTAGATCGACTAGCAAATGTGTGGAATGTTTCTTTTCCCCAAAAGTTTTCCTTAAAAATGATTTTAAATCGGACCACTCGTTAAACGTTTTCAAAGTACATGCAACTTGGGCTTTTCCCTCAAGTTGAGAAATTATGAATTTACACAAAATAGACTTTTGGTCCTCACTAGCTAGAGAAATAGCGTTATCACAATTTGTGAGAAAAGCTGGTAGTGACTCTTTGTCACCATTGTACGGCTTAATAAATTTTGTAAGAAAGGTTAATGTTATTTTGTCAGACATATCGACTTTTTCCGATTTTACAGACATATAGTTACAAAAGTAATAAAATAGTAGACAAATAGAATTCGAAAATCACATATAACGTTAAAAATAGGCACACGAAGTTGGCACACAAAATTGAATAAAGTAAGTAGTAGTAATTACAGTTTATAACAAAGACTCACAAAGTAAGCGACGCGATGTAAAACGACGCTGTCATTCCTGGAACTCGGCGACTCGGTGTAATGTGAGTTGATGCGCAGTAGCGGCGACGCGACGCGTTGTCCTTGATGCTCGGGATCCTTCCCGTGGAACCACGTTGTCGTGTAGAAAACGATGTAGAAATATGGAAATAGCAAAACGGAAATGGTATTAGAAATTAGATAGTAAAGATGTAGATGGGTGAGTGGTACCTGGTGCGGGTTACAGCTACTGAAGCTGTATTTTAACCCAGCTTAATGTGATGACGCGACAGCGGAGGCTTCTTGATCTGGCGGTGGTGTGCTGGAGCGGGCTCGCACTTCGAGGTCGAGGCTTATCGTCGTCCAAGGTTCACGAACTTTTCTTTAAGGCGCAGGCTTAGCCTTGAGGCTAAGGCTTATTGTCGACCGGCGACTAGACGGGGTTCCCAAAATACAAAATTTTATGTGACAATGCCGTATGAAGGCTTTCTATTTTGGCACATAAAATAGATGTGTCAATGCCGTATGAAGGCTTTCTGTTTGACACATCCCACTTCTGACACCAAATTGTTAGGAGGCCGACCCCGTTCGTCTTTTTAAAAAAAACTCACAAATTAATTTAGAGTCCTTTTATTACCTTGACACACACACTACACTATACTGAATGCCTATATTTAGGTTTCTCAACCGTTCACTGTCGCGTCCCAGGCCCAACTGGCTCATAATAATATAATTGAAGTAAAGAAATGAATAAATGCTGATTAAGAGCTTCTAGAATATAATGGAAAATACGCGATGCAGTGAAATTGCTGACTAGGTTTTCTCTACGTTATAATATGGTATGTAACAGTCCCATGGTGCGGGTGCGGGGGACAGTTCTGTCTGTCCCTCGCAGTCGGGTGCGGTCGCGGGAGGAGAGGCGTGTGGGTGTTGCGTTGCCCCGCGCCCTATCTCCCGCGACCAAATGGTGGCGCACCATCGTTGCGTCGCGGTGGGGCCGCAGAGGAAGAGGAGATGCGGTGTTGCGTTGCCGTCCTCCCTATCCTCTGCGGCCGCTGGGTGTTTTGGCGGCGGAGCCCAACACCTTCATCCGCCGCCAAGGGGGTTTCGTTCGGGGCCCGCCTGACCATCTGGCGGGCCAATACCCGTCGGGGGGTAGCGAGGAATGCTTTGGTGAAACCCTACCCTCCGACACATGGGTACATGAGGAGCACGGGTTGGTTTTTAGTCAGTAAGAGTCTGACAGTCCCCTTCGTCCTTCCCCCCCGGGGCGGAGTGACTCCATGAGGATTTTCCAACCCGATACCAAAAAAAAAAAAAAAAAAAAAAAAAAAAAAAAAAAAAAAAAAAAAGATTATTACGTGTAAAACAACAAAAAATCGGCCAATTTATGAACATTCGACCACTAAAACACAAAATCAAATATTTTTATTTCAGTAAAATTTAACAATATAAATTTAAAAACATAGTGGCATAATTAGGCATTAAAAAAAAAGACTGTTCAAAAGCATAAAATCTAAAATGCCACTGTTCGAAAAAAGGTTGTGAAGCTCTGAATGTTTGCTTACAAAAAGTATATCTTCTCGTGGCACCAACTATAATTTGACTTCTATTGTTCTCACTGACGTTGACACATTGTTTAATTAACAACAGGCAGCGATAGCCTACTGGAGATACCAACGGACTGCTATGCAGAAGGTATCGGGTTCGAATCCACGGTATGCTAGAACGATGATGATGACATTGTTCAATTAACGATCTAGACACGATAACATTCCAATATCAGTTTATTTAGGAGAATACCATTTGTGACATGAGTATGACACTGATATTAGATCGAAACTGCATTTTGAACAAATATAGTTAGAAGAATTGAGTCAAAATAAACTGTTAACTGGTGCAGAATAAGACTGCACAGTAGGTAGGTGGGCTTGTGTGTGTTAGGTACCTGCAATGCGAGCTCGTGGGGATCAGCTGAGCTGCGGCGGTTTGTAAGATAATATTCGATTCAAGTGTGCTTTTAATTGCATTGCATAGTACGTTTTAGGTAAATATCTATTACATTGGTATCATGCTAAAATAACCATAATTTTGCCCCCATTAAGAACCTCATACATGGGCTCTGTAAATTCATCGGTCGGTCACCCATCCATACTATGACCGTGATGTCAATTACTTTACCTTAACTTATGTAGTTTGTACGAAAATAAACCTGCGATAAAGGCTTTGCAAGCCAATCCCATGGTCACCCATCAAAGATCAAATGCGTCTAACTACTGTACCTGTTTATACTGTATATTGCCACTTGATTTTTGCAGCAAGGTATTATATCTAACGGTCCGTTTCTGTCAGTCTCGCCCAGCCCCTAGTTGACCGCGCTACTATACTAACCAGTAACCACTAGACTCCAGATGTCTCGACTAACACACTAGTTTAATACGTAATACATAAATAAAGTTAAGTACATCAACTTTTCATATTTATAAAAAAAAATACGTTGAGAAAAAAATAAGGATCAAGAAGCTTTAGCCGCGCTATAAACGTTTGGAATGCAATATTTACGTAAAATGGCGGACGCGGACGCGAGCGACAGGTCCATCCTCTGAGAGCGCTCAGCGCTGAATGACGGACGTAGCATCGCGCTTCGAGTTTTATAGGTCTTTTTTAAAAAATCATATTAATTACAAACGAAAAGTTTAGATTCAAATTTTTTTATATGACTTAAAATGAATCTTAAGGTTTGTAAATATGTATATATCTTTTTAATAATCACAGTAGTTTTTTAGATATAAATGCAAATTTGCGGGCTAAAATTAAGCAAAATGCACTGTTTTGTTCTCCGATTTTCTTGAAAATTATGAATGAAAGTACAATTTCTTTTTTAGGGACTCGCTTGTATAGCTTTTGCTCGTACAGTTTACATTTACAGAATTATAGAACGATAAGTTTTCATAGCACTAGCGACCATTAATGCTGGCCTAAACTACAGAAATTACGAAAATGACTTTTTTAAATTCATCCGTTTTAAAATATTTACTATAGTAACCCATATATTTTTCTCCAGCACTCTCTTGATAAAGAACTGAACTTTCATATTTTCTATATCTTTTCCATTAATTGTCATTTATCCGTAACATAATAGAACAATAAAAACCCGCAAAATCGCCTCCGACGGATTAAACGCTCTTAATGTCCAACCAAGGTGGTCTATATGCTGTACCTATGATAACTGATTGAGAGTGGACAGTGAGTTTGAGCCACATTTGTTCGACACCCGGTGCGACCGGATGTGGCATAGTTCGGACCTTGAGGTCGCGGCGTTCATAAAAGCCGACGCCCCCACCCCGGCCACCTCGCACTGTCGACGGTCTTGGTACGTGCCTAAGCCTGAAATTAGGAACTTTCGGCGCTCGGCCTTCTTCTCCCACCCGCAGCCAAGTTTCGTTGATTGCCATAATATCAACTGCAAGCTCATCCATTGCCAACAAAAACTCGTCATGGCGTGTGCTCAGCGAGCCAGCGTTAAATAAACCTACTTTTAAATATTTTTTCTTTGTCATTATTAGATCTTAAAGTTAAAATTTACTGTCTTGCTCATATAATTGTGTATAACTAGTAGAAATATGTCATTATTTATTATATTTAATCTTTGATATTTTGTGTTGTTTGATTTATTCGTAGATGTTATTCGTGAGAGCATGTATGCTTTTGATGAGAAGATTATGTAGGTTGTTTTAGTACATATGTGTATATCCATTAATAAGTTATATAGAAATAATATAATATATAAATATATTAATAAATTATAAATACATATTATTTTAAAAATATAATAATTTATGCAACCAATATAGCCGTTTATGCTGTTACTACAAAAATATTTAGAAAATCTATACAGCGCTAGAGTTAAAAACCTTATCGATGTCTGCTTCACACCTAATTGGGTAAGCTTTGTCCCCAGGCTTATTACGAGCGTAGATACGGCCGCGCTTAACCCATAAAAATTTCCAGCCCGAGCGCTGGCTGGCTTCTCGCGCCGATCGAAATAATTGCCGGTTGGCCTTCGTTAGGCGCTCGTTGATGTAGAAGCGCCTAGGTGTCCCCGGGACCAGGTCGGCCGAAGTCGTACCCGGACGCTGCTCAGCAACGCGTCCTTCAAATCGCGGCGCACGAGACGCGCCACAAGCGGACTCGGGCGCGCCTCGGGGCCCGCCGCGTCCGTGGCCACAATACGCCGTCCGCCTACTCTTTCACAGCGTACAATTTCTTTCTCTTCAATTGCTATCCCAATGTTCACCGCTATCTGCATGAAGACGTGGAGCTCTCGCCGCTCACCTCAGGGAAGTTAGCGACCTCAACGTCATTGGCCAACAGTTCTTGATCGCGCTCGCGCAGATCCTGCCTGAGCTGAAAGACTATGTCGTCGTCACTCTGAGACTGTGCATGTTTTTTCTCGAGCGCATCAACCCTTTCTTCTAGAGTGTCAACCTTGTGTCGGTACTCTTTCACAGACTCTCTTATGACGGCCAATTCATCTCTGAAGAACTGCACGTCACGGTTAATAGATCGCAGATTATCCCGAAGGGTTTTCAGCTCCTCTGTGATGTCGTTTGCTATCTCATGTGTTGATTCAAAGGTCGAGTTTAAAGGGGAGCTGTGATGTGAAGGGTCTTCAGAATGCTGGTCGGCAGACTGTTCGGTAGGTCTTTGGGGACGCAATGATAACTCAGGCCCTTCTTTTATTGCCTTGGATTTAATGCAGCCGGGGCATTGCCAGGAAGGGGAGATACTGCCTGACGGAGGTAACTGGACGCATCGTAGATGAAAGTAGCCATCGCAGTGGCGACATCTCGCAGCCTCAGTCGGAGACAGGAAGCGGCGGCAGCGACCACAGCTCTTCGACATGTTGGTAATGTATATTTATAGTGATCTTGCTAGTACGCAGGTTAAATCACAGATGGCGTTGCTACTCCAACCGACGTCAATCGAGCTGTCAGTGCAAGCAATTAGTTTTAGCGTAGAATATGACCGATTCTCAGATCTAGAGAATATCCCCCCGTAGGATCTCCACCTTGTCGTGGTGGGCGGGGCTCAGTAACCGTGGGTTTGAGGTACAACACCCACGGTGAAGCTAAACTGGATCCCGGGAGGGGACGCTCCACGTTGGCTTGCGTGGGGCCTGCGTAGGATGCGTCCCAGGGTGCGAGTGCGGGGGACAGTTCTGTCTGTCCCTCGCAGTCGGGTGCGGTCGCGGGAGGAGAGGCGTGTCGGTGTTGCGTTGCCGCGCGCCCTATCTCCCGCAACCAAACAGGGGCGCACCATCGCTGCGTCGCGGTGGGGCCGCAGAGGAAGAGGAGATGCGGTGTTGCGTTGTCGTCCTCCCTATCCTCTGCAGCCGCTAGGTGTTTTGCCGGCGGCGCCCAACACCTTCATCCACCGCCAAGGGGGTTTCGTTCGGGTCCCGCCTGACCATCTGGCGGGCCAATACCCGTTGGGGGGTAGCGAGGAATGCTTCGGTGAAACCCTACCCTCCGACACATGGGTACATGAGGAGCACGGGTTGGTTTTTAGTCAGTAAGAGTCTGACAGTCCCCTTCGTCCTTCCCCCCCAGGGCGGAGGGACTCCATGAGGATTTTCCAACCAGACACAAAAAAAAGAAGACAAAAAATACCTAGAGAATATATTGAAATTAAACTACAGTTTACGGATTTTATCGCGTTATATTGGTTTCACTTGTTATTACATTTAAACCGAATGATCTAGAAACTACATTTTTATTTCTACATTTTAGAGAATATACATATAAAGTTTCATACAACTCGGTCCAGCCGTTTTGGCAGAGTACTGTGACTAACATAGTGAAAAGATTTTTTTGACTCCGGCATGCTCCTCTCCTGGTGTAGACAACTGATCTATGATATGAATGAACTAATATGGCTATTATAAATTAGAGGTTGGTGCTAAAAGGCTGAATTGAACTCCTCCTAAACGACTGGACCGATATTGATGAAACTTTTTGTATGTGTTCAAGGGGACTTGAGAATGGTTTAGATTCACAATTTAGTCCACTGGAAAATGTTTATTGTACTTAATTTTTAATTTGTAAGTAGTTGTGGATGTTGGAATGTTTCGCATTAGAACCGACGGACTACGCTGCTATCGCAGTGTCAAATCTTATAATAATTATTTCGTCAAGGAGTACATCGAAACCTTACCTGAATTATAAAACATTAAAAAATAAAGATTTCGAGTCGACAACATATATCCGCAAAATTCGGATTGTCGAGTATTTTGTTAAATTCTAATGGTTCTGACAGACAAATCACATTCGCCATATTGGCCACTCCAGCAAAACGCGGAAAACGCCACAGTGCTCGGCCACAGTGAAAGGCGGGCGCGGGTGCGGGCGCGACGCGGGAAACTCAAACGTATGAAACTCTATAGGAGTGTCCGTAGTGGAGAGCGGGCGCGGCGAGCGGTGCAGCGCGGGGAGCACGCGGGCAACTCAAACCATAGAACTTTCATACAAGTGTCCGTAGTGAATGCGCGGGCGGCAAGCGGGAAACAATGCGGAGCGTGCGGATCTCAAACTTTTATGAGTAATTATGAAATCAAGTGCGAGTCGAACTCGCTCATCAAGGTTAACGTAGTAGATAAGTAGAGGGATTCACTTAACATAAACATCATATAGCCCCCTAGCCAAATATCACTTATCAATTTTTCGCCAGCAAAAATAACTTTGCTTTCCGTAATGTTTGTGTATTGATATTGAGCACCAAGGGTTTTGGGAAGCAAAATTTAAATTTAAAAATCTCCATAGACACCCAGCTAGTATAGGACAGAATATTTTTTTTGTATATAAATCATAAATCGGTTCACAGAATATATCTACTTACTAATTTTAAAATTTGTAGTCTTAATAGTTTCGGCATAAAGTGGCTGTGACATAGAAATGTATACATAGACAGACATGGCGAATCTATCAGGGGTTCAGTTTTAAGCATCCTAAGCCTTTAGCTAGGGAACCCTAAAGATAGGTTACTTACATATAAGTCAATCTTCAAAAATACTCTACTAATATTGTAAATGCGAAAGTGTTTGTAGATATATATTCGGTATATAGGTATATATAATGGTAGATAATGTCATGGATACTGACTAAATTACTTTGTATTCTATAGAGTTTCTGAACTCTTTAGACTAATCAGGAGTCTCACACAACTTGAGACTGAAAGTAAATTAATGTTGCCCCGACTACAACGCGCGCGAAGCCGCGGGCAAAAGCTAGTATTATATAGTGATGAACTTAAAAATGCAAAGTATATATATAAATTCTAATTTATTTTATTTATTAACATTACCACATATCTCTTTTTAACCATTCCAGTCGTTCCTGAAGTTACTAGAATTTTCCAATTTTTATTCAAAATGTTATTTTTATTTTTAATATTTGCCAAATATTTATAAACATTTTCCAAATATCATAAAAACCAAACTTATTATAACAGTTATAAATGTGATTTGAACCCACGCCCTCAGACCGTGAGGCGGTTGTATTATCCGCACGGCTACAGCCTTGTTATCAGTTAGTTGCGAATTTGGTGAACATTGACATAGTGTTACTATGGTGAATGTTAACGTCATCTAACTGAAAACTCATATTAATCTAGCCGCAATCCTAAATTTGACAAACACTGTACACCGCACCCGCGAACGCGCTACTACGGACACATGAAGATGCGCGCGGCGCCGCGCGCGGGCTGCCCGCGCTACTATGGCCAAGCACACAGATACCGGATACCATAGCCCAAGGGGCTATGCCGGATACCATTTTGAGTACTACTAAGTCTTAGTACTAAGCAGTTTGTATGTGTAAATACTTTTTGCAGTTATATTTCTTAGACAGTTAAAACGACATCTATACTAATATAATAAAGCTGAAGAGTTTGTTTGTTTGATTGATCGCGTTAATCTCAGGAACTACCGGTCGGATCTGAAAAAATATTTTTTGTTTACGATAGTCCAGGTATTCCGAAAGGCTATAGGCTATATAACGTAACGCTTCGACCCTTTGGGGCCGGGCAAAAGGCTAAAAAGGCTAAAAGATAATGTCGGCTAATCTCAGGAACTAGCAGTCGCATTTTAAAAATTGTTATTGCCTATGACAGACCAATTATTCCGCCACAGTTTTTAGGAGCCAGACAAAAATAATAAAATGCTCAAACGAGAACCCTCCCCGGGTTGGGTCAAAGGCAAAAAAGGCTAAACGAATAGGATACAATCTATATGGGTTTCGTTTTCGAGATTTTCGGGACGCTGATTAATAATATGAAATTTATTTAGTGATCCAAGATGGCGGACGGGAAATCAAAGATGGCGGATGAGAAAATTTTAAAAATCAATATGGGTATCGTCTGCGATGTGAAAAGGGATGGGGAATCCAAATACAACATCTGTTTCGTGATTCAAGATGGTGGATGGGAAATCAAAGATGGCGGATGGGAAAATTAAAAAAATCAATACGGGTATCGTCTCTGATGATTTAAGGGATGGAGAATCCAAATACAACATCTATTTCGTGATCAAAGATGGCGGATAGGAAATCAAATATGGCGGACGGGATTTTTTTTAAAGTCGATATGGGTATCGTCTCCGATATTTTAAGGAATGGGGAATTCAGAAACACCATCTATTTCGAGATCAAAGATGGCGGATAGAATTTAAAAAAAAAATATGGTTAGGTATGGTCTCCGATGTTTAAAGGGATGAAGAATCCAAATACAACATCAATTTCGTGATTCAAGATGGCGGATGGGAAATCAAAGATGGCGGATGGGAACAATTTAAAAAATCAATATGGGTATCGTCTCTGATGATTTAAGGGATGGTGAATCCAAATACAACATCTATTTCGTGATCAAAGATGGCGATTTTTTTTAAAGTCGATATGGGTATCGTCTCTGATATTTTAAGGAATGGGGAATTCAATATTATATAAAAATCTATGTTTGTTTGTTCATCATTTAAAGACTCTCAAATGATAAGAGATTAAGCGCTAAGTCAATGGTAACTTTGGAAAAGGGGCATAGAAAAAAGGAAATGAAATAAAAACTCTTAAAAAGGCGATACGGAGTTCGCTGGGTCAGCTAGTATACATATAAAATTTCATACAACTCTGTCAACCCGTTTCGGAGGAATATTGTGACTAACACGGTGAAAGATTTTTTTTACTCCGGTACACGCCTTGTGTCGACAATCATTGATCTAGTGATATGATTACCATATCACACATACAAACATACACAAAATAAACGTATATACAGGCAAAGACTCAGGGGTAGACAAAGGCTACCCCTTTGAGACTACGGAACGCCATTTGCAACGATCCTGACATATCTCTCTTGCTTCATTTACTCTTATCAAGTTTCTCATGATATGATTAAATTACTAATATGGCTATTTAAAAATAGGGCTTGGTGCTAAAAGGCTGAAAATTTAGAATAGTTACATACAATTCTGTTTTAATGTTGTTTGTGAAGTTTTTCAATTTTTCAGTTCCATAGCATATAATAATCTATAATATAAAAATGAATCGCAAAATGAGTTGGTAAGCGCATAACTCGACAACGCCTGGACCAATTTGGCCAATTCTTTTTTTTAAATGTTCGTTGAAGTCCAAAGATGGTTTTTACTGCGAGAAAAATTTTAGTAATTGAAAAACTTTAAAAACAGCCCTTTTCTTTTTCCCATACAAACGTTTTCTAACTAAAACGTAGAGTCAATTTGAGCTTAATGCTATTGTATAAAGTTCATATTAAATTACAAGCACTCACTGTTGTTTAAACAATGTAGGTATGTTCCTAACGTCAAAGAGTCAGTTTGCACTTTATTACGATATGATTGAATTTGAACTTTGTATAGCGATACAAAGTTCAAATTCAATCATATCTATCAAAGGATAAACAAAAAAAAAGAAAACGAAACTCAACAAAAGTGATATCGCCGACCAAATTGAATAGTTCAATTTGGTCGGCTTCGCCATATTACTTCAAAAAAACTTGAAACAACAACAAACTGTCAATGTCAGTGTTGTTTTTCTTGGATTTTCGGTTACCTACTCTACTGAGTTTGCTTTTGTCAACTGATACACGAAACAAATTCGTATCTATATCGTGTTTTGTGCAGTGTTTAGTTACCTATCAGGGCCGTGAAAGCTCCATAAATGGGTAAATTTCATATAAATCAGCGCCATCTACCGAAGATTGCAAGAAAATAATTACATATATACCTAGAAATATCTGTAGCGATAACTGAACGGTAATTTCGCCAACATCGTTAAGATCTGTGTGGCGCAGTGGAAGAGTGCTAGGCTCATAACTTAAAAGTCCGTGGATCGAATCTTCGCTTATCTAGAACTACTTTTTGTGATTTTTATATTTTTTTACTTTTAAATTGCATATTTTACATAATAGTTGTCATTTACTTATTTATTAACACCGAAATTAAACATTTATTTTATTTTGAAAAATGAATCCACTACTAACGCCATCTATACGATCGGAATAAAAATAGAATTTATTTGTCCGCCATCTAGAGTCGAGGATGCCTATTGAACTTTTTCTTTAGAGGGAGTTGCGCATCTATACCAGTATATCAGTATACCTATGATCACTAATTGCATGTGACACAATAATCTATAATATAGATATGCCTCCTATTAGACGAAGCAATTTAGGTAGAAGAACCCGAAATGCTGCAAACCAAGCTAATTACCGATCTAATCATGCTGCATAAGGACGTGACGACCGAAATGAACGTGAAAGAATTCGGATATCACAAACGCGTGAAGCGCGAGCGCGACATTCAACTAATAATCGCGCAAGTTTGAATCGGGCTGCTTTCAGTTACGATGTGTCAATTGACTACAGTAACTACCAATGTGTTGTTATTGGTTAGATGAAGTCGGTTTGCTCACATTGTGAGGCATTGAAATATAAAAACGAAGCTAATGGATTGTGTTGCGCAAATGGTAAAGTGAAATTGATATCATTGGAACCACCACCAGAACCATTGTACCCATTGGTTTCAGGAATAGAAACAGATGTCATACACTTTTTGACAAATATCCAACAATATAACTGTACGAGCCACGTAATGCGTTGCTCGCACATTCGGCCACATACACATTTGTGCCGTATTAGCAAATAATTTATTACATTAATTGAACTAATCATATTTAAATTCAGTTCGCGTTCACGTCCCAATATCAATTGACGTACCGCGTCTCCCATATCATTCCGCGTTCAAATCTGTAATCGCGTATCATTAAATCATTAATTTAATTATTAATATCATATCTTTATCAAGCAATATAGTCAGTTAAATTTATTTATGAGTTTTACTGATTTATCTTCCTAATTCTTACTACCCGAGGTGTGCGGACCGTACAATAACAATTGCTTTCAAATGACTTCATTTGGGTCAACAAATGTAGTTCGGGAAAATTTTATGCCAACTTTCAAGTCACCTAAGTTAAGATGTGTCACTAATCAATCATAATCATCACTTAGTCATCATATTAATTGGTGATTCAGTTTTAGCGACACGTTTATTATTCTGAAACCCAATATAATTATTTGATAATAGATATTAGTTACAACTAATTAGGAGACAGATATAATTTTTAAGAACAAATATTATTTAACACGTTCATCGCCACGTAGGTCACCGGTGACCTGACCCTGCCCAGTATTTGGGCGCCTCGTAGGTCACCGGTGACCTCAAGGCAAAGCTGTTTTCAAACCTATTTAGTGAGCCGTAGGACACTTACTCCGTAGATTTTGTGTATGCGTATGACCGCTGCGGCGCTGTAGAATATGTGCGCACAATGGTTTTCGTTTAACGTGAAGTTTGTTAGATTCACCTATGTGAATCTGCAGTTTTCGGCGAACTCGTTCATGGATGCGGAGGTTTGGGTTTTAAGTGCAACATAACTATTCCTTTTAAACATTTTACGTAGCTTAATAATTACCATTTTGTAGGCTTTTTAACACTAAAGTATTTTTTTTAATGCATAAGTAGTTTCTGAGAAAACTGAAAAAAGCCTCTGCTATTTTACAATATATTGGGTAAGGTAATAAAATTAAATAATAAATACAGTAATTGTGTAAGTAATGAAAATATTTATTAGAAAATGAATAACAGTAATTAAATTGCTAATTATAATAAAAAAAATACGTTACTTCTTGTGGATCTTGTTGAAACACTGTAAACACAAATGCGGTTTATTTTCGCATTCATTGCAAAATGTTGAAACTTTTTTGTTTTATTTCTGGCAAGTTTCGAACCATATAGTTCGACATTATTTTTGTAACATTTATTACAAAATCGGCGTGTGTTTCTAACTGATCCCTCTTTTTGAGTTAGGTTATGCCTTAGCCTTTTAGGTCTTTCAACCTCTTCAGCAGTTTTATTTTCTGTCTCAGTCAAATCTTCCACCAACTGCCTTCGAAATTCTACAATCCTCATTTTAGTTTTATTATTCTCACAGAACATCACCCAAGAGTTCATCAAAGCAGTGTTCAAAATTAATTCTATTCCCAACTTTTAGTACCATTTTACAGTCTTTCTTAATGGAGATGAATAGGCATTCATTTGATCACTAAGATCGACTGAACCTTTTGCCATGTTATATGCATAAACCATCTTTGGCTTTCGAACTATCTTTCCTTTTTTCATTACAGTTTTTAACCCTTTAGAATGCTTAGTGGACAGCATAAGCACATCCCTCTTATGTTTCCATTTTAAGACGCATATACCCCGCTCATTTTCCCTCGCTATTGACTCACCTGGTTTGAGTTTGGCTTCAATTATTTGCTTTGGTAATCCTCTTCTGTTTTTTCTCAAGGTGCCAACCAGGTGAGTATTATTGTCAAGTAACTGATTTGCAAGCTCAAGATTTGTGTACTAATTATCAGTTGATACGGAATGCCCTAAATTTAGTAGTCTATCACATAGACCCATGACCACATTAGTAGGAGATGTATTCAACAATTCATGGTTTTTGCCTGCGTATAATAGGGTAGTTTCCAGGGTCAAAATAATTACATTTTATTTAGTCCGTATTTTAGATAATAAAAAAAAATTGGACACGTATTTTTTCTATTTTCGATTAAATAAAAAATAACAAAGATATAGCCCATTAAAGTTACGTGTGACGTCATCTAGTGCTAAAAAATGCAGCACGGCGTGACGTTATACGTAACTTTAATGAGCTATATCTTGGTCATTTTTGGTTTAATTTACAAATAAAAAATACGTATCGCTTATTTTTGAATAATCTAAAGGACGGACTTATAAATTTTTTTTTTGTAAACAGCCTATTGTAGCTTACACGTATATCCGGGTAAGGTGCAGAGCTTAAATAATTTCATTCCATATTTATGTCTTTTACTTTTGTTGTACTGGCGGAATATAATACGGCCCCGAAATGGGACTTGACTTTCATCCACACATACATCTTCTTTTGGAGCATAGCTTTTCTGGAATGTTTCGTTGAGAGCTTCTATAAGAGGCCGAATTTTGTAAATACGATCCGATTTATCTGCGGTTTCATTATTTACATAGTGTAGATTTTTTAAGATCAATTCAATCCTATTTCTGCTCATCACAGTTCCAGGAAACCTTTGACCAAAGATCTTGTCTTTACTCCAATAGTCTACTATTTTTGGAAGTTTGACGAGGCCCATGTAAAGGATTAATCCAAAAACTTGTTTTATTTCATTGGTCGTCGTTGGTTTCCATGAATGTGAGCGGGATAAAGGTTTGGAACTTTGACCCGCTTGTTCAGCAAATAAATTAGTTTGTGTGGCAATATCTTCAAATATTTTATCTGGGACTACTAAACTAAAATATTCTCCAGGCGGTCTGTTTCGAAGCTGACTTGCAAACGGTTCTTTCATGCCTGAAACAAAAAGTTTATATAATATTTTCTTGCGTTTACGCGAATGTTACACATTGAAATTAAACTACAGTTTACGGATTTTATCGCGTTATATTGGTTTCACTTGTTTTTACATTTAAACCGAATGATTTAGAAACTACATTTTTATTACTAGCCGACGTTTCGAATTCTTTACAGGATTCATGTTCACGGCAGACTGAGGTGGTATTTGTCTTTGTCTTGAATTTAAAAGTTATCTCAAAGTACCCGAACATTTTTCAACTATTGGTGTGACTATCTACGCAGAATATGCTCACTGTGTCTTGATGTCTTCTGGTGACTTTGTCCTTCTTGGGTTTCATTAGCCTGATAACAGGGTCCCAAGCTGGAGGAACATTCCAACCATCTTCCCTATTGAAATTAGGATGTTTTTTAATTTCAATAGCTTCTCGTATCATTCTTGGAATAAAGCGGTGTTCTTTTGCGAGTATCTGTGGTTTATCAAATCGCAGGTAATGGTTGGTTCCTTGTTCTACATGTTCACACACAGCAGACTTCGTCGAGCGTTTGTGTTTAATGTCAGCTATATGTTCCTTTAGTCGAACGCCTATGCTTCTCTTGGTTTGTCCAATGTATGAGAGCCCACACTCACAGTCTATCTTGTAAACCCCGGCCTCTTGTAAGGGTAACTGACTCTTGGCAGATGGTAATAATTGGCTTATCTTCGTTGGCGGCTTGTAGAAAGTTTTGATTGAAGCTCGCTTCAATATGTAGCCGACAAGATTGGCTTTTCGTGAGTGTGGGCTCTCATACATTGGACAAACCAAGAGAAGCATAGGCATTCGACTAAAGGAACATATAGCTGACATTAAACACAAACGCTCGACGAAGTCTGCTGTGTGTGAACATGTAGAACAATGAACCAACCATTACCTGCGATTTGATAAACCACAGATACTTGCAAAAGAACACCGCTTTATTCCAAGAATGATACGAGAAGCTATTGAAATTAAAAAGCATCCTAATTTCAATAGGGAAGATGGTTGGAATGTTCCTCCAGCTTGGGACCCTGTTATCAGGCTAATGAAACCCAAGAAGGACAAAGTCACCAGAAGACATCAAGACACAGTGAGCACATTCTGCGTAGATAGTAACACCAATAGTTGAAAAATGTTCGGGTACTTGGAGATAACTTTTAAATTCAAGACAAAGACAAATACCACCTCAGTCTGCCGTGAACATGAATCCTGTAAAGAATTCGAAACGTCGGATAGTAATAAAAATGTAGTTTCTAAATCATTCGGTTTAAATGTAAAAACAAGTGAAACCAATATAACGCGATAAAATCCGTAAACTGTAGTTTAATTTCAAAAAGTTTATAGATAATAAATCGGTGTCACCCGCTGCGCGGCTCCTAAGTGTCGTAGCGTGATGTTATATACCTTATAGCCTTCCTCGATAAATGGACTATCCAACACCAATGTATTTTTTTAATTCAAATCAGTAGTTTCTGAGATTAGCGCGATCAACCAACCAAACAAACACTTCAGCTTTATAATAATTATTATTATATAGTATATAGAAGAAGTATAGATGAACTTTCAGGGTGGACAAAGGCTAGTTTAGGGTAAAATATTATAACCAAATTCTACACGGGCGGAGCCGTAGGCAAAAGTTAGTAGGTATACAAAATTCTCACCTGTAGGTTCCGTAAACGCGATTAAAGATGGTTGGTGACCTCTTGGCTCTGCCCACCTTTGAATCGAGATATCCCGAAGCTTGTCGAGTTGACTTCGAACCATGTCTTATTTTGTCACTTTCCGAATCACTGTTAATAACAACTCGTGCACGTCGTTTCGGTGGACGGATGATTTCGTCTTCGCTTTCCTCTTCGTATTTTTCCTCTGAACATCTTTCTTCAATCTCACGGAAAATACTGGCTTCTAATAAGTTAATACGATGCAAATCTTCTTGAGATATGTCTAAATCTACTATATCAAAACCGTTAAAATCCATCATAAAGAACGAACACGCGAATACTAAATAAAAAACAAATTGACGTGCATCCCACTTGAGTGCAAGTATTCGACTGCGAGGGCGGGTGACCGGAGGTGTGGCCTATCTGGAGCCAAAATAACGTAAATGCAATTTTCGACATCACAGCGCCGCGTAGGGCATCGGTGACCTCATGGGGTCTTTTGTGATTATTTCATAAACTATACATACGATTGCAGCCTAAACTAGACATAAATCCATGTCTTATTAAACTAAATCCAGGAGCACCAAAAAAAATTATGTAAATTTTGACCGTTCCATTACGGCGGTTAACGTGTTAAGTTTGATCACTGACAATCCATAAAATACCCCACATTGCTTATTTATTTTATTTTATAGTGTTTGGTGCAAACATAATATTTTTTTTAATTTACAGATACAAGGCAAAATATATCACAGAGCCGGTTCACTGTTACCAGTGTCAGATAGCAACTACAAATTCCTGCAAATTTATTCTATGGGCAATTCAGCACAAGAAGATAATCTGCGTTGTGCACATAACAATTTAGTGAAGAGGTCTATTGTAGAACAATTACAAACTTTATTTCATGAACACAATCAATTGATTATATTGTTTAAAACTGCCCTGAATCTGATGCCATCAGATAACACAAATTGTAATCAGAGCTGATAAAAACCTGCGGGTCAACATGACGTTTTAATGCACCAACTATTGATGAAGTTGCTATCATTGTAGTTGGAGAAAACTTGGAATCCCGTGATATTGTTTTACATCGTCGGCATGATTAATTACAACGTATAAAGGAAACACCGCTCATATGATGCACTGCAATATCCCATCATATTTTGGCAAGGTGAAGATGGCTATGATTTCTCAATAAAAATGATAAATCCCATTACAGGTACAGATATTGTATGTCACGAAGTCCTTTTGGTTATGAATGTTGTCAGGCGTGCATGTATATAATGCTTTAGTGTGCGTAAGCGCGGTAGCGCTCAGTCGCGATCGCAACGCCACGGTAATAATATCTAACAGTATTGTAACTCCATACAAACGCACGAAACTGGAGTTATACCTACGCGTCTCGAGCAGAGTACCCATTAGACTGGGCGGACTGTGCCTACAGTACCCGCAGCCGCTATCGTGCCGCAGCTCGCATGCGGCGCGTCTGGTAGGTATATAACTCACGAAGACGGCCGAGTTACAATACTGTTAGATTATATTACCGTGGCAACGCGGTCGATGTCACTTGTGTTCTGAGTCCGCGGCAGATTGTTTCAATGAGTAGCGTCAGCATGGAAACTAAACGTCGGAAAGTTGTTCATAGTGAGGTAAGATTTATTTTAATAAATTTATATCATCCACACTGATAAGAATGATTATACTAATTGTTAAAATTATATTTTTTTACTTACAATAGGTTTCAATTTTAATCCCATGTAAGTACTTTTGCAATTATTTTCTTTAATAACTTTTGAACTAATTACGCTAGAAACATGTAAGTTGACCTTAAAAGTTAACGTACACCTTTGTACCACTTTTCATTGTTTTTTGTATTATTTTATGCACTGTTCGTGCTGGATAAAAAAAAATTTAACGTTAAATTTTGACACAACAATGAGAATTTTTAGGTAGGTACGTCCCAAACAATGCGTTACACTGAGAAATTGTATTTGGTTTTGTTTTAGGGTCGGAGCATGATAGCTAGCGTTTATCATTGTTTGCGAGAAGACTATGAATTTACCAAAATATATATGGAACCTAACTGTCCAACGAATATTAAAGGAAGAGAAAGAATCAAAAACTGAATTACCATCCACATCATCAACATTCACTTCTCCTATGAAGAAAAGAAGAAAGCGAGACAATAAGGTTGAAATAGACAATTTTACAGCCTATGTTGTTAGAAGTACAATTCAAAATTTCCATGTCATCCATAAAGAAATTACGACGTTGTCTAAAATTAAAAAAGTTATTAAATGAAAAAAATAGATTTACAGGTTGTTTAGAAACTGTTCGCAAGTTATTACTGAAGTTAGGTTACAAGTGGCGTAAAACAGAAAACAATCGCAATGTTTTGACAGAGCGTCATGACATACAAATGTGGCTTTATAGATATCTAAAAAAGCTTTCTGAATATCGCACGGAAGGTCGACCAATTGTCTATACCGATGAAAGTTACGTTCTTTCGCCACATGTGCGAAACAATACCTGGGCAAAACAAAAAGAAACCACACCATTTTTTTTTTAAATTAGCACCGGTACCCGCTTTATATTAGTGCACGCAGGAACAAAGGACGGCTTTATTAAAAATGCTGCTTTGGTTTATAAGGCTAACTCAACAGCTGGCGACTATCACTCAAATATGAGCTATGATAATTGCGTTAAAATGCTAGATAAAAAGCTAGATAAAAAGAGGTAGGTTGGGTAATAACCCAACCTACCTCCTTGCTCTGTCATTGTGTTAGATAATGCTTCTTATCATAATACACTAGCCGAAAAATTACCGACGTATGCTACAAAGAAAGCAGACATGCAGCAATGGCTTAGAGATAAAGGCATAACATTTGACGAATCTGTCGTTAAATTGGCCTTGTACGATGTTATAAAAAACACAAATGCGAACACATAACTTATAAAATCGATGATGTGATTAAAAGCAAGGGGTTTGAAATCTTACGCCATCCCTCCAGAATTAAACCCGATTGAAAATATATGGGGGATTGTAAAAAATTACATTGCTTCAAAAAATATTGATCATCATACAATATTATTTAGCGGGTCTTAGTCGCGATAATTTATTTATTTCAAGGCATAAATACCTCTGTTATTCTCCTACGTTTCTACCGGCTTGCAACGGTTGCTGGTCGCGGAGGGCCGCGACACGTTGCAACCAGGGACTCAGTCCTTCCGCGACCAGCAACATACATCGGAAGCCCTCAACATATGCACGAATATGCTCAAGATGCCATGTCGTATGTTCGTCATTATGGTACAGCAGATTTGTTCATCACATTTACATGCAACCCGTACTGGATAGAAATCAAGCAGGAGTTATTCCCTGGGCAATCACCTATTGATCGTCATGATATTACATAAAAATTGAAATCTTAAATGGATTTCATCGTAAAACATTATGTGTTTGGTGAGACACGCTGCTGGATGTATTCTGTGGAGTGGCAGAAACGAGGATTGCCACATGCACACATTTTGATTTGGTTGGTTGAAAAGATAAGGCCAAATGAAGTTGATGCAGTGATATCAGCTGAAATCCTTAATGTACAAGTAGATCCTGGATTGCATGAGGTAGTTATCAAAAATATGATACATGGTCCCTGTGGAACTCTTAATCAAAATTCACCATGTATGATGGCTGGTAAATGTTCATAACGATATCCACGGACATTAATATCGGAAACAATTACTGGTTATTACGGTTATCCACTGTATCGTCGACGATCGACAGCAGACAATGGAAGATCAACAATTGTCAAATGAAATCAACAAGATATTTTTTTTTTCTTTTTAGCTATCTGCAATCAGCCCTTTAGTTTTAATCAGATTGGTTGTTTCTTATAATTGGCAGTTTGAGATTCTTCACATCCTCCGATGCGTCATCTCGTAGTTAATTCGTCTTTTATATTGATGCTATTCGTTTTCTTTTAAGTCTGTAAGTGTAGTCAGAAGACTTTAGAAGTGTCGTGGCTAGTTCATTTTTATGTCGTTGCAGTCTTTGCTTATAATTCTTGTAGAACTTTTCTACAACTTCCTTGATAGTTGGGATTTGTAGATACTCATGTACTTCAGTGTTCTTTGTGAACCAAGGTGCGTCACACAAGGTTTTAATGCTTTATTTTGGAAGCGTTGTAGAATCTCAATATTTGAATGGCTAGCTGATCCCCAGAGTTCAATACCATATGTCCATACAGGTCTTAGGATGCATTTGTATATTAATAGTTTATTTTCCAAGCTAAGAGATGACTGTTTACCAATTAGCCAGTAAATATCTCTTAGTTTTCTGTTGGCTTGGTCCCTTTTGGTCTTTATATGTTCACGCCAGGTAAGTCTTCTGTCAATGTGCATACCTAGGTATTTGGCGGTACTATTCTGTGGCAAGACGTCTTCGCCGAGTTTTACTGGTGGGCAGTCCCCTCTCTTTAAAGCGAAGGTAATGTGAATAGATTTGGCAGCACTAGCCTTTATTCTCCACTTTTTCAACCATGATTCGATCCTATGCAAGTGTTCTTGGAGTTTTGTGGATGCTTTTATCTGGTCTTTATCGCAGGACAGGACTGCAGTGTCATCAGCGTAGGTTGCAGTAACGATTTGCTTTGAGGTGCGTAGATCAGCAGTATAAACTGTGTACAGAACAGGACCCAAGTAGTATATTATTGGGCATTCTGGCCCACCTGTCGCTCGGCGATCACGGCTCGCCTCGCTCCAAACGGTGGGCCAGAATCCCCAATAATACATAAGCAAATTGTTACCGATAAAATCGATAGCCGTTTAGTTTTAACATATAAATGTTAATGCTGTATATGTATTCTTTCATTTGTGATTCAACCATATCACGGATTTATCATGAAATTTGTCAAACAACCACAGTCGTTGCATTTAAACACAATCTGCGATGATTCTCCTAAGACTGGAGTTCGTCATAGCGAATTATTACCTAACATAGTACGATGCATCATTTGCGGTCCATCAAACTGTGGAAAAACAAATTTACTCATTGGTCTCCTTATACGCGAAAATGGATTAAAATTTCAAAATGTTTATGTTTATTCAAAGACTTTGTACCAACCTAAGTATATATTTTTAGAAAAAGTTTTGGAAAATGTACCTGGTATTTCACTTCAAAAATATCATGGAAATGAGGACGTTTTAAGTGTTCAGGACGCGAAGCCCAACTCAGTGATTATATTTGATGATGTTGCATGTGAAAATCAAAATAACATGCGTGACTACTTTGCAATGGGGAGACACAAATTTATCGATTGTTTTTACCTAAACCAAACATATAGTAAAATCCCTAAACAGTTAGTAAGAGATAATGCCAACTTAATCATACTTTTTAAACAGGATGAAGTGAATTTGAAACATGTTTATGACGAACATGTCAACACGGATATGTCATGGTTTGAATTTCGCGAAATGTGTTCAAAAATTTGGAATGAGCCTTTTAATTATGTTGTAATTAATAAAGATTGCTCTAAAAATAACGGATGTTATAGAAATAAATTTGACACTTTTGTTGTTTTTGATTAAACTCAAGAATATTTAAGACTCCTATCTCTGTTATATCCTTATTCTTCACACGACTCTTACCCGCTAACGATCTGGTTCATTATTATGGAAAAATCATTGAAAAGACAAATTGTTGATGCTGCTGAAGCCGTAAAGAAAAAAGTACGTAACATGAGAGACGTTGAGATCGATAATAAACAAACACTCGCAACAGTTTTTAGACCTGTAACAGAATCTCTTGGCTTACTAGCTAACAGCAGTAATCAAAATTCTCTTCTACTTAGTAAAGAAAATGAAGAAACTCTAGTTCCTCCTCTCAACCAAAAACCAAATGAAGAAGACCCTAGTAACAAAGGAGATAATGATAGCAGTCTCGATTCTGATATCGACAGTGACGCTTCATTTCAATCATTGGTTGGTAACAATCAAGAGCGCGATACATCATCGTGGTCGATATCTTCAGAAGCATTACGTGACGTACCGTTTGGTGTCCGTGTAGAGAGGAGTAAATTAATGTTAGGTTCTGCTGGCATAACGATGGGTGACGAATTTATCACAGTTGCTGGACGAAAATACCAAAATACGCCTGGTTTAAGACAATTGTTGCTAAAAAAGGATATAGATTTAAGCTCAGTTACAGAAAGTGACATGAAACATTATAAGTCAATGCTGCTTGATACTAATGCCCATCGTCGAGACTTTGAGCCAAGCAAACCAATTAAAAGTAATAAGGGACAAAAATATTTGCAAGTTATTAAACCTCTTTTCAATCTACAAAGTACAAGCCAGTCAAGTAGTCAGCGGAAGGGTAAAGGTCTAACCTTAACAAAAATGTGGAGAAAAGACGTAGATTTAATATATTGGGATGATCCTAATGAACTGGTGGATAGATTAAAGTTATTAATCGCATCTCGAGATGCGGGTAACACAGGGCTAGACAATGAAATAATATCCATTATTGAAGAATTGCGTGAAAGTAAAATTATTATCTAATAAATAAATAAATCTCATCAAGCTTGCATCAATCATTTTGTTATTAACCTTTCAATATAATACACCTTAAACATGAATATAGATAAATTCGGACATTATATTCATAAGAGAATGCGTTTGTCTGAACTCTTTGAGTTTAATGATAACGCATTGTTAAAATCGGAAAGCGGTGAATTTGATTTAAAAACAGCGAGACTAAGAGGAATTAGATCTCCTCTAGAGCCAGATGATGCTGTAAATAAGGAATATATAGATCAATTAACAACTAAAATGACACAGGACTTGTATAAAATGATGCATGCAATGCGTACCCAAATTATAATAGATGCCCAAAACTCGGTTCAAAATACTTTAAAAGCAATGATATCCGAGGCTTTAACTCATTTGGAAGACAAGTTTTACACTCAAGACGCTGTGAATAAATTATTGTCATCTAAGAAGTCTCCATAATGTCAAAACAACAAATTGTTAATGAAATACACAAAGCAGCACGAAAAAACTTTCTTCGACGTTTTGTAA
Source organism: Euclidia mi (assembly GCA_944739405.2). Classification (NCBI taxonomy): domain Eukaryota; kingdom Metazoa; phylum Arthropoda; class Insecta; order Lepidoptera; family Erebidae; genus Euclidia; species Euclidia mi. Next base: position 117,816,259 of record OX123184.2, read on the forward strand.
TTTTGAAGGGGATCGATGACTTATGGCAAGCTGATCTAATAGATATGCAATCATTGAGGAAATTTAATAAAGGATATAATTACATTTTATTGGTGATTGATTGTTTCTCAAAGTACGCTTGGGCAGAACCGTTGAAATAAAAAAATAAACATGATGTTACTCAGGCATTTATGCACATACTCAACAGCAGCCATCGCAAACCAGTTAATTTACAAACTGATTCTGGAACGGAGTTTTATAACACATCATTCCAAACGCTTGTAAAGAGGTATAATATTAACCACTACTCCTCTTTTTCTACCAAGAAAGCTTCAATAGTAGAGCGATTGATAGAAACTATCAAAAACAAACTGTATAAATGTTTTAGTTTGAACGGAAACTACAAATGGATGGGATTAGTACTGGAAACTATAATGAAGAGCTATAATAACACAAAGCACCGCACTATTCAATTTAAACCTATCGAAGTAAGTAAATTTAATGAGTCAATAATAAAAGACAATATCAAGAAATCACATAAACAGGTTCGGTGCAAGCCTAAGTTCAAAGTTGGTGACAGTGTTCGCATTAGTAAATACAAACATATTTTTGAAAAAGGATATACACCTAATTGGTCAACCGAGTTATTTACTATAAAAAATATTAACGATACCGTACCAAAAACGTATCACATAGAAGATCAGCGCAAACAAACCATATTAGGCACCTTCAACGAACAGGAACTGCAAAAATCTAATGTTCCCGGTGTTTATTTGATTGAAAAGATTTTGAAAAGAAAAGGAAATAAACTATTTGTGAAATGGTTGGGTTTAAGTAACGAAGAAAACAGTTGGATTGACAAAACTGCAATAATGAATTGATATATTAATTATATAAGCGTTATTTTGTATTGTATTGAATTCATTTTACTTTGAGCAATGCAAGGTGGTGGACTAGTAAACAGTGTAATCAATAATCGACCGTTTGAACTTCACTTGCCTGGTTACAACTATTGTGGACCGGGTACAAAACTTCAAAAACGATTACTTCGAGGTGACCGAGGTGTAAATAAGCTAGACGAAGCTTGTATGCATCACGACATTGCGTATCAAAACCATACAGATTTATTTAATAGGCATAAAGCAGATTCACAACTCCTAAATATAGCCAGACAAAGGCTTAAATCAAAAGACGCAAGCAAAGGTGAAAAGCTTAGCTCGTGGTTAGTGAGTAAAGTCATGAAAGCTAAACTAAAGTCTGGTGCAGGCATTAAAACATTTAATAGTTTTGTGTCAAAAATAAGATCCAAAATTAAGAAAATGAAACACTTGAATAATAAAGCTTTAATTAACGTTGCTTACTCAGCTGCGAAGAAAATATTTCCATGCGTTAAAAATATACATGTACCTCGAGTTATACCCATACCAAAAACTGGAGGAATACTACCTTTAATTCCAATTTTTGCGGGCTTATCGGCTTTAGGCACTTTAGCTGGTGGTGCAGCTGGTATGCAAAAACGGTTAATGATTATAAAGCAGCTCAAAAAAATTTGCGAGAAACCGAACGCCACAATAAAACTATGGAAGCTTTAGCGTTAGGTAAGGGCATGTATATCAAGCCACATAAAAATGGTAAAGGCTTGTTTATAAAATCATCAAAAAACTGAAAAAGCTACCTAATCGTCCTTTAACTAATTTGGATATCCAAAAATTTGCCTCCGACATACCTCACTTTAGGGGTGTATACATGAAAGATCGGTTACCAAAAAAACCCAAACGAATCGAATGTGGTATCGTTAACTTGGATGACTCAAAAAATGAAGGAACGCATTGGGTAGCTTATGTGAAAGTGAATAATTATTGTGAATATTTTGATAGTTATGGTGATTTGAAACCGCCACTGGAAATGTTAGAATATTTAAAAAAAATTAATGTTTTTTTATAATTATACAAGGTACCAAAAATTCAATACAGTAATTTGTGGTCACTTATGTTTAGAATATCTGTGGAACTTTTGGAAAAATAAAAATGTATAAATTTTATGCTTTTCTTTTATTTCTATCATTTGCAACATGTCTCTCACTTTGTCGATAACTGGCAACACGTCAGATTTATCTACCTACTATCCTAGCACATTGCAGTTAGACGGTCAGTATGAATGTGCCTTATTACATTTCTCCACATTCAATTCTATTCCAAATATCGATAAAAATAACAACAAGTTATATTATGGTTCCAACGAAGTTATTGAAATACCAGAAGGTACCTATGAATTACAAGATATCAGTGATTATTTAAAATCAGAGATAAAAGACGCATCGATCAAACTACAGTGTAATAATAATACTCTAAAAACTACAATATACTGTACAAAAAGTATAAATTTCAATAAAGAAAACACTTTTAGAAGTTTATTAGGGTTTAATAAACAGATCTTGAAATCGAATAAATGGCATGTATCAGAGTTCCCAGTCAACATTCTACCTACGACAGTGATCAGGATCGAGTGTGATATTGTAAGCGGATCATATATAAACGGAGAACCTAGTCATATTTTACACGAATTCGCACTCAATGTCCCACCTGGATATAGAATTATAGAAATCCCGAAGAACGCAATATACTTTCCGATCAACCAAAATAATATAAGTTGCATACATATCAGACTGTTAGATATAAACAATAATTTAATAAACTTACGTGGCGAAGAAGTGCAGCTGTATCTACACCTCAGAAGGAAAAATGATTGATTACAATAAATATGCACATCAACAAAATAAGAATAACAGTCCCACTCGAGCTATCAAACAAGCTACAGCTAGCTCTAAGAAAAAAATAAAATTAACTAGAGACAATAAAGCATTCCTTAAAGCAATAGGGTTGCTAAAATGAATATCTTAGACGTTTTATCTACTCCAACTTATGATAACACTGTGGAGGGAATTGAATTTCACTCTTACAAGCCCTACGTCACAAGTTTCAACAGAAACGATGAAATCCGCATACCTATTAACCAACAGGATCTGTATATTTTGCCGTCTGCAAGTACCTTGTATTTGGAAGGAACAGTAATCGTATCGAAAGGAGATTCGAAAGCAATTAGCGTTCAGTTTACAAATAATTACCTACTCTACTTGTTTCAAGATATAAGATATGAGTTGAATGGAGTGGAAATTGATAAAATAAAAAATGCTGGTGTAACTACTACAATGAAATCGTTAATATCAATGAGTGAAAGTGAGTCAAAAATATCTTATGCTTGGGGCTGGAATATTGATGGTATAAAAAACACTAACGGAGGCAGGTTTTCTGCTTCCATACCTCTTTGTAATATCCTTGGTTTTGCAGAAGATTTTAAGAAAGTTGTGATAAACAGTAAACACGAATTGATATTGTTACGAAGTAATACCAACCTGAATGCTATAAAACTGAGTACCGGTGAAGTTGTAGAAGACATCCACATAAATAAAATCATATGGCGTGTACCGCATGTAAAGGTATCAGACAGAGAAAAAATAAGTTTACTAAAAGTATTAGAAAAAGACCGACCTCTACAGATTGTTTTCAGGAATTGGGATCTCTATGAATATCCAGCTTTACCTAAAACCACAAAACATACCTGGTCTATCAAAACTTCCTCGCAAATAGAAAAGCCAAGATATCTTATTATTGGTCTACAAACAAACAGAAAAAACAATTCAAGTTCTGATATGTCTCAGTTCGATCACTGTCATATTCGCGATGTTAGAGTGTATCTCAATTCAACCTACTTCCCCTATGAAAATCTAAATGTGAATTTTGCAAATAACAGAATTGCTTTATTATATGAACAATATGTTCGATTTCAACAGTCGTATTACGGCAGGCGCTCGGAACCCTTACTGAGTGAAAAACAATTTAAGGACTTAGCACCACTATTTGTCGTTGATTGTTCAAGACAAGCCGATAATCTAAAGACAGGTCCTGTTGTGGATGTTAGAGTGGAAATTGAGAGTGATTCAGACATACCAGATCAAACTACCGCATACTGTCTTATTTTGAACGATTGTATAATTGAATATAAACCGCTTAGTAATATTGTGAGAAAAATATCATGAACCCTGATACTATTATATTAGATGTTCAAGGATTTAAAGATTTATACAACAACTTTATCATAAAGGAATTAGCGTTCGCTAATCATGATTATACACAAACGTTTTTGATAAAACCTCCGTATTTGTTTAAATACTTAACAAGTGATGAAAAGAAACAAGTTAAATGGTTGGAAAGAAACAGAGGAATTTATTGGAACGAAGGTTATAACTATAGAGAATTTCATCGTATAATCGTTCCCTACCTAGAAAATAAAAAAATAATTGTTAAAGGTTCGGAGAAGGTGGAATGGATAAAGAATCTTTGTGTGAATTGTGATGTCTTAGAACTTAACGAAAAATGTCCTAATTTTTCTGTGTTGCATATGAAATACTGTGGTGACAAAACTAATTTAAATTGTAGTAAACATTTAAAGCACTGTGCGCTTAGAAATGTGTTATGTGTGAAAAAGTATTTAAAATGGTAGTGAAAATATGTACCCACTTGTTCTAAGTTTCTTAAATAAAAAATATACGTATTTACAATAAAAATGTTTTTATTTTGTTATAAACTGCACCTTTTAATGAATATAAGCATTACTCAATATTTAATAGAAAAACATTTAGTTTATTATGTTAAGATAAATAATAATATACAAAATTATAATATATACATATAAAATTAATGCAAATGATCTCATAATCATTTACTCACAGAACTTATAAAATTAATTACATAGCTTACACAAATATTTTAAAAATCGTCATCTATTAAAGACTTTGAAATTTTCTTAACTAAAGATTCCGTTTCCTCCATAACATTATCCATAGCGTCTTTTACAATATACTGTGCATCTAATAGTACTTTTTCACTTTCACTTTCACTGTCACAAGTCTGAGTATTATTACATAGATCAATAACACATATTTTTATTAACTTAATTCCTCGTCGTTGTGATCGGCTCATAACAAAGGATTTCGTTGCATTTTGTTTTTTTGATGTTTCCCTGCGGCGTTGTTTTGATTTCTTTTCTTTCGTTGGTTTGCTCTGCTCAGGTTCGCTGCACTGCAACCCAGTGAATTCATAAGGATCCTGAGCGTACTGGCTGAATATGATCTCTGTGTCCTGGAACAACATTTAAATCAAATATATTAATAACACGAATTATACCAAATAGGTAATATTATTGTTGTGAGCACTTAAATTTTAATTTTAGATTTTATATAAATATTTTACTTACCGATGACATATTTTGTTATGATGTACTCTAATATTCTCTATAACTGTTTGAAGCGAGTGAAATTTCGTAAATGACATAAAAATTAAATTCATAAATATTATTAACGAAGCATTAGGTACGTGTTCTACTCCAAGCATTAGCTTTTTGAATATCATCCTTATTATAATATATATATGATCTAATTTATTCTAGGTGCGAGTATAAGTTCTAAATTGCAAGCTTGCATAACCTTCATAAACTCGGAGTGCAATGAACTGATGCAATGTCAGTAGCACGTTTATGAACATGTTTCAACGTGAATCGGTTAGTTTATTATAATACTATCATAGTTTTTAGTGTAGGTATTATTATGAAGAATAATATCGGAAATTAAAATTATGATCATAGTATTTCTGAAAACTGAACCCTAAATAGTTTTAATTGGAAAAATATTTTAACAAATAAATCAATATGAAAAATAGAGAGATATGTAGAAGCCATTCTCAGTATAAGACTATTGCACATAGGAAAGTAATTAAAACATTTGTTGTTCACTACCAACTTTTTTATTTATACGTAATAATTACATATTTGAACCTTATTTGTTACGTTATACAATATTAATTACATACATGTTTTATTATAATAATTTACATCATTACTCATGTTACAATATTCAATTTAAAGGTATTCCAGTAAATAAATTACATTGTAATGAGAACATGTTCCTATGTCCGGCTTGCAACATTACAATTTGATATTTATATGAGAGTGCTATTGACACTGATTTGAATGGATTATGTTTTCGATGGATTACTTCTCTATTGAACAAACGTTCTAACTAAATATTACACAAAGGTCATCTTAAATCGTATTGAACATAAATCAGGATAACTGACTAAATGAAAATAATTACGATCAACTCATATTTCCTTTCAAAATTGACGCATGTCCCCATGCTCGAGTTGTCACATTACAATTCGCAACTAATCGTTTATCATCATCACTAGATAACGCTATTTTATTTACACTTTGCGTGAATATTTCATGCTTAATTGATTTGAACAGAATATTTTTCCGATGAATAACGTCTCTATTAAATAAAACATTTTGATAATCATTGATGGTTAATTCACGTACCACACCAGATTTGACACCTTTTGCTTTTTTAATTACATTATTGTTCGTTTTTAAAGAATATAACTTTGACCTCAATCCAACAAATTCTGTAATAAGAGTGCCACCCATTTCATCTTTAAATAATCCAGGCACTTTTTTATTGATTTGTGGTATCTTAAATTCATTTTGCGAACTATAGTTGCTAGTATCAAAATATTGTAAAAATTTACACTTTAAGTCATTATAAAAGTCTTCAGTATATATTACATAAACAAAAGAATCTGTATCGGTATAACACAATTTTACTCTGTCATTATAATAAGGTTTAACTATATTGTAATGAAAATTATACATATGTGATTTAGAAAGCTCTAAAACAGTAAAGCCAATATATATTGGTTTATCTAAAATTATATGATCGGGCTTCATCTGAATTGCTAGTAAGTTTTCCGATAAAACTGTTGCACTATGAAAATAAGGATTGCTAACCAGTTTTTCAGCGCAGAGAGATTTTTTAGTTGTATTATTTGAGGGATTCCATGAGTTAACTAAATAAACAGTTACTCTTTTTTCTGTGTTTTCTAATGTTTTCCCGAAAACGCTATTATTTAACAATTTAAAGAAATCCTGTTCAAATACACTTTTTGCGCTTTGTCGTAGATGGGTATTTAACTCAATATATTCTTTCAAATATGCACTTTGACGAAATGTAATGACTCTGTGTATTTTGCGTAATATTAACCCATGTTCAAGACATTTTTTGAGGTGAACATAATGAATTACATAGTTATACTTATTATAAAGATTTGAAATAAGTTTTTTCGTTTTTCCTCCTGGTGGTATGCATTTTTCAGGACAAAAAGGTAAATCATTATGTAAAATATGCAAGGATTCAGGATAAAAAAGATCAAATTCTAATATAAACCCCCACTCTGCGTTGTCTCTAATATTTTCTATTTGCAACTGATCTACTTCGGATTGATTTAAAAATCGAAAATCTGAATGGGGTAAGTACTGACACATACTGAAACCATAAAGATTGTTACAATCCAAATAGGTTATGAAACTCTGAGGTTTCATAGTATCATACGAAGTCATATATTTATTATTAGCTTCAGCATAACGATGAGAACACATACATAAACCCCCTCTAATACCACTTTGTATCATTTGCACTATAGATAAATCCGTTATGAGCTCTAATTTAACACCTGTCCTTAAAAGCATGGCATCAAATGATAAGCTAGGTGCAGTTATATAAAATGCAGGATCGAGCTTATAATGTAACATGCAAGTTTTTCGGAAATTTTGGAATATATCAGTTAGTAAAAGCACATCAGTCTTTAAATATAAATCGGTATATTCACCTAATGTTTTTATGTTTAATTTGCTCCAAACCAATTTAGCATGGTCATAATCTTCTTGTGAAATATGCTCATCGCAGAGTGAGTTAAAAAATAAATGCTTTTCTGGCAATGTTCTATCTTCATAACATTTCCAATTCTTCATGTAATCGTAAGGGTAAACGCCTTTTCGTGTAAGTAATCGAAACTGTTCATCTTTAGGGAAATGCAAGCGCAAATTAATAAAATCTTTTATTTGCATAGTTTTTGACAGCTTATCTAAACTTGTAGCAAGAAAATGAAATGAATCTAAAAATCTAACCTGTACATAATTGCTATCGTCGATTTGTATAAATTTAGAAAATGAAATATATTTTTCTTTAGTTTTAGGTATAATGTGTAATTTGCCAGGCGTTTCACCTAATTTTTTAATAAATAAATGACAGTCATAGCCTGATAAATTATGAAAAAATATTGGTATGAACATAGGTATTCTATACTGTAAATTACAATGTCGATGGGCTGCACCCCTATATCGACCCGTAATATGACAATGATCTCTGACTTTACTATTCCATAACAAATGTTGACAAATGTGACATCTTTGAGCTTTTTTAAAATCAATCATATCTTTTTCAGAAAAAATAATCGGAATATTTTTAGTCAATATACTATAAATTTTCTTAATGTCTTCCGTAAGAGAATCGATAAATTTGGAAACACAATCAATTCCGCGATACATTTTGAATTCATTGAAATTATTATCGTATGAAGAAACAATATTATACGCAAAGGCAGCCGGAATGTGTCGTTGTAAGCGTGACGTATTGGCAGTATCAGATTCGTGGTTGGAAATCGGTTCAAGTAATGTTTCGAAATCAGCATAGATAGCAAAGGCGATGTTTTGTTATCTGTTAAATTTTTTAAATTGTATATATGATCCTTTATCAGGCAAAATAGTAACAATTCCTCCACACAAATGATTTTCAAATTTATCCTCACTGGGAAAAAATAATAAACAGGTTTCGCAAAAATATAATTTACTGTGATGTTTAGTAATTTGACTTTTAACTAAACGCGGTAAATCCTTAATAAGGCAATAATGCGACGAATTAACATTTTCTAAAAAGAGTAAGTGAATTATTTTTGACCCAGTTTTGATTTTATCGGGTTTATATAGAGGACCTGTTACAGTCTTACTACCTTTCAAACCGTAAACATAAATATTTAAAAAAGGATTGTTTCTTTCGAAAATGCTAATGTCTGAAAAGGTGATGGGGAACGAAATCCCATTTGTGTTTAAGATATCACGGAAATGAGGATATGACGTGACTCTCTCAGAATGTCGAGTCGTTGGATATAAAGCTGCAACAACACACCATAGAAAACAATACTTGTCATCGTTTTGAATATTTATGCATGCTTTTTTATTCTTTATAAATTTCGGTAAATCTATAAATTGTGATCCACTCAGAGGTTGATATTTATTAATATTTATTTCTAAATGAGAATTACTTAGAAATGACCATCCACTATCTCTACCTTGAAATTCTTCAATCTTTTTTAATAACTGTGCTACATTTTTTTCGTACGTGAACAAGAAATTGTAATTTAAATGAATAATATTATTTTTTGTTGCAAAAGATTTCAACTCTTGTAAATCGTTCTTAAACATTACGAAAAATGCAAAATATTCAAAATTTACTTTGACAGAACAATGATTTTGAAGCGAGCGGTGTATTAAAGATTTTACTTTTTCTTGAATATTATTTAAAAAACATTCTGGATATATATTTAATTTACTTTTAGGTGCAGAAATTCGATAACTTGTAATACGACCTTTAAAACTAGAATGTATAATCTCAATGTTTTCATCAATACGTACAGAACTATTATTTTTATGTTTATTAGTTCGTAAGTGACCATACCAGCGATGAAAATTCACTTCTATGTTGCAAGCTGAACAGAAAGGCATTTTAAAACTAAATATTACAGAAGTAGCAAGTTAGCTGCTAAATATATATTAACTTAAAGTACTTATTTATAAATAATTTTGCAGTTAGGTCTTCGCACCTTCAGTCGATAGTTGAATACTCGTATATTATGTACTTGACCTCTACAAATTGTGTCCTGAAAAGAGATACAATTCATATGTAACATAATATATAAAATGATCATTCTTATATAAGTCAAACCAACAATTAATACAACAAAATTCAGTAAAACTTTTGGAATATCACATAAATATTTATTTCGCATGGGATCGAACCCACAAACAGTGATTAAGCGATTCCGTGACTCGTTACTACTTTACTATCCGTGCGAATTGCTTTCGTGGAACTGTGAAATCAGATACATAAATAACAGCATAATAAAACAATCACTAACTTCATTCATAGTTAAACTAAATATAATTTATGAAATTGCAAACTAATGAAATACCAACCTTATGTTCTTATGCACAATTGTTTTTGTTTATTATTGTCAAGGTATCCTTTTCATAAAATAAATATATATTTATTATATCTTCTGTTTAGCCTTCCAACGTATAAAACTTTGTCTGCAACCAAAACCGCAGCTTATGTTCTGAAATTAGACTAAACATCTACTTAATATAATAGTTCTCATAAAGAATATTAACAACTTTCATTACTATCAAAAACACAAGCTTGGGATATTAGTAATATTTACCTTATGTAACTGAGGATGTTGATTTCGCTTCAAAATAAGTATGTATGTGGAGTTTTAGCAAAATGACGTCATCTGGTTCTTATAAAACACTCTTTAAGCATTATGCTTCGTATTTTGCTTTGCTTTCAAGTAAGTATCTGAAAAATAAGTGGGTTTGTAAATTATATATTCATTATATTAAATGTCATGTATGAAAAAGGTAAGTGAAACTGACATCTACAAATAAATAACAGTTAAACATAATTACCAATAGATGATATGTTTTCTCCAAGGATTGTATTTAACCAATTTTTACAACATTTGCACGCATATTTTACACAAATATTTGAATATTATTAACTGTGTGCGCACAATGTATGTATGTACTCAAGATCAACAATACTTTACAATAAACAAGTTTAATATTACATCCGTTCGTAATTAGAGTACCTACCTATAACAATTTTTCTAAGTAAACAATTCAATCGGGGTTGGCAAACAACTTTTAACATGAATGACTTTGTTTAGGTACTTCAGTTTGTTGGTGTCTTATATTCAGAAAATTAAGTTAATTCGAAGAGATTGATATTTTTCGTATGGGTGTTGGATGATATCATTATCGGATAAATTTAATTACTATTTTCATCATAGCCCTAGTCATTTCCTAACCAGTTTATTTATACGCATAACAGTAAGTATCATTATATCACAAGTTGGTACTGGTAATAATCAAATAATGTGTGAATCAATGAAATATTTGTTTTATCGTTCTTGACAACCCTAAGTTCCTAGACATGCTATACGACTTGTAACACAATATTCGATATTGCACTTTTTGTTTATGTTACCGTTAATATATGTAAACTGGTCCAATAACAAACTTTAACATTCAGTCAAAGTATGGCATAGGTAAACTATATTTTATAATCACTTATAAATAGTAAAGAATGACAAAAAATAAGTTACTAATGTATAAAACATATTTTAAAGGTCAGATTTAAGATTATATCATGATTTTCACGTAACAGAGAAATGTTTTTTTGTATTCCGTGATCATGTTGTAAGGTCAAACTCGAATAGGTAAGGCTAGTTGTGGTTTCTTAATCTTTCATATAATAATACTTTAACAAATCCACGCTAGGCATTCTGTACAATACTTATTCTATACCTATCAAACATAGGTACTCCATAGTGATTAGGCATTCTATGCAATGTCAGAATCGTGCACATTACTAATAACATATTGCAATAATTAAATCCTAAATCAGCTATTCTTTCCAATTAATAAATCTCTTAGTCATGCGTTTGAACATGTATAATACGTACAAGGAAAAAAGTAGGTTTTGTTGTAATTTCCTAATTGATTGAGATAATTTTAACTTGTTAAATTTACTATCATTTTTGGCTTATAAGCTACAGTTTCGAAGAGCTAAGTTACTCATTTATTGTCCTCAAATAATCTAGACTCGCTGGGGCCAAGCTTGCTTGACCGGCAGGGAGACTAAAAAACCCTTTCACCTCCTAACCTCTTAGTCCACAAATAATCTAGACTCGCTGGAGCCAAGCTTGCTTGACCGGCAGGGAGACTAAAAAACCCTTTCATTTCCTAACCTATTAGTGTGCACCTAACAAGGAATCAAAAGACTCAACCTTCGGAAGGGATCCAAAATGTAAGTGATTTTATATAAAGTAATTGTTTCATACTTTATACTAGGTATGTAGTGCTTTTACACTTGCGATAATTTAATGTATTGACATCACAATAGATTAAGTTATTACAAGTGTACCTACATGGAGTGTAAGTGAGAGTGTTGTGTATGAAGTCTGGGGCTTGTTACTTGCACGTCTCAGAATATGAGATAAGTATTTCTGTAAAGGAACTCTCAGTGACGGTCTGTGTGACATCTCACGCCTTGGTGGCATGTAAAACCTATGAATATGTATGTTCGATAGTTGTTAACAGGCTTTAACAGCTCAGTTCGTTTTTAAAGATAACTGGTAAAGTTAATTACACGTGCAAACCCAATGCCATGACCACTAGGCTACCACCGCTACAACAATATCTGTGTATCTATTTTATGTCGTTCGTTCTTATGAACCACTGTCATAACATTTATAGGTTCGATCGACATTTGGAACTAAAGATTGGGTAAGTATAAACTAAAGTAAAAATATATATTTGATGTTTCAGGTCCGACTCTGAGTGTGATCAACAATACAACGACTCAACTCATAGCATTGAAAGCAGTGCTGAACCATCTCGTAAGCGCGCATCTAATGCGAGCAAGAGCAAAAATACTTCAGCGAAGAAATCGCTTACCAGTATAAGGTAATTAATTATTAACTCGCTATCGAACGCTTCGGTTTCGCACACGTTTACAAATTATAATACAAAAATGTCCTTCTGTATTAATCGCTCTTTTTATTAGTGAAAACCATATCAAAATCCATTGCATAGTTTAAAAGATCTAATGGAACGAACAGATAAATATGGCAAGTGATTTTGTTTTTATATTTTACACTTATAGATTACCCATTAGATCCCATTGTAAGATCTCGATAGATATCGTCATTGCATAGATAAGATTAATTATCATGTAAATAAAATTGTTTGCTTGTTCCAGGAAAAAGCCTACGTCTATCGACGTATTCAGTCTCAGGAAAGATCGTAGCGACGAATGCTTAGAAGATGTTTCATCGCCTGTGTTGTCTTCGTTCTTCGTGAATCGAGTGGCAAATGGCTGTGAACGGCGAACATCAAACACAACGGGAGATTACTACATAGACTTAAAAGTCTATCACACCGGGGACGCTCGTGAAACCGAATCCATGGAACTCTGGAAGAAGGCTCTGGTGCGAATAAAATTTCAAACAAATCAAGATTCTAGTGAATGGCGAAAACTGCAGGCCTTAGTACATGCTATAGACAAGCTCTTTGATGAGCGACCAAAATTTACTTCATGTAAATAAATTAAATAATAAAAGCTTTGTACGTTCGTTGTGATGTTTTATTTCGTTCCTAATCGACTGAACGCTTAACGCAGCTGTGCACTGTTCGTTTCCTATTTGAGCGAGCACATTCGATGTAAGCACCTATGTGTTCGTTCTGACTAAATTGACGTGGCGTGGACGCAGGAGCGTGTGCGTGCCCGATGTACGATCGCATAGCGTTGAGTTGGCTCGAGACATTCGCGTTCACATTAGGCATGCACTCTGAACGAGCTCTGATTGTGACGCGATCGCGGGGTAAACTAGCGATCGTAGTTGCAATGCAATGTGCATACAACTATGCACATTGCATTCAACTAAGCGTTATAAACAGAACGCAATACCAACAATGAAATCAATGACAAATGAGACGTTTATAAATTAAAACTGTATTGCTATCGAGTATTTAACATGGTATTGATTGTGTATCATAGGGGATTCTGGCCCACCGTTTTATTATTGGGCATTTTGGCCCACCGTTTGAAGCGAGGCGAGCCGTGATCGCCGAGCGACAGGTGGGCCAGAATGCCCAATAATATACTACTGACCCAGTACAGAACCCTGGGGTACGCCAGCTTCTATGGGATAGAATGAAGATAAGCAGTCTTCAGATTTGACCTGAAACACTCTGTCCTCTAAGTACGATTTGAGCAGCATGTATGCGTTATGTGGTAAGCAAGTCTTTAGTTTACACAGGAGGCCCTTGTGCCATACTCGATCGAATGCTTGTTGTATATCGAGAAAAGCGGCTGAGCAATACTCTTTCTTTTCCAAGCATTGTCGGATTGTGTGAACGACTCTATGAATTTGTTCCGTTGTTCCGTGATGTGCTCGGAAGCCAAACTGGTGCTCTGGGATTGTATTTTGTTCTTCAAGTATAGGTAGCAATCGTTGTAGAAACATCTTCTCAAACAGTTTAGACAGTAGAGGAAGAAGACTTATTGGCCTGATGAAACTTCAGTGGGAGGCTTTCCTGGTTTGGCTACCATATTTATAGTTGAGACTTTCCAGATGAGCGGAATAGTGTAGTCTCAATACTGCATTGAATAGAATAGTTAGCAGGACAAGTCCTTTTCTTGGTAGATGTTTCAGGACTTCTGACGTAATTAGGTCAAAACCTGGTGCCTTTTTCTTCTTTAGGTTTTTAATCGATTTCGATACTTCAGTTGGGGTAAACAGTCGCAACGGTAGAGACATTTGCTGAACGTTGTCAAGGATTTTGTCAATTTCTTCCTCTGGATAATTAATGTCGGGTTCATTAGGCTTGAATACGTCTTTTAGAAATGCAGCAAATAGCTCGGCTTTGTCCGCTGGTTTTCTCGCCCATTTACTATTTGGCTGTTTTAATGGAGGCATGTGTTCTTGTGGCCGTTTCAGCGACTTTGTTATTTTCCAGAGGCTGTAGTCATCTGCTTTATGAGGTGATAAAGACTTCATTTTATCTTGCAGAGTCGAGTTCTCATGTTCTTGAAGCATTTGCTTTAATTCCTTTTGTGCTTTGTTGAGGGCTCTTTTGTCATGTGCGTTCCTGCTAGTATGCCATTGTCGTCTCAGTCTCCGTTTTACGGTAATCATGTTCCGTATCTCCAACGTGTAATCTTGTACTTTAGGATTGTATTTTATACAAGGAGTAGACATCCAAGCCGCTTTTTGGATCAGGTTAGTTTTATACCAGGCTGCAATTTCTATGTCTTTCTCTGTTTTAAGAGGTATGTTTAGGTTGGTATTTTCCGTTATAAAGTTCTGAAATGAGACCCAGTCAGTTTTACGATTGTATAGTGTTTCGCGAGGCTCTCTCCAAATGACTGCGGGGCTCAGGGTGCATATCACTGGTGTGTGATCTGAGTTGCCATCCAGACAGGATTCGGTTTTGGTGTATAATCCTGACATTCCTTTAGTAATAAAGAAATCGATGATCATCGATTTCAACAAGATATTGAAATAGATAATCGTTGGATTGTTCCATATTCACCCATTTTATCAAAGAACTTCAAAGCACACATCAACGTTGAATCTTGCCATTCAGTGAAATCTATTGGTTTACTAATGTTTGCCATAATTTAAAATGCCATAATTTCATATGCCATACTGGTATTTGCCATAATTTCATTAGAAATAACGCTTCAGTTGCCATAATCGTGAAATTACATAAAATGACTTTCACTTATTCCATTGGTCATAATCGATCAAGTGTCATAATAATTTAAATCCATAAATGTATTTGCTATAATTTTCTTTAGTTTTCAATAATGTCATTTTCCATAACTTTTATTCACCATAATATAAAATATCGGTGTGTATGGCACTGTCAACTTCCACATTCTTCACACTAGTTTAATAAACTAAGGTTGACGGAGCCCTGCTTCGCAGAGCTCCTATTTTCGGATTAAGGGTCAAAAGAGAACCTAACATAACCTATTTAGTTACTTATTACAGTCGCACCTAACCCTAGGTACTCGAAAGCAATGACGCACAAATTTGACATTAGCTGTCAATATCATTCATACAAGACGGCGGTTGCGTTTCGTTTCACGTTTTTCACATAAAACCTAAATATCGCTTTTATTGATTCCACTAGTTTAATAAACTGAGGTTGACGGAGCCCTGCTTCGCAGGGCTGCTATTTCCGGGTTAAGGGTCAAAAGAGAACCTAACACAACCTATTTAGTTACTTTAACATAAAACCTAAAATTACGTTCCATTTTGCATATTTGAATGAAGAATTTTTGGAAATTGTTTAAAAATATTTAGACGTAACTCTCTAAAATTACTTTTAGGGGATTAAAACTAACTCCCTTAAGCCCCCTACACCACCAATACCCTCAAATTCGGGCGAATCGTTTCGAAACCCAACCCATTATATTTTATTATTTTATTTTAAAACTTTATGCACATAATAGTACAGAGGCGGACTTAGGCCCGTATTAATAAACAAGTCTCAATAGTGCTCTCAAGAGCGGTATCAGTTGATACGGTCTCAAGATGCGACCAGCATCTTAATGTCGACGCTAATTAATAAACCTATATCAACACCATCTCAGATGATACCGAGCTTAAGATCACGGTCTTATGATTCGTAATTCGACACCCAATGAAATCCTGATTTCAAGACTTGCTACGACACAATGAAGGAACTATTTCATCTTTTGTTCGGTACGTTTAGTACTTGCTTTGCAGAAGAATAATGTTCAACTTTGTATGTGTAAAAAACATTTATTTTACAGTTTATAGTAATTAAAATTTTATAATTTATACTTTAAAGTTATATAAACTATAAAAAAGTACAATTTATTTACTTAAGAAGTTTTGAATTTTATAAGTCAACAAAACGCATACGCTTGCTAATGCGCGTCGCCGTCACTTCATTGATCATTATATTATAATCTGTGGCAATCTGTGCTTGACTACTCAGTATCAGCAAAGTGTTTATTTACTCTTCTAGTTGAATAGAAATACAATAGTTGAATACAAACCTAAATAATAAAAATGGAAACAGGTTTTTAGCCCGACGCGACGGAGAGAAAAGTACTCTATTTATGCTAGCTTAAGATCAAGCTAGCATAGAGTATTTCTAAATAAACTTTTATCTGTGGATATTGTAATATAGGTAGTGTGTAGCAGTGCTTGCAGTCGCGATACTTTTGTAATTATTATATTTGACACTGTAGGCTGTGATAAATTAATGAGATCTCCACAGACAAGCTGAAAGGTTTTTAACATTATTAATAAATCATTTAACCATTACTTCACTGAACACAGTATACACAACAAAGTCATATTTTCGTGTTTACAATTCAAGTGATAAAAATTTACCTGAAAGGATGCTGTAGCGCAATACCTTAAAG
Organism: Euclidia mi; assembly: GCA_944739405.2. NCBI lineage: Eukaryota > Metazoa > Arthropoda > Insecta > Lepidoptera > Erebidae > Euclidia > Euclidia mi. Next base: position 117,833,495 of record OX123184.2, read on the forward strand.
TTAACAATACAGCTATTTCCGGTGCAACTGGCAGACGTCTGTTATTACTTTTCATTTAATTATTTCTTATTAATGAAACAATATGTATATATAGCACTGATTCTTGGCTAAATCGAAATCGTTTTTAAAGTTTTGCGGAGGTAATTTGAATGGATTTGCCATTTGCCGCATCCGTTATATAAACTTTAGGTGTTGAATTTGAAAAGGCCATAGAATATCATCATAATAATCTACTTCATCGCAATAACTGATTTCGGAAATAATATTTTCGAAGTCCATAGTTACCGCCGATACAAGTTCACGATCTCAAGTCCCGGATCGACTGTACTCAACTATCCTGATCTTGAGAACCACCTTGATACCGATCTTGAAACTCGAGTACTGTTTATTAATCATAGCGATCTCAAGTGATGACAGGCTCTTAAACCGAATCTTAAGATTTGTTTATTATTATGTCGGGATCTCAAACCAGCTCTTAAGATCCTACTCTCATGCTGATATCGGTTTATTAATACGGGCCTTAATGCCGAAGGCATTATCTACCAGTCAACCTTTGGGTGATGCAGAGTAATATGTAATAGGTGCAGTTTTTAAATTAAAATGAAAACCAAAAGACAGACCTACTCATTAATATAAAATATAAAATGATATACAAATAACTAATATACGTACTTACATACATACCATAACTATATATATATATATATATTAATAAACGCCAAAATATATATTCTATAATTCTAATAAATATATACATAAGTATATAAAATAATTAAACGATAAATAACTTATGACGATTCAGTTAGTGCGTCTAAATAATTCTGCCGAACTCTAGTTTTAAACGTAAAACGGTTAGTGGACATCCTGATATCAAGAGGGAGAGCATTCCACAGAAGGATAGATTGTATGATAAAGGATGAATGTACTAGGGTGGAGAATATTATTAGAGGAACGAAGATTTTTCTCATGTGTATTACAGAGAAATTGAAGCTGGGAAGTTAAATAGACGGGCGCACATGGAGAGTGCAGTAAAGAATGAAGAGTACACAAAGTACGCAAGCTACGCCGTTGACGAATAGGTAACCATCGTAACTTTAATCGGTACTCAGAAATGTGGTCAAATTTGCGGGGATTAAAAACGAATCTAATGCAATTATTGAGAAGGCGATCGAGCTTATTGAGGAGATCTGCATTAAGGTCGAGATAGCACACGTCACCATAGTCGATGATGGGAAATATTAAAGTCTGTACTAGCATTGTCTTAGTCCTGAATGGCAGAAAGTTCTTCAGTCGGTAAAGCGACCGCAAGGCACCAGTGACTTTACGACTCATATTCGCTACCTGAGTCCGCCAGTTAAGGTTGGCATCAATATGTAAGCCAAGATCCTTGACGCTTGAATTAAACGGGATTATAGATTGCAAGTCAACCCTGTTTAAAATACGGGAACTACCAACGAGAATAGCCTGACATTTAGCTGGGTTCACTGCCAGGCCAAACCGTTCCGACCAGACCTTGATAGCATTCAAATCTTGGTTTATAGTTGCTATGGCTGAATCTAAATTTTCTGAAGAGGACTGTGTATAAAGTTGTAGGTCATCAGCATACAGAGGTAGGTAGTAAGGTGATTAATAAATAATGCAAATAGAAGAGGAGAAAGTATTCCGCCTTGAGGAACACCAGAGTCCAAATTACGCCATGTTGATGAAGTTTCATCGACGCGTACCGACTGCTGGCGTCCTCGAAGATAACAGGAGAACCATTCCAGTGCCATAGGTGAGATCATTAGATAGGATAGGACTGCAATGAGAAGGTTGTGACTGACGTTGTTAAAGGCGTTTGAGAAGTCCACCAAGACAAAAAGAGTAAGCCTGGTGTCCTCCACCCCCGCCCTCACATCGGCAGTCACCTTGAGCAATGTGGTGACAGTACTATGTCCAGGTCTGAATCCAGATTGAAAGGGTGACAGGACGTTGTTTTCGTAAACAAACCCAGACAACTGTCTCTAAACGCAAGACTCAAGTACCTTGGATAGAAAGGGAAGAATGGATATGGGACGGTAATGTGTCAGGAGAGTGGGATTCGACATTTTGGGCAAAGGACGCACATAGGCTTTACGCCATATGTAGGGAAATTGACCACTGTCAAGAGAAAAGTTTAGGATATGGGTAATTGCAGGTAAAATTTGTTCAAGGATGACCGTGATCATGCGACGACTAATGTCATCGCATCCCACGGGTTTGGACTTAATTGACAGGATAATCTTTTTAATCTCACCTGATGATTAAGGAGAAAGAGAGAAAGAATTAATATTCATGGCTATGGTATGACTTTTAGTTTATTATATCAAATTTTGATTATGTCAAGAGTCGATTATGAGATGTGTTACTTATGGAAACTAATTATTATGATAAATGTTGTTATAGAAAGTCATTTTATGGCAAATAAAAGTTATCACTGTTGAGTTGTTAAGGCAAACGTTCTTAGTATAAACGATAATAGTGCAAGTAAATATTATGATCGGGGATGATTATGGCAAACATTATTAGTGCAAATGAATTTATGGAAAACGAGAGAATACCAAATCTATTAAATACATTTGCAAATATGTATCCAAAGGGAATGATATGGCTGTGATTGGAATTGGTGCAGAGAATTCCAATGATGAAGTTACCCAATACCAAATAGGCCGCTATGTTAGTAGTCATGAAGCAGTATGGCGAATATTTTCTTTTCCTATTCATGAGAGACACCCTTCTGTTTTTACTTAGCTGTGCATTTAGAAAATGGACAAAGAGTGTATTTTACAGCACAGAACGCAGTACAAAGAGCTGCTCAGCCACCATCTACTACATCAACCAGTTTTATTGAGACATGCCAAAACGATGATTTTGCACAAACATTGCTATATTCTGAAATGCCAAAATATTATACTTGGAATCAATGCTCAACGAGATTTATACGATGGAAACAAGGAAAACAAGTTCCAGGATACCCAGATGTGTATTCCACCGATGCCATTGATTTAATTTATTCAGTACATCATTGCTTGCAATGATGAATGTTGAATGAACAAATCTTCCACTGTTGAATGAACAACAGAAGTATGTATGTGATACTCTTAGGAAAGTAATAAATGATGAAACTGGAGGGATTTACTTTTTAGATGCACCTGGTGGTACAGGAAAAATCTTTTTTGATTTCATTAATATTAGCAACGATTCACTCACAAAATAAAATTGCACTTGCACTCGCTTCGTCGGGAATCGCAGCAATTTTGCTTGAAGGTGGTCGAACAGCCCATTCGGCATTAAAATTGCCATTAAATATGCAAAGCAATGAAACTCCGACCTGCAACATTTCGAAGAACTCTGCAATGGCAAAGATCTTGCAGCAATGTAAATTAATTATTTGGGATGAATGCACGATGGCACATAAAAAATATTTGGAGGCTTTAGACAGACCTTAAAAGATCTACGGAGCAATCATAACCAATTTGGTGGTGCAATGATTTTATTAGCAGGAGATTTTCGTCAAACATTGCCAGTGATTCCACGATCAACACCAGCTGATGAACTCAATGCATGTCTAAAGTCCTCCAATTTGTGGATACATGTCAAAGTACTTCATTTAAGCAAGAATATGTGTGTCGAGTTGCAAGATGACCAATCTGGAAACATATTCTCTAAACAACTCATTGACATTGGTAATGGCAAATTACCTATAGACATGTTGACTGGCTGCATTAACTTTCCTCAAAGTTTTTGTCAGTTAACTCGATCAAAAGATAAACTTATTCAGAAGGTGTTTCCAGATGTTTCTCAAAATTACAGAAACCATGATTGGTTGAGCGAACGAGCTATATTGGCTGCAAAAAACATAGATGTAAATGAATTAAATTAAAAAAATCAAGAACAAATTACAAGCGAATCGAGGATATAATTATATAAATCAGTTGATTCGGCTACTAACCAAGATGATGTAGTGAACTATCCACCAGAATTTTAAACTCGCTGGATTTGCCAGGATTGCCACCTCACAATCTTGAATTAAAGGGTGGATCGGTAGTTATAATGTTGCGAAATATCAACCAACCGCGTCTTTGCAACAGCACACGGTTAGCGATAAAAAATTACTAAACAACGTGATAGAAGCAACTATACTGAAAGGAAAGTATAAAGGAGAAGACGTTCTCATACCGCGCATCCCAATGATTCCGAATGATGTGCCGTTTGACTTTAAACGACTACAGTTTCCAGTTCGGCTTGCTTTTGCTATGACCATAAACAAGTCCCAGGGGCAATCATTAAGTGTTTGTGGTATTAATCTGGAAAACCCATGTTTCTCACATGGTCAATTGTATGTTGCCCGTTCCCGTGTTGGACCATCAGATTTGTTTGTCTATGCGCCAGGTAATCAAACTAAAACATCGTATATCACAAAGCACTACAATGAAAATAAAACTAACTAAAAAAAGGTCACTCGAATTCGGTGGCGAAATATTAAAGTTCTTTTTCGGTACTCTAGGCTCGGATGACGCTAGAAAATATGACGAAGCCATTTCAGCATATCAAGAAAACGAAAATCAAATATTTGCTCTTAAAGAGGATAACATACACGATTAACTCCTACAAAATTATACTGTAACAAAGGCCGATAATTGAAAATAACGCCATCTATCGGTGAATCAAAGAACTAGAAGAGATTAGATGTATCGGTGGGTTAAAGCGGTTTCGTCTACTAGCTACTAGATGGCGTTGCTATTATTACTAGAACATTGCTACGACGCTAGAATGTTTCGTCTGTAGCGAGAATGTTCGGGAATATGCAAGAATGATCTAGTTTGTTATCCGGACAGTATAAATAGCGCGCCGACGAGCGGACCGGACATAGTTACAATTGAATATCGGAGCGATAATCATCAAGCGAAGAGAAGTAAGAGGAAGTGTTTAGTGGTGTTTCTAGTAGTGTGAAATAAGTGTGTTTTTATTAGTGTTGAGAAATAAGTGTGTATAGTGTTTGTGTTAGTAAATAAAGTTCAGTTTAGTGGCATAGTGTATATAATTTATCACCGAACCCCAGCTCGTAACAAATTGGTGTCAGAAGAAAGGGATAAATTATGCCGGTTATGCTGAAGGAAGAAATTGAAGGAGTTCGTACTAGGAACCAGAGCCAGCAAGACCTGGACCAAAGACGCTTCGGAGACGTTCCTTCTCCATCGTCTGGTGGACTAGGCGATTCCGCGGCTGCAGTGGAGCCTGCAAGCGCACACTCCGTGGCGGTGCCCGACATCGCGGCTCTGATGGCGTTCATGCAGGAGCAGGCCCGCCGTCAAAAGGAGCACGCGCGCCGCATGGAGGAACAGCTACAGCACGACAAGGAGGAGCAGGCTCGCCGTCAAGAGGAGCAGGCCCGCCGTCAGGAGGAGCAGGCTCGCCGCCTGGAGAAACAGCTACAGCGCGACAAGGAGGAGCAGGACCGCCGTCAACAGGAGCAGGCTCGCCGTCAAGAGGAGCACGCGCGCCGCCTAGATGAGCAGCTGCAGCGCGACAAGGAAGAGCACGCCCGCCGTCTGGAGGAACAGCTGGTGCTCATGAAGGACCTCAGCGCCGCAGTGGGGAAGGACTTGAAGGCGGTCAAGGAGGAACTCCAGCAGCACGAGGCCCGTATCAGCGACATTGAGAAGCGTGTACATGACCACCACGAGACCTGTGTTGCTGAAGTGGAGAAGAAATTGCGTGGGCTGGAAGTGACATCAGCGACTGTAGCGCCCTCGCCCCGTGGGTTTAAGGTTCCACCATTTGATGGCTCGTCATCATAGTCTACATCCAAGATCCAGTTTGAGGCTGTGATGCGATCGAATGGGTGGACCAAAGAACAGGCCTTAACCGCCCTAACCTTGGGCCTTCGTGATAGGGCCTTGACAGTGTTGGAGGCACTCGGGCAAGGCGTCACCTGCGAAAAGCTCCTGGAGGCGCTGGAGGCAAGATACGGTGACGCACACCTTGAACATGTGTATCGTGCTCAGCTGAAGGACAGGACACAGCGCACCGGAGAAACTCTGCAGCAGTGGGCTCTGGAGGTGTAAAAGCTGGTCAGGAAGGCATACCAGTCGTCGCCTGCGCTTATTGACGGGAACCTCGTACAGGCGTTTACGGATGGGATCCGGGACCTGGAGGTAAGAGCAGCAGTGAGACTTGGGCACTTCAAGGACCTCAAAGACGCCTTAGCCCACGCTCTGGAGGTGGAAGCAGTGCGACGCGACGACCGAGGTCAACGCATCAGGGAAGTTGTGTCGTCACCTCGGTGCTACAACTGCGGAGAAAGAGGCCATATCCGCTTGAGCTGCCCAAAGCGTAGGCAGCCTGGTGACACCCTGTCTCCACCAAAGGGGACGTCTGATGTGCCTACCAGGCAGCGAGAGCAGGGAAACGAGTAGAAGCCAGGACTGCGGGGCGGGTGCTGGCTGGTAATGGAAGAGGCCAAGTATCTCGGTTTCGCAATCATGTGACGGGAAAAGCCTGATCATCGAAGGCGAAATTAACAGAACACCATGCAAGCTGACATTGGACACGGGTGCTTCTCGGACAGTCGTCGGCTTCCACCTGGCAAGACGGGTTCTTCGGGGTTGCTTCAGGAACAATGAATGTGTGAATCGGAGAACAGCTACCGGTCAGCACATAACCGTCCGAGCTGAAATGGAGGTGGATCTGAAGCTAGGCAACAAAGTTTACCGTCACAAAGTCATCGTGGCCGATATAGTGGACGACTGCATCTTAGGCCTAGACTTCATGCGGAAGTATCGCTGCGAGATCGATGTTAACCAGGGAGTCTTGAAGTGTGGCTCGGAAGAAGTCTTCATGGAAGGTGCAACTTCAGGAAAAGTGTACTGCCTGAAGAATGTCATTTTTCAACCGCGGTCGGAAACGGTTGTACCAGTTTGTTTACCAGGGAATTCTGGTCGAGGGAACCGCTGCGTAGTTATCGAAGGCCTAGAGAAAGAGGCCTCGTGGAAGATTGCACGAACCTTGGTAAGGGGTACCAAAGTTTCATCAGTACGCGCACTGAATGCAAGTGACAAGGAAGTGTCGCTCAAGAAAGGGACGGAATTGGGCACCTATGAAGGAGCGGCTTGGATGCGTAGATGTCAAGAGCAACCTACCAGTGCCAAGGTGCAAGGTTCACGATTCGACGTATCTACACTTTTAGAGGACTGCCAAAGTACCCTGTCGGAGGAAGAGAAGACCGAGGCTTAGAAGATGTTGAACCGGTTCGCCGATCTTTTCTCGACCAGTGATGCCGACATAGGGAAGACAGCACTAGTCCAGCACAAAATAAACACGGGAAGTGAAGCACCGATTCGCCAGCGACCAAGACGTGTGCCAGTGGCACGGGAACGTGAAGTGGAAGCTATGATGTACGGTATGGTGAAGGAAGGCGTAATTGAGCCTTCGTCCAGCCCGTGGTGCTCTCCGGTGGTGTTAGTTAAGAAGAAGGATGGCAGCATGCGCTTCTGTGTAGACTACCGACGATTAAATGACATCACACAGAAGGACAGCTACCCACTGCCAAGGATCGATGACACACTGGATACGCTGACGGGGATGAAATGATTTTCTACCTTAGACCTAAAAAGTGGCTACTGGCAGGTGGAAATAGATCCCCGAGACAAGGAGAAGACGGCATTCTCCACAGGGAAAGGATTATGGCAATTTAACGTCATGCCCTTTGGATTGTGCAACGCTCCGGCTACTTTTGAGAGACTGATGGAGCGAGTGCTTATGGGACTGATTGGAGACGCCTGCCTGGTCTACTTGGATGACATCATCATCGTGGGGCGCACCTTCCAGGATCACCTTTGAAACTTGGAGCAAGTACTGTCAAAGATACGAGGAGCTAATTTGAAGCTGAGTCCGAAAAAATGTGCGTTATTCAGACGGCAAGTGAACTTTCTAGGACATGTGGTCTCGGAGAACGGTATTCAAACCGACCCGGATAAGATAATTGCCGTGAAGGAATGGCCAGTTCCAGAGAACAAAACGCAGGTCAGAGCATTCCTCGGATTATGCTCCTACTATCGACGGTTTGTGAAGAACTTTGCTGACATTGCTCGACCTCTTCATAAGCTCACCGAAGACAGAGTGCAGTTCTGTTGGAATGAGAGCTGTGACGTTGCATTCCAGAAGCTCAAGGAACATCTGTGTACTGCACCTATTCTAGGCTACCCTGACAATGAGCATGAATTCATAGTTGACACAGGTGCCAGTAACACCGGAATCGGCGGCGTGCTGTCACAGAAGAAGGGTGATCAAGAAGTTGTTATAGCATACTTCAGCAAGGCCTTATCCAAACCCGAAAGAAACTACTGCATCACCAGGCGGGAACTCTTGGCTGTAGTAAAGACATTGCAGCATTTCAACAAATACTTGTTGGGCCGTAAATTCCACCTGCGAACCGACCATGCAGCGTTGAAATGGTTACTTCAATTTAAGGACCCAGAAGGACAAGTAGCTAGATGGATTGAACTACTGCAAGAGTTTGATTTTGTAATACAACATCGCAGCGGCAAGTCCCATGATAATGCAGATGCCCTATCGCGTAGGCCGTGTCCCGACGAGTGCAAGCACTGTACCCGACAGGAAGCAAAGCAGGCAGCATTAGTGAGGTTGTTGATGACGGATCTGAGCGACGAATGGAAAGAAGCTTTGCGAAGTGCTCAGCAAGACGACAAGGATATACAGCCGATTCTTGAATGGAAGAAATCAGATGCTCCTAGGCCCAAATGGAGTGATATCGCAGCAATAAGCCCCATCACCAAGAGTTATTGGGCACAGTGGGAAAACTTGGTTGTCCAGGATGGAGTTCTGTGCCGCAAATGGGAAAATGCTCGCGGTAACCAGTGCCATTTGCAAATGGTAGTGCCCAAAACTAAGGTGCCGGAAGTCTTGCAGCTCTATCACAATGGTGCTTCGGGAGGTCACATGGGAGTTAAGAAGACCCTTACTAAGATCCGGGAGCGGTTTTATTTGCTCCACTGTCGGGATGACGTCGAGGATTGGTGCCGCAAATGCACAAGTTGTGCGGCTGTCAAGGGGCCACATACTCGAAGCAGAGGTGCATTAAAGGTGTACAATGTGGGAGCCCCATGGGAGCGCATAGCCTTGTATGTCGCTGGGCCGTTTCCCGAGAGCCAGGATGGAAACAAATACTTCTTGGTTGTGATGGATTACTTCACGAAGTGGCCTGAAGTGTTTGCAATCCCAAATCAAGAAGCTACCACAGTGGCCGACAAGCTGGTGCATGAAGTCTTTTGTCGATTCGGGGTACCCTTGGAAATCCACAGCGATCAAGGCCGGAACATCGAATCCGAGGTGTTCAAGGAGACTTGTCGCGTGATGGGTGCACATAAAACCAGGACCATGGCTTATCACCCGCAATCAGATGGCATGGTTGAACGATTTAACCAATCACTGGAAAGGTACCTGGCGGAGGTCGTGGAGAACAAACAAAGAGATTGGGACAAGCACATCCAACCATTTCTTCTGTCATATCGTAGGGCGGTCCACGAAACTACAGGAGTAACACCAGCTTTTGCCAATTTCGGTAGAGAACTACGTTTACCAGCTGACTTAATAACCGGTATGCCACCAGAATCTCCACGCAATGTAACGGATTACGCGACCGAGCTACGCAACAGGATGAACGACGTATACGAGCACATTAGGGAATCTGGACAACAGATGTCTGAGAAGATGAAGACTCGCTACGACCGGAAGGCAAAGAAGTTCTAGTAGTAGAAGGCAAACTTGTTCTAGTGGTGTGAATAGTATTTTATTAGTGGTGTGTAATTAAGTGTGAATAGTGTTTGTGTTAAAATAAAGTGCAGTTTTTCTGGCATAGTGTATATAATTTATCACGAACCCCAGCTCGTAACAATATGATCACGTCTCTGAATTTCGTAACAAGCTCAAGTGGCTACCAATCCGCCATCGACGGAATACTCACATTCTTTGTCTTCTTTTTAATATTCTTTTTAATCCTTCCTATCCCATGTATCTCAAAAATCGGTTCTATTATCTTCATAATACACATTCTAAGTTCTTACGATCATCAGAAAACCTAAAACTGAAAGTCCCTACACATTCAACGATTTTCTTTGAAAAATCTTTCACCGTGCAGGCTGTACGATTATGGAATGCGTTGCCCGAATCACATAATATATATAAACATATTTAAAAATCTCGTCACTAAGCACTATATGGCAGATTCATCATGACTGATAAACACACATACCCATAGTATATAGTTTAGTTTACGTATTTATTCTGCCATGTATTGTTTGTGTATATATTAATATTCGTATTTTATTTATAAATATGTATATTTTTTATAAATATGTATATATGGGCGCAGTGATATGGTTTGTTATATGGTAGAGGCATAAACGTAGAGCAGAGCCATCTAGATGACTAAATGATAACTAAACGATACCTAAACCCGGAAGTTAATATTATTTTAATGTAAGGTTAAGTAAATAACCAGTAAAATATTAATTGCATTTGCTTGTAATGAATATTATATAAATTGTGTTACATTTCTGTATTTACATATATTTCTTAACGCAGTATTGGTTGATATCGTCTTAATAGTTTGATTTAGCTTTGTCGCCCGCCAACACATTTCGGTAATTTAATAACTAATTTAATTGATCAAGACGTATTTCGACGCTTTAGTAAAGTAACTGGAATTCTATATTGTTTCTTAATTATAAAGATTAATTGAAAGTTTATACATACGATACTTTAATTAACGTAATTAAAAGTATAATGTTTTGATACTGAGTAAGTAAAGTTGATGCGACGGCGGGCGGCCATGACACTTTTTCATCGGACTTTGATATAGTGAATGAAGAATTCAAGAATATAATGCAGTTTTCAGTAAATTTGTGTGGTTTAATTTGTGGATCCTCTGGGGGTGTCCTGACAATGGTGCCACGGCGCCGAAAGCAGCGGTGGGATCAGCGCCCCCTAAGAGACATCGAGAAATACATTTGGCGCGAAAGTAATGGATCTCTTGGCTTGGCCGCCAATACCAATGATGACCTGAAGACTGATGCGACAAGCACTTGGAAGCCGTTAGCGCTTGTCAACCCTGATCGGAGACGGCACGGTGTGTCGGACTGTCGGAGATTTGGCGAGCACGTCTTCACTTGCACGTGAGGCCACATACAAGCGAGAGCGACTACGCCGGTCACTGGGGTGTGCTGTGGCGCGAGCGCTGTTCTGCTTTGAGTTCTACCAGAGATTGCAGATGCGGGTTGTTGATGCACTGACAGAGGTATTTATCCAGAGCTGATATGATTGAGTTTTTGAGAAACATCCTTTAACCTTTTATAAATTATGGTGCTGTTTGTTTACATGATTACCTTTTGCCCCAGTAAGGATTACCAGATAAACATACAGTAAAAATTAAGTACGTAACTGTTGTTTATCCACGTTTGGTACTTAACAGTGCTACTGTGCTTATAGTCATGTTATGCCGTCGACCATGTCGGAAAGTTTCTGTATAACTCGACATCAGAGATGGTCACACACTTATTAAGTTATTACCTACACAAGAAAGAGAAAATAACTTTGTTGTTATGTAGAATATGTGGTTCTACTAACGTAATTATTAGTAAAGAACAGTATAACATGCCCTTTTCAAGTTGAAGCTCTGATATAGATCCATTGTATAAATTACCTGATTTGCTTTCAGTTTAAATAAGCTAATTGATGCGCTGAATATGCATTCAATTGGTAGTCAATAGGTTATCTCAATGGTAAAACATTAAAACTAATATTTGTAAAGTTACAAAATAGGTTTTACTATATATTTGTGGACTCTGTATGTAGGTGCCTACATGATTTCCTATTAACATAATGTTGAAATGGTTCATGTCATCTTGGAGCTCAAGTTAAGATAATAATTATAATAACAGACAATGGAACCCAACATAATTACCTATGTAAATATCTGTCGCTTAATTTTATACCTATATAGAATGATTGTCCCAACAATGATGATAAGTCCTTGCTTAACCCAAACTACTGAAGCTAGAAACAGACAGTAGATTCCTTTATGGACATGGGCACTCACTTAGGTTCTATAATTGTCCACCTCTGAGCATTTTAGGTTGAAAGTCTTAAGGCAGGTAACTGCTAATCTTCTACAAATACCAAGCCTTAGTGTTATACTTGGTAAATACAATTTATTTTATTTGTGAGTTCATTTGAAAAGATAGTGGCATATCTACATATATTCACCTGTAAAGATATTTGTATTGTTGGAGACAAATAAATAAATAAATAAAAAATAAATATTCAAGATGACAATCAGTGATAAACTGATAAACCAATAAAATTTACTGCCAACCTTATTGCTTAGCTCTTGTGGGATACAAGACAGTTGTGGGTTTAAAGAACATGTGAAAATCCATATCTCTTTCACATTTAGCAGTATTTATTCTGAGCAAATAAAAGTAGTTGTACGGACTACTCATACTTTATTAAGTCAGTTATGATTACAGTCAGTTTGAGTTTATTTATTCAGATAAAGAATAATTAATTGTGTATGAATTAATAAGAATTACATAAATATCACATGTTAACAGTTTTCAATAATATTAACATTATTTAGAAAAATCTCCTTAAATATAATGTCAAATAGATATAAACTCACCACCATATTTACTATACACATTAATAAATAATAAAACAAAATATAAAATTAAAGTTGAAATTACCTAATGAAAGAGTTAATGTGTAGAGAAATCATAAATAAAAACATTTATTTCAGAAAAGAAAGGTCTATTTATATAAATAAAATGTTGAATTCATTATAAAATACCAATATCTGAATGACTTTATTAACTTTTATATTATGTTTTTTTTTTTTTTTTTTTTTTAATTTATTTGGGACTACAAACAATTACACTGATAGCTTACAAGTTAACTTAAATATAAGGCTTTTCTTACAGTGCAACCAGCTTCGTTGTCCGCAAAATAATATAAATTAAATTACCTACTTCTTTCAAAATTTTACAATAGATATATTTTAATACAGTATATTGTATATCTACACAGACATTATAATTATCATTATCAGGACTAAGGAGACAAGAGCAATTTAGTGATTTGATTTTTGAACCTTATAGGAGAGCATGCGAATATATCTAATTCATTATTTTGAGCAGAAATATTGTATGAGTGCATTATTCTACGTAAGGGGCTTCGCTCACCTGCATTTGTTTTACAATTCTTTGGAGCAAACAAACAGTGCTTACGAGTGCTTCTTACTAAAGTCGAACGATAGGGTATACGAATATATATTTGATTAACAAGTGCATTACAATTAAACTTATTATGGACGATATTATATAAAAGCATCATATCCAACAGCGCTCTTCTCTGCTTTAATGTTGGCAAGGAGAATTTTTGCAAAAGATGGTCATATGAGGACTTAGAGTGGTAACACCGGTAATTCATGGATCGTAAAAACTTACGTTGCACTGACTCAATCTGTTCAACGTATTTAAAATAATAAGGATGCCAAATATATGTGGCATACTCCAGCTGTGATCGAACTAACGACTTGTACAATAGAAGGTATGAAGAATGACGCTTAAAAGGTTTACAAGTCCGCATCACAAATCCGTAAAGCTGATAGGCTTTATTAACAATATGATTAATGTGAATGTCAAAATGGAGCTTGCTGTCCAAGTATACGCCCAGGTCTTTTATAACAGAAACTTTTTCCAGTTCTCTGTCTTGTAAAACATAGGCATGTTTGAAAGTATTAATTTTTTTAGTAAAGGTTATAACTTTACATTTTTGGGTACTTAATTTAAGTTTATTAGCTACACAGTAAGAAGACAAACGATTTAAATCATCCTGCAGCTTACTACAATCACTTAAACAAGTGATTTCACGATAGACCTTAAGGTCATCGGCATATAAAAGAAAATGTGAGTGTTTGAAACACTGTTTTATATCATTTATAAATAGGACAAAAAGTAATGGTTAGTAAATGGTTGATTGTAGTAAATTCCTTTACTGAGCGGAATCATTTTTAGAAATAAGAAAGCACTAATCTTGCTTTGAAATACCGGTATCTTGTAAATTTCTCTTTTATGGCTCAATGGGTAAACAGAGAATTTCACAGCTTGCACTATACTTAAAAATATTCAATAATGGATTCAACTTGTTCTTACATGAGTAATAATTATAGCACTGGTATTTTTGAAATCCTCGAATCTACAACATGGTTTGAAATCATTTCATATTTATGATCATCATCCACAGTCTGACAGTTCACGGCTGAACATAGGCCTCTCCTTGTTATTGCCATATTATTTTCCTGTTTGATGTGAAGAAAACTTATTTTGAATATACATATTAAGTTTTAACTGTTTTATCAAAACTACAAATGGGTATCCTGATAACTTTAATATTTGATTATCTAAAATGGCACTGTCAGACAGAACCTGAGAAAATTCAGTGTCTTTAGTATTTTACCTTAGGTGTAAAATATGGACTCCAACACTGTTGTAGCAAAGCTAACTTACAGACCAACGCACATGTTGAACATGCCTGATATATAGATATAGCCTAATAGGCCGCACCACTTTGCAAGAGTAGAATTTTATTTCATCTACAGTTACAAAGGTTCATGGAACTAATACTTGGGTGGGAAATGTTGCCCACCACCTGCCTTTTGAGTGTTACAGGTTGAAGATGACATCCTAGCAGATTACCTGGACTTAGCATGAAGAGAGGATGGACGAGCGGTCCTTTACTGATTAATATTTGACGTCGGTGGTTTCGTCTGTGGGCTATGCGCACACATGCCGCATGAGCGCTGTACTAAGCTGGACTCCAGCATTGTTTGCTGACCTTTGTTGCTGATCAACATCAACAACTGACTGAACAGTCGACCGTATGGGCGTATAATGACTAAACTGTATTTTTATGTAACTGTGTTTTATATAAGTTACTGAGTTTTATATAACTGTGCTCTATATAACCTTGTTTTCTATAACTGTGGTTTCTATAAATGTGTTTTATATAAATGTGTTGTATATAAATGTTTTTTTATATAAATGTTTTATAGAACTGTGTTCTCCGTAACTGTATTTTTGAAATTGATTTTATGACAGTGTTATTGTATTTGTGTTATTTTTCTGTGCTCTTTTAATTGTGATATTGTCATTTTGTTGAGGACTATATCCCAGAATGGGTGATGCCTATTGTTTGAAGGGCTAGATCCCGTGATGGGTGATGCCGTGTGTTGGCTAGATCCCGTGACGGGTGATGCCGTGTGTTGGCTAGATCCCGTGATGGGTGATGCCGTGTGTTGGCTAGATCCCGTGATGGGTGATGCCGTGTGTTGGCTAGATCCCGTGATGGGTGATGCCGTGTGTTGGCTAGATCCCGTGATGGGTGATGCCGTGTGTTGGCTAGATCCCGTGATGGGTGATGCCGTTTGTGGGCTAGATCCCTATGTTGGTGATGCTACGAGTTGGCTTAGCCATGGGTGATGCCTGATGTTTGGGTGGCTGAACCCGGGATGGGTGATGCCTGTAGTTTGTTAGGCTAGATCCAAGGTGGATGATGCCTGTAGTTTGGAAGGCTAGACTCGAGATGAGCGATTGCCTGTTATTAATGTTGTAAACTATTTGTTTGCATAGTATGTTTATTAATGTGAGAATCTGTTTGAGAATTGAACTGTCCCTTGTGGTTCAGTTGTTACCATCTCTGTTTGTTAATTTTATGCAAGCTATAATTTTTAACTTTCGTTATTATGTGTGTAATAATATTGTACTGTCTGCTGATGATAAAATTGTTTACATTTTGTTTGTAAAGTACTTTGTTAAAGCTGCAATACTTTACTTGTTTATTGTGATCACTATATTAACTTGATAGTTTACTGTTTGAATCTAGAGAACTATTGCTGATTTTGTATTGTTTACTGATACCACATTGGTAACTGCCAGTAACTGTCTGCTGATAACAGTTCACTGATAATGACTGTGGGTTGATGTCTAAACTGTTTACTTTTTCGTTTATTCTATACTTTTGTACTAACCTGTAATTCATTTTTGTATTGTCATTGTATGAGGTTGTTATTGTGATAGTAACTTGATGCTTGCTCTTGCATGATGTGACTGGATAAGATTATATTGTGATAGTAACTTAGTGCTTGCTCTAGCATGTGACTGGTTAAGATTATTACTACACATCTTAAAGACGCATTCCAGTAATTTATCAATTACCCACCTGAATGTAGAGTCATAAAAACTTTATAATTTGTAATTTTCAAGCGCAGAGAGCGCGCTTGTTGTCAGTATGGCCGTATGGGCGCAGTGATATGGTTTGTTATATGGTAGAGGCATAAACGTAGAGCAGAGCCATCTAGATGACTAAAAGATAACTAAACGATACCTAAACCCGGAAGTTAATATTATTTTAATGTAATGTTAAGTAAATAACCAGTAAAATATTAATTGCATTTGCTTGTAATGAATATTATATAAATTGTGTTACATTTCTGTATTTACATATATTTCTTAACGCAGTATTGGTTGATATCGTCTTTAATAGTTTGATTTAGCTTTGTCGCCCGCCAACACATTTCGGTAATTTAATAACTAATTAAATTGATCAAGATGTATTTCGACGCTTTAGCTAAAGTAACTGGAATTCTATATTGTTTCTTAATTATAAAGATTAATTGAAAGTTCATACATACGATACTTTAATTAACGTAATTAAAAGTATAATGTTTTGATACTGAGTAAGTAAAGTTGACGCGACGGCGGGCGGCCATGACACTTTTTCATCGGACTTTGATATAGTGAATGAAGAATTCAAGAATATAATGCAGTTTTCAGTAAATTTGTGTGGTTTAATTTGTGGATCCTCTGGGGGTGTCCTGACGATGGTGCCACGGCGCCGAAATATATATATTATTTTATATATTTATATAAGTATATATATTGTATGCATATTTATATTTATAAATTTAACATTTATTTTTATGTACGGTATTATTTTTATTAATTATGTTACATTTATAAGTATAATTATATTTCATATTATTCTGATATACAAATATTTTCTCCCATCCACTATTTTCTTTTTCACAATCACTGTTCCACAAGGTACGCCATTACCCACTATTTTAGCTTTGATATTTAATATATATTTCCGAACTAGGTTGTCTGGAAGAAATCGCAATGTGCGATAAGACCGCCCTTGTACCACTAGTTTTAAGGTTTTGATGTAATCCATTGTAATATTGTGTATTTACTGGTGTACAATAAAGTGTTTTTATCTTATCTTTTATCTAAGTAGAATAAAAACAATTAAAGTTGATTACTAATTAAAATGTTTCTTATTTCATACCTATCAATTTGGGGTAACTGCAGACCCCGTGCGACTAACAATGTTAGTTTATTGGCGCGCCTAATTAAAGGTTAAACGCATTGTTACTGGTGACGAGACGTGCATTTACGAGTTTGTCATGCAAACTAGTCAATAAGCTTCGGAGCGGCGCCTTCCAACTGAACCGAAACCAAAAAACCCACGCTAAAAATCCAAGTCATGTTGTGTTTTTTTTGGCTATCGCGGCTTTGTGCACTCGG
Organism: Euclidia mi; assembly: GCA_944739405.2. Classification (NCBI taxonomy): domain Eukaryota; kingdom Metazoa; phylum Arthropoda; class Insecta; order Lepidoptera; family Erebidae; genus Euclidia; species Euclidia mi. The sequence continues at coordinate 117,851,176 of OX123184.2, forward strand.
AATTATTTCCGAAAGATCAAACGATAAATAAGGAATATTATTTGAGCGTTATGCGGCGTTTAAGAGAGCAAATTCGACAAACAAGGCCAGATTTGTAGAAAGAAAATGCTTGGATTTTGCACCACGATAATGCGCCTTCGCTCAAGGCTATCATTGTGAACGAATGTTTGATCGAACACTCAACAAATACCATTGAGCAACCACCATATTGACCAGATATGGCTCCAGCCGACTTGTCTTTTTTCAAAACTCAAATTAACACTTCGCGGCACCCGTTTTCAATCGGTACAAGACAAAGGAAAATTCGTAAAAATGTTTTGATGATTGGATTATTCATTAGCCTAGGTGTATCGTTTCTGAAGGAGGATACTTTGAAGGTGGTAAAATAAATTTGGATGAATAATAAACAGATTGTGTAATAATGATCTTTTCTCGGTGGTTTCTTGACAGAGTACTATGTACTGTAGATCGTAATAAAAACTTTCAATGAAAGTAAATTTTAACCGCAAAGTGATGAAACGTCTTTTAAGTAAAATTAAGGATTTTTTTTGTTTTTTTTTATATTTTCGGCAATTTCTGCCAATGTCGAGTTATATAATTTGGAAGAGACGGTTGAAGGCAGTTAAATTGTGGTGCTACGTAATTGTAACCTGAAACAATGGACAAACACAACATATATAAAGTTGTTAGTGGTTAGTTAGTAAATATATAAAAAAGGACAAACAGCTAAAGTATCATAATTAGTTTGTATCTTAATCACCAATATATTAAGATGTTATTATTATTATTGTTTATTTAGTAGACACAAATTATGGTCACAAATATAAATATAAATATTTTAGATAACTATGTCGTATGTGAATTAGGGAACACACAGGAATAAATATGTATGGGTAATTTATAGTTTAACATTATTGGTAAATATAAATTTAATAAAAGCTCTAATCATTATAGGATTTGGGAAGAAGGAGAGGAGGTGTCGAACATTAACAGGGTGTTGAATTTTGAGTTTCGGGTAGGTTTGCTCAAACGGGGAATCTCTTAACCGGCAATTGAGGAAAATGTGGTCTAGGGTACCAACGTCCAAGCCACATTCACATAGTGAATTATCTCGTACTCTAATTTTGTGAAGGAAGACTGGGGTGCAACAATGGCCAAGACGGATTCTGCAAATCACTGATGTGACAGATTTAGGGACCGATTAAAATGTAGTGCCAAGGTTTAGTTAGTACTTCTGGTTGAATAGAGGCATACAAAGCGCCTTTCGTTTTACTTGTCTCAGACCAGTAGGTCTGCCATGATTTCCTTAGGTCAGTTTTGGAGCTGTGTAGCAAGTCGTAAATTGGTACATAATAATGTTTACGGTCAGCCAGGTTGGAAGTAACAGCAGCTTTGGCCGACGAATCGGCGCATCCATTGCCTCTGATGCCCGAGTGTCCAGGGATCCACATCAAAACAACCTCAGTACCGTTTTTGTAGAGATTGTTCAAACATTTTTTAATTTCCAAAGTAGTTGAGCTGCGCAGATTATCTTTAAAAGGATCTTTGGTTATTGATTCCAGAGCACTTCGTGAATCTGAACATATAAGGGTCTTTTTTATGTTATTATGGGATTCAATAAACAAGAGAGCCTCTAGGATGCCGATGCATTCTCCAGTAAATACCGATGATAATGGGGGGCATTGGAATTGAAGAAAAATATTGGATTTGGGATAGTATATAGCCACACCTGTATTACTGTTTGGTGATAATTTAGATGCGTCGGTGAAAAATAGATGATATTCCGGCCACTTCTCATCAATTTTGGAGTAAAATAGGTCATTGGCTTGAACCATGTTTTTACTCAGGCCTATGTCAGGAATATATTCTATTCTATTCTATATTCTATTCTATATTCTACCACATACACACGTCACCATCTAGTCCCAAGCTAAGCAGAGCTTGTGTTATGAGTACTAGATAATGGATAAACATACTTATATACTTTTTTTTTTGTAAATACATACATATTATAGATAGAAACACCCAGACCAAGACAAACATTCATGTTCATTCACACAAATGTTTGACTTGAGCGGGAATCGAACCCGCGACCTTCGGCGTAGCAGTCGCTTACACTCCCGCTGCGCCAACCGGTCGTCGAAAATAGCAATAAAAATAGAAATATAATTGATAGCTGAATACAGAATTTCATATTGGGAGTTAAATAATGGGAATTTTGTAGTTTGTGGGATAGGGGTATTTTCCTTAATGTTTAGGATTTTTCTAAATGATTTTAACAGAAGAGGGGGCTCTTTATGATGCCAATAGTCACTTTCTTGGAATAAGGTCACTAGATATGATAGTTTAGAAAGGATCTCGTGCCTACTGAGGAAGAATGCCTTGAAGACAAATCTATCAGCAAGGTATTGTCTGCGGAGGAAAAGTGGAGGTTCACCGTTTTCTATTTGTAGGGCATTAATGGGAGTGGATCTCATACACCCCTATACAATCCGTAGAAACTTTGAGGAGATTGTATCAAGCTTTCTTAAGGCAGCTTTATTGCAGGGTTCAAGGAGGTAGGAACCATAATCTAGTAAGCTCCTTATTGTGGCATTATAAATGAGCTTCATGGTAAATGGGTGGGCCCCCCACCAGACACCAGCAAGAGCTCGCATCATATTGACTCTCTTTTCACATTTGTTGGCTACTGAAGTAAGATGGCGTATACCAGATAACTTTGAATCAAGAGTGACTCCAAGGAATTTGGCATTATTTACAATTTTAATGGCAGATCCTCCAATTTCCAGAGAAATATGGGGAACCTCTCTTTTGCGGGAAAAGACTACAGCGCAGCTTTTGGGAGCGGAAAGGTGAAGGCCACGGGCTATGAGCCATTCATTCAGCGAGTTGGGGGAAACTTGTAAGGACTTAGCAGCTAATTGTTCTATTGGGTTGTGAACATACAAACACAGGTCGTCCGCATACTGTAAAATTTGGCAATCACTGTTAAGGGACTTATGTAAGTCTGAGGTATAGATGCTATACAACAAAGGACTAAGGACGGATCCCTGGGGTAGGCCACGCCAAATTGTTCTGGGTTCATACTTTTCGCCTGCCGTGTGAAGATCAACTGTACGGCCAGAAAGTAAGTTGCAGATACAATGAAGCATCTTTACCGGGACACTCAGCTCTCGTAATTTACTTCTGAGTGCGGAAAGAAGGACATTGTCATAAGCTGCAGATATGTCCAAGAACACTGCTACAACGGACTCATGCTTGCTGAAGGCTATACGGGTATCCATCATCAAGATACTTACACTGTCGTTAATGCTAAACCCCTTACGGAAACCGATTTGTGAATCTGCTAGAAAGCTATTATTTTCCATGTACCACTCCAATCGCATTTTTATTAAGTGCTCGAGTATTTTGCTTATTACTGGCGACAAAGCAATAGGGCGGTAGTGATCGGGGTTGTCAGGGGATTTACTAGGCTTTAATACCGGTATAATGATTTAGGATTTCCAGCTTTCAGGTATGAAGCCATATCAGAAGCAAGTATTGATTATAGCCAGCAGATATTGGCGGCTTAAAGGGCCTGCCGATTTATAGAAGGAGTATGGGAAACCATCACTCCCTGGAGAAGAGTCACGGACACGGCTTAACACTGCATTTAATTCTATAATAGAAAATGGATCATCCAGAGGTAATGTGGTGTCGATCGGGTTTGGGCATTCCTCAAGAAGAGGAACGTAAGGGGGCGCCAGTCTGTTGAGGAAGGCTGTAGCGATATCGTGGGGGATAGCAGGGAAATTTTGAGGAGCGCAGCCACGTTTAAAATTTTTAATTTTTTTCCAAATAAGGGAAGAAGGAGAGGAGGGTCTTCCAGCTTGCGTACTTCTTTTTTCTAAACAGGCGCCTAGATTTCGCCACGATATGTTTATATGCAATTAGGTTAGAGACTGTCATATTATTAATATAATTTAATTCGGCCTGATTTCGGGATTTTACCATAGACGCACATTCTCGATCCCACCAGGGAGAGGAAGAAACTTTTCCTGAAGCTGAATTTTTGTATGGAATAGCCACGTCCGCAGCTGCCGTCATTGCATCTGTGAATTGTGATAAGCACAGGGGTAAGGAGTCAAGGGACACTTCTGGCATGGAAGAGATTTTCTCCTCCAGAGTCTGACAGTACTGTTCCCAGCTAGCTGCCGATACTCTGTATTTTAAAAGAGGAGTTTTGACTCCTGTAGTCGGAAAGGGGCTATTAATCAGAGTAGTAATTATGGGGTAGTGGTCACTGCCATATGTTAAATTCAGGCATCTCCACTCTAACTTCCCTATCAGACTTGCTGAACACAGAGTCAGGTCTATGCAGCTCTTATTCTGACCATGCGAGTAGCGGAGCCGTCATTAAGTATGCATAAGCCCAATTCATCCATCAAGTCCGACAAGTTTGCGCCAGCATTATCACAATGGTCTGAGCCCTACATGGGGTTGTGGCAATTAAAATCACCCATAAGAATTACAGGACTGTAAAGGTGGCAAACATTTTTAATAAATTGGAAACACAAAGGGAGAGGAGTAGGGATATAGATAGAAATGAAATTTATGCCAAAGGAACATACACCAACAGCATCAATTTCACCACCATGACTTGGTAGGGCAAGGGGGGAAGAAGGGAATAAATTATTCATAAGTATAGCTGCACCGCCATAGCCATCACCACGGTCATCGCGGTACGTACTATACCCAGAAAAATTTAACTGAAGGCTTGGCACTAGCCAAGTTTCAGAGAGAGCAAATACAGCTGGTTTGTGTAAATGAAGTAAGTAGGATATTTCATGTTTTTTAGGATGAGCACTCCTGGCGTTCCATTGCGGAAACTGGTGGTCCATAATGGCGAGGTTTAATTTTATTAATTAAGTTATGGGCAACGTGGTCTGGTAGAGTGTACTTCGATAGAAGAAGAGATGAATGTAAGGAGGGATTCAAATTCTGTTGTTGAGTCAATCTCTGACGGAGGGTCTTGGTTATTATTTAAAGCGCAGTCATTAGCGGAGGGTGGGAAACTGTAGCTGCTGATGATGTTCTGATGGGCCTGACGATCATAGCCAGGTGTAAGCGGGGCATGGGTTTTAGGCTTGCTGACTACGGTCTTTCTATAGGAGGTTTTAGTGCGCAATTGAGGATTCTGTGAATTAGCAGGTAAATAAGAAGAAGGGATCATATAATTGGACTGAGGAGGGGAAGATGAAGCAACGTCGGCATAGGACTTGGTAGCAGGTGCAAATAATTTAGCAGCATCACCATATGAGATGTTTTTCTCAGCCATTGCGATTTTAATATTCTGTTGACGGATGTATTCTGGACAAGTCTTACTAGTTGCTGTATGGTTACCAGAGCAGTAAAAACAAGATATTTCGTCCACGGAACATCCCTCCCCAAAGTGCTCTCCACCACAGCGATAGCACCGTGGCTTTGACCTACATTGGGACTTGGTATGTCCGTATTTACAGCAGCCAAAGCACTGTATGGTAGGGAAATGGTAAAGAGATACAGTAAGTGAGTTATAACAGCAGAATACTCGTTCCGGAAGAACACAACCATCAAAAGAAAGTACCACGGTAGAGGTAGGCTTCCACTCTGAAATACCTTCGGTAACAACTTTGTGATTCATCCTGCGGGCTTTCAGGATACGACCACATCCCAGAGGCTGCTTTAGGCTATCAATGATTTCCTCCTCAGTCCACTCTATAGGTACTCCGCGAACTACACCCATACGTGTTATGTTATATGTGGGGATGGACGTGGAATAGCCTTTCTTGTGGAGTTGGTAAGGAAGGAGTTAGCAAGTTAGGTCAGGACCCTTGAACACGACCGATATGCGATTTCTGCCAATTTTTTTAATGCCATCTGTTTTAATATTTATGACATTTAGTCGCATTAAAAGTTGACCGAATTTAATTGGGTGGATTGATGTTGCTGCATTCGGGTTGGTTTCCATAACGTTAACATGAACTTAAAATGGAGCAAGGTCCATATTAGAATATCGAGAGCGGCTTAGCTGGGACAGGGCAGTAGGTTGCTTTTTGCGTTTGTCGGGTGTGGGATCGGTTTCAGAGGGTAGGCGGTTATCAACATTTTCGTTAGGTTCCTTTCTTTTACGCTGCTGCAGAGAAGTTATAGACTTAAATGTTGACAACGGCGTGGTTAGGACTGGGTTATACGTAAACAGGTCTTGGGATTGGGGCGATTGGGAGTTATTAGGATCCGGCGGATCCGGTGGGCGACCTGAAGGCGACGCTTCGTCAACCTCCAGGATTACCCACCGACATACGCGATCGAGAAAAAGAAAAAAATAAGGACTTACCTAATGCTTATAACACAAATACTTATAAGACGGACACATTCAAATACAAATCACCAAAAATAACACCAAAATAACACCAAAATTTGACCTTTTGAACAAAAGAAATACACCGGGTTTCAGATCACGACCGAACGACGCGACAGCAGATTACCCTCCCCTAAAATTAAGTTATCACCTGGCATAAATCCTGTCATATTCGCATAGAACAAAGACACAATAAAAGAAAAACCCATATCGGATGCAGAGGCAAATTTTGCTGATCATGTCCTCGTTTTTATGGTGAAAGCTATTAAACAAAGCTATAAGCAGCTAATTTGAGCCAATATTAATTCACGAATAGACTAAAGAAGATGCAGTTGAAAAATATGATTAAAACTGTTGTGAAACTTGCACTCATTGTTGTAGTATACTTACTTGGTCTCATTGTTGTAGTATGTGTGACCAGTGCACAGTAAATGTGGGTGCAGTCGCAGAACTTATAAATGACTCAAAGGCATTGTTTTTACGACATGGGCGCCATGATATTATTCGCCTTAACGGGCAAAACATTATCTCAATTTCTTATGCATCCCATTTAATTAAAGGGATACGAAATGATCTTTTAACCAAGGATATGATTTATCTACTTGGTAGACGGAGAACAACAAATTGTCAAGTGGGAATATTACCGGAAAGTGTATGCCGCAGACAAACCGTTTGGGGAGCTGAGACTGCTCGACAAGCTTACACAAGTGCATATTAACCCTGAGAAAATAAATAAAATGCGTGTGAAGTCAGTAACACAATTATTTATTCATAGCGTAGCTGTGGCAACTGAACATTTAATCGCAGCGATCCTCGTGCTGAGTGCAAATATTTGATTTAAATTACTCTTCTATTAGATAAACTGTTTGACAGCCTTAATGTAAGTAATTTAGATGTACCTAATGGCAAGATATATAAAGGACCTGCTAAAAAGCGGTCTCCTCACCATCAACTGTGCCGAGCAATTACTTGGATCACCAAATTTGTACAAACAAAGAAAACTGGTGACAAAATTGAAACCACAGTGCCATCTGTGCAAAATTTGATGATAACTATTGAGGGAATGGAAGAATATTTGGAAAGTCTTGAATGAAAAATATGGCTTTGATGCAGTTTTAAAAAGAAACTTAAATCAGGACTCCTAAGAAAACTTCTTCGGTAATATTAGACGTTATGGGGCAAGGAATAATATGCCCAATAATTTAGAGGGTGCTTTCAAAGCATTGCTTTAAAATAATTATAACTTGCCCCATTCTAGCAGAGCGTGAAGAAGATATAAAGAAATGTCTTAACAATTTAGAATTCTATTTGACCGAAAAAAGTGAATATGCCACTTCTAATTTTACCAGTAGACGATACTTATATTGACGAAAGTATTTAAAACAAGCCCACAAGCACCGATGCTGGTCAAAGAAATTAGGTGTGTGGCAGGGTCCTGACCAAATGTTTAAAAATATTGTAGTCCTGTAAAATTGCAGAAAAGACCAAATCGACTCGGGTACGGATGGAAATAATGAGTATATAAAAAGAAAATAATACAATAATAAAACATGGTTATGTTACTCGAGGGAAGACTTAGAAAATAGCTTTCTTCACCTGTAAAATATAATAGTAAAACTCCTAAGCGTAAAAAATCGCTTTAAAAAGATTAGTTCTAGCGAGGATTCCAAAAAAAATAGTTTCACTGAAAACGAAGTCAGAGAGTTACAAATACTTACCAGGCAACTTTTGATTTTGATAGATTAAAAGCTGTATTTATAGATCGCCTGAAATAACAAATAGTTGATTATGTAGTATTATTCAAAATTTGGATAAAAACAATTTAAATAAAGGTTTTTCTTAAGTTTTACTTATGACGAAATTAATTGTGACTATCCCAGCAAGCAGCGCATCGGGCAGAGCTCTCATTTTCGTAGTTAAAACGCATCCACATATATTTGAGAAACACAGAAAGTCGACAATAACTTACAGATCGTTCCATGATTTCCATAGCAAAGGAATTAATGATAGAATTAAAACGCAATCAAACTTTCTATGACGACATCCTAAAATCGTAGATGTTTAAAAAAGGATAGGCGCATAGATTTAGTCTGTAAATGAGTTATTTCTTTTCACAGAGGTATAATGTGTCTGTAACAAAAAATATATTAATTAAAATTTTATTATTAAGTTTACATATTAATTATATGTTGTGCAAATCACATAGCAAAGAGCTTTTTTAACCCTTAATAAGGCAACAGGAACATTATTCCCACATTGAATTTCACATTCTAAAAGGTCAATTGGACATATTTTCCCATGAGCTGTCACTTTAATTTCGTAGTTGAATATATTATCTATGGTTTATAGGCATATGATCGTGTTTCCGAACAAAAAAAAAAGCAAAAAGAGATTTGAATGTCACTGTCACAATAATCATTCAACGGTTTATGCATTTTTGTGCGGTTTTGTTATTGAAATACTTATTATGTCGAAAAAAAATCCGGTAAGTGTTAATTTTTGATTATTTTCCATAGATGTAATGTTTATTCAGTTATGTATGTGTTTTATTTTTCAAAATAACAAAAAAATACTTGGTTTGATTGATTCAAAGTGTGTGGGAAATATTTGCTTGTTGCCCGTTTGGGTTTCCAATGTAATAATCTATGTGGGAAAACTGTTTCAGTAGGAAGCATGGAAGATTTCTATCTGTTTCATAAGCACTGTTTTCCGTTATAGAAACCACTATGCGATTCGGATATTAAAATCCAGCTGTCACAGCTTTTTTGTTCATCGGAAGAAGAAGACCTTGATGATGAAGCAGATGACTTTTTTACCACCAGTAGTTACAATATCGATTTAGACAAGCGTTTGGATGAGATTCAAGGTATTTCTGTAGAAGAATTACATTCTTTATCGGTGGGAGAATCAGGTTTGCCTCTTATCCAAGATGAAACTCTTTTGAATACACCAGTTCAACAGGTTTCTCAGACAATTCTTCCTCAAGTAGCTTCAACTTTACAAGATGCAATCGCTGAAGCCCATGCAGGCCCTTCTCATGTGATTACGGAAAGTCCTATGCTACATGATCAAAATCGTGCTGAAACAACCTCACTTGTTGCTCTAGCTGATGTCCAAGCAGACCTTTCTTCCCCAGTATCAGTGTTGGCAGAGCCTGATGGAAGCTCTAATGCAGAACCAACATCTTTCTCTAGGGATAAATTCTTTCAATATTACAAAATAAATCAAGAGATTGGTCTTTAGCAACTGATAATATTACTTGGTTTATTTTTGAGAAGAAAATGCTTGTAAAAAAACATTATACTAACAAAAGTCAACCACTTGATTATTTTCTTGACTTTTTCCTGATGAGTTACTGAATATTATTGTTGAAAATACAAATATTTATGCAAGACACACAAATTCAAAAGTTTGGACAGAAGTTACAAAAGAAGAAATAAAAGCGTACTTTGGAGTGATTATACTAATGAGCATAAATCCATTATCAGATATAAATAATTATTGGTCAACTGATGAGTTTTTCAGAAATCCTGTTATTTGCAAAGTAATGCCCTTAAAAAGATTTAAAAAATTTACAGAAAATCTCCATATATCAAATATTTCAACAGAAGCTCCACGAAACTCACCAGATTACGATAAATTGGGTAAAATTAGACCTGCCATTTCAATCCTAAACAAAGTTTTTCAAGACAATGTTCAAGTGTCAGAATTTAATTCAATAGATGAAAATATGATCAGGTTCAAGGGTCGTAGTCACATGAAGCAGTATATGCCCAAAAAACCTATAAAACGTGGGTACAAGTGTTGGGCAAGAGCAGATTCTCTTACAGGGTATTTATACGAATTTCAATTTTATACTGGTAAAGTTGATACTGGAACTGAAGAGAATTTAGGGGCCAGAGTCATACTGGATTTGTGTGAATCTTTGCCAAGCCATACATTAGTGGCTTTTGGTCATTTTTTCACCGGTCTTCCACTGATGGAACTTTTACATGAAAGAGGTATTTACTGTGTTGCAACAATAAGACCAAACCGTAAGGGCTTACCAGATTTGATAGCGGGCAAAAATTTAACCCGCGAAGAAAAGAATGGAACAGCTTTGAGAACGGGTGAATTTCTGTACCAGTATAATACACCTATAGGAGTATTGAAATGGAAAGATACCAAGGATGTTTTTCTTGGAACTACTGCGTTTGATCCTCGAGCAGTTGAATTGATTGAGAGGAGACAGAAAGATGGTAGCATGAAGAAAATATATTGTCCACTTTCGATTAAAAAACATACAGAGTTCATGGGTGGTGTTGATCATTTCGATCACTTCAGAGCATCATACCCGCTAGGACGTAAGTCGCGGAAGAATTGGCACAGACTTTTTTGGTTCTTGTTGGAGTCAGCCGTCATTAATTCCTATATTGTTTATATGACGTCTAGAGGATTCGGTCCCGGGATCCCGAAGACTGGGATCCCGGGATCCCGATCATATTTTAGTCCCGAATTTTTCGGGATTAAATTCAATGAATCCCGGGATTTTCGGGACTAATATATTTTTTATAAAAGTCAATAAAAATGTGCGTGAAACGAAACGCACTTACTTTCATTTGACGTTAAACGTCAAAATTAGCCGGCCATCTTGTTTACACAGCTGATTGCGTTTGACGATTCCATCGAGCCTGAACGCGCGTTTTCCGCTGCTTCATATTTGTGCAACAAATTAAGAAGTATGCTTTCGGATGAGACGTTGGATGCGTTGTTATTTCTTAGATTTTATTTTCGTGGCTTAAATAAGTAGGTAAATTATAGTTCCTGGTCTATTTGATTTAAAATATGAGTCCTATTAACATTGATCTCTTTTGACAAATTTTAAGAAGTTGATTTTTTTAAAGTTTATTATAAAATAAACCAACTAAGCAATAATTTTTAAACTATTTTATAAGGGCCTAGTTTGTTAATTTTATTAGAAGAAATTGTAATCTTGTTTTGTTTTTAAAGATTTAAGTAAAGATTTAAAATAAAAGGCTGACTTTGATATGTTTTACTTTCTTTTTGCTACCACTTTCTATTACAATCCCGGTACTATCCCGGGATCCCGGTATTAACTGTTGATAATCCCGAAATCCCGGGACTAGAAAAATCGACCGGGATCGAATCCTCTAATGACGTCACACTCGGAAAGGAGAAACTCCCATAAAAAATACCGGTTGCGATTGGGCAGAGGACTCATCAACAATTTTTCGTCAAGAAAAATCCTCGTGCCCGTGTTCAAAAACAAAAAAGGAGGTATCATTTCAGTACCGGAAGAGATTCGAAAATCGGATGTAGGATCCCACATGCCTGAATTGACTAAATTCCGAAGATGCAGAATGTGTAGTACACGTGAAAAAGAACAACGCAGCAAATACATGTGTAAAGTTTGCAAGGTATCTTTATGTGCTGCCCCTTGTATCGAAATGTTTCACAAGTAAAATTAAATAGTATTATCTTTCAATTTAGTATTTTTATTTACTTCAATAATCTCTGTCTACTCATTCATCTAAGTCTGGCTAACAGTTCCTAATGTGTTACGTTTGTATGAAATATATTTCCCACTAGGTGGGAAATAATTTCCCAGGAATCAACAAAGGTTTCAATGTAATTGGGCAACAGGAATTATTTTCCCACATGGTTTCCTGAAAAACTGAAAACACATAAAAAGATACTTATATGAAATCCAAGATCTTTATGTACCACTAATTACATATTAGCTTTGAAACTTTTGCAAACATCCACAGTTTAGCCATGCCCTATTAAGGGTGGCCATGTCGGATATCTTTCAAGTGACGTGTTCTGTAACTATCACTCACTTGGACAAGATACATATTTCAAGATAATTTCGTGACGACGACGAAAGACGTTTGCACACTCACACCCTGTAACAGAAGCTTATGCACGCCACTGATGTCTGTAGAACTCAAGGATTGATTGTGCATGATGATATATACATAAATATATTAACATGTTTTGTTAAAGAAAGGAATATCTGTATATAGTTACCACACCCACCCCGCTATAAAAATCTTTTTCTTTCGGTTTTTTATATTAATTCATGCATTTATTTTATATTATTTCAAGTACGAAAAAAAACAGTAAAAATACAATAAGAATATCACAATTAATTAATTAAAAAAGGTGTTTTGATTGTTTAGAAAAGGTATATTTCTTTTGTGATGAAACAAACACAGAGATATTTCCTGGCCCGTTTAATGCAGATCACTGAGTACAGTTACTAAGAGAAATTAAACATATCAATGAAGAACTATTCCAACTATCCGATGTTTATGCTGCCGTTAAAGAATTGGACATAGATCAAGGAGGAATGCCTTTTAGACATGGATATGTCATGTAACACAATGTATTTATTTATTTATTTTTATATTTGGGATAACAAACAGTAGTACAATAAAGTAGTTTAGAGTTACATATTATGTATGACATACTATGTGCTAATTATACTACTAACAGCATTATCCACAGATTACTATACACAATATTACTGTTAAAGGAGCATGCTAAGCGATGTGACATAACTATGTAAGAAATACAGACAAGTAATGAGGACCGTTCCTACATAACTTACATAAAACAAATACGTATTTTTTCAATGTAGGAATATTGTATGCATTGCTCAGAGATGATTATCTGTTGTCGAAAGCAAAATGTGTCCTTAGACAGGCAGCTGACCGAGATCATCAAATTCAAATTCAAGTTACAAAGTAACACTTAATGAACATCAATTCCTTTTTACAGCCAGGTTTGGGATGGTTGGGCTATGAGATGACCCTGGAAGAAACTCATGCCACTCTTTTAAACCAGAATCTTAAATTAAAAACAATTTGTGGTGTGTCAGTATTCAGCTGTCACAGCCAAAACACACTGCAGCACTTGAAATTGATATTTAAAATAAATGAAACAAAAAACATGTGAATACTACAACAAGTTCAGATCTGTTATGATTAGTATCAGAGACTAATGTCAAGTCTAGTAAACTATAATGCAAAAATTCCCACATTTTTTTGCTTAATAGTTTACTTGAGTTAGTAACTGCAATATAAATGTAAAATAATGCATATGGTAAATGTTCAAACTGTTCACAGTACTTATAAATTGTTTCTGATGAATATTTTTTTCACATAAGCTCAACGATCCCTTTCCAACAAGGGTAACTACAACAACAACTGGTTGGACACAGTTTTTGATGTGCAGTTTGACAACATAATATGGATCACCAGGTCACTCAACCAGACAGAAACCAAAGTTAAAACCAACATTACCACATGCATTAATTAAAAGTAAATAAATACATTGACACCAAGAATATCATTATAGCAATAATTCTTGCTGTCAAAACTAGTGCGGTGCCATCAGAAGAATGATGCCTAATTACTCTATTGAGTTTTGTATGATTCACCAAACTAAATATTATGTTATCCCAATCATTGAATCAAGATCCTCTGGATAATTTCTTTAGTAGTAGGTATAATAGAAGTAACATGTTGGACACATGAAAAATATTTAAAATAATTGTTTTGAATAGTATAAAAAATACAAGTATCAAGTGAAGAATAAAATCCACTAGCTTGAGAGCATCACAACAATGAACATCTGCTCATGTCAAAGACTTAGATGGCACACAATGACACAACAAACAAAGCAATCAAAGCTTCTTCCATTGCTTCACAATGTCAACGCTGGACTTGAAGGATACAAGTGACCGAAGTTCTCATCAAAATCAGTCACGTGTTTATCTCACAGCGCCCCTGAGGCTACACACGGACCCTCTGTGTGTCACATTCGATGTAAGAATATATTTCTGAGATGTATGCACACGTATCATTATCTAGCCGACAAAACAAAACACGCGCCGTGGCGTGACGCTCACTGAAGGCGGTCATGCAGCCAGCACAAACGGATGTTTGGATACAACATTCAGTTTCTATGCAGCCAGAAGACGTCAGGAGAACATTTTACCAAATACTTTCATAAATTTATTGTTCTACTAAGCTCTCGTTATAATCAACAACATAACAGGATGAATATCTATCTGAATTTAAATGTCACGTTGACATTGTCACCAGTCACCACCATCTGCCACCATCCAAAGCATAGAGATATGATATTATCCAAAGAGATTGGTGCCACCATCATAGAGATATATATATGGCCACCATCCATGAAGTTATAGATATAACATGGAGACCGCACCACAGAATAAACAGTACTGACCACGACACGTACTGACCGCACTCCGAATACCTACTTGAAGCTCAAATGATGTATCGCTATCTCGCTCACTGTGGTCATACCATCTCTTTTCAACCAACCATGGCCACGACCATGAAGGTATATAACTTCATGGCCACGACTGCCATATTGACAAGATTTACTTGACATATGGTGGCCAATGTTGCCACATTACCAACAGTGTTGCCGTTCTACAAAATTAAAAAGTCCCTAGTCATATAAAAAATCCGCTAGATATTGGTAAATATCTCTTTTTTTAAATCCGCTAGAAGTCGCTAAATCGTATCGCTGACGTTCAAGTCTATACTTGAAGTCTGTGCCTCATAACTTGGGATTTTTAGAGAGCGCCAATCGTTTAATTTTGGCAAACATTTTAATTTTTCGCAAAAAATAAAAAAATAAAATCAACATTATATATTTAAAAAATCCACAACAAATGTTCTGGATGATAAAAAATCTGAAACTGTTACGTTTTCTAAGATTTCTAAGAATTACACAATTTACCACCTATATTTCAAAATCAAAACATATGTCCACTGGATATTCAGTATCACTGGCACTGGAAGTGGAGGGTTCTCCAATGCCTACACCAGCTACTTTGGGCGTTGGTTTTCCGACTTGATTAATTACTTCATCAGGCAGATCATAACTCGAGCAATCTTTATTTTAAATTTTTTGTTCGTTTCTAATGAGCAGAATGCAGTTCAAAGATTTTTCTGAAATTTTATTTCGGAGTTTGCTTTGCTGGGGTTGAGGCTATTTGAGGATATTTTGTGCCAGAACGGATGTTTATGGTTGTTCAAGTGTAGTGGTGGTCTTAAAAAACACATTATTTTTTAAATGTTTTCGAAAAAAAGTCGCAAATTATGCGACGGCTCAAAATCCGCTAGAAGCCTCTAAACATTTTTTTGTCGCTAACTCAATTTTTTTTACCGCTAACCACTCATGAATTCCTCTAGATCTAGCGACAAAGTCGCTAGAACGGCAACACTGATTACCAAATCCTTAGGAAATGGGATTATAATTCACTGTCTCGCTAACCATGATTATAAGCGTTCGAGACCTACAATATTGGGAGTTTTAACAAGTGATTGGATTTCAACTCTTGATTTAAATATACTTTAATTGACCGTGTAAACTTCTGATTTGCTTAATATGTTGGCTCTTTTTCAGAGCTTACTCGGAGATTTTAATAAGAAGATAGCAATACTAAATCCACGCTAAAATGAGAGGTCAGACCACAGAGAGTGAAATAGAGAAATGTAGGTATTTGACTCAAGGCTTTGTTGCAGCTGTGGCCTCCATGTTTATCTATACCTTCATGCCACCATCATACGTCACAGATTAAAAAAAGGAAATAAATAAAGGAATACATGTCTATGGTGAAATCGCGTTCCAGTTTTCTACGAAGCTGTAATAATCAATGCTGAACATACATATCACTTCAATTCAAACAATCATTAGGTATAGGGAGAAAGGCGTATTAAATTGTTAATTATCGCTTGCTAAACGGTAAAGGAAAACATCGTGAGGAAATCTGCATGTCTCAGAGTTCTCCATAATGTTCTCGAAAGACATGTGAAGTCTGCCCACCCGCACTTGGCCAGCCTGGTGGCCTATAGCCTTACCCTTCTCATAGTGAGAAGAGGCCCGTGCCACGCAGCGGGACAATATAAAGGGCTGATGATAATGATGATGATGAATAGGGAGAAAATCTGCTTTTTATCCCGCTACGTGGCACATAAGCGACTGTACCATATTTTCACATAAGAACTGTCAAAATCCATATATTTTTTATACAAAGTCCAAATTTGTTGTATTTGTCAAGAATTTCTCATTATAGTGCGTTGCATTGTAAACACCGAGGACCTCATCGGTTTCCCAAAGACCCAAAACGCAAATAACAATGGAAAATGCTTTACGAAAAACAAATTTCAAACTAAGTGATACAGCCAGGTTATGAAGTTTACACCCCAAACCTTATTTACCTCTAAGCGGCTCAATGTCGACGGCATGGAATTAAGCTGCGCGTCCACCGGATCGGAATCGGAGCGTACGGAGCGGAAGCATTTGTTGCTTTGTATTAATTTCTATGAAACTGCATGCACTGGATCGGCATTTCTGCGCCTGAGACCGGTATTTGTGCTGATGACGTCATCCGCAGTGAACGCATCATACGGATTCCGAGCGTTTCAAGTTCTGACGTGTTTGCGACGTTAAACTGTAGGCAAAAATACTTATTCACGATGAACGACGATGTTTTAATTATGTTAGTGGAAAGGTATGAAGAACTTTATAATCTAAAACATTAACTTAGGAGAGACAATTTTTGGGGCGAAATTGGGCAAATAAAATCTATTTTCATCTTCTAATAAATCAGAATATAATGTATGATATTGTCAGAAAATTAATCTAATTACAACAATATCCTCGTCACTGTCCTCCTGCTTTAAAAATACCTAAATTGCCGATGCTGAATCCGAATGCAGTGGACGCACCCCATCGGCATTTTGTAAATGACGACGCTCCGTCCGCTCCGTACGCTCCGATTCCGATCCTATGGACGCGCAGCTTTAGTCGCTTATTTGCTACCACAGACACACACGGTACAATAGCTTTTGACAGAAAATTGACATTTCATCGAAGTTTTCTGTTGTCAAGACGAGTTTGACATTTGTTTGTAAGTTTTGTAGATTTTGGCGCCAGCCACAGAAGAATAACTGACTGAAGCATGGAAGGAACGATATTTCTAAGAACAAATTGAATATAGCTACACTCTTCACTCATATGATAAATTAGAGTTGCCAGAAGAAGATGGCACTATGTTTGTCAGTTAGGGCTAAAGACAATTTGAACACAAATGTCGTAACTTTTTAATTTAATAGTGACTGAGCAAATCCGCTATCGATATCGATTAAAGTTTCAATATAGGTTCAAAATCAAATGTACTTGTAAAGTATATTATTTATATGTTATACATTTTAAATTCCGTAACTTTGTGTCCACAGCAGTCAGAACGCTAGTTGATGGACAGTCTTTAAATAATTATTACACAAACTTGCATTTTTAAACGGAACTTATATATTTTTCTTTCAAATGGGTACTCAGTAGCACATAATCTTTCGAGGCGTTATTTTCTAATTTTCATGGTATTTTTCTTTACGCATCAACAGGCTTTTCCAGTCCACTGCTGGTCTTAAACCTTCCGTGGTGGAGGTTTGGCCTACTATTATACTACACTAGCCAGACGTATTCGTATAGGGTTTTATTTCGAGATTTCCTTATCTTGTGTTTCTCTTAGTCGCCTCATACGACACCCTCGGCATAAATGTTTATTTATACTTATTTATAGTTAGATTTTCAGCTGTAAGTGGGATTAATAAATATTAAATAAATAAATTATCACCCCAAATAACATATTTTTAATAGAGAAAGCAAATAATTAAGAAAACAGAAAACTCATAGCTTAAGCATTATGATAACTGAGAATGGCATATCCAAATTAATTCTTTACAAGGATAAGACATAGTCGACATGGATTTTATCAAGCAAAAAACATAAAAATTAACTTAAAATTGATAAATCAGACAAAACCTTTGAATAGTGAGTGCCCAAAGGTTTGTTATTAACAATAATCACTTTATTGAAATTTTCTCATTACATAGTGTAGGTAATACAAATCTATGTGAAAAAAATGTATGTGCGGGAACGGACACTTTTCGGTCATACATGTGACACACAGAATATTTAGAAAATGTGTAATTTGGCCAAATTACACATTTTTGCTAGAGAAAGTAAACAATTAAGAATAAGGCAAAACGCATGCTCTGGCATTATGATAACTGTAAATGTCATATATTATCCAAATCGACACTTTATTAGAAAAGGCATGGTCGACATGGATTATTGTATCAAAACACATAAAATTAAAGTAAAAATTAATAATTTAGTGAAAATCTTCAATAGTCTCTAAAAGTTTGTTATTAACAATAATCACTTTTTATTGACATTTTCTCATTACATAGTGTAGGTAATACAAATCTATGTGGAAAAAATGTATGTTCGGGATCGGACACTTTTCGGTCATACATGTTGTTAGGCACAATACTCTTTAGTTGGCATCGTCTGGACTACACGAAGGCGATATAGCTCTATGTCTCTATGACTACAATGTCGACCGAAAAACAAAAGCCAGTTTCTAGGAATATTAGTTTGTGAGATATAATTAAAGTAAACGATATTATTATAAATAGACTTATTATTTAAATACAAACTACATACCTACACTACAGTTTATGGCGACGAGAAAAAGGAAAAATACGAACTCACAAGAAACCGTGGTCAAACAAGGAAAGTGGGCGTTGGCACGTAGGTACCTACTAATTTTCCCAACGATATTCCTTGATATCCAAGGGCCCCTTCTATCCTGTAATGATAGCCCGCTTCACAAAAAAATATTACATAAAATTCAAAATGGAACAACTGTCAGCCGTACTAAATCAGATGATGAAAACGATGCAAGGCATGCAAGAACAACAAGCAAACCTACAAAAAGTGCTACTAAACCAAAGCGCAAGTAAAGTAAGTGGAATTACATTACATCCATATGATGAAATAAATGAGTCGTTTGAAAGCTACTTACAAAGATTACAGAATTACATTACATTGAAAGGCGTTGATGATTCAACAAAATTACAAATATTTCTTAATTGCATTGGACCTAAATATTACCACAGACAAGATAATACCCTAGTACAGACACACGGTGACGAACATTAAACTGCGACCTGCCTAACTTTTGCTATGCTTGGAGCTATTTTGTTTTCGTCAAATCTGCACTAGATGGGGTCAGTGGACGCCTGGACGCAGAGCGAACGCCGACAATTCGATAGGTGCTACGCAAAGTACCGGAAGATGGCGCTTAAAATAAAAGCAATGCTTCGCTAGAGGTTGTAGTATAGTATTATCTGTGCTAGAGGTGAATGACTTGATCACTTGACCTTGCATCTGTGACCTTGCAGAGAGGCCTTGGACAGGGTGAAATTCGTGCGCTGGTGTGATGCGATTCATGCGATTCAAAGATGCGTAACTTTAAATACATTTTCCTATTTCGTTCGTTTCGATGTACCTACATAATTATTTTAATATCAAGCGTACTTAGGCTTGATATTAAAATAATTTGTATAAAGGACATGAAAAACTAAACATTTATAGGTAACCTATGTTATGATTACCTATTCATTATTAAATATAATGTGATAGACTCGCGAGTAGGTATTTGAACAATTTTGTAAAGATAATAAAAATTGGCCAACTCGCAAATGTTACAACTCTGTGAGTTATTATACTGTTAAGGGTTAGGAATGTATTGGGTAGGTATTTGACTTCGTACCTTTATCGTTTTGACATTGGCATTGGGGATTTGATAATTATTATAGAACTATTTGAAAGAGTACCTACCTACTTATGTAGGTACTTAATAATTTTTATTATGATTAAAATGGACATCGTATTGAATTGTAAAATAATTTTAATATATTATTTGCACGCTCGCACGTGCACGCTCGCGAATACAAATGTAGGTAGGTACCAAACTTGTTGACATCTTAATTTACTGTATTCTGGGAAATAAACTGATTTGATTGATTGATCAAGTGCGAGTCGGGCCACGCACGGCATAGGTACCTTCAATCTAGTCTTTACATATCGTTACTGCACTGCCGTGATTTTTATAAGCTTTTTGTATATTAATATTACCTACTCTGTTCGTTGATTAGGTAGATAGATAGGTACATCTGCCTAGTTGGTTTCTAGGTCAGCCATTCCCAAAGTGTGCGGAGCACTCTTTGGGAATAGGTACCTTAGGGTTCCACGAAGCTTTAGTAAGGGTTCCACGAAGATGTTGCTCAAATTCAAATTAAATTATTAAATTAGAACTAATCAAGTAATAACTAGATAGCAGACTACAGCTAAATAAATCTATAATTTTGATCGATTTACACTCTGAACTGTAGGTAGGTACCTAAGTATGTTACTTTAAGGCCGGCGCGCACTGACGTCGCGGCATGGCAAAGGTTTTATTACTGATCAAGTAATTTTTATTCTTATTTCAATGAGTTTAGGATTCATATTACTTTGTTTCTATACAATCGTACCGCAGCCCGCCGCGGCGCGTCGCGGCATGCCGCGGCATACTTCGGGACGCCGCGGCATGCCACGGTGTCCCGCAGTGTGCCACGACATAAGGCCGGCACGCACTGACGTCGCGGCATGGCAAAGGTTTTATTACTGATCAAGTATTTTTTATTCTTATTTCAATGAGTTTAGGATTCATATTACTTTGTTTCTATACAATCGTACCGCAGCCCGCCGCGGCGCGTCGCGGCATGCCACGGCGTCCCGCAGTGTGCCACGACGTAATCAGGAGGTAAATAAGTTCCTGAATTCACTTTTAGTAAATCTTCGACATATCAGTTTGTATTTGTCGTTCTTCATCTTCAGCAAGAAGTGCTATTGATACTAAATTCCAGTCAATTGGACGCCTCGGTATGACGCGGCATGCCGCGGCACGTCGCGGCGTCCCGAAGTATGCCGCGGCATGCCGCGACGTGCCGCGGCGTCTCGGGGCATGCCGTGCCGTCAGTCGGCGCCGGCCATTATGGTACCATTAGCTTAGTGGAGACTCCATCAGATTGCCACGTAGGGGATTCTTACTTCTTAGGAACATTTGAAGTAATGTGCGTATTACATTGTGGATTTTCGCTTGCCTCGTCCTTTTTAGAGCAGATGTTTAAGGCAAGGCAACGACCTCCTATACCACTGTATAGGGGGTCGTTCTCAGATTGTTGTGCAAAGTTATAAAAATTATACAACTGTACATTTTCTTCTTATTTAGGAAAAAGGACTTGTAATGTAATCTTCAATTCATTTTTTATCATGTTCAAGAGATCACATGTTTAATAGGTAATTTAAAAAAGTAGTCTCTTCTTATTTGCTATATAAACGTCGTCTTCAGAAAAGTCCGTATAACAGTGCCAAGTCGGATTTTCAAAACAAATATAAGAAAACAACAGTAAACAAGAACACAACCCAGACAGCGAACAGCGCGAAGAGAAAATATACCTACGTCACAACAAAAAAACAAACTTCAAAACAAGCTCGTAATAGTCAGGTAATATAATCTACAAAGTACAACAGTCCAAAATACCGCTACACTTTTATCTTAGGGTATAATAAGTCCAAAAATATAAAAATTTCCAAATAAGTTTTCGATACTAATTAAATAAATTAAGTTGCAGTCGAATTTAATTGTCAATAGTGCCATCTAGTGTTCAATAATTTGTTTAATGGAAAGCTAAATGGCGAATCCTTGTAGTCGTAGTTGGCGCTGCTGAGCATGTAAAATCTGGACCACTTCAAAATATCTATTAATGCAATGAAACAGTGTTAAATGTTATTAACGTGCCCAAAATTAGTTATGTTTCATTTTGTTTGCTTAAATTTTACTCAAATCTTATGTTCATTGACCATCGATTTTAATTCATTACCCGTAGCGCCATCTGTGATCATTTTTGAAAACTAAAAGTAAAATGTTCGTATTGGGACCCCATGATATTACCAAATCTTAAAAAACATTACAACACCGGAATCCCCAGAATCTAAGTCATTTGTAGACCTTGTCAAATTATTGAGAAACCATATATCACCTGAGCCGGGGGAGGTAGGACAGCAGCACAAATTCTGTCTCAGAGTGCAACAGGAATGTGAAAGTATAGCCAATTATGTAGCAGCATTGAAAGAAATTGGTGGAAAGTGTAAATTCACATGCAATAATTGTGAACGCTCAACCTTTGAGACGCACCTCAGGGTACAATTCATTAGAGGTCTGCGCAATCCAGAAATTAAAGAAAGGTTATTACAAGAATCACCTGAAACCAAATTTGAGGATATAATGAAAATAGCTATGGCTATAGAAACTACTAAAGTCAGGAAATACATATAAATAAATTATCAGTAAAAAAATACAAGACGAGTACAAATACATACAATAAACTAAGTACAAACACAAACTATTCAAAAGGAAGGAAAAACTAAGTGCTTTAGATGTGGAAAAGAAAACCATAAAGCAAATCAGTGCCAACTCCAACATAAATTATTTTGCAAGAAATGCAAAATAAGAGGACATCTACAGTCAGTTTGCTTCAAAGATCAGAAACAATTGCAACTGGATAGAGAATCTTCAGTATCTGATAGTGAAGAAGAAATATATGAAATACATAAAATACTTATGGAAGTAAATAATAATACAGATAAATTCAACATTATACTAAAATTAAATGGAAAATCACTTACCTTGGAATTAGATGCAGGAGCGGCAGTTACTACATGTTCTACAGATTTTTTTTAAATACCACTTCAGTAACCTGAAACTAAACAAAACATCGGTTAAACTGAAAACATATACTGGTGAAATAATACAACCCATTGGAACTGCTCACCTAAATATTACATACAGAAGCAAAGAAATACAAGGAAGAATTTTTGTAATTGATAGGAAAGTTGACCCAGTTGTGGCAAGAGAATGGATAAGAAATCTTAATCTAACATTTGATATAAACACCATCAATAAAGAAGAAAATGATATTACAGAAAAAGTATTCATAGAAAAGTTACACAAATTACTAGAAGAATATAAAAAGTTGTTTTCATAAGAGATTGGGAAAATAAATGATTATCAAGCTGCATTCAAATTAAAGGAGGGAGCAGTACCCATATTCCTGAAACCTCGTCCGATTCGCAATCAAAACTCAAGTGGGAAATGAGATTGACAGATTAGAGGCCGCAGGCATATTCGAAAAGGTTACTTACTCACAGTGGGGTACACCAGTAGTTCCGGTAATCAAGCCAAATGGAAAAGTCCGATTATGTACTGACTATAGAGCAACATTGAATAAAAATTTGGAGAATGATAACTACCCAATACCAAGAATAGAAGAAGTATTTTCAAAGCTAAGTAGAGGAAAGTATTTTTGCACACTAGATATAAATCAGGCCTACTTACATATGACAACTAATGAAGAGACTGCAGAGATGCAATCCATAAGTACATGCAAGGGGACCTACAAGGTAAAAAGATTAATGTTTGGAGTGAAAATTGCTCCAAATGTGTGGCAAAGGTATATGGACCAAACCCTACAGGGTATGGAAGGTACAGCATGTTTCTTTGACGACATTGCCATACAAGGAAAAACATACATACAACTATTACAAAGAATCAGAATGATATTTCAGAAATTACAGAAATGTGGTCTACGCCTTAATAAGAAGAAATGTCAATTTTTCCAAAAATCTATCACTTACCTGGGACATACAATAAATGAAAAAGGCTTACATCCTACAGACGAAAAAGTAAATGATATAAAGAACAGTCCCTGTCCCACAGATGTATCATCTCTTCGCACTTTTCTTGGACTTATCAACTATTACCAACAATTTATACCCAACTTGGCATCGAAGCTAAATCCACTCTACAAACTATTACAGAAAGACACGAAATTCATATGGACGAAAGAATGTCAGAAGGTTTTCCAAGAATTAAAAGATGAGATTTGGGGAGAGAAGGTACTCATACCATTTCATGACAATTTACCTGTTACACTTGCCACAGATGCATCTCCAACCGGATTGGGTGCCGTGTTGTCACATATTATGCCAGATAAAACAGAAAGACCAATAGCATTCGCATCAAGATCCCTTACAAAGGCGGAAAAAGGCTACAGCCAACTAGATAAAGAAGCAACTGCACTAATATGGGGACTCACGAAATTCTTTCAATACTGTTATGGAAGAAAAATCATACTGATCATAGATAACCAACCACTGGCAAGAATCCTACATCCAGAGAAAGCTACACCAGCTACTACAGCGTTTAGACTGGTACACTATGCTAATTTTTTAGCCGGTTTTGACTATGAAATAAAGCTACGTAAGACTTCTGAACATTCAAATGCAGACTACTTTTCAAGATTAAAAAAATCTCATAATACCAATAAAGACAATCTTACAGATGATGATGCATACTTCTTAAATCAAATAGCTGAAATGCCAATAATTTTACAAGAAATTAAAGAAGCCACTGCTAAAGATACAGAATTACAAAAACTTTATATTGACATTCAGTCGGGCAAAGAAGATTCTAAAAGACTCCATGAATTTTCCTTACAAGGTAACTGCATATTTTATGGCATAAGAATAGTTATTCCCAAGAAGCTACAACCCAAGATCTTACAAGAACTGCACACTGCCCATACAGGTATTGTAAAAATGAAAGCACTAGCAAGAAGCTACGTGTGGTGGAAAAATATTGATTCAGACATTGAACACATGGTAAAGCAATGCAAAGAGTGTTGTTTGATGCAGAAGAACCCTACTAAAGTACCAATACATACCTGGGGGTATCCAAAGGAACCATGGAGCCGCATACATATTGACTATGCAGGACCATTCATGAACCAATACTTCCTGATTGTTGTGGATGCTTACACAAAGTGGCTAGAGGTCGTACCCACAACATCCATAACAGCTACAGCTACTATTAACATATTAAAAAAGATATATACAACATTTGGCCTACCAATCACACAGGTCTCTGACAACGGAAGACAATTCAGATCAGAGGAAATGCAACGTTTTCTGAAGGAAAATGGAATCCAGGCTAAGTTCACAGCACCTTTTCATCTAGCGACGAATGGCCAAGCTGAGAGATATGTACAAACATTTAAAAATAAGTTAAAAGCTATGGCAAATGAAGAAGGATCCTTACAAGATAAATTACAGAAATTTCTCATGATGTACAGGAAAACACCTAATAGCGCAACAGGGTTGAGCCCAGCTGAGATGATGTTCAAGAGACTATACAGAACGAAGATTGATTTGGTAAAGAGACAACAGGCAGAAGAATCCAAAAATGAAGAAATTAAAGTACGTAAAGAATTCGAAAAGGGCGATAGAGTACAGATAAGAATGTATGACAGCAATAAATGGAAATTCGGAAACATAAGAAGCAGAACAGGGAAACTACATTACGAGGTGGAGGTAGATGGCATGATACACCAAAGACACGTGGATCAAATCTTAAAGACTGCATGCATGAGAGAGAATCCGCACATGACCTACAGTCATAATTCAAAGCAACCAGAAGTTCCACCTATCCAAAGCGACCACAATATTGAGACACCAGTGCAGCCTAGTCCAGTAAGGATGAACGAAACAGTGCAAGAGGCAAAGAAGCCGCTAGTTCCTGAAACAATAGAGATACCTAGAGAAGTTCAACAGGAACCACAACAGCCAGAGCAGGCGAGTGCCTTACAGCAGGAAGATACACCAGCATCAGAAGATACACCAGCCGCCGCAGAGATGGCACCACGCCGTAGTAATAGAATCAGAAGACCGCCAAATCGCCTGAACCTGTAACGCAAAAATTATAACGAGGGAGAGAGCGTTAGGCACAATACTCTTTAGTTGGCATCGTCTGGACTACACGAAGGCGATATAGCTCTATGTCTCTATGACTACAATGTCGACCGAAAAACAAAAGCCAGTTTCTAGGAATATTAGTTTGTGAGATATAATTAAAGTAAACGATATTATTATAAAGAGACTTATTATTTAAAAACAAACTATAGTTGGTGCCACGAGAATACATACAACATTCAGGGCTTCACAACCTTTGTTTCAAACAGTTGTGTTTTACAATTTATGCTTTAGTGAAGTTCGATAATTTTTTAACGGTAGTTGTATGTGTATGTTAATATTATTATCTATGACTTCCAATCATATCCAGAAAAATGTAAATTTGAATGAAAATAAACATATTTGATTTTGTGTAAGAGTGGTCGAATTTTCCTGAAGGAATTTTCATTAATTTGGCGACTATTTTGTAGTTTTTAACACGTAAGTAGATTCAATAGAGTACCATGTATGTCAATTATAGAGAACAAACAGGATACTCTATTATAGACTTTGATATTTTTTAATCCTAGGCAATAAATAATTTGCTCCTAGCCTAGCTATCCTAAAATATTAAATAATTGTTCACAAATGTGATATTATGTATTACAGACAACTAGCTAGTACACCGCATTAAATTTTTTAGGCATGGAGATTTTACGTTGTGTATGAATGAAAACGTCAGAATGAACTTAAACCTTAACCAGGCCCAAGAGAACTACACAACTTACATAACTTTCAACTATTGATTCTATATACCTTTATAATTGTTATGGCATACGAACAAAGAAAATTGGAAAATGACTTGGAAAATTAAAGGAAAAACACGTGGGACAACATATTCCCACTGCCTGGAAAACAATTAAAAAAACTAAGTGCGACTGCTTAATATTTGAACATAATTTTCTTGGATTTTTTCTTGTTAGGTTAATAATTGACTCAAAATGCAGGGGGTACTTCGCTGAGATAGGGCGGGGTATTATAAATTTATGATGTACTGTAGTTATAGTTTTGGGTTGTCTTTTTGAATATTTATGTACTTTAATTTTCTGGCCAAACGCAAACGAAAATCTCGATGTATGTTTTTCCTTGTTTCATTTTCATGTTGATATATGATATAAGCATTTATCACAGCACACTCAAATAAAAACCAAAACTTTTTTAACTCGTTTTTTTTGATCTGCGTACAATGGAGTATGAGCTACGGTAATGATCAAAATGATGAACTCCACCCATGTTTCGGGTGTAATCAGCAATAGCAGATGGGCAATACATTTTCTTCTTTTCACCATTTTTCCGACGACTGCCAATATTGGAGGATGTTCTCAATTTCGTGATCTTTAACGGTTTTCTAAAATAATATAATCATAATCAGGCAAAGGTAGCATAAGTCCCACAAAACAAAAACGTTAACAGGCAACGGTCACATTTGTCCCACAACATTTGGGAAGATATTCATACATACATACATACATAGACTCACGCCTGTTTCCCCGAAGGGGTAGGCAGAGGCATATTAAACGCCCACTTTTCGCCAGTGTTTTGATCCCACGTAATAGGTGGCGAGCCTATTGCCGCTTGGGACATTTTGTTTGCCAGAGCCTCGTCCGTTGATCGGCAGGTGCACCACTTGCAGGTGAGGTTGGCTTGGGACCCTAAGTTCTTGGTGGGAACCCTATGCACCCTTAGAAGATATTGTGACAAATATTTACAATAATCAACAAAAAAATATGTTAAATCCACAAGAAAAACAAATAATCTACTACATACCCAAAAATTACACGACTTACCTTTCGTTTTTTCGACATTATTAATAAAAATGTTCACTGTGCTACGTAAACAGAGGCGCGCAACTGACTCACGAAATCAAATGGCTATCACTTTGACAATTGCGTTCGGATGCACAGTTTTTTATTCTGGACCCATAGATAATATATTTAGGGTAGCCATTTTTATGAACTGTGGAGTTTATATTACCAGAGCCTGGAAAGAGCAACGAAAAAAGATGTGGGACCAAATCGTACCGGGGCCTGGTTAAGGGTTAAACAAAATCCATTAAAATGTTACGGTAAATTTACATTCAGGGTAGCCTGCGTAAAAAGACACAATTTATCTTTTTTAGTTATACAGAATCTTATGTGCGAATAATATTTATTAGTATTGCCGCAATGTCGGCCACGGGATGAGCATTAGGTTTTATAGGTTAGGTTAGGTTAGGTTAGGTTCCCCCCCAAGTGGGATCTCCACCTTGTCGTGGTGGGGGGGCTTAGTAACCGTGGATTGGTGACCCGCGGTGAAGCTAAGAGGGATCCAGGAGGGGACGCTCCGCGTGGGCTTGACGGAGGCCTGCGCTGGATGCGTCCAATGGGGCGGGTGCGAGGGACAGTTCTTCTGTCCCTCGCAGTCGGGTGCGGTCGCGGGAGGAGAGGCGTGTCGGTGTTGCGTTGCCGCGCGCCCTATCTCCCGCGACCAAATGGAGGCGCACCATCGTTGCGTCGCGGTGGGGCCGCAGAGGAAGAGGAGATGCGGTGTTGCGTTGCCGTCCTCCCTATCCTCTGCGGCCGCTGAGTGTTTTGGCGGCGGAGCCCAACACCTTAATCCGCCGCCAAGAGGGTTTTGTTCGGGGCCCGCCTGACCATCTGGCGGGCCGATACCCGTCGGGGGGTTGCGACGTATGCTTGGGCGAAACCCGACCCTCCGACACACGGGTACATGAGGCACACGGGTTGGTTTTTAGTCAGTAAGAGTCTGACAGTCCCCTTCGCCCATCCCCCAGGGCGGAGGGACTCCATGAGGATTTTCCAACCCGAAACAAAAAAAAAAAAAAAAAAAAAAAGGTTAGGTTCCCCCCCCCCCGTGGGATCTCCACCTTGTCGTGGTGGGGGGGCTTAGTAACCGTGGATTGGTGACCCGCGGTGAAGCTAAGAGGGATCCAGGAGGGGATGCTTCGCGTGGGCTTGACGGAGGCCTGCGCAGGATGCGTCCAAAGGGGCGGGTGCGAGGGACAGTTCGTCTGTCCCTCGCAGTCGGGTGCGGTCGCGGGAGGAGAGGTGTGTCGGTGTTGCGTTGCCGCGCGCCCTATCTCCCGCGACCAAATGGAGGCGCACCATCGTTGCGTCGCGGTGGGGCCGCAGAGGAAGAGGAGATGCGGTGTTGCGTTGCCGTCCTCCCTATCCTCTGCGGCCGCTGAGTGTTTTGGCGGCGGAGCCCAACACCTTCATCCGCCGCCAAGGGGGTTTTGTTCGGGGCCCGCCTGACCATCTGGCGGGCCAATACCCGTCGGGGGGTAGTGACGAATGCTTATGCGAATCCCTACCCTCCGACACACGGGTACATGAGGAACACGGGTTGGTTTTTAGTCAGTAAGAGTCTGACAGTCCCCTTCGTCCTTCCCCCGGGGCGGAGGGACTCCATGAGGATTTTCCAACCCGATACCAAAAAAAAAAAAAAAAAAAGGTTAGGTTCCCCCCCGTGGGATCTCCACCTTGTCGTGGTGGGGGGGCTCAGTAACCGTGGATTTGGCATCCGCGGTGAAGCTAAGAGGGATCCGGGAGGGGACGCTCCGCGTGGGCTTGGAGGGGCCTGCGCAGGATGCGTCCAACGGTGCGGGTGCGGGGGACAGTTTTGTCTGTCCCTCGCAGTCGGGTGCGGTTGCGGGAGGAGAGGCGTGTCGGTGTTGCGTTGCCGCGCGCCCTATCTCCCGCGACCAAATGGGGGCGCACCATTCGATGCGTCGCGGTGGGGCCGCAGAGGAAGAGGAGATGCGGTGTTGCGTTGCCGTCCTCCCTATCCTCTGCGGCCGCTGAGTGTTTTGGCGGCGGAGCCCAACACCTTAATCCGCCGCCAAGGGGGTTTTGTTCGGGGCCCGCCTGACCATCTGGCGGGCCAATACCCGTCGGGGGGTAGCGATGAATGCTTATGCGAATCCCTACCCTCCGACACACGGGTACATGAGGAAAACGGGTTGGTTTTTAGTCAGTAAGAGTCTGACAGTCCCCTTCGTCCTTCCCCCGGGGCGGAGGGACTCCATGAGGATTTTCCAACCCGACACCAAAAAAAAAAAAAAAAAAGGTTAGGTTAGGTTAGGTTGGGGTGCGTGTCAGAAACCTCCGCGTGGTGCACCCCGGGCAACGTGAGTAGCACGTTGCTACTCGTGGCTAATTCTGACAGTGGGCGGGCGGCGGGTCGAACTCCGACTACCGCCCGGTCACCATCGCGTAATCCCGACTCTTTCGGGACCGCGGGTCTTCGGGCTGCAAGCAAGACAAGCTCTCTAAAAAATTACCCGGAATTGGGGGTCCTTCGGGGCCCCGCTTCCACCCGTTCCTGTACGGCTCCTTTTGGGGTCTTGCGGGGACACTTGGGCGGGCGGGCTCGCTTCCTGCGCCTTTTGTGGGTTGCGGGCATGGTCGAACTCCGGCCACCGTCCGGTCAACGCGTTAGCAGGGGGCTTTTTGGCCTCCTGCCCGCGGGTAGGAGGCCAAAAAGCCCCCTGCTCACTAAAAAATCACCCGGAATTGGGGGTCCTTCGGGGCCCCGCTTCCACCCCGTTCCCGTACGGCTCCTTTTGGGGTCTTGCGGGGACACTTGGGCGGGCGGGCTCGCTTCCTGCGCCTTTTGTGGGTTGCGAGCATGGTCGAACTCCGGCCACCGTCCGGTCAACGCGTTAGCAGGGGGCTTTTTGGCCTCCTGCCCGCGGGTCTTTTGACTAAGAGGGAGAAAACCTCACTAAAAAGTTACCATAGAGTGGTGCTTCTCGGAGCGCCGCTGGGAGTGCGGGCCTGTCTTCCAGGCCCTGCTTCCTGCTCCCACTTTGGGTGCCACCGCCTCTCCCGGTACTTCTCTGCCTAGGCAGAGTGGACATGGGATGGGGTGTCGGACGGGCTCGGTGTGCACTCGCACTGCCGCCGGGCAGACAGCGGGGGCTTTCTTCCTTCCGTCTTCGGACGTTTTTATTTTTTGTTTTTTTCCCCTTTACCTTTTATTTTTACACTTTTTATTTTTTATCTTCTTTCTCCCCCCTCCCCCTTTCTACCTTTCCCCCTTTTATTTTTTCTTTTACCCCTCTTCCACCTTCGTTGTCACCGTCCCAGATCAGATCGTAATCACGTTGTGAGTAGCGTCGTGGTCACGTCTCGCGGCTGCTTACGGGACCGAGGGTCTTGGCTTAACCGCCCAGACCGCGTGCAAGGTAAGCACTATAAAAATCCCCTAATCTCAAGTTGCTGCCGCACGGCGAGGAGATGCGTGGCTGACAGGGAGGTCAGTCTCTAGTGCGGCCCCCTCAGGGCACCAGCCGCCGCCCTGAGGTATTAGGCTTGCCCGGGTATTGCGGGATCTCTGCCCGGGTCGACTGTTTATTTCTCCCGCACTCGTGGGTTCAAACATGGAAAATTCAAATCAAAACCTAAACACTATACCGAAGTCGGTCGACAAGCCGGAAACTCGCACGCCCAGTAATGCGGGTTCCATTGAAGATGAGCGCGTTAAAGCGCTGAGAGAGGAACTGGAGCTGTCCGATTCAGACAGCACAGTCAGCATGGTCAGCGCACGTAGCGCTGAAAGCCCCTCTCGGGCACTACGAAAGCGCCCACGCTCGGGGCCAGACTCGGCCTCGGGGGATGAAGGCACCCCAACGCCGAAACAAATACTAACGGCGAAGCACTCTGTGAGCGCGCGCAAAACACGCGGACGACCGCCCACCCACGGGCACTTTGTGGGTCTGGGCAAGGCTTGTGCGGAGCTGGCAGCCGCTAAGCGGCGCGCAAAACTCCGGGAACGCGAAGCGGAGGAGGAGAGGCGCATTGAAGCGGCCACAAAGAAAGTGGCCGCGGACAGAAGCGCGCGCATAAGTGAAACCTCTGCCACCGAGGGAGAGCCGGAGGAGGCTACCGCCACTGACCTGCGGTCGCGCCTTAAGAATGCCTTGGAGGCCATCACGGTGGTCTCCAAGAAGTCAAAAGGCCTAAAAGGGACTTCACAGAAGTCCCTTAAGGACTCAGTGGCCGCTATTGCGGAAATCGCAGACGTTCTTCTCAGCCGTACAGCGTCTGAAGAAACTAAGAAACTCCAGGCGGAGAACGCCCGCCTGGCCACTGAGATCGCGGCACTCAGGCGGGAGCAGGCTGAGCTACGTGCTGCATTCGCTCAGCAGCGCACCGACGCGCCGGAGAAGGCCACCAGCGAATTGGCCGCCCTCCGACAGGACATCGCCCAGATGAGGCAAAGCCTCTGTTTCCTAGAGGGCAAAATAATCAGGCCCCCATTCGCGACCCGGCATGCGGTCCCACAACCGCAGCCGCCCGCGCAGACGTCACCGCAGCCGTCAACATCGTACGCGGCTGTGGCGCCTGCACCGCGGCAGGAAACAACTACGGCAAACAAGAAAGCCGGAGAAACACAGGCCCCAAAGGGCAAGAAGAGGGGCCAGAAAAAGGCCCAGCCCACCACTGAAGTTCCGCAAAAAGCCCCCGCAGCTTCCGCCACAAAAACGGATGGCTGGGAAATCGCCGGGGCCAAAGAAAAAGCGGCGAAGGCGACAAGGAAGAACAAGAAGGCGGCGAAGAAGCTCCGCACCCCCCGCTCCACAGCGGTAGTACTCACGCTGCAGCCTGCAGCTATTGAGCGGGGAACGACGTATGCGGAAATTCTCAAGACGGCCCGCGACGCCGTGGATCCCGCCCAGTTTGGCATAACGGCAGGGCTACGCCTAAAGACCACCCAGACCGGCGCCCGCCTCATTGAGGTGCCGGGGGCTTCTAGCGGCGAGCAGGCCGACGCTCTGGCCAAGAAGCTCGCTGAGGTTCTCCCGACGGACGACGTCAAAGTGTCCAGGCCCCAAAAGAACGCCGAGCTTCGGATTTTGGGTCTGGACGATAGTATAACTTCGGAGGAAGTATCGGCCGCCATTGCCAAGACGACTGGCTGTGCCGCGTCATCTTTAAGATGCGGCGCAATACGCCCAGGCCGTGCAGGCATGGGTACAATAATTG
Source organism: Euclidia mi (assembly GCA_944739405.2). Taxonomy (NCBI): domain Eukaryota; kingdom Metazoa; phylum Arthropoda; class Insecta; order Lepidoptera; family Erebidae; genus Euclidia; species Euclidia mi. The sequence goes on from OX123184.2 coordinate 117,884,332, forward strand.
TCAGCGCGCCAATCACCACAGCAAAAAAGCTGGCTGAAGGCAGGCGTTTGTTGGTCGGCTGGGTGTCGGCGCAGGTAACCCTGTTAGAGACTAAGCCGCTTCGGTGTTTCCGGTGCCTCACGGCCGGCCACGTGGGCGCAAAATGCACCTCGGCAGTGGATTGCAGCGGCCTATGTTTCCGGTGTGGAAAAGCGGGACATAAGGCCGCCACCTGTGAAGCCCCGCCGCACTGTGTTTTGTGTGCAGCGGTGGGCAAGCCGGCCACGCACCGAGTGGGTGCCAAAACCTGCGCCGCACCCACAAAGAGGCAGCCAGGGAGCAAAGGCTCCGCTAACGTCGTCGCCGAAACGGCCGAAGGGGTGGGGGTTGTGATGGAAACACAATAATGCCTCCACCCCTCCGCCTCTTAGAAGGCAATTTAAACCACTGCGCCAGAGCCCAGGATCTGCTCCTCCAAAGCCTGGCGCAGTGGTCAATTAATGTCGCCATCGCCGCCGAGCCGTATTTCATCCCCCCCAGAGACGATTGGGTGGGGGATCTTGACGGCTCGGTGGCCATCATCACTAGGGCTGCCGCCGACACCCCCTCCATGGAGAACATCTCCCGAGGGAGGGGGTGTGCCGCAGCACAAATTGGCAACACGGTTGTGGTGGGCGTATACTTTTCCCCCAACCGTTCTCTCGCCGACTTCGAAGCATTCATGCTTGAACTTAGCGTCGTCGTCGCTCGCAGCCGCCCTCGCGACGTGCTCGTCGCCGGGGACTTCAATGCCAAATCTTCGGCTTGGGGTTCCACGGCCACGGACGCGAGGGGCGAGTTGCTGGAGCAGTGGGCCGTCCAGAACGGCCTGCTCGTCCTCAATCGGGGGACGGTGCACACGTGCGTGCGTCAGCGGGGCGGGTCCATTGTGGACATCACGTTTGCGAGCCCCGCACTAGCACGCCGTGTCCAAGACTGGCGCGTCGTCGAGGAGGCGGAGACGTTGTCGGACCATCGTTACATCAGGTTCGACGTCTCCGCCGAAACAGTCATCTCCGACGCGTCAGCACGAAGAGCCCCGATTGGGGGCGGTCCGCGCTGGGCCATCAAGAGGATGAATCGGGAGGCCCTCCTGGAGGCCTCCATCGTAGAGACCTGGTCTCAATCACTGACCGGGTCTGAAGACATCGAGATGGAGGCCGAGTGGTTCCGGAGGGCAATGACCAACATCTGCGATGCGGCGATGCCGAGGGTGACAAATAACTCACCCAGACGCCGGGTGTACTGGTGGTCCGATAACATCGAGCGCCTGCGCAATCTTTGCGTGCACGCGCGACGCCAGTACACCCGGTTCCGGAGAAGGCGTCGCCGCTCTCCCGATTCCGAAGCCAGGGAGGCGGAGCTTTATGAAGAGTACAGAGCGGCCAAGAAGAGACTCAACGTTGAGATTGCGCGGGCCAAAGAAGAGGCCCGCAACGAGCTTTTGGGGACTCTGGACCAAGATCCGTGGGGGCGTCCGTACCTCATGGTGAGGGGTAAACTTCGCCCCTGGGCGCCCCCGCTCACCCAGAGTCTCCGGCCGCAGGTTGTGGAGGATGTGGTGGCCGCTCTGTTCCCTTCAAGGGCGGAGCACCCTCCTACGCCGATGGCTCCGCCTTCCATGGCGACCAGCGCGGACGCGGACGACGACGCGGTTCCCGAAGTGACCCGGGTCGAGCTTCGAGCGGCGGTGTTACGCATGAAAAACACCGCCCCAGGGCCCGACGGCATTCCAGGCCGAGCGTGGGCCCTGGCGATAGCCGAGCTCGAGCCCCGACTCATTGGGCTCCTCAACAAGTGTTTGGAGGAGGGCCGGTTTCCCCGACTTTGGAAAACGGGGAAACTGGTCCTGATCAAGAAGGAAGGGCGCCCGGCGGACAGTCCGTCCGCCTACCGGCCCATCGTATTGCTGGACGAGGTCGCAAAGATGTTCGAGCACGTCATTGCTCAGCGCCTCGTCCAGCACATGTCAACAGTGGGGCCGGACCTGGCGGACGAACAGTATGGTTTCCGTCGAGGGCGCTCTACAATAGATGCAATTGAGAGAGTGAGGAGCCTGGCGGAGGTCGCAGTTTCCCGGGGCGAGGTGGTTCTGGCGGTGTCGCTAGACATCGCCAATGCGTTCAACACCTTGCCCTGGAGTGTCATCAAAGCGGCACTCATTTTCCATCGAGTGCCGCCGTACCTCCGCCAAATTGTCGGGGCATATCTAAGTCAGAGGTTTGTTGTTTATCCGGGTCACGACGGTTGGAGTCGGCGAGAGATGTCGTGCGGTGTTCCACAGGGTTCGGTTCTCGGCCTCCTCCTGTGGAACATCGGGTACGACTACGTGCTGCGGGGTGCGCTCCTCCGTGGCGTCGGCATCGTTTGTTATGCCGACGACACTTTAGTCACGGCTAGGGGTAAGTCGCACCGGGCGGCGGCCATATTGGCGACCGCTAGGGTCGCACATGTTGTGAGTCGCATCCGGCGATTGGGCCTCGAGGTGGCCCTTTCCAAATCCGAGGCCATTTCTTTTCACGGGCCTCGGAATAGGCCACCTGCGGGGGCCCTTATAATGGTGGGAGGGGTCCGCATCGGCGTCGGGACGAGCCTAAAGTACCTAGGGCTCGTTCTCGATAGCCGATGGGACTTTTGTGAGCACTTCCAACGCTTGGCTCCCAAACTCCTGGGGGCAGCGGCAGCGCTTTCTAGGCTGCTGCCCAACTTGGGGGGTCCAAGCGCCTCCTGCCGGAGGCTCTACGAGGGAGTCGTGCGGTCGATGGCCCTGTACGGATGTCCCGTATGGGCCGATCACCTGACGGCCCGTAACGTCAAGGCGCTTCGCGCACCGCAGCGCGCCTTGGCCGTCAGGTTAATTAGAGGTTACCGCACGGTCTCCTTCGGAGCGGTGAGCCTCCTCGCCGGATGCCCGCCCTGGGACCTGCAGGCCGGGCTGTTGGCGTCGTTATACGCATGGCGCCAAGAAGCTCGGTCACGGGGCGAGGTGCCCGCGCCTCGTGAGATAGAGGCGCGGAAGACCGAACTCCGCCAGGTCCTGGTGGCGGAGTGGACTCAAAGTTTGGTGCACCCCAGCGCAGGGCAGGCAATCATAAATGCCGTAAGACCCGACATGAAGGAGTGGCTGGAGAGGCGACATGGCGCCCTTACCTTCCGGCTTACGCAGGTGCTTACCGGCCATGGGTGTTTCGGCCGGTTCCTGCACCGCATAGGCCGGGAGGAGACGCCCGGCTGTCATCATTGTGGAGACCGCCGCAACCCAGTAGAGGACACGGCGCTGCACACACTAGCGGATTGCCCCGCGTGGGCTGCGCAGCGCCGCGATCTAGTTGCGGCGGTCGGTAATGCAGACCTCTCGCTTCGGGCTGTGGTTCACGCCATGGTCCGGAGCGAGACTTGTTGGAACGCCGTCGCCTCCTTCTGTGAGACAGTAATGTCGAGCAAGGAGGCGGCGGAGCGGGAGAGGGAGCTTGCGCGACCTCTCCCCATCCGTAGAGCCGGGCGTCGCCGGAGGGCGTATAATGACCTCCGGCCACCATAAGTTGCCAGCGGGCGGCGGTACCGTGGGGCCGCCCGCCGTCCGTTGGGTCCGAGAGACGGCGTCGTGTTCCGCGTACGCCTCTCGTAGCAGTAGCTTTGTTTTCTTACGTTGCTTGTAAGTATGACAGATGAATGAGGTAATGTCTCACGACATTTAAGTTAATTTGAGGAGGAAAGCTTGTAAAAGTTTGAATGTGTGCGTGATGTATGTTTTCCGTGGATGGATGCTTGCGAGAAGGTAGACGGGGCCCGCCGTGTCTGAGGCGGGCCAACTCAGGCGGGGTCACAGATGTTATGCAACGCAGTACCTGTGGCCTCGCTGTTAATGGGATCGGTTAGCGGAACACCATGGGGGTTTTAGTGGGTAGTCCCGAAGCTTCTCATCGGGGAGTCCCACACTCCCCCTAGGCTGACACCTCGGTCTCAGTCTAGGGGGGTTAGCTCGTAAACTGTAGTTTCCTCCATGAGTCACAAAAAAAAAAAAATAGGTTAGGTTAGGTTAGGTTAGGTTAGGTTAGGTTGGGGTGCGTGTCAGAAACCTCCGCGTGGTGCACCCCGGGCAACGTGAGTAGCAAGCTGCTGCTCGCGGCTAATTCTGACAGTGGGCGGACGGTGGGTCGAACTCCGACTACCGTCCGGTTACCAACGCGTAATCCCGACTCTTTCGGGACCGCGGGTCTTCGGGCTGCGAGCAAGACAAGCTCTCTAAAAAATTACCCGGAATTGGGGGTCCTTCGGGGCCCCGCTTCCACCCGTTCCCGTACGGCTCCTTTTGGGGTCTTGCGGGGACACTTGGGCGGGCGGGCTCGCTTCCTGCGCCTTTTGTGGGTTGCGGGCATGGTCGAACTCCGACCACCGTTCGGTCAAAACGCGTTAGCAGGGGGCTTTTTTGCCTCCTGCCCGCGGGTCTTCTGGCTGCGAGCAAGACAAGCTCACTAAAAAATCACCCGGAATTGGGGGTCCTTCGGGGCCCCGCTTCCACCCGTTCCCGTACGGCTCCTTTTGGGGTCTTGCGGGGACACTTGGGCGGGCGGGCTCGCTTCCTGCGCCTTTTGTGGGTTGCGGGCATGGTCGAACTCCGGCCGCCGTCCGGTCAACGCGTTAGCAGGGGGCTTTTTGGCCTCCTGCCCGCGGGTCTTCGGACTAAGAGGGAGGAAACCTCACTAAAAAGTTACCAAAGAGTGGCGCTTGCGCTGCTTGTCTCCGCGGGACTCCACCCGTGGGGATGGTCGGCGGGCGGTGTCGCCTTTTGCGGCGCCGCTCCTTTGCAGTGTCCCCGTTGGGCACTGCCTTCACGTCCCTCCCGGTACTCCTCTGGTCATCAGAGGGGACACGGGACGGGACATTGACGGGCTTTCTTTTTTTTTTTTTTTTTTTTTTGGTTTCGTGTTGGAAAATCCTCATGGAGTCCCTCCGCCCTGGGGGATGGGCGAAGGGGACTGTCAGACTCTTACTGACTGTGTCGGAGTGTCGGAGGGTCGGGTTTCGCCCAAGCATACGTCGCAACCCCTCGACGGGTATCGGCCCGCCAGATGGTCAGGCGGGCCCCGAACAAAACCCCCTTGGCGGCGGATTAAGGTGTTGGGCTCCGCCGCCAAAACACCCAGCGGCCGCAGAGGATAGGGAGGACGGCAACGCAACACCGCATCTCCTCTTCCACTGCGGCCCCACCGCGACGCATCGAATGGTGCGCCCCCATTTGGTCGCGGGAGATAGGGCGCGCGGCAACGCAACACCGATACGCCTCTCCTCCCGCTACCGCACCCGACTGCGAGGGACAGACAGAACTGTCCCCCGCACCCGCACCGTTGGACGCATCCTGCGCAGGCCCCGTCAAGCCCACGCGGAGCGTCCCCTCCTGGATCCCTCTTAGCTTCACCGCGGGTCACCAATCCACGGTTACTGAGCCCCCCCACCACGACAAGGTGGAGATCCCACGGGGGGGACATTGACGGGCTTGGTGTGCACTCACCCTACCGCCAAGCAGACAGCGGGGCTGTCTTTCTTCTTCCGTCTTCGGACGCCTTTTATTTTAAAATTTTTTGGTTTGTTTTGTTTTTGTTTTGTTTATTTTACGTTTTACTTTCTCTTTTTATTTTACTTTTATACCTTTTTATTTTACCTTTTGTTTTTGTTTTATTTTATATCTTTTAGTTTTTTCTCTCTTTTCCCTTCTTTCATTCTAACCCCCCCCGCCCCGTTGTCACCGTCACCCCAATCTCGTAATCCCGTAGTTTGCAGTGTCTGTGGTCACGTCTCGCGGCTGTCTACGGGACCGAGGGTCTTGGCTTAACCGCCCGGACCGCGTGCAAGGTAAGCACTATAAAAATCCCCTAATCTCAAGTTGCTGCCGCACGGCGAGGAGATGCGTGGCTGACAGGGAGGTCAGTCTCTAGTGCGGCCCCCTCAGGGCACCAGCCGCCGCCCTGAGGTATTAGGCTTGCCCGGGTATTGCGGGATCTCTGCCCGGGTCGACTATATATTTCTCCCGCACTCGTGGGTTTACACATGGAAAATTCTACTAAAAACCAAAAACCTATACCGAAGTCGGTCGACAAACCAGAAACTCGCACGCCCAGTTCTGCGAGTTCAAGTGCAGAGCGCATAAATGCGCTCAAGGAGCATATTCCCACCACCACCTCATGGTCCTACCTGCCTTGCGGCATACGGACCGAATCACGGGAGAAGCGCACGGTACTTGCGTCTGCTCTTTCCCGCGCGCTCTTTCTTGACTCCCTACAAATCTTTAATGTCCCGAGCCATACTCTCCCCAAAGGGGCTGGCTTCGTAAGTATCTACTATCCCCATAATAGGGCAAAACAACACAGAACGGTACTTGAAATGAAATGAATGAATGAAATGAAAAACATTTATTTTTATATCAGACGAGGGACATCATATAAACAGTGAGAGAAAAAACAAAAAAAAATCTATAACTAGGCAAAAATCGTACACGCCCGTCGTCTGTACAAAAATAGGAAGCCAGTTCAGCATATTGCCGGACATTATGTGCCCGACGCTGGTTTTCAACTGGCTCCTTAGTAGACGCGGACGTCAAAACCAGATTATTTTACTTACTATAATTATTATATAATATTGGTTGACATGTTACATTTTTACACAAACAACAAAAATCGAAAATCCAAAGACAATTTTTTTTTATCATAACTACATTTATAAATGCACGTTACGGCTAAGTTCTGACATTGACATTTATAATTAATAATTTATATGCTACAGAATTCAGAAATGACAGATACACGAATTACACGATCACGTTACGTAATCGATAGGTAACAAAAACAAACTTCAGAAATACGATCAAGTTACATAATCTAATTTGATAAAAGATGTCATTTCGGGTCCGGCTCATAACGTGTGCCGCTCTAAATAAATTGCATCGTGAATTGTGACCACTGAGTACCATACGGGCATTTTGACAAGCAATAACAATGTTGAAATGAGATGAGACAATGCCTTAGAGCGAGATGTACATAGACGCCAACAGCGCGGTGGTTTTATATTATACTACCTTCCGCGCGCCAAACAAACAAAGGTTATGTAATAATTGTTGATAATTGTAATCTGTAGCGAACAATTCAAGCCGCAATTATGTCATTATCATGACACAATATTAACATCACCGTTACCGGAAAACATCGATTACATCGATCGCTGCCATTACCGGGAAGAATGGAGTGCACGAATAAATAAAAATTGAAATGTGTGTATATAAACATGGGCACACACAGAGTAGTGTTTCTTCTGATAATAACATGGGTAAGTAAGTACTTAATTCTTTATAACATTCTAATAATTTTATTGTTAGTTTGCTGATCACGTGAAATAGAAGTAGTATAAGTACCAAGTGACTGCCAGGCAGTGATTTAGAGTATTTCATACTTTTGTTTACAGATTAATACAAGACTTATATATCAGCTGCAATAACAATTTGCAATATTACCAAAAAGCAACATCACCCAACCAGAATGCTGCATGTGTGCTTTTGGACTATTATCAATGTACCTATCCAAAGCACACCGAATCACACATACATTATAATGGAAAAATTACACAGGTCCAGTAAGTATATCAATGATTATACATCATATTACGACAAGCAGGTACATAAAACATACACCAAGTGACAGAGTGTGTATATAGGAAACAAAAACGAGTCATAACTGATTAATTTATATGGATAGGATAGTATTAATGTTATATTATTTTTAAGTTTATTGATGTCTAAGCGAGTTTATCGTTAAACATAGTTTCGATCAGTGAGGATATTTTAGTATACTCACCTGTGACAACTGTCAAACATCCTTTGGGTAGCCGGGACCGACGGCTTCACGTGCCCTGGGAAGCACGGTGCCAGCGAAATCGAACTATTTAATACGCACATTACTCCTAAAAGTCAGTGGTGCGCGAGAGCCCGAGACCCTATGCGTGACAGTCTGCCTGTCTCCCCACTAGGCTATCGCTGCCTCTAGGAGAGACCGGCAGATATGACATAACGTAACATATCCATACAAAGAAGTCATCACTTTATTATGTACTTTTTTGAGTATTCAATAAAATTCTCTTGTACAAGTTCTTAAAGCCTATCCTGCTTATTTTAGATACTACTGGAGGTGGTAATGAATTCCAGCATTTGGTGGCTGCGAATTTAAAACTACCTCTAAACGCCGTAGTCCTGTGCTGCGGTATTGAAAGCGGGTTGGTCATGGTACGCGCGGGATATGCAAGATGATTCTGCCTCCAGTTTAACTTGTCGTATAAATATTTAGGCGAGCACGTTTTAACAATGCCGAACAGTAACGAAGCTAAGTGAAGCTTTCGTCTGTTACACATTTTTAACATATTAGCGTCATTCAAAAAAGGCGTAACATGGCTACGACGCGGGATATCGAAACAAAATCTGGCGCATGCGTTTTGTACTCGTTGTATTAAACGTTCAGTTCTTGACAGTAGACAAGGGCCATATACTATATCGCAATAGTTAAATTTCGAAAGGATTAGACTATCTACTAATCTTTTTCTTATCATTACACTGAAATATCTTCTAAACCTATACAATGTATTCAGCCTATTAAAACAACTCCTAACCACATTGCTAATGTGCGCCTCAAAACGGAGTTCAGGGTCAATTGTTAGACCTAGGTTACAAGCTGTTTCTACCCTATCAATAATTTTATCTTTAATCTTTATCTCTGGCTTAGCAGAAATAATAGTTCGTACTTGTGTTTTGCTCCCCAGAACAATAAACTTGGATTTTGTAGGATTCAACGTTAGGCTGTTACGCTCTGACCACGAAACAATTCTAGCGCGTATACTTCGCGTTCAGCGTCACTCAATCCTCTAGCTGTCCAATGTTCTTCTGATGGAGTGCCAAGTGTGCGCAAATGTGCGCAACGCGCCAAAGTTTTCCATGCTGCGAACCAGTTCCACGTGATACACTGGACCCGCCTCTGCGTAGCGTATCGAATCTAGCATCAGCGATCTTCCTTCTGCGTACAAGCTACATTCCCAGAGCGCGTGATCACGGCTTTCCTCAGCTTCACCGCACGGGCAGACCGGAGTGTCGCAAAGCCCAAGCTTGTTTAGGCGCTTCCTGAAGCATCCGTGTCCGGTAAGTATTTGGGAGACCTCGTAATCCGGTTCGATCCATCCTGACTTCAGCCTTACAGACACATCTGGGAAGAAGCTGTATAATTCGCGTCCGTCTTCACTAGCCTGCCATCGTTCCTGCCAAAGAGCAGCGAGTTCCCGCCTAACTGTGAACTTGAGAGTGCGCAGTTCTTTCGCGGCCAATTGGTAACCCTCCTCCGCAATTCGTCCCGCACGACAAACTTCCAGATCGGCTGGTAACACGCCCGCAAGCACAGGTAACGCTGCGGTGCTGCACGATCTGTACGCCTTCGTTAATAAAATAAGTGCAGGCCTCTGGGTGCGCAAAAGCGTTCGTTTGACCACGAAGTTGGACCATCGTCGATACCATACGGCCGCAGCGTACGTCATGACGGCCACGTAGGTTCCTGAATACAGAACTCTAAGGGCAGGGTACTTCATTCCCCATCTGGTCGCCGAAATCCGCGACATTTTGCCGAAGCAGTTAGAGGACTTTTCCCCGATGATACTAGCATGCGGCGCGTAGGATCTTGCATCGTCCAGAGTAACACCGAGCACCGTAGCCTGCGTGACACTCGCAACCGAGGCGCCGTCCATGCGAATGGTAGGCGCTCGCTTAAACTTACCTTTAACAGTCAACGTTGAAGACTTACCAGGGGAGAACCCAAGACGATTCCGGGTTCCCCAATCGGCAATTGCACTCAACATGATCGCGGCATTACGTTCAATCGCGGCGCGGGAAGACGCCTCAATTGCGATGGTCACATCGTCGGCATATGCGATCAAATGCACTCCTTCGGGTCGAGGCAGCAGCAGGAGGTCGTTGAGGAGGAGATTCCAAAGAGTCGGGCCAAGAACCGATCCTTGCGGACATCCCATGGTGCTCTGTTTCCATGAACTCAAACTACCGGTATTAAAACACACACGGCGGTTGGTAAAGTAGCTGACCAATATTCTATACAAGTTCGGCGGTGCTCCGCCCTGCTTAACTTTAAGTAGAATCATTGGCCACCAGGCGTTATCAAATGCACCAGAGATGTCAAGAAAGATCAGTTGAACATACGCGGCTCTCGAGTTATCGACTATATCGTTCAAGTGCCTAAGTGCTGTGACAGTTGATCTGTTCCGAGTAAAACCATGCTGAGTTCCTGCGATGTTGCGAGACAAACAAGGTGCACAAGCAACAATGACGCGCTCAAGAATCTTACCCAGAATGGGCAGCAAAGTAATAGGCCTATACGCTTTCGGGTCGCTTAGTGGTTTCCCGTTGCCCTTCGGCAGGACGATGAGACGGCCAGCTTTCCAAAGATCAGGGAAAGTTCCCTCGGCGATGCATTTCGCGTACATGAGGATAATCTCGTCTGCCGTAGACTTCCAGGCCCACTTGATGATTACCGACGTCAGACCGTCCATCCCGGGCGCAGTGTTCGGGAGGTTTCTCACAATGCGCTCTACCGTCTTCTTGTCGGGAGCGCACATGTCTTCTCCTGAGGGCGCGAATGCGGCTGCAACTCGCACCTCGCGGTGGTACGGCGTGTCTTTAGTCGGATCGTCGTCGGGATACAGCGTCTGAAGCAGCGTGTCCATGGTGGCCCCCATCGATTGCGTGTAGCCCTCCGAGAGCTTCGCTCCATACAAGATGTTCTGCGGCGGGCGCGAGCGCCCGCTGGCTTCCCGGTATGCAAGTCCCCACGGGTCGTCGTTACCAGACTCGGCTATTCGTCGATAAAAGTCCAACTCTGCAGATTTCATAGCGAGCTTGTACTCACCCCGAAGGGCACGAAGCTCGTCATGCAGAGCGTCCTGATCCGGCGATTCGGTGCGTCTTGACTTCTGCCAATCCCTTCGAGCCTTGTTGATACGGCGACGAAAATCGTCCAGTGCAGGGGACCACCATTCGTACTTGCCATTGTCCTTTCTGCCACATTGTCCTAGGGACTCTCGGGCTGTGCGGAGTAGCATCTCTGTATATCGTTCGCTGTATTCAGTGGCGGAAAGTCTCGGGTGAAGTCTGTCCATCCTCGCATGCAGCGCTGAGCAGAAGGCGGGCCAGTTAACTCCTCGTACTCGGAACGGCGCTGAGCCGATGTCAACCTTGTCCTTGGCGGAGCTTTCGCTTCTTCCGTTTACGACGAACGTTATCAGCTGATGATCGCTGAGGCTGGCACCCTCGTGTACTCTCCAATCACACACGTCAACTCCTCTCGTCGAGATGGTCAAGTCGACGTTCGACGCTCCGTTGGGCCCACAAAATGTCGGTGGCTGATCCGGTTCATTGTGGAGCTGCAGGTCCAATCCAAGGATAAATCCTTCCATCTGGTTCCTTCTATACTCTGTGTCCGGTCCTCTTCCCGTGTACTGTCTCCTCTCGCAGTACCACATAGGTGAATGAGCGTTACTATCAACGCCTATGATAATAGGGCTGCTTGGTAGCCGCTGGAGTACGCTCTCTAGATGCGCTATGTGGCGACCGATGTCGTGGCAGTACTGGAAGTATGCAGAGACCACGTGTAGGCCATAGTTACCGTGTGCGATGTGTGCTACAATACAAAACTCATTGCTGAGGTCTTCGAGTACCGTAACGGCGAGGGTCCTACTGAGTACAAGGATGCCAGCCTTAGGGCTTACACCACACTGCAGAATGCCGGGTCGACTGTGGTATTGTTCCTGTACAAGTACAATATCAACGCCGCGTATCCTCGCGATCACTGGCAGTTCCGTGGTGGCTGCTGCCGAGCCTTGCAGATTGAGCTGACCGAACTGTATTATCTTGGGATCCGCGTTATCCATAGTGAATCATGTTGGCTGCTTGCTGTTCGGCATGTAGCCTGGCGGGGCAGCTGGCCGCGGCAGTTGTGTGTGTGTCTGAGTCCTTCCGCTTGAAGCGTTTACACGTCGCGCAGCATTGTGTCTTCGATTGGCATTCGGCCGACTTGTGGCCGGCTTCGCCGCATTTGCCACAGATCATGTCCTTGGACCGGCAGTACTTTTCGGGATGCCCGTATTGCTGGCACTTGTTGCAGCACGTGGCTCTAATGTGGTCACACACCTCGGCCTCGTCCCACCCTACGTACACCTTGTTGAGCTCTATGAGCTTGTCGCGGGCCGCCTTCGAGCATTCTAGTACTACAAGGTACTTCGGTCCAATTTGCTTCCTCACGGCAAACTTACATTCTTCCTTAAACCGCTGCAGCGGCCAGGCTGCGTCGTCCGCCAGGTTGATTCTTTGCAGCTCTTCAACTAACGCCTCTCCGGAGATGTCGGACCGTAGGTATCTAAGTGCGACGCGAGGCAGGCGAGATCGTGGCTCAGCCACTCGCAGCCCCGCTGGCACCTGACTCCTCAGCTTCGCGGCAGCTTCGGCGGTAGCAGTGCGGACCACCACTCCCGAGTTTCCCACACGCCTAACCTGAGTCACGCGTATGCCCGACTCAGAGGGCTTGACGGCCTGCTGTAGCACCTTCTTGGTGTCGTCCGACGTCTTGATATCTTCCCTGGCCGGGTAGAAAATAACGGCTGGTCCGTGGTGCTGTACCGGCATCGGCGGCTTTCCATTTGGCATCTTCAACGCATTGGCATATGAAGGGGCCGCTGGTTGCGTGGCCTGCTGCGGCATCGTTGCCGTTACCGCGAGGCTTGCCTCCGTCTTCTTCACCTTCAGCATTGTGGCGCTGACCTCATGTTCCGTGCGGGCCAGGCGAAGAGCCAGCTGTGCCACCAGCGCAATGATATCTTGCCCGTGCGCTGCTATTGCGGTCTTGTCTCCGATGTTCAGTTTATTAGTCGCGTTAGCGACTGCCGAGATGGCCTTAACAGCCGAGTGTACCGCGTCAATCAGTTCTTCCTTCGGCATGTCCTTCATGCCTGGCGACACAGCCGACGCACTCGGCGCCGGACGACTCTCTGCTTCAACGGGAGTGGGACCGGTTGTTAGGATGCCTCCTATAGGTGGGACCGACGACGATGAAGGGGCCGAAGACTTCTTCTTTTTCTGGGCCTTTCGTTGCACGGCCTCTCGCACCTCCTCCGGTGAGCTAAACATCCGCTTGCCCTTTCCTGTCTGCGGCGTAGGGGTCGCCCCCACAGCCGCAGCCACGGGCACTTGCGCAGGCGAAAAACCACCAGGCGGTGTGCGGGCCAACGACGTTCTCGGGCGGAATCCGGCCGCTGCTGTCTCAGCAGGCACCGTACCCATCGCCTCGCCCATCAGCTCCATGAGAGCCTCAACCTCCTCTTCTTTGCGGGCCAACTCTTGCTCGAACAGCTCCTGCTGCCGCCGAAGCTGCTCGTCCTCGTCCTCCATCATTTTAGCTAACTTGCTAGGTGAAACACCTAGCAAGCTCACACAGAAAAGGCACACACAAAAGCAATAAATTTAAAGAAAAATATAAGAAACAAATTATTTAAAAAGTGGCAACCTTAGCCTCTAAGCGACTGGAATTTGTTGTGCTGGCAACCCGGCCGAACGTCAGTGCCAACGTCAGACGCAACGTCAATGTCAAAGGCACTGACAGCCGTCAATGACACTGACAGCTGTCCTCCGCCGAAACAGTCAACTCCGACGCCCCAGTCCGAAGAGGCCCGATTGAGGGCGGTCCGCGTTGGGCCTTGAAAAGGCTGAATCGGGAGGCCCTCCTGGAAGCCTCCATAGTTCAGGCCTGGGTATCAACACCTTCCAGGCCTGACGATATTAATATGGAGGCGGATTGGTTCAGGGGGGCAACGACGCAAGTTTGCGATGCGGCGATGCCTAGAGTCCGTAACACGTCTGGGCCACGCCGGGTGTACTGGTGGAACGACACCATCGCGCAGTTGCGGCGAATCTGCGTCGCAGCGCGCCGCCAGTACGCCCGGTTTCGCAGGAGGCGTCGCCGCCCTCCCGATTCCATTGCCCGGTAGGCGGAATTGTACGAGGCATACAGAGCGGCCAAGAGCAACTTGAAGGAAGCTATCTGGCGGGCCAAGCAAGACGCCCGCCAGGAACTGCTGGAGACGCTAAATGAAGATCCGTGGGGGCGCCCATATTTAATGGTCAGGAACAAGCTACGTTCCTGGGCGCCCCCTCTAACGGAAAGTCTCCGGCCAGAGCTGGTGGAAGAAGTTGTGGCCGCTCTGTTCCCGTCGCGGGCGGAACATATCCCTCCGCCCATGACGGCGCCACCTTCCGCGGCAGCCAACGCGGACATAGACGACGACGTTCCCGAGGTGACTCGGGTAGAACTCCGAGCGGCGGTGTTGAGGATAAAAAACACCGCCCCAGGACCCGACGGCATTCCTGGCCGAGCGTGGGTCCTGGCAATGGAGGAGCTCGGACCCCGACTAGGGAGACTCCTCACAGCGTGCCTTGAGGGGGGCCAGTTTCCACGAGTCTGGAAAACGGGGAAGCTGGTCCTCATCAAAAAGGCAGGGCGCCCGGCGGACAGCCCGTCCGCCTACCGGCCCATAGTGTTGTTGGACGAGGTCGCGAAGATCTTCGAGTATATCATCGCGGAGCGCCTCGTCCACCACCTTACCACGGTAGGCCCGGATTTGGCGGACGTGCAGTTTGGTTTCCGCCGAGGGCGCTCAACAATCGAGGCTATTAGGTCAGTGAGGAGTCTGGCGGAGGAACAGGTTTCCCGGGGTGGGGTGGTCTTGGCGGTGTCTCTTGACATCGCCAACGCTTTCAACACCCTGCCCTGGAGTTGTATTCGAGAGGCACTCACTTACCATCGAGTGCCTCCATACCTCCGCGCGACGCAGAGGAGGAGCGGCGCATCGAAGCGGCCACAAAAAAGGTGGCCGCTTCAAGAAGCTCGCGCCTCTCAGAGACTTCGGTCTCTGAAGGAGAGCCGGAGGAGGCTACCGCCACCAACTTGCGGTCGCGTCTCAAAGACGCCTTGGAGGCCATCACGATGGTCTCCAGGAAGTCCAAGGGACTCAAAGGGACTTGCCAAAAGTCCCTTAAGGAGTCGGTGGCGGCAATAGCCGAAATTGCGGATGTTCTCCTCAGCCGCACAGCGTCTGAGGAGACGAAGAAGCTCCAGGCGGAGAACGCCCGCCTGGCATCTGAAATCGCGGCCCTTAGACGGGAACAGGAGGAGCTCCGCACCGCTGTTGAGAAGCGTGCCATTACCAACGCGTCGGAGCCTATGAATGAACTGGCCGCCCTACGCAAAGAAATGGCACAGATGAGACAGAGCTTCGTCGTCTTAGAGGGCAGATTATTAAGGCCTCCATTGGCGAGCAAGCAAGCGGCCCAACAACCGCAGCCGCCTCCGCAGCCGTCCCCGCAGCCGTCAACATCATACGCGGCTGTAGCGGCTGCGACACGGCAAGCCACAAATTCGGCGCCCAGGAAAGCCGAAGAAACTAAGGCCCAAAGGGGCAGGAAAAGGGGCCAGAAGAAGGCCCAGCCCACCCCTGCTGTCCCACAAAGTGCTCCTGCAGCCACCGCTTCCAAAAAGAATGGCTGGGAAATTGCCGGCGAAAAAGAAAAGGCGGCGAAAGCGAAGAGGAAGGCCAACCAAAAGGCCAAGAAGGCGGCCAAAAAGGCGGCAAAGAAGCTCCGCACCCCCAGCTCCACTGCAGTGGTATTAACACTGCAACCTGCAGCGTTGGAGCGGGGGACTACCTACGCGGAGCTTTTAAAGAAGGCGCGTGGGGCTATCGACCCCAGCCAGCTTGGCATTACGACGGGTCTGCGGTGTAAGATCACCCAGACCGGGGCCCGCCTCATCGAGGTGCCTGGGGCCGGTAGCGCCCAGCAGGCTGACGCACTGGCTTCAAGCCTCCGCCAACTCCTTCCGGCGGAGGATGTCAGAATCACCAGGCCCCAAAAATGTGCAGAAGTTCGAATCGGGGGCCTGGATGATTCGATTATTGTCGACGAGGTGGTTGCCGCGGTCGCCAAGGCTGGGGAATGTCCCCCGGAGCAAATCCGGTGCGGCCCGATTCGTCCGGGCCGTGCCGGTATGGGCACGGCCATAGTCACCTGCCCAGTGGCTGTGGCCAAGAAGTTGGCCGATGGCCGTCGCGTTTTGATCGGCTGGGTGTCGGCGCAAGTGCGGCTCCTGGAGCCGAAACCACAGAGGTGCTTCCGCTGCCTCAGTGGTGGCCTCTGCGGTCGACTGCAGCGGCCGCTGTTTTAGATGCGGCCAGCCCGGCCATTTGGCCGGCAGTTGTGAGGCTCCACCGCACTGCGTTTTGTGTGCGGCGGCGGGCAAGCCGGCCGATCATAGAGCCGGCCGCTAAGCGCCGCGCAAAGCTCCTCGAGCGCGACGAGGAGGAAGAGAGGTGCATCGAAGCGGCCACGAAGAAAGTGGTCGCAGAACGAAGCTCGCGCCTCTCGGAGACTTCCGCCACCGAGCCGGATGAGGCCACCGCCACCGATCTGCGGTCACGCCTCAAAAGCGCCCTGGAGGCCATAACTATGGTCTCCAAAAAGTCAAAGGGCCTTAAAGGGACGTGTCAGAAGTCCCTAAAGGAGTCGGTGGCCGCGATAAGTGAGATCGCGGATGCTCTCCTCAGCCGCACAGCGTCTGAGGAGACAAATAAGCTGCAGGCGGAGAACGCACGCCTCGCCACTGAAATCGCGTCCCTTAGGCGCGAACAAGAGGAGCTCCGTATCGCATTCCAGAGGCGCGCGGAGGGCAATGCGCCGGACAAGGCCACGGAGGACTTGGCTGCCCTCCGCAGAGAGATGGCCCAGATGAGGCAGAGCCTCTCCGCCCTGGAGGGCAAATTATTAATAAGGCCCCCTACGGCGAGCCGGCAAGCGGCCCAACAACCTCAGCCGCCCCCACAGCCGACCCCGCTGCCGTCAACCTCCTACGCGGATGTAGCGGCTGCAACACGACAGGCCTCGACCACGGCGCCGAATATAGCCGCGGCATCTAACGCCCCAAAGGGCAGGAAGAGGGGGCAGAAGAAGGCCCAGCCCGCTCCCGCTGCCCAGCAGACCAGCGTGCCAGTGACCTCAGCCCCTCCAGCTCCACGACCTGACGGCTGGCAGAACGTCGGCGAAAAAGAGAAAGCGGCGAAGGCCAGAAGAAAGGCAACGAGGAAAGAGAAAAAGGCGGCCAAAAAGGCGGCAAAGAAGCTCCGCACCCCCAGCTCCACAGCAGTTGTTCTAACGCTGCAACCAGCAGCCTTGGAGCGGGGGACCACCTACGCGGAGCTTTTAAAGAAGGCGCGTGGGGCTATCGACCCCACCACGCTAGGAATAACGACGGGCCTCCGGTGTAAAATCACACAGACCGGGGCCCGCCTCATCGAAGTGCCTGGGGCCGGTAGCGCCCAGCAGGCCGACGCACTAGCCTCGAGCCTCCGCCAACTCCTGCCGGCGGTGGACGTAAAAATCACCAGGCCCCAAAAAAGCGCCGAGGTTCGGATCGGGGGCCTGGATGATTCAATAGTTGTGGATGAAGTGGTTGCCGCCGTCACCAAGGCCGGTGAATGTCCCCCGGACCAAATCAGGTGAGGTCCTATTCGCCCTGGCCGCGCTGGGATGGGCACAGCCATTCTAACTTGCCCAGTAGCTGTGGCTAAAAAGTTGGCCGATGGCCGTCGTATATTGATAGGCTGGGTGTCAGCGCAAGTGCGGCTGGAGCCGAAACCGCAGAGGTGCTTCCGCTGTTTGAGGGGTGGCCACGTTGGCGCAAAGTGCACCTCTGCGGTAGACTGCAGCGGCCGCTGCTTTAGATGCGGCCAGGCCGGCCACTTGGCCGCCAGCTGCGAGGCCCCGCCGCACTGCGTTTTGTGTGCGGCGGCGGGCAAGCCGGCCGACCATAGGGCCGGCACAAAAAGTTGCGCTGCACCCACCAAGAAGAAGGCAGCAAGAGACGGCCAATCGGCCAACAAGGGCGCCACTCCCGTGGCGAATAAGGCGCCAGGCGACACGCCACCAATGGATGTCCAATAATGGCACCATATCTCCGCCTTATCCAGGCGAACATCAACCACTGCGCCAGGGCTCAGGATCTTCTTCTCCAGAGCATGGCGCAGTGGTCAATCAACGTCGCCCTCGTCGCCGAGCCGTATTTTATCCCCCCCCGTGCCAGCGCAAGTGCGGCTCCTGGAGCCGAAACCGCAGAGGTGCTTCCGCTGTTTGAAGGGTGGCCACGTTGGCGCAAAGTGCACCTCTGCGGTAGACTGCAGCGGCCGCTGCTTTAGATGCGGCCAGGCCGGCCACTTGGCCGCCAGCTGCGAGGCCCCGCCGCACTGCGTTTTGTGTGCGGCGGCGGGCAAGCCGGCCGACCATAGGGCCGGCACAAAAAGTTGCGCTGCACCCACCAAGAAGAAGGCAGCAAGAGACGGCCAATCGGCCAACAAGGGCGCCACTCCCGTGGCGAATAAGGCGCCAGGCGACACGCCACCAATGGATGTCCAATAATGGCACCATATCTCCGCCTTATCCAGGCGAACATCAACCACTGCGCCAGGGCTCAGGATCTTCTTCTCCAGAGCATGGCGCAGTGGTCAATCAACGTCGCCCTCGTCGCCGAGCCGTATTTTATCCCCCCCCGTGACGATTGGGTGGGGGACCTCAGCGGCTCGGTGGCGTTAATTTCGCTAGCCGCCGCCCGCACCCCGCCCTTCGAGAACATCTACCGAGGGCGGGGCTGCGTCGCAGCACTCGTAAAGGATACGGTTGTGGTGGGTGGCTACTTCTCACCCAACCGTTCCCTCGCCGACTTCGAGGAGTATCTCCTCGAATTGAACGTCGTCGTCGCTCGCAGCCGTCCTCGCGTCGTGCTCTTCGCCGGGGACCTCAACGCCAAGTCTACGGCTTGGGGTTCTCCGGCCACAGACGCTAGAGGCGAGCTGCTGGAGCAGTGGGCCGTCGAGAACGGCCTGCTCGTCCTCAATCAGGGGTCAGTGCATACGTGCGTGCGTCTTCGTTTCGCAGGAGGCGTCGCCGCCCTCCCGATTTCACTGTCCGGGAGGCGGCATTGTACGAGGCATACAGAGCGGCCAAAAGTGAACTTAAAGAAGCTATCCGGCGGGCCAAGCAAGACGCCCGCCAGGAACTGCTGGAGACGCTAAACGAAGATCCGTGGGGGCGCCCATATTTAATGGTCAGGAACAAATTACGTTCCTGGGCGCCCCCTCTAACGGAAAGTCTCCGGCCACAGCTAGTTGAAGAAGTTGTGGCCGCTCTGTTCCCGTCACGGGCGGAACACATCCCTCCGCCCATGACGGCGCCGCCTTCCGCGGCAGCCAACGCGGACATAGACGACGACGTTCCCGAGGTGACTCGGGTAGAACTCCGAGCGGCGGTGTTACGGATCAAAAACACCGCCCCAGGACCCGACGGCATTCCTGGCCGAGCGTGGGTCCTGGCAATAGAGGAGCTCGGACCCCGACTAGGGAGACTCCTCACAGCGTGCCTTGAGGGGGGCCAGTTTCCACAAGCCTGGAACATGAGGAACACGGGTTGGTTTTTAGTCAGTAAGAGTCTGACAGTCCCCTTCGTCCTTCCCCCGGGGCGGAGGGACTCCATGAGGATTTTCCAACCCGACACCAAAAAAAAAAAAAAAAGGTTAGGTTAGGTTCGGGCACGCCACGATAGTGGCGGTAAGTCCCGTGGTTGATGAGTGCTTGGAGAGACGTCACGGCGTCCTCACCTTCCGGTTGACTCAAATCCTTACCGGCCATGGTTGTTTTGGCCGGTATTTGTGGAGGATAGGCCGGGAGGAAACGCCCGGATGACACCATTGTGGCAGCAGCCGCGACCCTGTCGAAGACACGGCGTTGCATACTTTGGCGGAATGCCCAGCTTGGGCATCGCAGCGCCGTGATCTGGTCGCGGCTCTGAATACGGTTGTCCTCTCGCTCCCGGCCGTAGTGAGTAGCGTCGTGGTCACGTCTCGCGGCTGCTTACGGGACCGAGGGTCTTGGCTTAACCGCCCGGACCGCGTGCAAGGTAAGCACTATAAAAATCCCCTAATCTCAAGTTGCTGCCGCACGGCGAGGAGATGCGTGGCTGACAGGGAGGTCAGTCTCTAGTGCGGCCCCCTCAGGGCACCAGCCGCCGCCCTGAGGTATTAGGCTTGCCCGGGTATTGCGGGATCTCTGCCCGGGTCGACTGTTTATTTCTCCCGCACTCGTGGGTTTAAATATGGAAAGTTCAAATCTAAACCAAACCAATAAACCGAAGTCGGTCGACAAGCCAACCTGCACGCCCAGTATTGCGGGTACTAATGATGAGCGCGTTAAAGCGCTCAGAGAAGAACTGGAGCTGTCCGAGTCAGACAGCTCCACTGTCTCAATGGTCAGCGTACGCAGCGCTGAAAGCCCTTATCGGGCATTGCGCAAGGGTCCACGCTCGGGGCCAGACTCGGCCTCGGGCGATGAAGGCACCCCAACGCCGAAACAAGTGTTAACGGCGAAGCACGCTGTAAGCGCGCGCAAAACACGCGGACGACCGCCCACCCACGGGCACTTTGTGGGTCTGGGCAAGGCTCGTGCCGAGCTGGCAGCCGCTAAGCGACGCGCAAAACTCCGGGAACGCGAAGCGGAGGAGGAGAGGCGCATTGAAGCGGCCACAAAGAAAGTGGCCACGGACAGAAGCGCGAGCATCAGTGAAACCTCTGCCACCGAGGGCGAGCCGGAGGAGGCTACCGCCACTGACCTGCGGTCGCGCTTAAAGAATGCCTTGGAGGCCATCACGGTGGTCTCCAAGAAGTCAAAAGGCCTAAAAGGGACTTCACAGAAATCCCTTAAGGACTCAGTGGCCGCTATTGCGGAAATCGCAGACGTTCTTCTCAGCCGTACAGCGTCTGAAGAAACTAAGAAACTCCAGGCGGAGAACGCCCGCCTGGCAACTGAGATCGCGGCACTCAGGCGTGAGCAGGCTGAACTACGTGCTGCATTCGTTCAGCAGCGCACCGACGCGCCGGAGAAGGCCACCAGTGAGCTGGCCGCCCTCCGACAGGACATCGCCCAGATGAGGCAAAGCCTCTCCTTCCTAGAGGGCAAAATAATGAGGCCTCATAACGTGACCCGGCAAGCGGCCCCACAGCCGCCTGCGCAGACATCATCGCAGCCGCCAACATCTTACGCGGCTGCAGCGGCTGCACCGCGGACAACTCCGGCGAACAAGAAAGCCGCAGAACCACAGGCCCCAAAGGGCAAGAGGAGGGGCCAGAAAAAGGCCCAGCCCACCCCTGAAGTTCCTCAAAAGGCTCCCGCAGCCTCCGCACCCAGTACGGGTGGCTGGGAAATAGCTGGGGCCAAAGAAAAAGCGGCAAAGGCGACAAAGAAGGCCAAGAAGGCGGCCCAGAAGGCGGCGAAGAAGCTGCGCACCCCCCGCTCCACAGCAGTAGTACTTACGCTGCAGCCTGCAGCTATTGAGCGGGGGCGACGTATGCGGAAATTCTCAAGACGGCCCGCAACGCCGTGGATCCCGCCCAGTTGGGCATAACGGCAGGGCTACGCCTAAAGACCACCCAGACCGGCGCCCGCCTCATTGAGGTGCCGGGGGCTGCTAGCGGCGAGCAGGCCGACGCTCTGGCCAAGAAGCTCACTGAGGTTCTCCCGACGGAAGACGTCAAAGTGTCCAGGCCCCAAAAGAACGCCGAGCTTCGGATTTCGGGTCTGGACGATAGTATAACTTCAGAGGAAGTATCGGCCGCCATTGCCAAGACGACTGGCTGTGCCGCGTCATCGCTGAGATGCGGTGCAATACGCCCTGGCCGTGCAGGCATGGGCACCATCGTTGTCAGCGCGCCAATCAGCACGGCGAAAAAGCTGGCTGAAGGCCGGCGTTTGTTGGTCGCCTAAGTGATCTAACTAATCTGACTAAGCCGCTTCGGTGTTTCCGGTGCCTCACGGCCGGCCACGTGGGTGCAAAATGCACCTCGGCAGTGGACTGCAGCGGCCTATGCTTCCGCTGTGGAAAAGCAGGACATAAGGCCGCCACTTGCGAAGCCCCGCCGCACTGTGTTTTGTGTGCAGCGGTGGGCAAGCCGGTGAGATGTATTGGGCATGGCAATGTCACCATGCGGTGAATTGCGAGGGTTAAATAAAAGACTTTCGTTCACTTCAGCGAATAGAATTATATTAAAGGAAAATTACAGTAAAATGGTTCGTACAAGTAAAATGCTGACGCGTTACAAATACGAGACTTATAATTCTTAAGGAGCGTACTTACTAGCTAAATAATGTAAGGGAGCATACACACACTTCACCTCCGGCATTTAAGAAAAAAAATATATATACTTAAGCTATATATTTTTTTTTTTAATTACTATATTATTAGGTAACAAAAGGTTTGGTCCTATTTTTATGCACAATATCGCTTTTATTATTTTTTAGAATTTTGACATTACAACCCATATCTTCCAAAACAGTGAAAGGACCGTCAAATACAGGATTTAGTTTCCCTCCAACTTCATTTTTCAACAATATCAAATCATCTTTTTTATACTTAATAGGGTTTACATTTTTATCATAATAATTAATTTTACGATTATATTTACTTAAAATTAAGTTATTTTTAGCTTCTCTATTAGCTATTTGAAGCTTATATCTAAGACTACTACAATAATTTTCAGGGTTATACAATAGTTCAACTTCATTAATTAATCTAGAAGGAACATTACAAGGCCTACCAAAAACAAGTTCAAACGGCTGATATTTTGTTGATGAATGAACACTTGTGTTATAACTGAAACACCAGTAGGGTAGCCAATGTGACCAAGACTGTGGATTATTATTGCATTGAATTCTGAGAAAAGCTCCTAAATTTTTATGACTATTTTCTAACGAACCGATAGACTGATGATGGTATGCTGTTGAGGATATTTTATCTATATCTAAAAGTTTACAAACCTGTTCTAAAGTTGATGACATAAATTCAGTACCGCGATCAGTTGCAATTGTTTTCGGTAGTCCAAATCTTAAAATAAAGTTATCTACTAATGCTTTACTTACAGTTACTGTGTCCTTAGATTTAAGTGGATATGCCTCCACGAATTTACTCAGCTCACACTGGAGACTTAAAATGTATACATTACCGTCATAATCTTGTGGTAATGGACCTACAATATCCAAAAATATTTTTTCAAATGCATACGACGCTGTGGTTGTTATGCACATGGGTTCCTTAATATTTTTGCCGTATTTCATTTTTTGACATTTGTCACACTTGGATACAAAATCTTGGACATCTTTTTCGAGACCTGGCCAGTAAAATTGTCTTTTAATGTTATTTACCATTCTACGTATACCAGCATGTCCACTGGTTGGTAATAAATGAAAATCGTGTAAGATAAACTTAATGTCCTCATCTTTAGTAATTCTAGTAACTCCTCGTAAAACATGTATTTGTGGTCCGGACCATGTTTTCATTGAGTCTATTTCCTTACATAATTCTTTCAAAAAGCTAGCATTATTTATATCTTTAATTATACAAATCTCTTTAATCTTTAACTTATTACAAAATGCACTCAACTTTGTCACAAATTCGGCTCGCGTAAAATGTAACCTGAAGTTGAGATTAACATATATAATCTTTCTGTTTTCTTCATAAGCAAAACATTCTTCTTCTAAGGATATCCTATTATATTTTAAAAACTTATTCAAATCGTCTCCTTTAATCAAAGTCATTTCTACAGAGTCTTTAGATTTCTTTAATATTTCCGCAACTCTTGGTTGATCAGACCTTGTGTCGACGGAATTACTAAGCAAATCTGTATCCTCTTTATTCTCATTATTTGCAAGATTTCTCTTTTGCGCTCTAGTCAAAACATTTACTACGTCATTATTCATATCTTTCAATTCATCTGATGTTATCACTATCCTCGACAATGCGTCTGCAGCTACATTGTCTTTACCTTTCACATAAACTATTTCATAGTCATATTCCTCAAGTGTCAATCTAAATTTTAATAAACGACTACTAGGATCTTTCATTCCGAAAAGATATATTAACGGTTTATGGTCTGTTTCAATAGTAAAATGTTTACCGTAAAGGTATGGTCTAAAATATTTTACAGACCAAACAATGGCTAGCAACTCCTTATGAATTGTTGGGTAGTTCCTTTCAGCCTTGTTTAACGGTCGACTCGCATATGCAATGGGTTTCATGTCTTTGTTGCATAGAACTGATCCAATAGCTATTCCTGAAGCATCCGTTTTTAATATGAATTTGCTATCATCTGAAAAATCAGGGTACTGCAAAATTGGTGGATTACTCATGAAATGTCTAAGTTGATCAAATGAATTTTGACACTCCTGGGACCAAATAAATGCTTCATTTTTTCTGCACAATCTATTTAGTGGAAATGTTATTTCTGCAAAGCAAGGGATAAACTTTCGGTAATAGTTACAGAAAGCAACAAAACGTTTTATATCGTCAGAATTTTGTGGTACTGGGTAATTTAGTATGGCTTTAATTTTTTCAGGGTCTGGCGAGACACCTTGCGCAGATACAACATGACCTAGATATAATAGTTCTTTTTTCAGAAATTGACATTTAGCGGGATTTAATTTTAAATTTACCTTTCTCAGTCTTTCGAAAATGTCTATAAGGTTACGGTTATGGTTATCTAAATTACGTCCAATAACAATGAAATCATCAAGATACACAAAACATTTATCAAAAGTAAGGCCAGACATAGCTATTGTCATTACTCTACTAAAAGCACTTGGAGAAATTTTTAAACCCATTGGTAAGCGTTTCATTTGGAACTGTCCTGAATTTGTGCAAAATGCTGTGCACTTTCTGCTTGAAGGTTCTAATGAAACTTGATAGTAACCAGAATGTAAATCGAGATGGCTATATAAAACTGCACCAGAAAGAGAATTTAAAATTTCAGTGATATTTGGTAGTGGAAACTTATCATCTTGAACTTTCTCGTTAAGTTTGCGATAATCTACTACTAATCTCCACTTTTTCTCATCATTACTTTTCTTAGGCACAAGCAATATTGGACTAGACCACTCACTATGAGCTTCTTCAATAATGTCATCTTTAATCATATCTTCAATTTGTTTATTTAATTCTCCTTTCAAACTGTGTGGTAACCTGTACGGTTTTGTATAAATTGGAGTAGTATTTGGTTTCAATGTTATTTTTTGTTCATAAATATTAGTTACTGTCAGTTTATCATTTGGTAATTGAAAAATATCTGAATACTTTTTACAAATATTTTCGATAGACTGTTTCTCTTCGGCATTAAGATGTTTTAAATTTAAAAGTGAGTTCAAAGTGTTTGCTCTAGTCGAGTTTGCTTTAATTTTATCAAAAGTATGACATTCATAAGATGATAATGATTCTACTACTGGAGTAAACTTAGGAATACGTACACCCTTTTCACTAACATTTAAAATTTTAATAGGTATTTTACCTTTACTTGCATTCACTATAGCACCAGCTAAAAATAAATCTTGTCCCAAATCTTTTGGAAAAACTACACCATCTTCTTTTAAATTTGAATTACAATCTACATAAGGAAAAGATTCGCTTCGTGCTGGGATCGTCAAATAATCCGTTTTGCATTCTGTTCTGTCAAATATTCGTGTTATAACGTCTTTGCCATTTATATTTAAAGTCAAAATATTAGTAATTAAATCAATTCTTGACAAATAAGTACTTAAAAAGTCTAATCCGATAATACCATTGTATAGACGTACCAAGAAGTAGCAAGCCACAATGCTAAGGATGGCCAGCATTGCGTGGACGGCAATATTTAGTCGCTGTACGTGTTGCCCAACATCTTTCAAAGTCGCATCATTGTTTCCAGCAGCGTTTTGCGTAATAAATACTTCATCCTTCTCAACGGTAGAACGACACATCGTCTAATTTTCGAAAACTGCCAAAATATTCCTAACTCAAGGCCGGCATGGCAGGGTCGCCATGAGATGTATTGGGCATGGCAATGTCACCATGCGGTGAATTGCGAGGGTTAAATAAAAGACTTTCGTTCACTTCAGCGAATAGAATTATATTAAAGGAAAATTACAGTAAAATGGTTCGTACAAGTAAAATGCTGACGCGTTACAAATACGAGACTTATAATTCTTAAGGAGCGTACTTACTAGCTAAATAATGTAAGGGAGCATACACACACTTCACCGGCCACGCACCGAGTGGGTGCCAAAACCTGCGCCGCACCCACAAAGAGGCAGCCAGGGAGCAAAGGCTCCGCTAACGTCGTCGCCGAAACGGCCGAAGGGGTGGGGGTTGTGATGGAAACACAATAATGCCTCCACCCCTGCGCCTCTTACAAGGCAATTTAAACCACTGCGCCAGAGCCCAGGATCTGCTCCTCCAAAGCCTGGCGCAGTGGTCAATTAATGTCGCCATCGCCGCCGAGCCGTATTTCATCCCCCCCAGAGACGATTGGGTGGGAGATCTTGACGGCTCGGTGGCCATCATCACTAGGGCCGCCGCCGGCACCCCCTCCATGGAGAACATCTCCCGAGGGAGGGGGTGTGCCGCAGCACAAATTGGCAACACGGTTGTGGTGGGCGTATACTTTTCCCCCAACCGTTCTCTCGCCGACTTCGAAGCATTCATGCTTGAACTTAGCGTCGTCGTCGCTCGCAGCCGCCCTCGCGACGTGCTCGTCGCCGGGGACTTCAATGCCAAATCTTCGGCTTGGGGTTCCACGGCCACGGACGCGAGGGGCGAGCTGCTGGAGCAGTGGGCCGTCGAGAACGGCCTGCTCGTCCTCAATCGGGGGACGGTGCACACGTGCGTGCGTCAGCGGGGTGGGTCCATTGTGGACATTACGTTTGCGAGCCCCGCACTAGCACGCCGTGTCCAAGACTGGCGCGTCGTCGAGGAGGCGGAGACGTTGTCGGACCATCGTTACATCAGGTTCGACGTCTCCGCCGAAACAGTCATCTCCGACGCGTCAGCACGAAGAGCCCCGATTGGGGGCGGTCCGCGCTGGGCCATCAAGAGGATGAATCGGGAGGCCCTCCTGGAGGCCTCCATCGTAGAGACCTGGTCCCAATCACTGACCGGGTCTGAAGACATCGAGATGGAGGCCGAGTGGTTCCGGAGGGCAATGACCAACATCTGCGATGCGGCGATGCCGAGGGTGACAAATACCTCACCCAGACGCCGGGTGTACTGGTGGTCCGATAACATCGAGCGCCTGCGCAATCTTTGCGTGCACGCGCGACGCCAGTACACCCGGTTCCGGAGAAGGTGTCGCCGCTCTCCCGATTCCGAAGCCAGGGAGGCGGAGCTTTATGAAGAGTACAGAGCGGCCAAGAAGAGGCTCAACGATGAGATTGCACGGGCCAAAGAAGAGGCCCGCAACGAGCTTTTGGGGACTCTGGACCAAGATCCGTGGGGGCGTCCGTACCTCATGGTGAGGGGTAAACTTCGCCCCTGGGCGCCCCCGCTCACCCAGAGTCTCCGGCCGCAGGTTGTGGAGGATGTGGTGGCCGCTCTGTTCCCTTCAAGGGCGGAGCACCCTCCTCCGCCGATGGCTCCGCCTTCCATGGCGACCAGCGCGGACGCGGACGACGACGCGGTTCCCGAAGTGACCCGGGTCGAGCTTCGAGCGGCGGTGTTACGCATGAAAAACACCGCCCCAGGGCCCGACGGCATTCCAGGCCGAGCGTGGGCCCTGGTGATAGCCGAGCTCGAGCCCCGACTCATTGGGCTCCTCAACAAATGTTTGGAGGAGGGCCGGTTTCCCCGACTTTGGAAAACGGGGAAACTGGTCCTGATCAAGAAGGAAGGGCGCCCGACGGACAGTCCGTCCGCCTACCGGCCCATCGTATTGCTGGACGAGGTCGCAAAGATGTTCGAGCACGTCATTGCTCAGCGCCTCGTCCAGCACATGTCAACAGTGGGGCCGGACCAGGCGGACGAACAGTATGGTTTCCGTCGAGGGCGCTCTACAATAGATGCAATTGAGAGAGTGAGGAGCCTGGCGGAGGTCGCAGTTTCCCGGGGCGAGGTGGTTCTGGCGGTGTCGTTAGACATCGCCAACGCGTTCAACACCTTGCCCTGGAGTGTCATCAAGGCGGCACTCATTTTCCATCGAGTGCCGCTGTACCTCCGCCAAATAGTCGGGGCATATCTAAGTCAAAGATTTGTTGTTTATCCGGGTCACGACGGTTGGAGTCGGCGAGAGATGTCGTGCGGTGTTCCACAGGGTTCGGTTCTCGGCCCCCTCCTGTGGAACATCGGGTACGACTACGTGCTGCGGGGTGCGCTCCTCCGTGGCGTCGGCATCGTTTGTTATGCCGACGACACTTTAGTCACGGCTAGGGGTAAGTCGCACCGGGCGGCGGCCATATTGGCGACCGCTGGGGTCGCACATATTGTGAGTCGCATCCGGCGATTGGGCCTCGAGGTGGCCCTTTCCAAATCCGAGGCCATTTCTTTTCACGGGCCTCGGAATAGGCCACCTGCGGGGGCCCACATAATGGTGGGAGGGGTCCGCATCGGCGTCGGGACGAGCCTAAAGTACCTAGGGCTCGTTCTCGATAGCCGATGGGACTTTTGTGAGCACTTCCAACGCTTGGCTCCCAAACTCCTAGGAGCAGCGGCAGCGCTTTCTAGGCTGCTGCCCAACTTGGGGGGGCCAAGCGCCTCCTGCCGGAGGCTCTACGAGGGAGTCGTGCGGTCGATGGCCCTGTACGGATGTCCCGTATGGGCCGATCACCTGACGGCCCGTAACGTCAAGGCGCTTCGCGCACCGCAGCGCGCCTTGGCCGTCAGGTTAATTAGAGGTTACCGCACGGTCTCCTTCGGAGCGGTGAGCCTCCTCGCCGGATGCCCGCCCTGGGACCTGCAGGCCGGGCTGTTGGCGTCGTTATACGCATGGCGCCAAGAAGCTCGGTCACGGGGCGAGGTGCCCGCGCCTCGTGAGATAGAGGCGCGGAAGACCGAACTCCGCCAGGCCATGGGTGTTTCGGCCGGTTCCTGCACCGCATAGGCCGGGAGGAGACGACCGGCTGTCATCATTGTGGTGACCGCCGCAACCCAGTAGAGGACACGGCGCTGCACACACTAGCGGATTGCCCCGCGTGGGCTACGCAGCGCCGCGATCTAGTTGCGGCGGTCAGTAACTCAGACCTCTCGCTTCGGGCTGTGGTTCACGCCATGGTCCGGAGCGAGACTTGTTGGAACGCCGTCGCCTCCTTCTGTGAGACAGTAATGTCGAGCAAGGAGGCGGCGGAGCGGGAGAGGGAGCTCGCGCGACCTCTCCCCATCCGCAGAGCCGGGCGTCGCCGGAGGGCGTATAATGACCTCCGGCCACCATAAGTTGCCAGCGGGCGGCGGCACCGTGGGGCCGCCCGCCGTCCGTTGGGTCCGAGAGACGGCGTTGTGTTCCGCGCACGCCTCTCGTAGCAGTAGCTTTGTTGTCTTACGTTGCTTGTAAGTATGACAGATGAATGAGGTAATGTCTCACGACATTAAAATGAGAGAAAATCTTGCAAAAGTTTTAACTGGAATGTGAGCGTGATGTATGTTTTCCGTGGATGGATGCATGCGAGAAGGTAGACGGGGCCCGCCGTGTCTGAGGCGGGCCAACTCAGGCGGGGTCACAGATGTTATGCAACGCAGTACCTGTGGCCCCGCTGTTAATGGGATCGGTTAGCGGAACACCATGGGGGTTTTAGTGGGTAGTCCCGAAGCTTCTCAACGGGGAGTCCCACACTCCCCCTAGGCTGACACTTCGGTCTCAGGCTAGGGGGGTTAGCTCGTAAACTGTAGTTTCCTCCATGAGTCACAAAAAAAAAAAAAAAAAAAAAAAAAAAAAAAAAAGGTTAGGTTAGGTTAGGTTAGGTTAGGTTAGGTTAGGTTAGGTTAGGTTAGGTTAGGTTGCGCCCGGCGGACAGTCCGTCCGCCTACCGGCCCATCGTATTGCTGGACGAGGTCGCAAAGATGTTCGAGCACGTCATTGCTCAGCGCCTCGTCCAGCACATGTCAACAGTGGGGCCGGACCTGGCGGACGAACAGTATGGTTTCCGTCGAGGGCGCTCTACAATAGATGCTATTCAGAGAGTGAGGAGCCTGGCGGAGGACGCAGTTTCCCGGGGCGAGGTGGTTCTGGCGGTGTCGTTAGACATCGCCAACGCGTTCAACACCTTGCCCTGGAGTGTCATCAAGGCGGCACTCATTTTCCATCGAGTGCCGCTGTACCTCCGCCAAATAGTCGGGGCATATTTAAGTCAGAGATTTGTTGTGTATCCGGGTCACGACGGTTGGAGTCGGCGAGAGATGTCGTGCGGTGTTCCACAGGGGTCGGTTCTCGGCCCCCTCCTGTGGAACATCGGATACGACTGGGTGCTGCGGGGTGCGCTCCTCCGTGACGTCGGCATCGTTTGTTATGCCGACGACACTCTAGTCACGGCTAGGGGTAAGTCGCACCGGGCGGCGGCCATACTGGCGACCGCTGGGGTCGCACATGTTGTGAGTCGCATCCGGCGATTGGGCCTTGAGGTGGCCCTTTCCAAATCCGAGGCCATTTCTTTTCACAGGCCTCGGAACAGGCCACCTGCGGGGGCCCACATAATGGTGGGAGGGGTCCGCATCGGCGTCGGGACGAGCCTAAAATACCTGGGGCTCGTTCTCGATAGCCGATGGGACTTTTACGAGCATTTCAAACGCTTGGCTCCCAAACTCCTAGGGGCAGCGGCAGCGCTTTCTAGGCTGCTGCCCAACTTGGGGGGGCCAAGCGCCTCCTGCCGGAGGCTCTACGAAGGAGTCGTGCGGTCGATGGCCCTGTACGGATGTCCCGTATGGGCCGATCACCTGACGGCCCGCAACGTCAAGGCGCTTCGCGCACCGCAGCGCGCCTTGGCCGTCAGGTTAATAAGAGGATACCGCACGGTCTCCTTCGGAGCGGCGAGCCTCCTCGCCGGATGCCCGCCCTGGGACCTGCAGGCCGGGCTATTGGCGTCGTTATACGTATGGCGCCAGGAAGCTCGGTCACGGGGCGAGGTACCCGCGCCTCGTGAGATAGAGGCGCGGAAGACCGAACTCCGCCAGGTCCTGGTGGCGGAGTGGACTCAAAGTTTGGTGCACCCCAGCGCAGGGCAGGCGATTATCGACGCCGTAAGACCCAATTTAAAGGAGTGGCTAGAGAGGCGACATGGCGCCCTCACCTTCCGGCTTACGCAGGTGCTTACCGGCCATGGGTGTTTCGGCCGGTTCCTGCACCGCATAGGCCGGGAGGAGACGCCCGGCTGTCATCATTGTGGAGACCGCCGCAACCCAGTAGAGGACACGGCGCTGCACACACTAGCGGATTGCCCCGCGTGGGCTACGCAGCGTCGCGATCTAGTTGCGGCGGTCGGTAACGCAGACCTCTCGCTTCGGGCTGTGGTCCACGCCATGGTCCGGAGCGAGACTTGTTGGAACGCCGTCGCCTCCTTCTGTGAGACAGTAATGTCAAGCAAGGAGGCGGCGGAGCGGGAGAGGGAGCTCGCGCGACCTCTCCCCATCCGTAGAGCCGGGCGTCGCCGGAGGGCGTTTAATGACCTACGGCCACCATAAGTTGCCAGCGGGCGGCGGCACCGTGGGGCCGCCCGCCGTCCGCTGGGTCCGAGAGACGGCGTTGTGTTCCGCGCACGCCTCTCGTAGCAGTAGCTTTGTTGTCTTACGTTGCTTGTAAGTATGACAGATGAATGAGGTAATGTCTTACGACATTTAAGTTAATTTGAGGAGGAAAGCTTGTAAAAGTTTGAATGTGTGCGTGATGTATGTTTTCCGTGGATGGATGCGTGCGAGAAGGTAGACGGGGCCCGCCGTGTCTGAGGCGGACCAACTCAGGCGGGGTCACAGATGTTATGCAACGCAGTACCTGTGGCCTCGCTGTTAATGGGATCGGTTAGCGGAACACCATGGGGGTTTTAGTGGGTAGTCCCGAAGCTTCTCAACGGGGAGTCCCACACTCCCCCTAGGCTGACACTTCGGTCTCAGTCTAGGGGGGTTAGCTCGTAAATTGTAGTTTCCTCCATGAGTCACAAAAAAAAAAAAAAAAAAAAAAAAAAAAAAAAAAAAAAAAAAGGTTAGGTTAGGTTAGGTTAGGTTAGGTTAGGTTCCCCCCCGTGGGATCTCCACCTTGTCGTGGTGGGGGGGCTCAGTAACCGTGGATTGGTGTCCCGCGGTGAAGCTAAGAGGGATCCAGGAGGGGACGCTCCGCGTGGGCTTGACGGGGCCTGCGCAGGATGCGTCCAACGGTGCGGGTGCGGGGGACAGTTCTGTCTGTCCCTCGCAGTCGGGTGCGGTCGTGGGAGGAGAGGCGTGTCGGTGTTGCGTTGCCGCGCGCCCTATCTCCCGCGACCAAATGGGGGCGCACCATTCGATGCGTCGCGGTGGGGCCGCAGAGGAAGAGGAGATGCGGTGTTGCGTTGCCGTCCTCCCTATCCTCTGCGGCCGCTGAGTGTTTTGGCGGCGGAGCCCAACACCTTAATCCGCCGCCAAGGGGGTTTTGTGCGGGGCCCGCCTGACCATCTGGCGGGCCAATACCCGTCGGGGGGTTGCGATGAATGCTTATGCGAATCCCTACCCTCCGACACAAGGGTACATGAGGAACACGGGTTGGTTTTTAGTCAGTAAGAGTCTGACAGTCCCCTTCGTCCTTCCCCCGGGGCGGAGGGACTCCATGAGGATTTTCCAACCCGACACCAAAAAAAAAAAAAAAAAAAAAAAAAAAAGGTTAGGTTAGGTTAGGTTAGGTTAGGTTAGGTTAGGTTAGGTTAGGTTAGGTTAGGTTAGGTTAGGTTAGGTTTGGAAGAGCAGACTTGTGCACCCCAGCGCCGGGCACGCCACGATAGTGGCGGTAAGTCCCGTGGTTGAAGAGTGGTCGGAGAGACGTCATGGCGTCCTCACCTTCCGGCTGACACAAATCCTCACCGGCCATGGTTGTTTTGGCCGGTATTTGTGGAGGATAGGCCGGGAGGAAACGCCCGGATGCCACCATTGTGGCAGCAGCCGCGACCCCGTAGAAGACACGGCGTTGCATACATTGGCGGAGTGCCCAGCCTGGGCATCGCAGCGCCGTGATCTGGTCGCGGCTCTTGATACGGTTGTCCTCTCGCTCCCGGCCGTAGTTCTGTCTATGGTCCGGAGTGAGAGGTCCTGGAACGCCGTCGCCTCCTTCTGCGAAGCAGTCATGCTGAGCAAGGAGGCGGCGGAGCGGGAGAGGGAAATACATCGCCCTCTCCCCAACCGTAGGTCCGGGCGTCGGGGACGCCGTACAAGAGACGACCTCCGACCACCGTAATTTATCTTAGTGCCTGCGGACGGTGAGCGCTGGGGCTGCTCCCTGTCCGCCAAAAGGCGGGAGGCGGTGCGTGTCCTCGCCGCCTCCCAAGTAGCTTTGTGAGGTGATGGATGCAAGAAGTTTGATGGATGCAAGAAGTTTGATGGATGATTGCGAGATCATATGTAGACGGGGCCCGCCAACAACAACGGCGGGCCAATCCCGGGCGGGGTCGCGAGAAAGAATGCAAATCGCGAATCGCGTGACCCCGCCAACATACGGGACCCGTAGGGACACCGCGGTGGTTTTTAGTGGGTATGCCCCGAACGCCTTTAGGGGAGAGCCTCCACATACCTCCTCCGCCAGTCCCAAGCCCAGCCGTTCTAATGGCTGGGTTGGCGGAGTTGAGATGACTCATAAGGAGAGTTTTACCACCGTAGTGAACAAAAAAAAAAAAAAAAAAAAAGGTTAGGTTAGGTTGAAACAGTCATCTCCGACGCGTCAGCACGAAGAGCCCCGATTGGGGGCGGTCCGCGCTGGGCCATCAAGAGGATGAATCGGGAGGCCCTCCTGGAGGCCTCCATCGTAGAGACCTGGTCTCAATCACTGACCGGGTCTGAAGACATCGAGATGGAGGCCGAGTGGTTCCGGAGGGCAATGACCAACATCTGCGATGCGGCGATGCCGAGGGTGACAAATAACTCACCCAGACGCCGGGTGTACTGGTGGTCCGATAACATCGAGCGCCTGCGCAATCTTTGCGTGCACGCGCGACGCCAGTACACCCGGTTCCGGAGAAGGCGTCGCCGCTCTCCCGATTCCGAAGCCAGGGAGGCGGAGCTTTATGAAGAGTACAGAGCGGCCAAGAAGAGACTCAACGATGAGATTGCGCGGGCCAAAGAAGAGGCCCGCAACGAGCTTTTGGGGACTCTGGACCAAGATCCGTGGGGGCGTCCGTACCTCATGGTGAGGGGCAAACTTCGCCTCTGGGCGCCCCCGCTCACCCAGAGTCTCCGGCCGCAGGTTGTGGAGGATGTGGTGGCCGCTCTGTTCCCTTCAAGGGCGGAGCACCCTCCTCCGCCGATGGCTCCGCCTTCCATGGCGACCAGCGCGGACGCGAACGACGACGCGGTTCCCGAAGTGACCCGGGTCGAGCTTCGAGCGGCGGTGTTACGCATGAAAAACACCGCCCCAGGGCCCGACGGCATTCCAGGCCGAGCGTGGGCCCTGGCGATAGCCGAGCTCGAGCCCCGACTCATTGGGCTCCTCAACAAGTGTTTGGAGGAGGGCCGGTTTCCCCGTCTTTGGAAAACGGGGAAACTGGTCCTGATCAAGAAGGAAGGGCGCCCGGCGGACAGTCCGTCCGCCTACCGGCCCATCGTATTGCTGGACGAGGTCGCAAAGATGTTCGAGCACGTCATTGCTCAGCGCCTCGTCCAGCACATGTCAACAGTGGGGCCGGACCTGGCGGACGAACAGTATGGTTTCCGTCGAGGGCGCTCTACAATAGATGCGATTGAGAGAGTGAGGAGCCTGGCGGAGGACGCAGTTTCCCGGGGCGAGGTGGTTCTGGCGGTGTCGCTAGACATCGCCAACGCGTTCAACACCTTGCCCTGGAGTGTCATCAAGGCGGCACTCATTTTCCATCGAGTGCCGCCGTACCTCCGCCAAATAGTCGGGGCATATCTAAGTCAAAGATTTGTTGTTTATCCGGGTCACGACGGTTGGAGTCGGCGAGAGATGTCGTGCGGTGTTCCACAGGGTTCGGTTCTCGGCCCCCTCCTGTGGAACATCGGGTACGACTACGTGCTGCGGGGTGCGCTCCTCCGTGGCGTCGGCATCGTTTGTTATGCCGACGACACTCTAGTCACGGCTAGGGGTAAGTCGCACCGGGCGGCGGCCATATTGGCGACCGCTGGGGTCGCACATGTTGTGAGTCGCATCCGGCGATTGGGCCTCGAGGTGGCCCTTTCCAAATCCGAGGCCATTTCTTTTCACGGGCCTCGGAATAGGCCACCTGCGGGGGCCCACATAATGGTAGGAGGGGTCCGCATCGGCGTCGGGACGAGCCTCAAGTACCTAGGGCTCGTTCTCGATAGCCGATGGGACTTTCACGAGCATTTCCAACGCTTGGCCCCCAAACTCCTAGGGGCAGCGGCAGCTCTTTCTAGGCTGCTGCCCAACTTGGGGGGGCCAAGCGCCTCCTGCCGGAGGCTCTACGAAGGAGTCGTGCGGTCGATGGCCCTGTACGGATGTCCCGTATGGGCCGATCACCTGACGGCCCGCAACGTCAAGGCACTTCGCGCACCGCAGCGCGCCTTGGCCGTCAGGTTAATAAGAGGATACCGCACGGTCTCCTTCGGAGCGGCGAGCCTGCTCGCCGGATGCCCGCCCTGGGACCTGCAGGCCGGGCTGTTGGCGTCGTTATACGCATGGCGTCAAGAAGCTCGGTCACGGGGCGAGGTGCCCGCGCCTCGTGAGATAGAGGCGCGGAAGACCGAACTCCGCCAGGTCCTGGTGGCGGAGTGGACTCAAAGTTTGGTGCACCCCAGCGCAGGGCAGGCAATCATAAATGCCGTAAGACCCGACATGAAGGAGTGGCTGGAGAGGCGACATGGCGCCCTCACCTTCCGGCTTACGCAGGTGCTTACCGGCCATGGGTGTTTCGGCCGGTTCCTGCACCGCATAGGCCGGGAGGAGACGCCCGGCTGTCATCATTGTGGAGACCGCCGCAACCCAGTAGAGGACACGGCGCTGCACACACTAGCGGATTGCCCCGCGTGGGCTACGCAGCGTCGCGATCTAGTTGCGGCGGTCGGTAACGCAGACCTCTCGCTTCGGGCTGTGGTCCACGCCATGGTCCGGAGCGAGACTTGTTGGAATGCCGTCGCCTCCTTCTGTGAGACAGTAATGTCAAGCAAGGAGGCGGCGGAGCGGGAGAGGGAGCTCGCGCGACCTCTCCCCATCCGTAGAGCCGGGCGTCGCCGGAGGGCGTATAATGACCTCCGGCCACCATAAGTTGCCAGCGGGCGGCGGCACCGTGGGGCCGCCCGCCGTCCGCTGGGTCCGAGAGACGGCGTCGTGTTCCGCGCACGCCTCTCGTAGCAGTAGCTTTGTTTTCTTACGTTGCTTGTAAGTATGACAGATGAATGAGGTAATGTCTCACGACATTAAAATGAGTGGAAAATTTGTAAAAGTTTTAACCCGAATGTGTGCGTGATGTATGTTTTCCGTGGATGGATGCATGCGAGAAGTTAGACGGGGCCCGCCGTGCCTGAGGCGGGCCAACTCAGGCGGGGTCACAGATGTTATGCAACGCAGTACCTGTGGCCCCGCTGTTAATGGGATCGGTTAGCGGAACACCATGGGGGTTTTAGTGGGTAGTCCCGAAGCTTCTCATCGGGGAGTCCCACACTCCCCCTAGGCTGACACTTCGGTCTCAGTCTAGGGGGGTTAGCTCGTAAACTGTAGTTTCCTCCATGAGTCACAAAAAAAAAAAAAAAAAAAAAAAAAAAAAAAAAAAAAAAAAAAAAAAAAAAAAAAAAAAAAAAAAAAAAAAGGTTAGGTTAGGTTAGGTTAGGTTAGGTTAGGTTAGGTTAGGTTAGGTTAGGTTAGGTTAGGTTAGGTTAGGTTAGGTTCCCCCCCGTGGGATCTCCACCTTGTCGTGGTGGGGGGGCTCAGTAACCGTGGATTGGTCACCCGCGGTGAAGCTAAGTGGGATCCAGGAGGGGACGCTCCGCGTGGGCTTGGAGGGGCCTGCGCAGGATGCGTCCAACGGTGCGGGTGCGGGGGACAGTTCTGTCTGTCCCTCGCAGTCGGGTGCGGTCGCGGGAGAAGAGGCGTGTCGGTGTTGCGTTGCCGCGCGCCCTATCTCCCGCGACCAAATGGGGGCGCACCATTCGATGCGTCGCGGTGGGGCCGCACAGGAAGAGGAGATGCGGTGTTGCGTTGCCGTCCTCCCTATCCTCTGCGGCCGCTGGGCGTTTTGGCGGCGGAGTCCAACACCTTAATCCGTCGCCAAGGGGGTTTTGTTCGGGGCCCGCCTGACCATCTGGCGGGCCAATACCCGTCGGAGGGTGGCGACGAGTGCTTTGGTGATGCCCCACCCTCCGACACACGGGTACATGGCGGAAGTCGAGGTGGTTTTTAGTGGAAACACCACATACTCCGGCTCTTATTTCCCCCAAGAGTCGGAGATCCGAAGGGATTTTCCACCTCGTAAAACAAAAAAAAAAAAAAAAAGGTTAGGTTAGGTTAGGTTAGGTTAGGTTAGGTTAGGTTAGGTTAGGTTAGGTTAGGTTAGGTTAGGTTAGGTTAGGTTAGGTTAGGTTAGGTTAGGTTAGGTTAGGTTAGGTTAGGTTAGGTTAGGTTAGGTTAGGTTAGGTTAGGTTAGGTTAGGTTAGGTTAGGTTAGGTTAGGTTAGGTTAGGTTAGGTTAGGTTAGGTTAGGTTAGGTTAGGTTAGGTTAGGTTAGGTTAGGTTAGGTTAGGTTAGGTTAGGTTAGGTTAGGTTAGGTTAGGTTAGGTTAGGTTAGGTTAGGTTAGGTTAGGTTAGGTTAGGTTAGGTTAGGTTAGGTTAGGTTAGGTTAGGTTAGGTTAGGTTAGGTTAGGTTAGGTTAGGTTAGGTTAGGTTAGGTTAGGTTAGGTTAGGTTAGGTTAGGTTAGGTTAGGTTAGGTTAGGTTAGGTTAGGTTAGGTTAGGTTAGGTTAGGTTAGGTTAGGTTAGGTTAGGTTAGGTTAGGTTAGGTTAGGTTAGGTTAGGTTAGGTTAGGTTAGGTTAGGTTAGGTTAGGTTAGGTTAGGTTAGGTTAGGTTAGGTTAGGTTAGGTTAGGTTAGGTTAGGTTAGGTTAGGTTAGGTTAGGTTAGGTTAGGTTAGGTTAGGTTAGGTTAGGTTAGGTTAGGTTAGGTTAGGTTAGGTTAGGTTAGGTTAGGTTAGGTTAGGTTAGGTTAGGTTAGGTTAGGTTAGGTTAGGTTAGGTTAGGTTAGGTTAGGTTAGGTTAGGTTAGGTTAGGTTAGGTTAGGTTAGGTTAGGTTAGGTTAGGTTAGGTTAGGTTAGGTTAGGTTAGGTTAGGTTAGGTTAGGTTAGGTTAGGTTAGGTTAGGTTAGGTTAGGTTAGGTTAGGTTAGGTTAGGTTAGGTTAGGTTAGGTTAGGTTAGGTTAGGTTAGGTTAGGTTAGGTTAGGTTAGGTTAGGTTAGGTTAGGTTAGGTTAGGTTAGGTTAGGTTAGGTTAGGTTAGGTTAGGTTAGGTTAGGTTAGGTTAGGTTAGGTTAGGTTAGGTTAGGTTAGGTTAGGTTAGGTTAGGTTAGGTTAGGTTAGGTTAGGTTAGGTTAGGTTAGGTTAGGTTAGGTTAGGTTAGGTTAGGTTAGGTTAGGTTAGGTTAGGTTAGGTTAGGTTAGGTTAGGTTAGGTTAGGTTAGGTTAGGTTAGGTTAGGTTAGGTTAGGTTAGGTTAGGTTAGGTTAGGTTAGGTTAGGTTAGGTTAGGTTAGGTTAGGTTAGGTTAGGTTAGGTTAGGTTAGGTTAGGTTAGGTTAGGTTAGGTTAGGTTAGGTTAGGTTAGGTTAGGTTAGGTTAGGTTAGGTTAGGTTAGGTTAGGTTAGGTTAGGTTAGGTTAGGTTAGGTTAGGTTAGGTTAGGTTAGGTTAGGTTAGGTTAGGTTAGGTTAGGTTAGGTTAGGTTAGGTTAGGTTAGGTTAGGTTAGGTTAGGTTAGGTTAGGTTAGGTTAGGTTAGGTTAGGTTAGGTTAGGTTAGGTTAGGTTAGGTTAGGTTAGGTTAGGTTAGGTTAGGTTAGGTTAGGTTAGGTTAGGTTAGGTTAGGTTAGGTTAGGTTAGGTTAGGTTAGGTTAGGTTAGGTTAGGTTAGGTTAGGTTAGGTTAGGTTAGGTTAGGTTAGGTTAGGTTAGGTTAGGTTAGGTTAGGTTAGGTTAGGTTAGGTTAGGTTAGGTTAGGTTAGGTTAGGTTAGGTTAGGTTAGGTTAGGTTAGGTTAGGTTAGGTTAGGTTAGGTTAGGTTAGGTTAGGTTAGGTTAGGTTAGGTTAGGTTAGGTTAGGTTAGGTTAGGTTAGGTTAGGTTAGGTTAGGTTAGGTTAGGTTAGGTTAGGTTAGGTTAGGTTAGGTTAGGTTAGGTTAGGTTAGGTTAGGTTAGGTTAGGTTAGGTTAGGTTAGGTTAGGTTAGGTTAGGTTAGGTTAGGTTAGGTTAGGTTAGGTTAGGTTAGGTTAGGTTAGGTTAGGTTAGGTTAGGTTAGGTTAGGTTAGGTTAGGTTAGGTTAGGTTAGGTTAGGTTAGGTTAGGTTAGGTTAGGTTAGGTTAGGTTAGGTTAGGTTAGGTTAGGTTAGGTTAGGTTAGGTTAGGTTAGGTTAGGTTAGGTTAGGTTAGGTTAGGTTAGGTTAGGTTAGGTTAGGTTAGGTTAGGTTAGGTTAGGTTAGGTTAGGTTAGGTTAGGTTAGGTTAGGTTAGGTTAGGTTAGGTTAGGTTAGGTTAGGTTAGGTTAGGTTAGGTTAGGTTAGGTTAGGTTAGGTTAGGTTAGGTTAGGTTAGGTTAGGTTAGGTTAGGTTAGGTTAGGTTAGGTTAGGTTAGGTTAGGTTAGGTTAGGTTAGGTTAGGTTAGGTTAGGTTAGGTTAGGTTAGGTTAGGTTAGGTTAGGTTAGGTTAGGTTAGGTTAGGTTAGGTTAGGTTAGGTTAGGTTAGGTTAGGTTAGGTTAGGTTAGGTTAGGTTAGGTTAGGTTAGGTTAGGTTAGGTTAGGT
Organism: Euclidia mi; assembly: GCA_944739405.2. Taxonomy (NCBI): domain Eukaryota; kingdom Metazoa; phylum Arthropoda; class Insecta; order Lepidoptera; family Erebidae; genus Euclidia; species Euclidia mi. The sequence continues at coordinate 117,924,421 of OX123184.2, forward strand.
TAGGTTAGGTTAGGTTAGGTTAGGTTAGGTTAGGTTAGGTTAGGTTAGGTTAGGTTAGGTTAGGTTAGGTTAGGTTAGGTTAGGTTAGGTTAGGTTAGGTTAGGTTAGGTTAGGTTAGGTTAGGTTAGGTTAGGTTAGGTTAGGTTAGGTTAGGTTAGGTTAGGTTAGGTTAGGTTAGGTTAGGTTAGGTTAGGTTAGGTTAGGTTAGGTTAGGTTAGGTTAGGTTAGGTTAGGTTAGGTTAGGTTAGGTTAGGTTAGGTTAGGTTAGGTTAGGTTAGGTTAGGTTAGGTTAGGTTAGGTTAGGTTAGGTTAGGTTAGGTTAGGTTAGGTTAGGTTAGGTTAGGTTAGGTTAGGTTAGGTTAGGTTAGGTTAGGTTAGGTTAGGTTAGGTTAGGTTAGGTTAGGTTAGGTTAGGTTAGGTTAGGTTAGGTTAGGTTAGGTTAGGTTAGGTTAGGTTAGGTTAGGTTAGGTTAGGTTAGGTTAGGTTAGGTTAGGTTAGGTTAGGTTAGGTTAGGTTAGGTTAGGTTAGGTTAGGTTAGGTTAGGTTAGGTTAGGTTAGGTTAGGTTAGGTTAGGTTAGGTTAGGTTAGGTTAGGTTAGGTTAGGTTAGGTTAGGTTAGGTTAGGTTAGGTTAGGTTAGGTTAGGTTAGGTTAGGTTAGGTTAGGTTAGGTTAGGTTAGGTTAGGTTAGGTTAGGTTAGGTTAGGTTAGGTTAGGTTAGGTTAGGTTAGGTTAGGTTAGGTTAGGTTAGGTTAGGTTAGGTTAGGTTAGGTTAGGTTAGGTTAGGTTAGGTTAGGTTAGGTTAGGTTAGGTTAGGTTAGGTTAGGTTAGGTTAGGTTAGGTTAGGTTAGGTTTTTTTTTTTTTTTTTTTTTTTTTTTTTTTTTTTTTTTTTTTTTTTTTTTTTTTTTCCCAGTCCTACCGCCGCGTTTGTTCGGCGCCTTACTAAAACTAATTCTCTTTGTCATTCCAGTTCTCGCTTGCATGCTTCTCGTACTTCCATTCCTCATACTTTGTCTTGTTCATTCATCACTCATTTATTCTTATCATGGGGGGTCTCACCCATATCGACTCTATTCTATTCTAATATTTTAACTTTATTTCTTTTCTTACTTTCTAGGAACCCAGGCAGGTGTTGAAATTAGGGGTTTTACACATCTTTTTACTTTTTATTTACAATTGGTTACTTATTCTATCTTTCTTTGCTTATTATATTTTTATTTTCTACTTACAATTTTTATCTTTTACATCTTACATTGGTATTTCTTAGACTAGGGTTCTTATATCTACTGCTTTTATCCTACTTGTATTTCTTATACTTAATAATAACAATATATGTAGCATTCTATATTATCATAATATAAATGTACATAATTTTAATGCCTATTTATTGCGTTTATTTACAATTCTCACTACTTTTTTGCAGTACTCTACAAGTTTGTCCCTGTCTTTACCCTGCATTATTCTTGCAACACTGTGTCTGTCAACGACCTCTCCTAATTCTTGCTCAAGGTTTATGCGATCCACAGCGTGAACAGGGCAGCAAAAGAGCAAATGTTCAATCGTCTCCTCCTGGACGGGGTCACAGATGCACGATGGATTTTCCTTACACTTGAATCGCGTCAAGTATTCTGAAAATCCACCGTGCCCAGTCAAAGCCTGAGTGATGACCCCGTCCAGGCTGAGTTTCCTGATCGTGGTGTACGCGGCCACCGCATCCGGGAAGAACAACTTCGTCGTGGCAGCTGTAGCACCGGTGGTGTATCTCCGATTCCATTCGTCAAGCGTCCCCGAACGAATGTGACGCTTGACGAATGAAATCGGGCACAGATCGTAGTCCGGAGCCCTCCTGCTACTCTCGGCCGCCTCTTTAGCCAGCTGATCCACCCTCTCGTTGCCTTCGATCCCTGCGTGAGCCTTTACCCAGAACAGGCTGACTAGCTTGTTCTGGCGAGATGCTGTTGTTAATTTATCTCTGGCTTCCACCGCCAGGGGGTGAAGGCAACTGTGGTTTTTCACCGACTGCAAGGCCGCCATTGAGTCGCTGAAGACCCCGAACGACGACGACGCGCTCTTAACAATCTCCCCAGTCGCTTTGCATATCGCCAGAAGTTCGGCCTGATAGACCGTGCAATAAGCAGGTAACGCCAACTTGCGGACGCGTGTCTCGGTGCCGTTTGTCCATATGGACAACGCGGCCCCGACGCGCCCACCAATCTTGCTCCCGTCCGTGTAAATAGATACGTCCGGGATTGGGTTGGCGCTAGCCTGCTCTTGATCCCCCAGGATTCCAAACTCCAGGTCGATACGCTCGGCGGGATGGGGAGACTCGAGTGCAGAGGCCATCCGCTCCACCTCCCTGCCCCTCAGTATCGGCTGTGGTGCCCCCCTCCTGGCTTCGTACAACGAAGCCGCCTCGCGTATGCGAAGATCGAGTGGGAGCACCCCAGCCAACAAGAGGGAGGCATTCAGGGAGACGGTGCGGTACGCCTTGCACATTTGCTGTGCCACACCCCGTTGTACTGTGCCCAGCTGTCTTGACGTCCCCAGTTTCTGGGCTGCCGGCGCCCACACGCTGGCCGCGTACATCACGATCGGTTCAATGACCGCGGTGTAAATTGTCTTTACGACTTCAGGGTTTAGACCCCAGCTAACTTTTGCTGCCCTGGTCAACTGTTTGTGGACCGCAATGGCCTTCTTGCTGACATTTGTTATGTGTTTTCCGAATGTAAGTTTGTCGTCGATGGTGACACCGAGCAGCTTCATATCCCTCGCCATCTTGATGTCGACCCCGCCCATGCTCAGTCGTGGGGTGTCGTATTTTAACCTTCTGGTTAGCACCATGGCACTTGTTTTTTGTGGTGCAAAATTTAACTTATTACGAACACCCCACTCCCGAACATGTTCGAGGGCGCCATTCGCGTGAGTCTCTATTTCCAACGCGGTATCACCATCGACGACCAACACTATGTCATCCGCGAATGCCTGGGAGTATATCTCTCTGGGTTCCAAGCTCTTGAGGAGCGGGTCTAAAAGAAGGTTCCAGAGAGTGGGGCCCCCGATTGAACCTTGTACACAGCCTTTCGCAGTTTCTTTACAGTACTCCTCTCCGGCGTACCTTACCCTGACTCTTCGCTCGCTGAGGTAGCTGCTGATGACCCCTCTCAGGTTCTCAGGACACTTTTCCTCAGCCAGTCGGACCCTGATTGCCGGCCACCAGGCATTGTCGAAGGCTCCCTCTATATCTAGAGAAATTAATGTGATGATTTTCTTCTCTTTGAGTTTAGATCTAATATGTTTCATTAAGGTATAGAGGGAGTCTTCGGTGCTCCTTTGTGGCATGAATCCGTACTGGCGAGTACTAATCCCGGGTAACAAATAAAACCTGAGGCGGGCCATCAGCATCTTCTCATATATTTTGCCCATGACGGGCAAGAGGCCTATGGGGCGGTACGCCTTCGGGGTCGAGTAATCGGGCTTTCCTGGCTTTCGCAAAACCACCACCACTGCCTCCTTCCAGCTCTTCGGGAAATACCCGTGCTGTAGGCATTTGTTTGCGAGAGCCAGGAAAGTCCGCGGCGAGCTGGCTATGGCCCGGCTGCATACATCGGCTGTGAGGCCATCCACTCCCGGGGCCTTTTTGGGGTTGAAGGACTCACTCGCTGCTTTCAGTTCTGTCAATGTAAATGGCGGGTCACAAGACCCACCTTGTCCCACCATTTGTGCCTCCGCTCTGATGCGTCGGTGGTAATCGTTATCGGAGTTAGGGTCGTCTTCCTGGAAGAAGGTCTCCGCCAAATATTTGGCGGAATCCCCCTCGTCCAGGACTTGACCATTCCTGAACAGCGGTGAGTCCTCCAGCCTCTCCCTAGTCCTACCTATAACCCGATAGATACCCTCCCAGACACCTTCCCTATCCTGTTTTGTACAGAACTCCTTCCAACTTCTTGTCTGAGCCCCCGAGGCCTCTCTGTGATATTCCTCTTTTTTCTCTAAGTACTCCCGCACTACCTTTGACCTTCGGACCGGCGCAGCGTTCCTTATCCTCCGTCTTCGCCTGGAGACCTCCCTCTTCAGCTCAGTGAGCTTCTCCGACCACCACGGCAGCGTTAGTTTCCCCGTTGTCTTCTTTATGGGCATCGATGCCCGACAGGCTTCCCCGATAACCCTGGTATATGCGTCCACCGCGTTGTCAATACTGGCTTTCCCCTGAAGTTGGTTAAGGTTTGCCTCTGTTAACTGGTTTTCGTTGGCCAATTGGTCGAGTTTACTATGAAACTGCGGCCAATTGGCCTTTTTGGTGTTGTATATTCTGGTGGTCCGCTTTACCTCGACGCCCTTGGATTTCTCGAGTGAGATCTTAAAAACGATGCCGTTGTGGTCGGAGCTAACCAGGTCCTCCTCCACGCTCCAACTTGTTACCCTGTTGAGGATGTTTGCAGTGCACGCTGTCACATCTATATAGCTGGTCAGTCTTTGGTCCCCTCTTATTGTGTCAAAGGTAGGCGTATCTCCTGTGTTGAGGACGTACAGGTCGAGTTCCCCGAGGGCCCCGACAACCTCTTCTCCTCTGGAGTCAATCACGTCACTGCCCCACCAAGGGCTCTTGGCGTTGGCGTCTCCTCCAACTATAAAGGGCTTAGCTCCGACTGTGGTTTTAACGGCTTTGAGATGCTCCAGGTATGGCGCTAACGGCTTGTCCGGCTCGAAGTAGACGGATGCCAGCGTGATTTCCCAGGCGCCAGTTTGGATCCCCACCACAACGATGTTATCTGTGGTGAGTTCTGGGTACTGTCTTACCCTCACGTCATTATTGAAAACGGCTATTGCCGCTTTGACAGTACCCTCCCCTAATTTGGCACTCTGGAAGATCCTAACTCCGCTGTACATCTTCATCCGTCTACTTCCGCCGACATAAGGTTCTTGTAACAGTGCCGCGGTCACGTGCCGTTTCTCTGCTTCCAGGAGCATCTCGTCGGTAGCCAGTCTCTTTCTCTGAAGATTCGCCTGTGCAAAAATATATTCCATTGGAGCCCGGGGGGAGACGTGGGTGCCCTCAGCAGTGGTAAGCCACCGCCGCTCGTGCTAACCGGTCCCACTTTCTTCTTGTTTGGCAAGAGTCGCTGAACGCATTGTGATCAGCGGTCGCCAGCCCGGCTTTCTTGCAGTTTCTGCAAGAAGGCGGTTCCCCAGCCAAGAAGTCCGCGCACTCTGCCTTCAGATGAGGGCCTCCGCAGTGACAACAGCTGTCCACCGTCTCCTTGCAGAACCTTCTGCCGTGGCCGTATCCTAGGCAACGCGTACATTGCACTAGGGGGCTCTGGTCTTCGGCTCTGATCCTTTGTAAGTCTATGTGGACGTAACCCTTTGCCATGACGCGCTGCCACACGGCCGGCGCCACGCTGATAACAACATGCTCAGTGAGGGCATTCCTGGCTCTTCTCCTGAACTTTACCGTCGTGCCCGTTTCTCCACCGTCGAGTCCGTGGTACACGTCCCGATTCTGGTTCTTCAGGGCCTTGATGATGTCCTCGTCCGAGTTGATCTTCAAGACATCCTTTAGGACCAGCATCGGGTCCTTGTTCCGCACTTCCTCGACGGTGAGGTCACGGGCCCGTTCCGCCAGTCTGGCCCGGAGTTTTTCCCGTTCCTCGGTGGTACCCATCCCCATGACAATTTTTCTGTCTTTTGCCTTTCTTACTCTTTCCACCCGTATCCACCCCTCCTTTGCGTCCACCGCTTTACGGACCCTCTCTAGCACCTCTTCACCGGTCTCCGTCTCGTCGGTGGATGACACGATTAAGGAATGCAGCGTGTCGCGTTTTACCGCCGCCGCTGCGCTTCCGTGTCCTGCCACTTTCGCATAGGAGGGCTTCTCCATTCCTTGCAGCTCTGTATGCCCCTCGCGAATTGCCTCCTTTATTTGGTCTAATTTTTTGTCACTTTCGAGCAGCATCTGGGTGTGCTGCTCGAGTCTTGACATGATTGCTACTATGTCCGGGCTCTTTTGTAGCGGGCTAGTCTCCTCCGGGCAAGGCTCTTTTCGCTCTTCCTTTCCACTTCTCACGTCCCCCTTTTGGGGCCTCTCTTTCTTTATAGCTCGTATCTCCGCCTCTGCCTCCCTCACCAGCTCCCCCAGTCTGTCAAGGGCTTTCTTCACCTCCTCCTTTATCTCAGTCTTGGTATTTTTCGACTGCTCAAGATACCCCCTTGCCCTGATAAGGCAGGCTGTTGCCTCAGTCGATCGACTGGCATACTGTTTTCTTGGCGGGGATATATTTATCAGCTCTGCAGCCGCTTTGCCCTGTGTTGTTGTCTTCGCGGTCTGCGGTCTCTGGGCTGTGGAGGAAGGTGCCTTGGTCATTTTTACAGCAGGACCGGCCTGCTTTGTCATGCTGGTGGTGGGAGAGGCAGAGCCAGCTCTGGTGTGTGAGCTCTCTATAAGGTCCACACTCTTTCGGACTGATGGCTTGTCTTTGGCCATCTCCGGTGACCTCGTTACCCCTCTCTCTTTTTCCCTATCTACTTTCTCCGTCCTTACCGACGGGGTCCTAATTCCTGGCATCATCGCGCTGCGGTAGGATAACAGGGACAAACTTGTAAAAGTAAATTGTCGCCCTGTTGTCTAAATTGTCAAAAATTTTTGCCCAATAAGGCCGTTCTCCTATCTTCTAGACAGGGTCACACACGAAAAACAGTCAAGAAAAATCTTAATAATAATATTTTGCCCAATAGGGGCCGTTTATTTAGTCTACTGACTAGTCTCTGTCGTCTACTTAGCCTAATGGCTATGTCCAATAGTCAATTTAAAATTTAAATTAAAACAATAAAAATGTTTGTTGGTGATAGAGTCGCCGACTCTATTAGTCAAAAGGACAGTCAGTCTCCTTCTTTTTCAACTTCCAGGCGAAAGTTGGGCTTTCAGGGGCGAAAAACTCCGGCCCTGCACCGAAAAACCCTGGGGACTCTATGTAGAGTCGATTTGATGGCACCAGTTTAAAGGGCTCCTCAAGCCCTTCCAAACGACACCAAACACGGCCCTAGTAACCCAAAGGGTCCCTGAGATACAGCGCTTCAAAGTTTCCGGCCAAACCTAGGTTAAAAGGTTAACCGGAGGTTAAAACGCTGTATCTCCCGGACTATCCTTCCGAATGGTACCGTGCTTGGGTTCTCCTGAAAGGGCCTGGCGAGACCTACAAGGTTTTTCAGCTTTCAGGCTGAAAAATTTTTCGCTCCTGAAAACTGCTGAAAGGTTGCCGGGCTTGTAGACAGTGCCACGCCGAGCCCCCGAGCGAAAACCCGGAGCTCCTAGGCCAAACCGTCTCGGAGCTACGGCCAGTTGAAACTTTTCAAAATGGCGGCCGAGCTGTCAAACTCCGTTTTTGGAGTGTTATAGCTCCGCAACGGAGAAGCCGCGAACCCTCGAGTTTGGGCTCGGCGTACTCAGCGCAGCTCACCCTACCTGCCCGACCCACTTTCAGGATCCTGAAAATTTCAGGCTCCAAACGACCTGAAAGGTAGCTGACCTGGAAGAGGTCGGTCTCCTGGTCAGGAATCCGGAAACCCCCACTCTCCCGGACCTATAGTTTCGGAGATACAGCCTTTAAAAGAAAAACAAAATGGCCGCCCAGCTGTCAAACGCCGTGTTTGGCACGCTGTATCTCCGCAACCACTAGGCCTAGAAGGACCGGGTTTTCTCCGGAGTGACCGGTTTGACTTCGGCTATCCGGCAAGGTAGGTTCTGGAGCCTGAAATTTTCAGGCCTGAAAATCGCCTGAAACCTATCCTAACTTATGCCTATCTTAAGTCTACACACGACACAAAAAGTCCCGAATTTCTACGACCAATGGTTCGCGAGTTATTTAAATAACAAACTTTTAACCTACAAAAACAAAATGGCCGAAAAAGTCAACTTTTTTAAATGAGGTCGTATTTGACTCGGATTTGGGTTTCCTCCAGGCCAAATACGCCTTCTGAAGCTAATGAGAGCAAAAAATTTTGAATTTATTGATAATTTAGGTATTTATTTAGAAAAAACAGAAAAAATTTAATAACTTCGCGACCCTTGGTCGTAAAAATTCGGAAAAAATATCAAAAAATAACATAAATTACGCCCTAACAGAACCTGAAATTAGCATAAACAATTTCCAAAATTTTCATACACAGTATTCGGAAAAACTGAAAATTTCAGTTTTTCAATTTTCCTAGAGAAAGTAACTTATAGAAAATTCTCAAACTTAGGGTACTTATAGAGCTAATTAGCGCGCAGCCAACAGCAGTTCCAAAATTGCTGTACTCCCTCTCGCTACCCGGCTGCAGGCCTCCAAAGTTCGGAACTTCTAATTGCTGTAAAAAATTTTCCAGAGACCGGAAAATTTTTCTGAAACTGCCTCCGTGCTAATAACAGTATGTTGTATGACTTGCCAAAAGTTGGTGGGCGCAGCTCTGCTCCTTCACGTTTTTTCACGCACGTGGTCAAACAGTTTTTCCGTTTTTCCGGAAAAACCCGTGGGCAAAACGGACTTTCGATGGTGGCAGCAGCTGCGGGCAAGTTGCCCCCTCCTGGATGCACAAAAAAATTTGGGGGTCGTCGATCGTTCCTTCGAGATATTGTTGAAAAACTGTTAAAATTTCACAAAGTTTTTAGGTTATAAACCCAAAATTTCAGTTTTTTCACTTCAAGTTTTTTCCTTCACTGAAATCCGTCTGGGCACTTTTGTTAGCACACGCGCGTCGCGATTACGCAACTTTTGGTATATTGCACGTCACTGTATCTGCACTTTTGCCACTTTAACGAATTTTTTAGCGCGGAGCAGTTATTTTTCGTGGCTGTCAGGGGCGCGGGCGACAGCCGTGTGTGGTTAGGTTAGGTTAGGTTAGGTTAGGTTAGGTTAGGTTAGGTTAGGTTAGGTTAGGTTAGGTTAGGTTAGGTTAGGTTAGGTTAGGTTAGGTTAGGTTAGGTTAGGTTAGGTTAGGTTAGGTTAGGTTAGGTTAGGTTAGGTTAGGTTAGGTTAGGTTAGGTTAGGTTAGGTTAGGTTAGGTTAGGTTAGGTTAGGTTAGGTTAGGTTAGGTTAGGTTAGGTTAGGTTAGGTTAGGTTAGGTTAGGTTAGGTTAGGTTAGGTTAGGTTAGGTTAGGTTAGGTTAGGTTAGGTTAGGTTAGGTTAGGTTAGGTTAGGTTAGGTTAGGTTAGGTTAGGTTAGGTTAGGTTAGGTTAGGTTAGGTTAGGTTAGGTTAGGTTAGGTTAGGTTAGGTTAGGTTAGGTTAGGTTAGGTTAGGTTAGGTTAGGTTAGGTTAGGTTAGGTTAGGTTAGGTTAGGTTAGGTTAGGTTAGGTTAGGTTAGGTTAGGTTAGGTTAGGTTAGGTTAGGTTAGGTTAGGTTAGGTTAGGTTAGGTTAGGTTAGGTTAGGTTAGGTTAGGTTAGGTTAGGTTAGGTTAGGTTAGGTTAGGTTAGGTTAGGTTAGGTTAGGTTAGGTTAGGTTAGGTTAGGTTAGGTTAGGTTAGGTTAGGTTAGGTTAGGTTAGGTTAGGTTAGGTTAGGTTAGGTTAGGTTAGGTTAGGTTAGGTTAGGTTAGGTTAGGTTAGGTTAGGTTAGGTTAGGTTAGGTTAGGTTAGGTTAGGTTAGGTTAGGTTAGGTTAGGTTAGGTTAGGTTAGGTTAGGTTAGGTTAGGTTAGGTTAGGTTAGGTTAGGTTAGGTTAGGTTAGGTTAGGTTAGGTTAGGTTAGGTTAGGTTAGGTTAGGTTAGGTTAGGTTAGGTTAGGTTAGGTTAGGTTAGGTTAGGTTAGGTTAGGTTAGGTTAGGTTAGGTTAGGTTAGGTTAGGTTAGGTTAGGTTAGGTTAGGTTAGGTTAGGTTAGGTTAGGTTAGGTTAGGTTAGGTTAGGTTAGGTTAGGTTAGGTTAGGTTAGGTTAGGTTAGGTTAGGTTAGGTTAGGTTAGGTTAGGTTAGGTTAGGTTAGGTTAGGTTAGGTTAGGTTAGGTTAGGTTAGGTTAGGTTAGGTTAGGTTAGGTTAGGTTAGGTTAGGTTAGGTTAGGTTAGGTTAGGTTAGGTTAGGTTAGGTTAGGTTAGGTTAGGTTAGGTTAGGTTAGGTTAGGTTAGGTTAGGTTAGGTTAGGTTAGGTTAGGTTAGGTTAGGTTAGGTTAGGTTAGGTTAGGTTAGGTTAGGTTAGGTTAGGTTAGGTTAGGTTAGGTTAGGTTAGGTTAGGTTAGGTTAGGTTAGGTTAGGTTAGGTTAGGTTAGGTTAGGTTAGGTTAGGTTAGGTTAGGTTAGGTTAGGTTAGGTTAGGTTAGGTTAGGTTAGGTTAGGTTAGGTTAGGTTAGGTTAGGTTAGGTTAGGTTAGGTTAGGTTAGGTTAGGTTAGGTTAGGTTAGGTTAGGTTAGGTTAGGTTAGGTTAGGTTAGGTTAGGTTAGGTTAGGTTAGGTTAGGTTAGGTTAGGTTAGGTTAGGTTAGGTTAGGTTAGGTTAGGTTAGGTTAGGTTAGGTTAGGTTAGGTTAGGTTAGGTTAGGTTAGGTTAGGTTAGGTTAGGTTAGGTTAGGTTAGGTTAGGTTAGGTTAGGTTAGGTTAGGTTAGGTTAGGTTAGGTTAGGTTAGGTTAGGTTAGGTTAGGTTAGGTTAGGTTAGGTTAGGTTAGGTTAGGTTAGGTTAGGTTAGGTTAGGTTATTTTTTTTTTTTTTTTTTTTTTTTTTTTTTTTTTTTTTTTTTTTTTTTTTTTTTTTTTTTTTTTTTTTTTTTTTTTTTTTTTTTTTTTTTATTTTAAATTCTCCTACCGCCGCGTTAATTCGGCGCCTATTCTTAGCCTAATTCTCTTTATCATTCCAGTTCTCGCTCGTATTCCTCTCGCACTTTCATACTTCATACTGATTCTTTCTAGCATTCGTCATCTCTCTTTCCCGTTTTGGGGGGATACCCATCTTACCTAATCTCTACGTCTTAATTTTTATTTTATTCTTATATCTACATAAACATGTTCACAGGAGGGAGGGTGTAGGGGTGTTGTTTTTATTTATTTTCCATTTTTATTTTTATTTTAACATCTTTATCTTATTTCCTGTCGACTTTTCTTTTACATTTACCACCTTATACTACTAAATTTACATCTTTTCTTATTTTCTAATTTCCTTATACTATGCATTTCCATTCTTCGGGAAGCTTATTAGTACTACTCTTAACATTATTTCTTAAACTATATTTTTATGTTTATGTACATACATTATAGATGCATCTATAATTTGTGCATAACTTTCTTTAGCTATTTCTTTTATTGACATCTTTAACAACTTTTTGTAGAAACCTTACAAGCTTGTCCCTCTCCTTACCAGCAATAATTTTCCCTACAGTATACCGGGTGATCTCTACCCCCAGTGCCTGCTTTAGGTTCTCGCGATCCACAGCATGAACAGGGCAGCAAAACAAAATGTGCTCAACCGTTTCACCCTGGGCGGGATCACAAACGCACGATGGATTCTCCTTACACTTGAAACGAGTCAAGTATTCTGAGAATCCACCGTGCCCCGTCAACGCCTGTGTTGTGATCCCGTCCAGGCTGAGTTTCCTAATCGTCGTGTACGCAGCCACCGCATCCGGGAAAAAGATCTTGGTTGTAGCAGCTGTGGTACCCGTGGTGTATCTCCGATTCCATTCATCAAGCGTTCCCGAACGAATGTAACGCTTGATGAATGAAATCGGGCACAAGTCGTAATCCGGGGCCCCCCTGCTATCGAGTGCGGCCTCTTTGGCGAGCTGATCCACTCTTTCATTGCCCTCAAACCCCGCGTGCGCTTTAATCCAGAACAAGTTCACTATCTTGTTCTGGCGAGAAATGGATGTTAGGTTTTCTCTTGTTGCCACCGCTAGGGGATGAAGGCAATTGTGGTTTTTCACTGCCTGCAAGGCCGCCATCGAATCGCTGAAGATCCCGAATGACGACGCCGCGTTCTTCCGAATCTCCCCAGTCGCTCTGCATATCGCCAGGAGTTCCGCTTGGTAAACGGTGCAGTATTCTGGTAGCGCCAACTTGCGAGCGCGTATCTCGGCGCCGTTTGTCCAAATGGACAACGCGGCTCCGACGCGCCCGCCGATCTTGCTCCCGTCAGTGTAGATACTCACTTCCGGGACTGGGTTGGCGCTAACCTGCTCCTGATCTGCCAGGATACCGAACTCCAGGTCGATACGCTCGGCGGGATGGGGAGACTCCAGTGCAGAGGACATCCGCTCCACCTCCCTGCCCCTCAATACCGGCTGTGGTGCCCCCCTCTTGGCATCGTACAACGATGCCACCTCGCGTATGCGGAGGTCGAGTGGGAGCACCCCAGCCAGCAAGAGGGAGGCATTCAGGGAGACAGTGCGGTATGCCTTGCACATCTGTTGTGCAACACCACGTTGCACGGTACCCAGCTGCTTTATTATCCCTAATTTATGGGCTGCCGGTGCCCATACGCTGGCCGCGTACAGGACGATTGGTTCCACCGCTGCTATATAAATTGTTTTAACAATTTCGGGGTTTAAGCCCCAACTAACTTTCGCTGCCCTGGTCAATTGTTTGTGAACCGCGATCGCCTTGCGGCAGACGTTGCTAACATGCCGACTAAACGTTAGCTTGTCGTCGATGGTGACACCCAGCAACTTCATTTCTCGGGCCATTTCTATGTCGACTCCGCCCATGCTCAGGCGTGGGGTGTCGTATTTCAATTTCTTTGTTATTGTTATAGCGCAGGTTTTTTGTGGCGCAAATTTCAGCTTATTATCGACACCCCACGCCCGAACATGTTCGAGGGCACCATTTGCCTGGGTCTCTATTTCCAGTGCCGTGCCACCATCGACGACAAGGACGATGTCGTCGGCAAAAGCTTGGGAGTAGATCCCTCTACGCTCAATGCTCTTAAGGAGCGGGTCGAGAAGGAGATTCCAGAGAGTGGGACCTCCTATGGAGCCTTGTACGCAGCCTTTCGCCGTAGATTTTGAATACTCCTCTCCAGCGTACCTAACATTGACCCTCCGGTCATTCAAGTAGCTGCCGATGACCCCCCTCAGGTTCTCAGGACACCTTTCCTCAGCCAGACGGACTCTGATAGCTGGCCACCAGGCATTGTCGAAGGCTCCCTCTATATCCAAGGATATTAAAACAATGATTTTCTTTTCCTGTAATTTCGTGCGAACGTGTTGCATCAGGGTATAGAGGGAGTCTTCGGTACTCCTCTGTGGCATGAACCCGTACTGACGAGTACTCATCCTGGGTAATAAATAAAACCTGAGGCGGGCCATCAGCATCTTCTCGAAGACTTTGCCCAAGACGGGCAGAAGGCCAATGGGTCGGTACGCCTTTGGGGTAGTGTAATCGGGCTTTCCTGGCTTCCGCAAAACTACCACCACTGCCTCTTTCCAACTCCTTGGAAAATAACGGAGTTGGAGGCATTTGTTTGCGAGAGCCAGGAAAGTCCGTGGCGAGTTGGCAATGGCCCGGCTGCATACGTCGGCTGTGAGGCCGTCCACTCCCGGGGCCTTCTTGGGGTTGAAGGACTCACTGGCCGCTCTTAATTCTGATAGTGTGAAAGGTGGGTCACAAGTGCCACCTTGCTCCACAATTTCTGACATTTCTCTTATGCGGCTGTGGTATGAGTTATCGAGTTCAGGGTTGTCCTCTTGGAAGAAGGATTCCGCCAAATATTTGGCGGAATCCTCCTCCCTCAAGGTACACCCATCCCTGACTAGCAGTGAGTCCTCCAACCTTTCCCTAGTTCTCCCGATCACCCGGTATATCCCCTCCCATACCCCCTCCCGGTCTTGCTTACTGCAAAAGGCCTTCCAGCTTTCCGTTTGGGCTCTCGAGGCCTCCCTTTGATACTCTTCTTTCTTCTCCAGATACTCTCTCACGACCTTCGACCTCCTGACCGGTGCAGCATTACGGATCCTTCTTCTCCTGCGGGAAACTTCGCGTTTTAAGACGGTGAGCTCTTCCGACCACCACGGCAGTGTGATTTTGGTCTTGTTCTTCTTGCTCGGCATTGACGCCGAGCAAGCTTCTTTTACTATTTTAGTGTACAGGTTTATTTTGTTGTCCAATTCGGTGATGTTGTTTATGTGATTTATATCTATTTCCTCTACTTTGTGTTCTGTGGCCAATTGGCCGAGTTTGCCATGAAACTGTGGCCAATTGGCCTTTTTTGTATTGTAAATTCTGGTGGTTCTTTCTATTTCTACGCCTCTAGATTTTTGTAGTAAAATTTTAAAAACAATGCCGTTGTGGTCGGAGCTCACCATGTCTTCGTCCACCTTCCAATCCCTGATCCTATCCAAGATGTTCGTCGATCCTGCCGTAATATCGATGTGGCTGCAGATCCTCCGGTCTCCTCTGATAGTGTCGAAGGTCGGAGTATCACCGGAGTTGAGTATGTGAAGGTCGAGCTCCCCGAGAGCCCCAACGATCTCCTCCCCTCTCGCATCTATGGCGGTACCGCCCCACCACGTGCTTCTGGCGTTGACATCCCCCCCAACGACTAACGGCTTGGTGCCGAGTTTGAGCTTCACTGTCTTGAGATGCTCCAGGTACGGTTCGAGCGGCTTGTCCGGCTCGAAGTAGACGGATGCAAGCGTGACCTCCCAGGCGCCGGTTTGGATCCCCACCACAACGATGTTATTGGTGGTGAGTTCTGGGTACTGTTTAACTCTGACGTCTTTGTTGAAGACAACAATTGCCGCCTTAACAGTACCCTCCCCTAATACGGCATTCTGGAAGACCCTAACTCCGCTATAGTTCTTCATCCGTCTACTTCCGCCGACGTAGGGCTCCTGCAGCAGGGCCGCTGTGAAGTGCCGCTTTTCCCCTTCCAGGAGCATCTCGTCAGTCGCTAGCTTTTTTCGTTGGAGGTTAGCCTGGCCGAAGATGTACGCAGTTGGAGCTTGGGGGGAAGCTGGGGTGCCCTTAGCAGTAAGCAACCGAGTCTCTCGCTAATTTGTCCCATTTTTTGCGCGTTGGACACGAGTCGCTGAAGGCGTTATGCTCTACATTTATCAGCCCTATTTTCCGGCAGTTCCTACAGCAAGGCGGCTCGCCGGCCAGCCGTTCCGCACATTCCGCCCTCAAGTGGGGGCCGCCGCAGTGGCTGCAGCTGTCCGCCGCCTCTCTGCAGAACTTCCTGCCATGACCATAGCCGAGGCAGCGGGTACACTGCACTAAGGGGCTTTGATCCTCTGCCCGGACACGCTGGAGATCGATATGTACGTGTCCCCTCTGTGTGACCCGCTGCCATACCGCTGGTGAAACGCTGACCACTACGTGTTCTGTCAGCGAGTTTCTTGCTCTTCTTCTATACTTGACAGTGGCTTTTGACTCCCCACTGTCGAGGCCATGGAAAACATCCCGATTCTGGTTCCTAAGGGCCTTTAGAATGTCCTCGTCCGAGTTCACCTTCAGGACATCCTTAAGAACCAGAAGCGGGTCTTTGTTTTTCATTTCCTCGACAGTGAGGTCTCTTGCCCTCTCTGCCAACCTCTGCTTGAGCTTACGCCTCTCTTCTTCGGTTCCGACACCCATTATGATTTTCCTGTCCTTCCCCTTGCGGATACGCTCTACCTTTACCCATCCCTCTTTGGCGTCTACCGCTTGCCGGACCTTCTCCATCACCTCCTCTCCAGACTCCTCCTCATTTGTTGAGGCGACCACGATGGAGTGAAGGGTGTTTCTTTTAGGGGCCCGGCGCTCGGCTACCTCCGCGTATGAGGGCTTTCCGGCTTCAGGTTTCTCTATTTGTATAACGCGCAGGGATTCCTGGATCGCTTCCAGTTTTTTCCCATTTTCGAGCAGCATCTGGGTGTGCTGCTCGAGTCTTGCCTGTATAGTACTGTCCACTGTGTTAATGGGTGCAGGTGTCGCGGCTGACTTTGGTACTCCAGCTGATACTACGCCTAATTTCTTGTCATTTTTGGCAAGGCGCAACTCTTTGATTTCCGCCTCCGCTTCCCTCACCAATATATTCAGCCTGTCGAGGTTCTTCTTGACCTCCTCCACAATTTCCCTTTTAGTATTCTTGGACAACTCAAGCTGTCCTTTTGCTTTTGAGACGCACGCTGCCGCCTCCGTCGTGCGACTCAGATACACCTTCTGGGGAGACTTTTGTTCCGAAGACACTGCCTTAGATGTGGTAGGCTTTTGTGCTGTCGCGGCCTTGGTTGTCTTCAGAGCCAGTCCCGCCTGTTTCCCCGTGCCCGATGTTACGGCGATGGTGGTGGGGGCTGTAGTGGTAGTGGGGGTGATATTATTGGTGGGGGAGGCGGAGCCAGTACCAGGCAGGCTCCCCTCTATTTTCTCTATACTTTTACGGACCGAGGGCTTGCCCACTCCTTTTTCCGGTGTCTTGGACACCGCCCTGTCCGTACTCTTCCGCTGATCTGGGGTCCTGAACATTTTGCTGTATGTCCTGCGACGGTAGGAAGAACAGGGACAAGCTTGTAGAAGTTGTAAAAAAGTTCCCTGCTCTATCGATTTGTCTTTCGCCCAATAAGGCCGTTATAGCAATAAGGTCAATAAAAGAAATGGTCAAATATTCAATTATAATTAAATATAATTTTGCCCAATAAGGCCGTTACAGTCCTACTACGGACAGGTCTCTATAGTTATGCGCCAAAAGGCTTTGTCACGGTCTTTCGTGGTACACAATAAAGTCAGTAAAATAAAAATAAAAAGTCAAAATTAAATATATTAGGGTAGAGTCGCTGACTCTACGTCACTCAGACCTAAGGTCTGGTCAATTTGAAGCGTCCAGGCGAAAATTTGGCGTTCAGAGGCAAGAAATTTGGCCCCTACGCCGAAAAGTCCGCTCGACTCTATGTAGAGCCAAACGGATGGCCCTATCCTGTAGAGCTCGCCAAGCCCGTTCAGGCGATACCAAACACGGCCCTCCTAGCCCAAGGGGTTCCGGAGATACGGCGTCTCAAATTTTTGATTAATCAATTAATTAATTGATTAATCAATGGTTAATACGCCGTATCTCCCGAACTATACCTCTCAAATACACCGTGTTTGGGCTTTTCTGAGAGGGCTCGACGAGATCTAGCAGAATTTTCAGGTTTCAGGGCTGAAAATTTCTTGCCTCTGAAATCGCCTGAAAGGTGTCTGGGCTCGTGGATGGTGCCCCGCTGAATCCCCGAGCGCAAACCCGGAGCTCCTATGTCCACCCGTCTCGGAGTTATGGCCGATAGAAACTTTCCAAGATGGCGGCCGAAGTGTCAATTGCACTTTTTGAAATTTAATAACTCCTCAACGGGAGGACCGCGAACCCTCGAGTTTGGGCTCGGCGTAATCAGCGTGAGCTGCCCTATCCACTCGAGCCACTTTCAGGGCCCTGAAAATTTCAGGCTCCAATCCGCCTGAAAGGCGGCACGCGCGATAGTATCAGCCTCACTGAGCACCGCACCGAAAACCCCGACTTTCCCCGACCCCTAGTCTCGGAGATACGGCGCCCCAAAGTTCAGTTTGACAGCTGTCAAACTGTCAAACCTTATGTTTGGAACGCTATATCTCCGGAACCGTTCGCCGTAGAAAGCCCGGATTTCCCCTGGAGTGCTCAGCTCGAGCTCCGCTATGGTCCTGAAAGGGTTTTGGAGCCTGAAATTTTCAGGCCTGAAAAACGCCTGAAAACGTAAAATTCTTACAAACTACTTAAAACTACACACAGCATAAAAAATCCCAGATTTCTGCGACCAACGGTTCGCAAGTTATTGCACGTTAAATATAATTAATAAATTAATCAAAATGGCGGCCGAAGTCCAAAATCGTCAATACGGGTCGTATTGACCCAGGGTTTGGGCTTCGGCCGATAGAAAAGGATTATACAAGACACTTAAAATAATAAAATTTAGAATTTTCCTATTATTTACTGAATTATTTGAATAATTCAGTTAAAATTCAATAACTTTGCGACCGTTAGTCGCAAAAATCTGGAAAAAATGTCAAAATACACATAAAATTAGGCCGCTTCAGCTCCTATTTACAGACACATAAAATATTTACAGGAGGGTCCTGAAATTTTGAAAAAACTGAAAATCTCACTATTTTAATTTTAATAACTAAGATAATAGTCCAAAAAATTCAAAACTTTGGTGCCTCGCAGTCCTCGCAAGCGCGCTTCAGGAGGCGCTTTTAGATCTCCAAAACTCCTCCCGGTTCTTGAGCTGCAGCTCTCCAAAGTTCGGACTTTCTAACCTTAATAAAAAATTTTCCGGCAGCCGGAAAATTTTTCTAGAAGTGCCTCCGTGCTAAGAACAATGTGTGGAATGACTTGCCAGAAGTTGGTGTGCGCAGCTCTGCTCCTTCAGGTTTTTTCACGCACGTGGTCAAACAGTTTTTCCTTTTTCCCAGGAAAACCCTTGGGTGTTTCGGGCTCCCGATGGTGGCAGCAGCTGCGGGCAAGTTGCCCCCTCCTGGATTCACCAAAAAATTTGGGGGTCGTCGATCGTTCTGACGAGATATTCGACGAAAACTGTTAATTTTTGCACTATGTTTTGAGGTTAGAAACCCAGAATTTCAGTTTTTCACTTATAACTTTTTTATGTCACTGCAATCCTTTTATGCACTTTGTTCCACTTATGCGCGTCGCGATTGCACAACTTTTCCAGTATCGCACAAGTCTCTAACTCGAAAATGTCCGAAGTTATTAAATTTTTTATAGCGGAGCTAGTGATTTTCGTGGCTGTCAGGGGCGCGGTCGACAGCCGTGTGTGGTTAGGTTAGGTTAGGTTAGGTTAGGTTAGGTTAGGTTAGGTTAGGTTAGGTTAGGTTAGGTTAGGTTAGGTTAGGTTAGGTTAGGTTAGGTTAGGTTAGGTTAGGTTAGGTTAGGTTAGGTTAGGTTAGGTTAGGTTAGGTTAGGTTAGGTTAGGTTAGGTTAGGTTAGGTTAGGTTAGGTTAGGTTAGGTTAGGTTAGGTTAGGTTAGGTTAGGTTAGGTTAGGTTAGGTTAGGTTAGGTTAGGTTAGGTTAGGTTAGGTTAGGTTAGGTTAGGTTAGGTTAGGTTAGGTTAGGTTAGGTTAGGTTAGGTTAGGTTAGGTTAGGTTAGGTTAGGTTAGGTTAGGTTAGGTTAGGTTAGGTTAGGTTAGGTTAGGTTAGGTTAGGTTAGGTTAGGTTAGGTTAGGTTAGGTTAGGTTAGGTTAGGTTAGGTTAGGTTAGGTTAGGTTAGGTTAGGTTAGGTTAGGTTAGGTTAGGTTAGGTTAGGTTAGGTTAGGTTAGGTTAGGTTAGGTTAGGTTAGGTTAGGTTAGGTTAGGTTAGGTTAGGTTAGGTTAGGTTAGGTTAGGTTAGGTTAGGTTAGGTTAGGTTAGGTTAGGTTAGGTTAGGTTAGGTTAGGTTAGGTTAGGTTAGGTTAGGTTAGGTTAGGTTAGGTTAGGTTAGGTTAGGTTAGGTTAGGTTAGGTTAGGTTAGGTTAGGTTAGGTTAGGTTAGGTTAGGTTAGGTTAGGTTAGGTTAGGTTAGGTTAGGTTAGGTTAGGTTAGGTTAGGTTAGGTTAGGTTAGGTTAGGTTAGGTTAGGTTAGGTTAGGTTAGGTTAGGTTAGGTTAGGTTAGGTTAGGTTAGGTTAGGTTAGGTTAGGTTAGGTTAGGTTAGGTTAGGTTAGGTTAGGTTAGGTTAGGTTAGGTTAGGTTAGGTTAGGTTAGGTTAGGTTAGGTTAGGTTAGGTTAGGTTAGGTTAGGTTAGGTTAGGTTAGGTTAGGTTAGGTTAGGTTAGGTTAGGTTAGGTTAGGTTAGGTTAGGTTAGGTTAGGTTAGGTTAGGTTAGGTTAGGTTAGGTTAGGTTAGGTTAGGTTAGGTTAGGTTAGGTTAGGTTAGGTTAGGTTAGGTTAGGTTAGGTTAGGTTAGGTTAGGTTAGGTTAGGTTAGGTTAGGTTAGGTTAGGTTAGGTTAGGTTAGGTTAGGTTAGGTTAGGTTAGGTTAGGTTAGGTTAGGTTAGGTTAGGTTAGGTTAGGTTAGGTTAGGTTAGGTTAGGTTAGGTTAGGTTAGGTTAGGTTAGGTTAGGTTAGGTTAGGTTAGGTTAGGTTAGGTTAGGTTAGGTTAGGTTAGGTTAGGTTAGGTTAGGTTAGGTTAGGTTAGGTTAGGTTAGGTTAGGTTAGGTTAGGTTAGGTTAGGTTAGGTTAGGTTAGGTTAGGTTAGGTTAGGTTAGGTTAGGTTAGGTTAGGTTAGGTTAGGTTAGGTTAGGTTAGGTTAGGTTAGGTTAGGTTAGGTTAGGTTAGGTTAGGTTAGGTTAGGTTAGGTTAGGTTAGGTTAGGTTAGGTTAGGTTAGGTTAGGTTAGGTTAGGTTAGGTTAGGTTAGGTTAGGTTAGGTTAGGTTAGGTTAGGTTAGGTTAGGTTAGGTTAGGTTAGGTTAGGTTAGGTTAGGTTAGGTTAGGTTAGGTTAGGTTAGGTTAGGTTAGGTTAGGTTAGGTTAGGTTAGGTTAGGTTAGGTTAGGTTAGGTTAGGTTAGGTTAGGTTAGGTTAGGTTAGGTTAGGTTAGGTTAGGTTAGGTTAGGTTAGGTTAGGTTAGGTTAGGTTAGGTTAGGTTAGGTTAGGTTAGGTTAGGTTAGGTTAGGTTAGGTTAGGTTAGGTTAGGTTAGGTTAGGTTAGGTTAGGTTAGGTTAGGTTAGGTTAGGTTAGGTTAGGTTAGGTTAGGTTAGGTTAGGTTAGGTTAGGTTAGGTTAGGTTAGGTTAGGTTAGGTTAGGTTAGGTTAGGTTAGGTTAGGTTAGGTTAGGTTAGGTTAGGTTAGGTTAGGTTAGGTTAGGTTAGGTTAGGTTAGGTTAGGTTAGGTTAGGTTAGGTTAGGTTAGGTTAGGTTAGGTTAGGTTAGGTTAGGTTAGGTTAGGTTAGGTTAGGTTAGGTTAGGTTAGGTTAGGTTAGGTTAGGTTAGGTTAGGTTAGGTTAGGTTAGGTTAGGTTAGGTTAGGTTAGGTTAGGTTAGGTTAGGTTAGGTTAGGTTAGGTTAGGTTAGGTTAGGTTAGGTTAGGTTAGGTTAGGTTAGGTTAGGTTAGGTTAGGTTAGGTTAGGTTAGGTTAGGTTAGGTTAGGTTAGGTTAGGTTAGGTTAGGTTAGGTTAGGTTAGGTTAGGTTAGGTTAGGTTAGGTTAGGTTAGGTTAGGTTAGGTTAGGTTAGGTTAGGTTAGGTTAGGTTAGGTTAGGTTAGGTTAGGTTAGGTTAGGTTAGGTTAGGTTAGGTTAGGTTAGGTTAGGTTAGGTTAGGTTAGGTTAGGTTAGGTTAGGTTAGGTTAGGTTAGGTTAGGTTAGGTTAGGTTAGGTTAGGTTAGGTTAGGTTAGGTTAGGTTAGGTTAGGTTAGGTTAGGTTAGGTTAGGTTAGGTTAGGTTAGGTTAGGTTAGGTTAGGTTAGGTTAGGTTAGGTTAGGTTAGGTTAGGTTAGGTTAGGTTAGGTTAGGTTAGGTTAGGTTAGGTTAGGTTAGGTTAGGTTAGGTTAGGTTAGGTTAGGTTAGGTTAGGTTAGGTTAGGTTAGGTTAGGTTAGGTTAGGTTAGGTTAGGTTAGGTTAGGTTAGGTTAGGTTAGGTTAGGTTAGGTTAGGTTAGGTTAGGTTAGGTTAGGTTAGGTTAGGTTAGGTTAGGTTAGGTTAGGTTAGGTTAGGTTAGGTTAGGTTAGGTTAGGTTAGGTTAGGTTAGGTTAGGTTAGGTTAGGTTAGGTTAGGTTAGGTTAGGTTAGGTTAGGTTAGGTTAGGTTAGGTTAGGTTAGGTTAGGTTAGGTTAGGTTAGGTTAGGTTAGGTTAGGTTAGGTTAGGTTAGGTTAGGTTAGGTTAGGTTAGGTTAGGTTAGGTTAGGTTAGGTTAGGTTAGGTTAGGTTAGGTTAGGTTAGGTTAGGTTAGGTTAGGTTAGGTTAGGTTAGGTTAGGTTAGGTTAGGTTAGGTTAGGTTAGGTTAGGTTAGGTTAGGTTAGGTTAGGTTAGGTTAGGTTAGGTTAGGTTAGGTTAGGTTAGGTTAGGTTAGGTTAGGTTAGGTTAGGTTAGGTTAGGTTAGGTTAGGTTAGGTTAGGTTAGGTTAGGTTAGGTTAGGTTAGGTTAGGTTAGGTTAGGTTAGGTTAGGTTAGGTTAGGTTAGGTTAGGTTAGGTTAGGTTAGGTTAGGTTAGGTTAGGTTAGGTTAGGTTAGGTTAGGTTAGGTTAGGTTAGGTTAGGTTAGGTTAGGTTAGGTTAGGTTAGGTTAGGTTAGGTTAGGTTAGGTTAGGTTAGGTTAGGTTAGGTTAGGTTAGGTTAGGTTAGGTTAGGTTAGGTTAGGTTAGGTTAGGTTAGGTTAGGTTAGGTTAGGTTAGGTTAGGTTAGGTTAGGTTAGGTTAGGTTAGGTTAGGTTAGGTTAGGTTAGGTTAGGTTAGGTTAGGTTAGGTTAGGTTAGGTTAGGTTAGGTTAGGTTAGGTTAGGTTAGGTTAGGTTAGGTTAGGTTAGGTTAGGTTAGGTTAGGTTAGGTTAGGTTAGGTTAGGTTAGGTTAGGTTAGGTTAGGTTAGGTTAGGTTAGGTTAGGTTAGGTTAGGTTAGGTTAGGTTAGGTTAGGTTAGGTTAGGTTAGGTTAGGTTAGGTTAGGTTAGGTTAGGTTAGGTTAGGTTAGGTTAGGTTAGGTTAGGTTAGGTTAGGTTAGGTTAGGTTAGGTTAGGTTAGGTTAGGTTAGGTTAGGTTAGGTTAGGTTAGGTTAGGTTAGGTTAGGTTAGGTTAGGTTAGGTTAGGTTAGGTTAGGTTAGGTTAGGTTAGGTTAGGTTAGGTTAGGTTAGGTTAGGTTAGGTTAGGTTAGGTTAGGTTAGGTTAGGTTAGGTTAGGTTAGGTTAGGTTAGGTTAGGTTAGGTTAGGTTAGGTTAGGTTAGGTTAGGTTAGGTTAGGTTAGGTTAGGTTAGGTTAGGTTAGGTTAGGTTAGGTTAGGTTAGGTTAGGTTAGGTTAGGTTAGGTTAGGTTAGGTTAGGTTAGGTTAGGTTAGGTTAGGTTAGGTTAGGTTAGGTTAGGTTAGGTTAGGTTAGGTTAGGTTAGGTTAGGTTAGGTTAGGTTAGGTTAGGTTAGGTTAGGTTAGGTTAGGTTAGGTTAGGTTAGGTTAGGTTAGGTTAGGTTAGGTTAGGTTAGGTTAGGTTAGGTTAGGTTAGGTTAGGTTAGGTTAGGTTAGGTTAGGTTAGGTTAGGTTAGGT